>CM022394.1:114892162-115596242 GCA_011833715.1 Carcinoscorpius rotundicauda | reverse complement strand
ACTATTACTCTAACTTCTGATTAATAATGTTCTATCTAGTATACAATGAGCAATAACACAAAAAAAATGATGCACAAAATTATGATATTTCTGAAATCATTGTAATAAATTTCACAACAACATCTTGAAAACATTTTTGTATACCTTTATAATGCTAATAATTTCAAAAAATAAACAATTAAGGCTGATCACTTACTGGACAATCCCCATCAGGATAATTGTCTGGCATGTACAAAGTGAAACGAAATACTCCTCCTTGGTAAAGCCCTTGGCGAATGAACAGCACTCCAAACCATTCTATTAACACGTTTAAGTAAATAAGGCTTAAAATATATACACATACAATGAAAATAAACTGAGAACAAAACAATCTGGAAAATACATTTTCATTTAACAAAAGAGAATATCAATCTATTACATAACTCACTATACACATTTAGAAGTTTTGAAGTCAAATTTTTTACAGTGCCTTAATTTTGCTTCATAAATCTGTTATCTTTATCTTTTTTGTAAACATTACTTGTTATTTGGACTTGTTCACTGTACAGTTTTGGAAAAATCTTTTGATAATGAGCTATGAAGTGAGATTAACTTAGAAAATCAGTATGGATTGGGAAAAATAATCAAATGGAAGAAAGCATATGGTTAGTACCAAAGTTCCATCAAACTGGATCCTTGTTACCAGTGGAAAGCCTCAGTGCCCAGCATTTGGGCCTCTGTGTCTAACTATTTGTATTAATTGTATTAATAGTTACTACTGGTACATTAATGAAGTTTGCTGTTTACATTAAATTCTTTGGTATTTTTAACCATATTAAGAATATTGAGGTAGGTACAGTACCATAGAATGACAAAGTTCTGTACTTGCTTTCTCTTGGAGAATAAAAGAGAGGAAGAGAGATAAAGGGAATCTGGATAGAGTTTAACCTTTTCCCAACAACACTTTTTAAATTCCTATCTGCATATCACTAGGCTACATTCAAAATTTAAGCCACTTTACAATCATATTGTAAATAAATTATTATCAAGTGTGTTAGTGTTTGATGTTTTATATAGTTTTAATTTTGTTTCTTTATTTCAAAAGAAATATTGGAAGCAATAATGAAACTTCTTACTTTTGCATTATGTGATAAACTATGAGCAATACTAAATGTGGCAAAGTACAGTTTGAAGCATAAATAGGTGATCATGTGTCTGCAAGTCTAGACAGTAATTTAGTTTATGTACTCATTTGAAAAGTACGTTTCAAAGATGAAACACAGACTACATTCTGTCAACCCCTGACAAGTGCAACTCCTACCTAACACAGTTAACCTTTAGAAGTTAAACATACTTTTAACATGTACATGTTTACAACTGTTAGAAACAATCTGAAACTATAATTCAACAACAGTTATTTGAAATTAGCACCAAACTGTTTATACTAGTATTGGCTACTTTGTTCACAATAGCACTTCATTTGTTTCTTACATAAATGTTATAGACACTCAAGTTGTATGTACATTTATATATTTTAGTTAATTATGTATTCTGTTTTAAAATTCACATTTAAAAGATTTAATAACTGCTACAAAATAACCAAACTTTGCCCTTGCTCTACACGTCTTACAGTACAAAACATTTTATTAAATTATTTCTGTCAAAAATAAAGGTATCTCTGCTGTTAATATCATTCTACTGTCTGCTGGTTACTGTTGACATGCGATGTATATAATCAATAGTAAAAACTAGGAAAGGAAAATGAAACATTTAAATTGAACTATAACTGAAAACAGATGTGAAACTATGTACATGATCCAAGGAAGATATTTCAAGATGAATTATTCAACAGAGTTAAAATGAGATAACACATTTCTATTTCTTAATTTTAAGCATTTCATTGAACTATAAATGAATTATAATTTAAAACTTAAGATGTTTTCAAATCAAAAAAGTATTTCCAATAGTACTTACCCTCTACTTACATTTACAACTATTACTCAACTGCCAGGATAACACTGGCTCTCAATGGAGAGGAACAGAGGGAGGAGTGTATGAGAGGGGTAAGTATTGGTGGAAATACATTCCTAATTTAACAAAATGTTAATTTCAAAAAATACTTACCCCCTCTTACACTTATAGTTAAAATCCCACATTGATAAGGTGAAGGGACTGATGAAAACATTATCTGTATAGATCATAACTGAGTCAATAGATAATTCATACCCTAGTGCACTACATTCAAAACAGACATGTTCTTCATATATGGGTGGAAATATTACCTAATTTATCAACACTACAAGCCAGACCCAAAGAAAGTAGCCAAGATTTCACCACTCTGAATTGGAATTAAAAAGCCATGTTCCTTATACCTCACATTATTGGTTAGGACAAGCAGACTGTAAACTACACATATAGATATGCTCCCTCCCTTTACCATCTCATAGAGATATTCTATGATATTATCAATAATGGACTACAGAAGGAAATTCATCATCTTTGTTGACATATCAAAATCTATGATGAAGCCACTAAAACAAAACAGTAGACAGAAGGCATGTGGAATATTTAAATATGTTAAGTGGAGATTTGAAGAATCTTTCCCTAACTTTCTCATCATATTGAGGACATTCCTTTTCACTAAGTGTGTGAGCAATACAACATATAAAGAGCTTTTCCAAACTGGAATTAAGACCTACTTGAGATCCACAATAAGCCAATTAATGCTCAATAACTTAGCCATATTCTCCATCAAGAATAAACTAGCTGATTCAATTAACTCCAAAGCTGTGATAGAGAAGTCTGACTCATTAAAGGCTAGAAAGATGTGATCCACCTCATCACAACAACAACTGGATACCTGGCAGGACAAGTGTGACTGTTTAACTGCAAATATCTTATATTAGATTTGTTATCAAGTTATTTCATTAGGCTATGTGTTTAATTTAGCACACAAGTCCTCAGAAACGGCACTCTGAAATCTTGCCCAGACTGTTATTTTCCCTCACTTACAGTGGGTAGGAATATCTTAAGTAAGAGCAGTTTTATTTTTTTGATACAGCAACTGGCCTTTGGAATGGATTGATTTCAGATGTAATACATGTAGTAAATTTAATGGAGTTTAAGAAAAGACTTGGCAAGTATTTTAAAAACTTGTAGTTTCACCTAAAATTACTTTAATGGATGGGATAGCCTGAAAGAACTGACAGGTCCCTTGTTGTCCTTAAATTTTATGTTAATGTAACAAATTAAATGTTCTTTGTTTTCAATACAATAATGTAGAATTCTATTCATTTTCATGGTAATAAATAAATGTACAATTTTATAATTAAAATGTAAGATAAACCCTAAAGATACTTTTATTATTAGTTTTCTTTTTGTGAACAGCTAAGTATACAAACTAACATTGTTTAACTGTAGCTATGCTACAAACACTTACTAATTCTCACAAAACTAACCATGAGTAAAGCAATGATGCATCTTATAAAGCTTTTCTATGTCTATAACAGCTTTGAACTAGTATTTTATTTTTGTAGTAACTTCTGAAATAAATAGTGATAATTTTATCACAATAAATTCAAACAAATCTGCTCCAACATCACAATTTCCTGTGTTAAAAATGATAAAACAATACACTACATTGGTATTAAAGTAAAAGTGATGTTTAAAATACAGAGGTTAACTTACTCAATGGTGAGCCAGCTGATGGAACAACATAAACCCCAGGTAACCTTTGTCTCTGAAGCATCACACTGTTAGAAAAGGGAAATACAATAATATTTGTTACATTAATATTATTGCATCACCACTTGAATAATATTTTTAATATAATTTGATTGAATTATTTTGAAATGTGCACTCTCTCTTAAAATAGGCATTTACTTTGATATTTCAACCACTTTATGTCTTTCAGGTGTGCATACGTATATAACCACTGTATCTGTTCATTAAATGAATGAAACAAAAACTCGTATCTACCAAAAGATTGAAAATTGTGCCTTATTTTTCTTTCTTAACATAGTAACATTAAAAGTGCAATAAAAATATATAAAGATACCAATACTGAAAAGAAAGACACCATTTATAAAAATTATATCAGTGGTGACATAGTCATTCTAATGCTGAAGGATCCTCAACATGGATAGTTTTTCCAAATTTAGAAAAGGGGACTAACCCTCTCCCATGACCTTCCTCAAGCCATCCTTTACACTGTGCTAAGTTTGGTGCTGATTGATCAAGAAATGTGGAAATCCAAAAGGAATAGATACATATGCATATTGACATTTACTGATATATGTTATATAGAACATTCTTTGTAGGACAAAGAGAAGTTCTTTATTTAGTAAATAAAATTAATGAGTAAGTAGTTTGAAAGATGACATTTTCCTAACCTAAAAATGTATTTCTAATAATACCTCCTCTGATAATATGCATATTTCTCAGTCTCCAGCATTTCCACTGTTTACCCATCTTAACTTAATATTAAAAAAATTTGCTTTAGCTTTTTATACCCGACTCAAATGCTTTAGGTGTATTGTAATTTTCAAACTTCTCCTATTTAGATAAAATATATGAACACCTTATTCAAGACATAAAATGGCTTTTACTGGGGAGGTAGGATGGGACAGTGTCAGCAGAGAATAGTGTTATTAAAAATATATTTTCAGTTTAGGAAAATGTTAGCTTCCAAAACATACTAAGCATCCACTGAAAGTATGGATAAAATTCTACATTGAGGCTGGTGTAGGCATTATCCATACAGAAAACATCTGTACAGAACAAGAGTGTACCACAATAAAAATTGGTATAAGAGTGGGAGAACTGCACTACATCCAGAACAGATATGTTCTTCACCTGTAACTTTGCTTTGACATCAAAGGTGGAAAAGAACACGAGTAATTGTCAGTAGAGATCAGACCTAACCAGACTGCTGAAATTCCACAACTTGGGGTTGGAACTAAAAGAGTTGTGGCACCAATGTACCACAATAGTGGCATATAGATAGGCACACACACACACACTTAGTTTTGATAGTATCCCAACCTGCAGCCAGAGTATGATACACTTCACCACACTGGAATCACCATGATGAAAATGTAAATAGTACCTAAATAGATAAACTTTCTCCTCCACTTGAAAAAGTCCAAAACGCAACACACTAGGCATAGAATAATGGGATTATGTACACCATACTCAACCAAAGGAACAGAACTCATCCAGTATGGCATTATGAACACTCATCCTTACTACTCAACCATATGGAAAAGGAGTATTTCACTTGACCCAGAAGTATGGAGAAGATGTAGAACCTGCGCTCAACCAATGACCTAGGATAAAACCATTTTGCATTTGGAATTTTAAGGAGATAGCTGACCTCCTTTCTAGAACTTTGTACAAAACCAACACTGATCAAAAAGAAGAGCCACACAATCCTCAACTGGATAACATCATGTCAAACTTCAGCTAAAATTACAAGTGGGTCACTCCTACTAACATCTGGGAAAAACATCCAGGGACCCAAAAAGGAGGGCCCCAACTTTACCCTCTTCTCCAAGACTGGAGGAACACACTCAAACACCCTGGATAAAAAACAAAACTATATCCATCACCCCAGCAACTGGAAACTGGGGATTGTAAAGGTTCTCAAGCTCCTTTAGTAGTCTGGTGAGTAATACATGTTGGGGAGTCCTGAGAAACAGTGTTCTGGAAACAGTGCAATTGGCAAACCTATTCCCCTACATTGTTAAAGGTAAAACAATCATGATTTATTCAACCTGAAGATTGGAAGGGTTGAGTAAGATACCTTTCAGCTTTACTTGTGATAGTCCATAATAAGGTAATACCATCTGGTAGGCACTGAGATGGTCTTATGGAAAATCCCATAACCTGTTGCAATCTGTGGTGATTACAATGAATGTAGTTGCTAGTACAGAAATGACCGGTTGATGTGGTGCAAAGCAACTAGGCGATCTGTGCCAAACATCTGGTAAAAAGTTAAAATTAAACGGAGAAATTAAAAATCACTGTTAGTCATCTGAAATTAACCTTTCCAATCCTAGTTGAGTTATTTGATATTATGGCTATTTTCAGAAAGTAAAATAATACAAGTGTTAAAAGACTTGTTGCAAAATTTTAATTATTATAACTTGCCAGCCAGTATGACTAATGGATAGTTCAAACAGCAGTATTTGTGGCCTGAAGTTGGCCTTTCCAGTCCTGGTTTCAAGTAATTTGATGTTACAGCCATTTTCTAATTTTAAATTGATCTTGATGTACTCTGATTTTTGAAAGGGAATCACATTAAAAAGGTCTAACATATCAATTAAAAACTTAAATAGCATTAAAAAGATTAATGACCCTTAAAAAAACCAAAAACATTTCTAAGGTTGATAGTGTACCATCTTCAATAACACTGTCTGACATGACGGATAGACCTTTGAATAGAACATATTAAAAATAGTGCCATCGTTACAACTCTCAATGATGGCAAGACAGTAAAATGTGGCTTATTGTGACTTGAGGGTCACACAGACAATACATTGGTGTAACAGTCAAAGTTAAAATAAAATTATGAGTTTAAAAACTGTGACCAATACATAGTCTAGTCAGAAAAACTTCATCTTTCTGATCCAGAAGAGGGTTTTATTTGGAAAAGCTTGTTTTTTCACATTGCTCACCCCAAGTCAAATGCCAACTGGCAAGGAGCTGAGCCTTGAATACAGGACCATAGTCCATGTATAAAAAAGGCACAACAGTGATAGTGCCAAAGCAGACAAATTTAGCTGCAGTGTCTGCAAGCTCATTTCCACAAATACCAATGTGGCCTGGTATCTAGAAAAACTGAATCAAATCAGTTTTGAATATTGGAGAGAACAGGGTATAAACTAACGTGAAATGGTTCCAGGGCCAGTAGAGAACTAAGCAAATGAGTATAAACAGTGCAATTTGGGTACTGCTTGTCTTCTATGTGATTCAGGGCAAGAGAAATGGCATACAGTTCAGCAGTGAACACAGAAGCTGTAGAAGGGATTCTGTGCATAACCACTGAACCACAACAAACTATGGCAGAGCCCACAGAGTCACCTGATTTTGAACCATTTGTATAAATAGGTAGGGAAGAATGGTTTGAAAGATGTTAAGCAAATAACAGACAGTATTTCCAAATTGGGAGTATCTGCATTTCTCAGATGACTTGCAGATAGGTCACATTTGTGGACTTTAATAAGATATACTGAAATTGGCTGACCAGTGGATACAGTAATGCTATCGAAGGACAAACCCAATTCACCCAACTGCTCTTGGATAACAAGGCCAAAAGGAGCAATGGCAGATTGTTTGTTCTGAAAAAGCATGGCCCACCAAGGAAAAAAAACACAACCCCAGGTGGGATGCTTTGGTAAGTAATAAAGTTTCAAAGCACACAATAAAGACAGTTGCAAATGGCAGAGGTGCAAAGGACGTTCATGAGACTGTGTACAAGCTCTGAACTGGAAAAGTGCAGAAAGCCCTGGTACAAAACCAAAGTCCCTGATGATGAACAGGGCCCACATTTTTAAGGCCAAGGTCCCGGCAGAGGTATAGACCAGTGATCCATGGTCCAGTTTCATTTGAATAAGAGAACGATATACCTTTAGCATAGAACATCAATCCACTCCCAAAATGGTGGAAGAAATGACATGAAGGATGTTCAGTGCTCTTATACATTTGACCCATAGTTGCTTGATGTGTGGTATAAAAGTCAGCTTACAGGCAAAGATAAATTCCAAGAGCTTTGATTCAGGGATGACAGGTAGCACAACTTTACTGATACAGAGTTTAGGATCAGGATGAATACCCCATTGGTGACAAAAGTGCATGTAAACGATTGTAGAGACAGAAAAGGTAAAACTGTTTGCTGTGGATACTTCAACATATGACTGAAGGCAGTCTGTAGCTGCTGTTCAGTATATCACATGTTCAATGACTGACATGGGATGTGAAAGTAGTTGACATAGGGCCAGTTTACAATAGTAAGAGGGAGTTATTCTGTGATGGTATTAATCTTTATAATGAAAAGTGTGACACTCAAAACACAACCTTGAAGGACTCCAAGTTCCTGTAGAAAAGAACGGAAAAGTGCCAAACCCACATAAACTTGGAATCACCTGCCCATTAAAAATTTTTAAATAAATAAGGGCAAATGGTCACGTTACCCATATAAATGGAGGTTTTACAAAATATCATACCTCCATGTTGTATTATAAGTCTTCTCAAGGTCAAAGAATACTAAAGCAAGATGTTGTCATTTCAGAAAGGCTTCTCTGGTTGAGGGTTGAAGCAAGATACCTTTCAGCTTTACTTATGATAGTCCATAAACTACAGTTGCTGGGTGGACGAGAAGAGGCTGTTTACTTTGAGGAAACAAACAAAATGAGAATTAACCATCTTCTCTAAGATTTTGTACAGACAGCTTGTTAAAACAACTGGATGGTAATTTGAAGGATTCTTGGGATCCTTCTCAGGTTAACAGTAATATAGGAAAGTAGCCTGGTGCCAAACATCAGAAAAAATATTCTCCTGCCAGATCTAGTTAAAAACAATCAGAAGAATAACAAGAGATGCAGGAGATGAATGGCACAGCATTTAACAGTGTATATCATCAGGTCCGACCAACAAAAAACCAGTTTGAGTTCCACAAGTGAAAAGGGATGATTATAGTCATAGAGACAATCAGCCTGAGTCTAGTACCTCAATAAGTAGGTACAAGCCACATAACACTTGAAGGTTCTTACGGGACATACCAACAGATCAGGATTGGGGATGTCATAAAGGTGAGAAATGGCTGGCAAATAGACTGGTAAGAAGGCTCCTCCTTTCCTGATTGCATGAGTCTTGGGAAAAAAAGACCTGTCAGGGTAAAGCAGGACAAATGGGCAATGATAAATAGTCCTATGCACATGAATTGCAAACAACACTGACCAACAACAAAAACAGTATTTTAGTGAAGCAAAGAACAAGGAGCTAAAGACTCAAAAGGAGGATGAGACATGAAAAACAACTGTAAAATCCCAATTTGGTAACTTGAAAAGTTTGCTTTAGCCAAAGAATACAAAAAAAAATTCTGGCACATCTTATAGAACTGGGGATTCAAAATCCTTCAAATATTTGGAATGCCTAAAAGAGTGGATAAAGATGCCTTATATAAAGCCACTGTAGACAAAGCAAGACCCTTCTCAAATACCCATGTTATAAAACAGGATATAGTAGATACTTTGGAATGATGAGGGTTTAAATACCTCTCAATACACAACTGACAATAAATATGTCACTTGTTGATAATGATCATGGCTGGCCTACAGAGAGATTTAATTAAATACAAAGGAACAAGAACACAATTTCCAAGTTTGAAGATGAAGTTTCCATATATCTGGGTGGAGAATGTCTGATCAATGTTGTCTCAGCAGAGACTGAGAATATGAAAGAAATAAAGGTGGACACTCCTGCAGGTAGTGAACAAGCAGAAAATATGCTTGAGTTGGCCAATATGGTATAACCAAGAAAACTCAACAAGGAATAGAACAAGCCACAGTCAGAACCTCGGTAAACAGCCAAACTGGTAGAAGAGGCATACAGATATAAATCTGTCCACTGCTAAATGAACACATCTACTGTAATGCTTGAGAATAAGGTATTGGAGATCAAAACAACTGCAGTGCAGGATTTCAATGAATCACAAAGGCATTGATCATTGGAGATCCAAAATACGAGAAAATCCACTTATAAATCTTATGATGTAGCATCTGTTATGCTGGAAAATTCAGTTGGGTTAAGAC
This sequence comes from Carcinoscorpius rotundicauda, assembly GCA_011833715.1. Classification (NCBI taxonomy): domain Eukaryota; kingdom Metazoa; phylum Arthropoda; class Merostomata; order Xiphosura; family Limulidae; genus Carcinoscorpius; species Carcinoscorpius rotundicauda. Next base: position 115,586,451 of record CM022394.1, on the reverse strand, counting down.
AAGTGATCTGAAATTAAATTTAACACCTTTGAAACATGACATACTTAATGACTCATAGGATAAGAATATGCACAGTACAGAAGGTCCAAGGTATGAAAACAAAGGTCTTGAGAATGTGTCCTTCCTTGAAGAGAAATCTGAGATACCACCAAGGAATTGTCAGAATGTATCATATGCTTTGAACCATTGCCCATTGTACTTCATGAAGTTTAAGAACACTGATATGATGGATAGACTTGTCTTTCATCCAAGTACCCTGGAGCTCCTAACCTTGAAGATAAGCACACCATACCTGAAAAGATGTCTGAACAGATGGATCTTGGGATGAGGTGGTGGAATAAAAGTGTTGTTCCAATCCAATCACTATTTCACAAATGACAATGTTGCTCCAATGTAAGGAGACAGCTTATCCAAAGGATCAGGATGCATGATCTACTGATTCCACAGCGATCAGTAAAGGAACATCATATGCATTCATCCCAAAGGAAAGAGAGGCTCAATGGATGCCCAAATCCCCCCCCAAGAAAAAGAGATAACCAAGAGAAGTAAAAGCCCGACAGCTCTTTCCATGGCTTGAAGCCATGTGTGCAATGGTTGAACACAACTTAAGAGAGTATTGAAAAATAGACACAGATGAATGAGATATTGTACTGGTGACAAAATATATTTCTTCAGTGTGATTACGAAGCCCAATTTTGTGGCTTTTGAAAGGAGAATCTGAGAGAGTTGTTCTACTAATTGATAAGAATGAGCAAGTTTTCCATATAATGATGCATACACAGATCCATGTAATTCAGATGATGAGAAAAACTTCAAACAACTTTGCAGAAGACACAAGATGCTGATACAAAACCAAAAGATAAAGCTCTGAACTGCAACACTCTACAAAACCTCTCAAAGATTCAAGAAACTAACTGAAGAAAAGAGGCTAGAGGTAGCTCATCAAAATGTTTCTCTGTTTAGGTCAATTTAGTGAAAGGAACAGCAAGAAAAGCAAGTCTAAATCTTCCTGAATGATTTGTAAAAGCCACCTCAGAATCCTCTGAAGAGATACCCTTGGTTTGCATCACAACAGATCATATCATGGACATGTTTGAATGAGAATGACCCATCCCCTCAGGTGACAAACACGAGATATGAGAGACAGAAGAGGACAGGTTTGCTTGACTTCTGCAATAGGAATGTAACTTGATAATTTATACTTATCAGTAAGATTTTTTCATTTTTATGTAAAATATAAATATAAACAAAAAGATTGAGATTTTGCCTAAGGTACTTGAGTGGAGTACAAAAGATTGAAACAAGCATTCTAAATGCTTAGATGGGCAAAGAATCAAAGTCTTAGAGATTGAAAAATGGCTATATTATCAACAGACTTCAGTATGATTTGGAAACAATTTTCTTAGTAAAAGTAACTAGTGGGTTGGCTTCTTAGTTCAGTAAATACATCTTTTGATTCTTACTTCAGTGAATAGGATACTAGTTACTGCAACACCTGCAAAATTAGTAGTGATATTAAAAATCACAACTCTTGTTTTATTGGCTTATTGACAAGCCTTATTTGAAAAAGGAATGAAGTTGGTTATAGCATTTTCATTGTAGAAGCTACTGCAGTTACCATGTACCACAGTTAATAAACACATGTGGTTTCATGTCTAGAGAAATGCTGACAGGAACTATGATTTGTTTTACAATAAAAATTGCTTATAGCAATAAAATTATTATGTAGCAACACATAAGGACAAAGTTCATGTTATAATACACCACTAAGGTCTTTCAAACAAAACAATATATGATTCATGTGAAAAATAACTCAGTGAATTAATTATAGCCTTAGCATCAATAAACAGAAAAGTAATGTACATGTACAATCATTAAAACTGATTATGGATAAAGCTTTTTCAATGTATCTTTTATAAAGCACTCAACATTCTCAACACCCACAACTCATGGAGATAATAATGGAAATAATAGATTAATTTTGAATAAAAATCAAGATATCCCGAAGTTTAATGAACTGTAAACCATGGTCTGTTTACATATTGTTTTAAAGAAACAACTGTAATTTAATTAAACAAAATAAAAAACAAACTTACTATTCAGTCATCAAGGAGTATTCCACAAAGAATGGTGCATAACTTGGGTCATTTCTTGGGCTAATTGTCTGACCAACCATATTCAGAGACATTCCATACAATGGAACTAAACACAAAATAAAACCTGAAATTTTATATTTTACACAAGTTTAGTTTCAGTGGAAATATATATTAAAACAAATACACAAAATCATTAAAATATTTTAGTTTAGGTAAAATAAAAAGTGACTGACAAAGTAATTGTAACAATATCATACTTGATGCTTAGAAATGGTTACCAGAAAATTTTAAATGAAGTCTTGAGTACTGAAGAAATAAAATATTTGGCACTTAGAACAAAGATTTATTAAGAACTTTTTCTTTAGCCTTTGATAAATCAAGAAAGTTTTGCCTGAGGGGTGGAGAGAGCCTTACGTTTATTTTTAAAGGGCATATTAAGAGTTAGAGAAATTATATGTCAGTTAATCTTACTTGCACGGTGAAAAAAAATCTAGGTCTGATAAAAGAAGATTTACAAAGTAACTGAGAGAAAAATTATGTCATAAAAGAAATTAAATATGCTTTCACCAATGGAGAATCTTACTTATCTGTTACAAAGGGAGCTTTGTAGACTTGATGTACTTGAGTTCTTATTAAGCTTTTAATAAGGTACCACATAAAAGATTAGCAAGGTAAACCATACCAGTAGGAGTTAGGTAAAGACTGGATAGTGGGATTACAGAGTAGCTGGAAGGATAAAAAAAAGAAAAAAAGCAGCAAACATTTGCTACAAAGTCTAATCAATCCAATAGATCCTTGTTATTAGTGGAGAAACTCAGGGGGTCAGTGATATGATATTGATGTGAAGAACTGATAAATTAGTCAAGTTTGCCAATGACAAACTAAATATTTTAATTGTACTAATTGTGTTGAAGGTTATATTTTAAACTAGACAAACATTTGATAAATTATTTTAACTATATTAAGTGCAATAATTATTATAACTTGGATTATGCATTTGATATAGATGGTTTTAGATGTGGCAGACAAGTCATTTAACCCTTTCATGACAGATCACAGGTCAAAGACCATATCATTAAGTTTGTCACCTTGCATTAAAATTTTATTGAACTATTTTACGAATTTACATCAATAAGTTTGAAATCAAACTGAAGGTTATAATTCAAACTTTAATATAATATACAAGTTAATTTCTTAATTTAAAAGTAAATATTAAAAGAATACATCCAAATATAGATTTTAGTGAGTCAAATGGTATGTCAAATGCAGCACTGTTTAAAATTTGATGTTTGTGATGTCAACATACCAAATCTATAATTTTGTACAAACTTAAGAACTCAAATTACTATCATTTTCAAGTTATAATTTCAAAGAACCTCACAACTTTTTATTTTACCGAGATATAGCTTGTATACTGAATCAAACAGTAGCCCAATTCACCTCTTTCCATTTTTGGAAATGGTCCCTCATGTACACTTACTTCAATATATGACATGAATAATCAATAAACAGCTTAGAATATCCCCAGGGTGATTTTACCTGCCATTTTAATCTTTGAAAAGGCTTCCACATTCCTTTAATTCAAGATTTCAAGGTTGCATCTTTAGTCTACTTCAAGTTTCATATTTTTTTTAATCTAAATATATCTTAACAACAAAGATTAATAAATTATAGTGGAATTCTATTGTATCATTTCAGTTATTTCTGATTTTTTTTAGTTATATGTAAAACCTAAAAGAATTTTAAAAAATTGTTTGATATCCTCCAGAGCAAAATTTTAAAAGGCTTAATAACTTATGTCCAGCAGAAACCAAGTCCAACATTCACATTTATTTATTTATCATTTTATATGTTAAGAAAAATAAGTTTAATAATTTATTTCTAAATTGGAATAATCAATATACATATATATAATGTATAATAATTGAAATGTGACTATATATCACAAAATACTAGTCCACTAAAACACAGCCAAGACAGGGAAAATTAAAGGTCAGTTATATTTTACTGGATATGAGTGCATGTGCCCTACATCAATGAAAAATTTGTTATGCAATTACACATGATTGTAAGGTCAATATAATATGTACGATTATGAGTCTTAAGCAACTTAGAGTAAACATTTGTATTTTCATCTTATAATATGTAGTCATTCTAGCACAAAAAAGCATAATTTACATTTCCTGATTTTTTTATGATGTTTACAAGGTTGGTCAAGTGACTTCCCTTTCAACTCAAATAATATAGTGTTACTCAAAACAGATATTTGAAATATATTTAATAGGTTTTTGAGATTATGCAAATAATATTTGAGAATTTTGGGATGGAAAATAATTTTTAACCATAACATGAAATCAGTGTGCACACTGGTTAGTACTGAAACAGACTATTTTCACAAATAAATCTGGTAAAAATATTCCATTAAAACATCTGATTTTTTTAAACAGCATACTTGTAATCTTTACTAAAAGTCAAAGTTTGTGAAGATACACATACTGTATCAAAAGTTATAATGCAAATACTTAATGCATGTAAATGTGTAGACAAACTCATGTACCGTGTTTCTCTGATAATAAGACCTAATGTGATTTTTGGGGATAGTTTTAATACAAGCCCTACCCTTAAAATAAGCCCTAGTTAAGAGTGGCAGGAAGAGGAAAGAAATAAAAAAAAATTAATTTATTAATTAGTTTAATAGTTAGTTAATTAGTTTGTTTAAGTATTAATCAGTTAATTTAATAGTTTAATAATAGTTTATTTTAAATGGTTAGTTCAATAGTTTTTTTTATAATTTTTACTTTGTAACTTCGTTTTTAATATATCAAAATAAGACATCCCCCGAAAATAAGCCCTAGTGTCATATTTTGGAGTCAAAATTAATATAAGCCCTGTCTTATTTTCGGAGAAACACAGTGTCATGCACCAAACCCATAGCAAAAGGGTTAAGACAACTAATAGCACATACTCATTACAAGTCAAAACAGGCATTCCTTTTCAAAATAAATAACTATTTAGTTATCACTTGGAATACTGTTTACTGTTTTGGTGCAAAATACACTCATTCCTTATATAAAAAAAACAAACAAGAAAAGTGTGGCTGAAAGTACAAACCCAGGATAAATCACAAAGAGCATAACAAATACATTTAAAGAAGAGCATTACTGCTGTGACAGGAGAGAGATGACCAAGAGAGGTGGTTAAATAGGATGACATGAAATAAAAAAATCATACAAGAAAAAGAGTTGCTTGAAATGTATGAACTAAGAACAACAAATTCTGTAAAAACATTAAAAGCAAAATGTTACAATGGGAGTGGGGTCTCAAATTTGAGAGATGGCACAAGAAGACTCATTACTATTGTTTGTTAGTTTTTTAATTTTATTTCTTCTTAAACATTTACAAATAGATTTAAGTAACATCTCTCAACCTGAACAGCTGTTAGATGCAGTGGTCTAGAACAGTGAATAATACAAAGCCTCTTCAAGCATATTATTTTTGTTATACAATTATTACTTCATGATTAAATATACACCTTAGTCTGCAAATGTATAAAGAAATAATTAAATTTCTATTTGGGATACATTTTTAATTGTTATTCTTATTTTAACATGAATCCTTCTTGAGAAAAATTTTTTTCATAATTATTATAAAATTTCAAGTAGCATTAGTAACTAAAAACAACTTTTTAAAAAAAACTCATTTCTTTTTAAATTATTCTTACTTTTTCAAAATAAATACAGTATCCTAGCCTGCATTTTTTGGGGGTCTACATGTGTCTTAAGTCCTCTAGGCTGTAGTCCTGTCTTCCCTCCCATTATTGTGCCACTGACTAGATAGAAACAAAATCAAATATGACAATCAAATTAATTTTGACCTCACAAGGAATTGGAAAGAATGATACTTCTCTTGGACTAGATATTACTTCAGTGTTGTGAAGAAGGTTACACACCAAACATGAGCCACTTGCTACTATTTCTTGTAATTCCAGGAACAATCAACAGGTTTCAGAAGACAAGTCTGCTAATGTTTCATTTTTTTTAAAGTGATAAGAAAAATGGTTCATGTAAGCACAGGCCTGTAAGCATTACATTTGTGATGGGTAGTTTTTAAAAGATTGGTAAAAGATTTGTAGTAAATTATTTCAAAAAAGTTTTGGGTATTCACTAGGGGATAATCTTTTGGCGTTCATTAAAATAGTTAAGGGTGTAGAATTTGCATATTGATTTTCAGAAAGCATACAAAACTTGTTAAAAATATGTGGGAGATAAGTTGGTTTACCTAATAGAAAAGCTTTTGGATGGAAGAATACATATGGTTGTTATTAACAGAATTTAGACAAGTTGAATTAATGTCACTACAGGCATACCTCTGGGTATGGTATCAGGGTCTTTACCAATTTTGATTTACATCGAAGTGACACAGACAAAGAAATAATTGATAAATTTCTTTAGGTCTTGGATGTTGCTTGTTGTAAGAAAGATGCTGCTGATTTACAAAATTATTCAGATTATTTGGTGTTTTGGGTAAATAAACTGCTAGCAATGGATTCATGATGGATTAATAATGAAGATAAGGCAGTTGATAAAACACAAACAAATTTATTTAGAAGTTTGAATGTTTTGAAATAACTTATTTCATCATCAACAAAATTTGAAAATTGTGTTACTGAAATTATATCATCATCAATAATTTATTTACTTAAGAAAAGCAGTTAAAGGACTGATAAACCAATATTTATGCATATATAACAACTTTGGGTCTAAAGAACTTTGTGAATCATTAAGGGTCAGGTGATCTTCAACTATATAGTAGACTTTTTAAAAAAAAAATAGAATTCAGGGTCTAAAGATCCTGATCCTGCAGTGACAACAGAGAAATCCTTAAATGATACATCATGACTTGTAGTTTGAGAATGTACATGACTGGGTGAGTGGCTGGGTTTAAGTAGTGAATAACTGGTTCTTTTAAATACTCCCAATTGTTCACAGACTAAGTTTTTAACTGGTACATTTCATTTTCATTTTGCATAACAAAAGAACTTTAATGATTCACAAAGTTTTAACCCTAAAATTATTCTAAATTTTCACACATAACTCAGCTGTAAAATTATGTTTATAATTTAAAAATATGTACAGCATTTTATTTACAAGTTTGAACAATTTGAAATAACTTGTGTAAAATTATGTTTATAATTTTACACAAGTTATTTCAAATTGTTCAAACTTGTAAATAAAATGCTGTACATATTTTTTCAACCACTTTCATCTTCATTAATAAATAAATTGATTGTTTATTGGACTTCTTACATAGCTAATAGGTATACAAATGGCAGATCATATTTAATTATCATAAAAACAACATAATGCTTTTGGATTATCACAGGTTAAGTTTTATATGACTAACACGTCAGGTTATATCGAGGTAGAAAAATAGAATGTAAGCCTAAAAAATTGTAATTTCATAGCACTTGTTTGGTCTTATTTGAAATATTATGCAAAGTCTTGGACATCTTATCTAAGAAAAGACACTAAACAGTTAGAAAAGGTCCAGAGAAGGGTTACTAACATTAGAGTGATACCTAGGATGGAAACTTTGTTATAGAAATACAAGTTCTCCATGTTTTTTTTCTAGATGAAACGGACAGTGTGGAAGTATAATTTTTTTCATATTTTATTGTAAGAATGGCAAGACTTTGCAACACTGATACAAATTTGGTAAATTATGACTCTTCTTCAATTAATATAATTTTTGGGTTATCACAGGTTAAATTTTATATGATTATAACTTTGACCAGTAAGGTGTTTGGCCTTTTAAATAAAGAAAATAAGTAGTTATTTTTTAAAATAGTTTTTCGTCTAAGTAGATCACCAAGTTCCATGTTGTCCGTAATTTTACATTACAGTTTTAAATCTACGCTGGAAACAGGAAAGGCTTGTAATTAATCACGTTAGAATTTATAATAATATGTGCTTTTACGAAAACTAATGGTAGTTATTAATATTATAGCATTTCATTTGCTTTGCTTTCCACTCACTTTAGCCTAATACGTTAGGTAACTTCGTGATGTCGAGAAAACCCACTTGTAAAGAAATATATATGCAAAAACGGCTCGTTTGGGTTGAGAGAATATTTTACACAGAACGTCGAACTATGTAAAATATTTTCTCAACCCAAACGAGCCGTTTTTGCATATATGTTGAGTAACTTAGTTATTTTCAATAGTAAAGTTTCTTACTTAATAAACTGTCTAAACATTGTGTGATATACAATAGTATTTACCTCCACTTTCCTCTCTAAATTATTTTCCAAGAAAACTTTCGAGTTAAAAATATAAAAAGGATCGCACTACACCATCGTTTTAATACCAAACAGCATCTAAATACTGAATTATAATAATATCCGCTAGAGGGATTGTTTTGCATAAATATAATTTCTAATATTTTGCTTGCCAGCATTTCAGTGACACAGCAGCATATCTGCAGAATTCCAATGCTAGAAACCGAGTTTCGATACCCATCATAGGCAAAGCAGGCACATAGCTTATAGTCTAGCTTTGTACATAACTTCAAACAAACAAACTGTCTTGATAATTGCGAAAGAAACTAAAAAAAATTGACACTAAATTACCAACATATATTCCTATTTAATACCTATAACTTGTAAGTAAATTTTGTTCTAGCAAAATTCAATAAATAAAATATGACATAAACTGACATTAGAGTAATGCATATGTTGCTGTGTTTTCGTTTTCAAAGATTTCCAGGTATCTTACATTTTCAATTAAAGAGAGAGAACAAAATAATACACCGAAGGATCATGGCTTTGTAAGAGGAATAGAGTACGTAAAACAATATAAAATAACAAAAATATTTCCAAAAAAGACACTTAAAAACATGCAGTGGAACATTAATATTTATATGAAAGTTTTTATTTTCAGTAAGATAAACTTAAACACTTCCTTTCTTAAAATAATATGAATTTAAACAATATTTAGTCAATTCTTCTGAACAGAATTATTACAATCGTTCTCCACTGAGGGGGAAATATGTATGGAGGTACATGTTTCTAAATCTATAGTGTTGTACAGATTTTAAAACTGTTTTGTTTATTTGGTTTGCATGCAGTTTTAGCGTAAACTGGTAGTTCAAAAAGTCATTGAGAGTGGCTCGTTGTAGTTGTTTTGATTTCTTAGTCTCTATATTAAATACAATCAATCAATTTTGCCGAAGAGGATATTGTAGTAATGTATAGTATAACAGTTGAAGCAGTTACTGATTGTACTGTTTCCTGCTGACCAAGTTCAAGTTATTCAAACAGAACAGACATTTAGTACTGTGAGAGAACAAGTTTCACAAGGTGACGCTGTCGATTGGACAAAGAAACAAAGTTTAACGTGTTCAATTTACGCACAACTTGTTTTTAATTCACTTCCACTTGGAGTTCTTTGAATATAGACTTACTTGAAAATCATTATATTTAGTTTTATAGAAATTAATTCCGACAGAGTGAAAGCTGTGTGACAAAACTAAACCAAATATAATTTTAATGTCATTCTGTATCTGTAAGCACATACATTTCGTTTTTATTTCTCTCATAATCAATATTGTATCAGTGTTTACTAATCTTATTTTGTATTGTTAGTTAACTCATACTAGAAACTGTAGTTATCAGATTCATAATTTTTTTTTCTTTTTGAATCTGCAGTTATTAGCAATCTAGCTATATGACACTTGTCGAAAAGTTAGTTTATACAAGAAAATACTATAAACACATTATAATAAGTCAATATCCTTTCTTACTTATCTACAACCATGCAAAAGTCATTTTCTTTAATTACAATATTTAATGGATAGAGGCATGAGTTGCAGCCTTGTTTTGTTTATATTATTATATGAAAAATATAAATAAACAAAATGTATACATTATATCTAGTGTATATTTATAAAATTTGTTGTAACGGATTTACTAATACATATGTATTTTAATATCGATGTTTGTTTCAGTTAAATACATATTTACAAATACATGTAACTTATAGTGTTAAATGTGTATTGCTAAATTTCAGCTTATTCCCTAAGTTTAGCGCAGATAACTCTCGAGTAGCTTTGCGCGAAATTCAAAACAAACAGTTCTTTAAATTGAGGGAATATTCTCGAGTGTAAAAATTAACGATGTACTACATGTGTATGTAAATACTAGTGATTGCCATTACTGTTACCAAATGAAGTTTCAAGAACCTCGCATAAAGTTTGCAAATCGATCCATCAGGGACGGATTATATTTGTTGATTTGCTGCAGTTAGTGCAGTATAAACCTCGGAAGATATAACTGCAACGAACACTTATTAATCAGGAAGCTACAGGTATTTAACCAGGTACGTTTGTAGTACGGAATATTGCAAACCATTAACAGATTAAGTTCAGAAGTTCATATTCCTACGAGAACTGTGAAAAACGCACGTTAAAAACGCTAGCTAGCTACCCGTTATGTGAAATGTACCGATATCAATTCGAAATTCATTAGTTTATCGTCAACTGTCGATAACATATTCAGTTCCAGGCTATATAGAACATTAAGCATTGTTTGTAAGTTTCTAAAACTTTTATACATAATAACTGTTTGTTGTAGCCGTTATTATAAATTGTATTATTGTTTGTATATTAAAATATATTTGTATTGAAAAAGAAAACTGTGTGTATAAATCTTATTGGCAAATACCATAAATTAGATAATTATCGACATTTAATTAACTTCTCAATCCAAATTACAATTTAATCAAGTTTTAGGCTACTCCAGATTGTAAAACGCAACATGATTGTATGTTTCTCCATGATTAATTTATTGTGGGAGGGGGCTCGAGATAAATTATAACACGTAACACTGTGAAAGTGATTTTAAACAAAATTTTGTTTGTTTTTGAATTTCGCGCATAGCTACTTAAAGGGTACCTGCGCCAGCCGCCCCTAATTTAGCAGTGTAAGACTAGAGAAAGGGCAGATAGCCGTTACCACCCATCCCCAACTCTTGAACTACTCTTTTCTCAATGAATAGTGCGATTGACCGTAACTTATAACGCCCCCACAACTGAAACGGGGAGTATGTTTGATGCGACGGGGATTTGAACCTGCGACCCTTAGATTACGAGTTGAACGCCTTAACCCACCTGGCCATGTGGGGCCGTTTAAACAAAATAGGTCAGTATCATTTTAATAAACTTATTACTGAACATCAATTAATAGTGAGTTATTGTCTTGGAAAATAGAATATGCTGTAAATATTAATAGCAATTTACAATTGCCATTCTTTATATGTATAACAACCATGTTATAGAAAAAAATCTTTTTTACTGAAATCACTCCACGACCATGAAGTATATGGTAGCCCTATGCTCTACTTGGTTTCTTTAATTAACCAATTATTTGTTATATTATCCAAAATAACGTAGTTTATGAACATCACCTTTGCACTCTAAGAGCTCTGAGATTAATGGGATTCACTAATCAATTAATTACGTTCACATGAGACTAAACTTTATATATTCAATCTGGTTTTTTTTCCTTTTTTCACGTTTCTTTTGTTTTTATTAGAAAACGACTATAGTTATTTTATTTCTCTATCACTTTTAAGACTTTTATAAATGTGGGAAAACCCACTTGTAGAGAAATATCTACGTAAAATATTTTTTCAACCCAAACAAGCCGTTTATATATATATATATATATTTCATAAATGCGTTTTTACCTTTGTAGCTACAGTTGAACAGTTCATAGAACTGCTCTGAGTTTGTTTGTGTTTGCTTTTGCCGAGACTTAGCAGCTCGTAGAATGGTTTTTTGTGGGTTTTTCTTGACTTTTTTGTTTCAAATACGAACCTTTACATCATTGTTTTGTCATCTCTTGACCAATTATAGATCTAGTTAGAGTTTTGAACTTAGTGTTTTTGATTGGTAAACTTCCTCTTGGCCACAGTCTCATAAATTAACTTATTCTAGCTTTGCCTAAAATAATTTCAAATGCCGCGGCTATTACAAAACCCTCTTGTTTGTCTCTTTACTATTTCATTTGTAAGGAGAGAAAAATAGCTGTTATTTTGATTTACTTCTCGACGTCTGCAGTCCAAAAGAGCATGATTACATGTGTTTTTTTCTGTCTTTTTACTGTTCTGGCCAGATGGTAAGAACACTTGACTCACACACCGAGTCTCACCTTCCATTCTCTCAACCATTTCTATATTACAGATTAAGAATAAATCTAAAACATTAGTGTTTCGAAAAGGTTCCTTGATCATTTGGTGAAAAAAACAATCTTGAAGGTGAATTTTCAACAAATTTAATAATTGTCTTATAGACTGTACTTTGGTTAGGTATAATTCTTGGGTGATCGCCATATTTTAAAACACTTTAGTTTTTGAGTAAAAAATAAAATAAAATATGCGGGTTCTCGAACTCAAGTTCCTCTCGGTCGTTTGGCTGTTTCCGTGACGTTTTACAACTATGACGTAATAGTTGCCACACAATTTCCTTTGTGCGCCGACCATTTTGTTCCTTTTAGTGCTGGTGTTGTTTTCGGATTACATACTTTGTGAGACTATTTTTTGTCTTGATATTGCTACTTTTTGTTTGTTTTATGATAACATGGTTTACTGCGTTGCTTATGGTTGTAAAAACGGTTCGGCATCGAGTTAAAGCTTCTTTTCATTTCCGTGCAAGGAGAAGGAACCGGCAAGGTGGCGACAGTAGGTGCGGATGGTCAATAGGAAGAACTGGACACCTTCACACCATGCAAAGCTTTGTTAAGATCACTTTGAACGCTCATGTTTTGTCCCGGATTCCACTATTTTGGATTCCTTGGGTTTCAAGCCAGAAAGGTTGAGACTGAAAAAACTATCGGCAATAGACCGAATCGTTTTCACCATCTTTCCTCGTGTAGAGCTAAGGACTGATCTCAGCCTGCTATGTACAGGTTCCACCCCTCTGAAGCCATCCTTTGCCATCACGAAAAGAACAAACTTAAAAGTATGTGTGCAGCACAAAACGATAAACAATAACTAGTATAATACAGGGTGGTCGCTAGAAAAGCGGAAAATTTGTCAAACAGCTATTTATTTTTACAAAGAATAACTTTTACAAAGTTTTTTAAAGGCATATGTTATATTACACTCATAGATGCTCAAAATTATTAAAATCATGCATTTTATTCATGATGTAAAGAAATCAAAATAGAAATGAGTAAGCACGCATTTTATTCATGATCTCATCTGATCCTCAAATTTTCCGCTTTTCTAGCGACCACCCTGTATAATAATTTAAAAAGTACAAGTTTTTGAAGAATGTAACTAGACATACACATTTCACATATAGAAGCGTGTTTTGCATTTGTGGCTCCTGAAAGTCAGTTAAACCTTGATTTCTTAATTTAGCCAATGGACAAATCTATCCCAAATAGAGCATATTTCAAGTTGAAAAGCTGGTGGATTATTCTGTAAATGTTTTTGTATCATTTTTTAAATTTGGAAAAGTTTGAAGAATTCCATTTTTCAAATTTAACATTTCAAGATAAATTAAAATAAGATTATGTCTTGAACATGTTTAAGTAATCAAGTATATGTTATGTATTTTAAAAAAAAATGTAGACTTGTAAAAAATCAAATATAAACTTCATAACATATTTCCATAACTCATCATAATAAAATTAATCTTAACACAGTACTTTGACAATGTCACATTAAATGTAAATCTCATAAACCTCATAAAGCATGTTGTTTTGATATATAAGCTTATTTCTTCAGCATTTAGAGGAGAGTGCTGCTGATGACACAGTGTCTACTTCTGTAGAGGAAGTTGTGATTCAGCCCACCCCTGATGATGACTGCCAAGACTCTAGAGCTGACTCATTTCAGAGTGTGTCTGTTCAGATTCTTGTAAGTAGATCATGATTGTTAGATTAAACATTCATAAGTTGCAATAATTGATGTATAACTTTATTTACATTAATTTGAATCTAACAGTGAAAGAATGTTATTATTTCAATACCTATATAAAAACCTATTGTTTTAGCCTGTCCCAAGTATTCCAAGAGGGACACAGACTGGTTGGTATTCTATTTACAGAGGTGTACATGTATTCTCATCTGGCTTGAAGACTGTAGCGACCCAGACAGAAAATCTTCCAACAATAGATTTTGCTTGTGGTACTGGTAAGTTAGTTTGAATAAGAATATGAAATGTTCATTCATGATTTAACAATATCCAATAGTCAGATTAGTCTTGTTAATATTATTTTGATTATTTATTCTAAACTATTGCTGGTAAACAGTACATTGTTCATATATATGTAATTTTTTCACTGATTTTTGCAGAATCATCACCTGCTGCTAGGAAGTCCTCTGTATCACAAGTGACAGATGCTGATGATACTAATGATGTTTATATGAGTGACAATGAAGGTGCTGATCCAGACTAGAACTTGTCAGATCTGTGTCAAAAGTAACTGTTACAGGTTCGTTCAGAGTAGGTTCGAATTGATATGGGGCTACTCGACAGTGTTCAGAACACAGAGTCAAAACAGACTTCGCCTCTGTTTCTCTGTATGCACTGGCCATGTTTATTTACATTACATTCAACGCGCTGGTTTGTTTGGCAACTATTACATCACAGTACTTTTCCTAGCAACAAACGTAAAAACTAAAACGTTCGGATTGCCGCTCGGAAAGGGCTTTTTCTGCATCAAGTTCTATGTTTCATTTATTAGCACATATTTTTTATAAAAAATGTGAACCTGCAAAATTAATCAGTATGAGTAGTTTATTTGACTGCAAAGTTTTCTTTTTTTTTGTAAAATTCACCTTTAAACAGTTTACATAAACTTCGCTCACTCAAGTGTTATTCTTAACGAATGAAGACAAAGAGAGGTCCTGCATATCCACGTGGTTAGAGCTCTCGACTCGCACACTGAAGGTTGCGAGTTCGAATCCCTGCCACACAAAACATATTTTCTCTTTCAGCCTTATGGGTCTTATAATATTTCAGTCAATCCCACTATTCGTTTGTGAAAGAGTAGCCCAAGAGTTGGTGTTGAATGGTAGTGACCAGGTGCTTTTCCCTTAGTCTTACATTGTTAAGTTATGGAAAACTAGCACAGACAGCCTTCATATACCTTTTCGCGAAAATAAAAACAACAACAACAACAAACACACAAAAGAATGAAATCAAAATATTTTGATTTGTGTTAAACCAAAATCAATAAAGATAACACAAAAGGTTTCTTTTAGTTTCTCTTAAGTGAATAAAGATGGAAAAAATAAAATTAAAATAAGCAATGTTTTTGTTCATTACATATAATACATTTATTGAAAACGCGAATGTAATACCTATAGGAAATTTAAATCTGATACTTTAAAGGGAGAAAAAAGTCGATTGAAATACCTAAAGTTTTATAATTCGAGAAGTGGTAAAGTATCACAAAAGAAACTTGAACACGACCATAGTTTCATTCTTTGAGCTCATGCAGACACAGAAAAGCAACACAAAATACCAGCTGCTTCTGTTAACGTCTCCTGGTAAACTCGCGAAAATGGCAAAGAAAACAACAGGAGCAGCGTTAAATCTAAAAACGGAGATTCTAGAAACATGTAACGAAGAAAGTTGGTTTATACTAAAAGCAGAAACAGAGGAAAAAAAAACGAAAAAATCGTGCATTAGTGTAACAGTTGAATCGATAAACGAAACAACTGCTATTTTTGAAAATCTGAGAATTTGTTTTTTGTTAGTTTTTGTATTTCGCGCAAAGCTACTCGGGGGCTATCTGCGCTAGCCGTCCCTAATTTAGTAGTGTAAGACTAGAGCGAAGGCAGCTAGTCATCACCACCCACCGCCAACTCTTGGGCTACTCTTTTACCAACGAATAGTGGGATTGACCGTCACATTATAACGCCCTCACGGCTGAAAGGGCGAGCATGTTTGATGGATCTGAACCCGCGACCCTCGGATTACGAGTCGAATGCCTTAACACACTTGGCCATGCCGGGCCAAAATTCCGAGAAAGTAAACGGTAAAGAGGCAGCAAATTAATCTACTGAGTGAATAGAAATACAGAGAAGTGTAAGAAAATACCAAATATTGGATAAAATATATAAACAAACAGGAAATGTGTGTGTTTATCTTATGGCAAAGCCACATCAGGCAATCTGCTAAGCCCACCGAGGAGAATCGAACTCCTGATTTTAGCATTGTAAATCCGGAGACATACCGCTGTATTAGCGGAGGGCAACAAACAGAAAAGACGAAAGAATTACCTTAAAAATTACTTGAAATGCATGAAAGTTTTTGATCTAGAAACAGAGAGCAAAGACGAGTAAAATATTTGGAGTTACGTTTTAGTTTACAAACGCAGGGAAAAGGGAGCAAAAGCAAAATAAATGATACTTTTTGTACAATTGAGAACGATAAATGGACAGAAGACGCTAAGCAAATAAAAGCAATTGTCTCAAATCATTAATTAAGACTGTACGCAAAGAAAAAAATTTCCATTGAAATACCAAACATTGTTTTGAAGTAGTAACAGTAAAGAAAGGTAAAAGAAATGTAAAGTAAAAATATTTTGTTTTATAATAACTAGTGTAATTAGTTATAACTGTTTTATTATTCTGACTGCCTTATTCAGAGTTTGATACCAGCAATGAATATTAACAATAACAATATATTTTTGCAAACATTTACACTTAATATGTTTGTAATTAATTTTTAACAGCGTTATAGATAGATGTGTATTTTAATTTAGAAATAATAAATTAGGCAAAGTATAAAATGTTGTACCTTTCAGTTCATGATTTCCGAAGTTTTGTGCACATCTTCAGATAGAACTGTTTGCACATAGCTGTCCCTAATTTTTAGCTGATAACCTAGAGAAGAGATAACTAACCACTCAATGGAGTGTTCTCGTCTAGCTCCAGGCCCAGCATGGCCAGGTGAATTAAGGCGTTCGACTCGTGATTCGAAGGTTAAGGCGTTCGAATCCCGTTTGCACCAAGTATGCTCGCCTTTTCGTCCGTGGGGACGTTATAACGTTAGGGTCAATCCACTATTCGTTGGTAAAAGAGTAGCCCAAGAGTTGGCGGTGGGTGGTGATGACTAGCTGCCTTCCCTCTAGTCTTACATTGTTAAATTAGGAACAGCTAGCGCAGATAGTCCTTGAGTAGCTTTGCGCGGAATTCAAAAACCAAATAAACAATCTGACTTCATAAACGTATTTGGTCGTTAATATTATGACACACCCGGGCCCGGCATGGCCAAGCGCGTAAAGCGCGCGACTCGAATCCGAGGCTCGCGGGTTCGCGCCCATGTCGCGCCAAACATGCTCGCCCTCCCAGCCGTAGGGGCGTTATAAAGTGACGGTCAATCCCACTTTTCGTTGGTAAAAGAGTAGCCCAAGAGTTGGCGGTGGGTGGTGATAACTAGACTAGTTGTCTTCCCTCTAGTCTTACACTGCTAAATTAGGGACGGCTAGCACAGATAGCCCTCGAGTAGCTTTGTGCAAAATTCCAAAACAAACAAACAAATAAATATCAGTAATGTCGAGAAACCCACTTGTTGAGAATTTTATATGCAAAAACGGCCCGTTTTGGTTGAGAAAATATTTTACATAGAAGAGCGAACAACGTCAGTGAGCCTGACGATGACCGAAGAAGGTCGAAACGTTGTTCGCTCTTCTATGTAAAATATTTTCTCAACCCAAACGGGCCGTTTTTGCATATAAAAAACAAATAAATAGCACACCCGTAGTCTGGAACGCGGTTTGTTTTAGGCAACAGGTCGTGAGTCATTGCTAAATTAGGAACAGCTAGCGCAGATAGCCCTTGAGTAGCTTTGCGCGGAATTCAGGTCGTGTGTCATGAATCCTCGGAATCACAGACTGAACACGCTATTAACTAATCACAGAGTTTTAGCAGAAGCACCAGAAGACTGTATTTTTTAGACACACGTATTTGTGCTAGAAATGTGTTAACGGTCACCCTCACTCCAAAAGTCAACTTAAACTTACCTGCTCCTGTTTATATAATTAAACTTTTACTTAACAAGCGTCTTGCGTGCAAAGTAGGAATCACGTGATCTGTGGGTAGTGCTCGAGAGTGTAGGATGGTAACCACCAGCAGTGTTTCCTCTACCATTACTCGCACTTTTGGATTTTGCAATAACGTAGCTCATGTTTGTTTATTGAAAAGAGATGTATAATATATTTTGTATTTCATTTTAACAGAATCAGATTCGGAATGTGATGCGTTACGGAACTTTACATGCATGTGGTCAAAAAAAAAAAATCCAAATAAATGTGTGAGAATCATTAACTTTATACAGTTTAGAAGCTACAGACCAGAAAATTAACTGCACAGGTAAGTGATTCTTAACCTGTCTTTTAAGGTTAGTTTTTGAAGCTTTATAAAACTAAATGTGTGGAAGAAACTCTGTTAGTGTTAAGCTGTTTGATTAAAAAGTAACAACTGAGGTACAAGTGCAATAATTTCAATACATTTTGCTGAAAGTTAAATTATTATCGGACGCATAGATTACAACACATATGATACAACGTTACACCAGTTAAAAACACGAATGATATGTAAGAATATAAATATATTCTGTTTCATATCTTCGTGATGTTAAAGAAATATAGTGATATGTTTTTTAAACATAAGTAACACATTTAAAACAACGTTAAATCTGGTATCAGCTAAGGATGGCTGGCATACGACAAATTAAGTGTAAACTGGAATTAAAGTTTTTGAAAATGGCTTCAATCCATTTCATATAAACCACATGGATTCGTTTATAGAAACTACCACTTTCAAGAACGAATATTTCAAAAATAATTTGTAACGCCGTTAATATTAAAAATCTTTCACAGTTTTGGCATGCAGGAAACACATTTCTTAAAAGCGTTCTAAATGAAGTTTTGTTTTAAATGGATTAAAAACGATTAAAATGATTTTTTTAAAATTATTTCCTGACTTGTGTGATAACGGAGAAAGTTTTATATATATACATATATATTCATACATGTATTTCAAAGCCACTAAAAACATCATTAAATCTGTTTTCTTATAATATACAAAATTTAACCTTTTTTTTTCCTTGTATGAATTATTGTTAGGTAATTTTAGAGGACGCTTTCCAGGCTTCTTCATGACGCAGCATCTGGGAAACCTGTAAAACAAGGTTTATATACACATATACATCAGCTTTACCTGTTTATTGGATGCAACCACCCTTGAAATTCTCCTTAACTGTTTAACTTTGATGTCCACTCACATAGAAATGAAGATTAGGTTTATTTCTGTCATATCTTTTCTCACTACACCAAAACAATTTGCAGTTAAGAAATGACTTTCAGAGATTCGGTTTTGTTGTATATATTTATTTTATAAGTTCTTAAGTTCCTTAATTATCTTCTGAGTTTACATTTGTACTTCATGAACAGTAAACTTCAATGGCAGAGATGGGTGTAGGTGATGGTTCATAAATACATTTGTTTTGGTATGTGGCGGAGAAGGGTGTAGATAATGTTTAGTAAATGCATTTGTTTTGGTATGTCAGTAGATACTTCCTATTCAATAAAAGCACCACCCCCCCAGTGGCACAGCGTTACGTCTGCGGACTCACACCGCTAAAAAACCGGATTTCAATACTTTGGTGGGCAGAGCACAGAGAGCCCACTATGTAGCTTTTTGCTTGATTCTAAAACAAACAAACAATAAAAGTATTTACTCTTTTGGAGTGAATCAACTTTCATTGAATACTTGATAAGTCTATTTGTTATATGTTATACGAAGCATAACAAAATATCATAGAACTCTTGGAACACCCATGTAACGAAGATAAAACGTTACTTGTTACTGAGACAGGTAGACAAGTTTGTTTTTGAATTTCGCGCAAAGCTACTCGAGGGCTATCTTCGCTAGTCGTCACAAATTTAGTGGTGTAAGAACAGAACTACTCATTATCACTCAACGCTAACTCTTGGATTACTCTTTTACCAACAAATAGTGAAAGTGACCATTACTTATAACGCCTTTACGACTGAAAGGTGAGAATGTTTGATGGAATGGGAATTCGAATCCGCGATCTTCAGATTAAGAGTCGAGCTCTCTAACCACTTGACCATGCCACGTAATTAATTATGAACAAAATTGCAGAGCAGAAAATACATCTTCATGTCTAAATATAAATTTTACAGGTTTACAAATAAAGCCTATTTATGGTAAGATATATAGTTTTTGTTATTATGGACATTAACATTTTCATTGCTCCTTTCGTTAATAATGAAAACTTTACTTATGTTTCAGTGAATCACGTTTAGAATAAAGTTTAATTTCTTTATTAAATAGTCTTTTGCAACGAATAAATAATTTAAGTTTTTGTAAACTCTATATTTAAATATATATGTATATATATTTATTAATTTTATGTTTACATTTTATGATCAAAATAATGTAATAAATATTTGCTTTAGTTTTTCACTCTGAGGGCTTGAATATATAATAACTATTTGAATATATCATTTTGTTAATACTGGCTTTATTGTCTTTATTTAATAGGAAACCTATGAAACAAGATAAAGATGTTTATCTTGCTTTGCACTGTTCAAGAACCCTTTGAGGTTTTTCGTCGTAACTAATTGTTTTAATAGTTCCAATGAAAAATATATTTCCTGAGAGCCATACATCAGCTCAATACAGATTATTTGTCACTGAAGTTACCTGTAGAAACATACTGAAGGTGTGAAACTAATGGAACAATGTGAAACGAGACTGAGCATATACACCACACAGATGATAACAAAGTCCCAGACACCAGTGCATCTTTATAACGTAGAGACGTTACAGCATTACTGTAGGTCAACCAGGGTTAATAAATGTTGAGTGAACCAAATCAGATCCAGTTTAAAAATATTATTATTGAAAACTGCATGGCTGAATTAGTTTTATAACTGTCGTGTTTCTAACGAATTTAGATATTATTACTATGATAATGTTTAGTTTATCAAAATGATGCAATGTTTAAGAATTCCTTTCATTGTTTTGGTATTTTTATCAATTTTCTTATTGCTATACGTTTTCTTGAGCACGAACAGGATTCTAGAGGGCGCTGGACTAAAAAGAGACTATAAAACATTTCCATCTCGTATGACTTTACAGTATATCGTAGCTCACGCAGCAAACTTTCAAACACATAGTTGTGAGAAAATTTCTGTAAATGTTCCAAACATTATGAATAATGCTACACCAAATGGGTGGAAAAACCCTGTTAGTGAACCCGTATTTATATTTTCGGCATTTTTTGACAATCGCTACGGGTTAACCAATCAGCAAGTACGTCTCATTGGAATGATCCAAGGTGACTTTAAAAAACCGCTTTATTGCCAGCTTTGGTACGAAAATATTTCATTACCTCTAGTAGTTGAAAGTGAAATGCGTGAGATATGGCTTGAGATTTGGAACAAAGCTGACCGTTTTGAGTTTTATCGACCATATATGATTAACTGTCCAGTACCTCAAGACAACTCAATCCTATCAAGAAACATTCCTCAGGGTGTATACAACTCAGTCCTATCAAACAACATTCCCCAAGGTGTATCCTTATCACTTCATCCTTGCTCTAATTCCACAGTCTTCTTCAAGTTAGCTATTCCGCCAAGAAATGTGACTAAACATAAATTTGCTATTTGTGTGAAAAGTTTGGATTTCCAGAATGATATATCTTTTCGCCTTATTGAGTGGCTCGAACTTCAATTTCTACTTGGTGTGGACGAGATAACCATTTACGTATTCAACGTTCATTCCAATACTTACAAAGTGCTCCTTTATTATGAACAACTTGGAAAGATCACAATCATTCCAACTGCCTTACCTGGTTCTTTACCCAACACACCCTTAGAAAGAACCAAATTTCTTCAGGAGAACTTATGGCAAAAACGAAGACACGAGTTGATTCCTTACAATGATTGTTTTTATAGACATATATATACTCATGAATTTATTATCCTTTTAGACGTAGATGAAGTTATCATTCCTGTAAATCATAAAACATTGACTCAAGTGTTACATCAAGTATTTAAAGAAAAACCACAGGCAGTAATGAAATATTCCTCTTTTGCAGTCCCTAACGTTTATTTTTTCGACGATTTCGGTCCTTCAAACACAAATAGTGATGTGCCAAGATATATGCATATGTTGAGGTTTCTTTATCGTTCCAAACACTTTACCAAGCCAGGATTTGCTGTCAAGAGTTTCATAAGCACTAATAACACCCTTGCTGTGTTCAACCATTATGCTCTGTTCCCACTTTTTCCACATATTGCACGGACCATGCTATTAAATGAAAGCGAAGTGCGACTCCATCATTACCGATCGAAGTGCCCCTCAGGAATGGCTGACGATTGCGTGGAAAACTTCATGAAATACAAAAGAAAAGACACGTTAATTCTTAAATATCAAAAGGAACTACTGACCAAAGTTGGTAGAGTACTTAGAGAACTTAGTTTAACATAATGCTGCATCATACAGTTTTCTTTAGTTTAATTTGGAACAGAAAAAATGAAAATGATTACATACATATATAGAACATAATGAATCAATGAAATTATTTTTAACACTTTTGATCATAATAAATGCAACAATAAGATTTAAATTAGCTTTTAAAACTTTTTGCCTCCCTCTTAGAACAAGACTGAGAAGGTAGTTTATATATTATTCCTTTTTTTTCTCAATGGCAATTCATTTGGAAAGATTCACCTTTTCTAATACCATTTTAGCATGATTTAAAACCATTATTTAAACTTATAATTTTATCGCTATTCTACGGAGGAACAGCAGTGATAATTCTTCGGATTTACAACGCTAAAATCATGGGCTGGATTCCCCTTAGTGGACACAAGAGACAGCCTGATGTGGGTTAGTTATGAGAAAAATCACACATACACACACTATATGTTAAATTTAAAGTTGTGGAACACCGAATTACCCCTTTCGAAAAAATATGAAACTTTCTCACTTAAAGTTTTTAAAACGATTGGGAATAGTAAAATGCGTTTACATTTACATGATATATATTTAATTCAAGTGTAATTTAGTGACTCAGCGGCAGATCTGACGGGTTACAACGTCAAATATTTTGCAGATTTATGTTTTAAAAACAAATTATACAGAAGTTTTCAGTTACGTGAGCGTTTGGCAAAAATGTCTCATAACTTACAAATTTCAACAGCGAAAATCTCAGTCACGTTGTTTTGAGAAATGTTCACTTTATACAGGTATTCAATGCAAAGTAGTGAATTGGATTATCAAATTCAAAGTTTGTTTGTTTTGAATTTCACACTAAGCTACTCGAAGAATATCTGAACTGGTCATCCATATTCAAGAACTGTTAAACCAGAGGGAAAGTAACTATCTATTCAAAACCAGTCGCCCTGTTCTTTGGAATACTCTTTTACCAACAACTACTTGGATTAACCGTCACTTTATAAGGAGCTCAAGACTGAAAGAGCGAGCATATTCAGAGAAGACTATTCGAAACTATGACTAGCAGATTGAGAGTCGAGTTAATTTATGTATTCAGTGACCATTAGGGATACCAAAGTTTTTCAATCTTGTTGTTTATCTCGCTTAAACTTCTTTTTTTCCAAGCATTGTTACATTAATTTATTTTTGTTATTTCTATAATGCAAAGGTTTGAAAATATTGTTTATTTGTTTATAATTAACTACAAAGCTACACAATGGGTTATCTGTGCTCTGGTCACTACGGGTATCAGGTCCCGGATTCTATGGTTGTAAGTCCCCAGACATACTACTGTGCCACTGAGAGGCGTCTAAAAAGAGTATGTTAAAAAACAACACAAATTAAAACCTTCTAAAACAAAACTCTTTAAATGAAAATATGATACTTGTTTGTTTACGTCAGCTAAACCATAGAAACAGCAAAATCCATTTTAATGTTTTCAGTCTAAAAACATTTAACATCTAAAGTACTTCTTAAAACTGAACTAACCCTTTGCTGATTAGCAATATTGACGTATTTTCTCCTTATACATTCACTGCAGATGTTGTACGGCTGTTAAACAAGGGTTAATTTAGATATCAAATTCAAATATCCCCATTACCTAAGACTTTTCAATCAAGTAAAAACAATAGTATACAAAAAATAACTGTGAAAAAAATCATTATCTGCAAGTTACAGATCCAAATGGTAACTTTATATCTTTGTTCTTTACGAAATACACACCAAAATTCATATTGCGGGAAGACTATCAGCCTTTTTATCGTACATCGTGTGCTAATACAGATTTTTCGTGAAGTAAGATATTAAACCTTAATTGTTTTAAGTGTGTGTGTGTACATATAAAGATATATATATATATAATCATAAAGTTTTCAAGCTCTAAAGCAAACCATGTTAACATGAAGTTGTTGTGGTCACTTTTAAATATCTGTTGCATGCGGCTGTCACTACTGCCATTGTTAATCCATTTGGTGCATTCAGTGGTGCACTAATTAATCGTGAAAAGCAACCCTTCCTTTTTGTGGTGAATTTCATGGGTTGTCTCTATTCTGTTTATTTTTGCGGCAGAGTGACACTCACTGTTTTCTGGGGCCCGGCATGGCCCAGCGCGTTAAGGCGTGCGCTTCGTAATCTGAGGGTGGCGGGTTCGCGCCCGAGTCGCGCCAAACATGCTCGCCCTCCCAGCCGTGGGGGCGTTATAATGTGACAGTCATTCCACTATTCGTTGGTAAAAGAGTAGCCCAAGAGTTGGCGGTGGGTGGTGATGACTAGCTACCTTCCCTTTAGTCTTACACTGCTAAATTAGGGACGGCTAGCACAGATAGCCCTCGAGTAGCTGTGTGCGAAATTCCAAAACAAACAAACACTGTCTTCTTTCTTTCCAGCTGGGCCCCCCAGTGGCTCAGCGGTATGTCTGCGGACTTGGAGGCTAAAATCCGGGTTTCGATACCCGTGGTGGGCAGAGCACAAATAGCCTATTGTGTAGCTATGTGCTTAATTCGAAACACAAACTTTCCAGCTTTATTCTAGTAAGTTGCTCCAATTATTTTATGTTTTTTTTTTTAGTGATAGACTTGAGCTCTTCTGTAATGTGCCTTATTTTATAGCAAGTATACTTTATCGTCTCTCATTAATTTGTTAAGCTATTGTCCCATTTGGTTGTATCCTATTCCTGGTCAGTCTCCCCTCGTTTCAATTTTATTCGATTATTTCTAAACTTACCAGCTATATACCCTCCTTTGACTGCCATATTCTCTTCTGCCAGATTAATCATCTCGTTCATGTTTTTTGGTAATTTTTCCTTTAAGAATACGTGATAATGAACTATTTACATAAAGTCTTCCAGCTTCTCAAAGGTGTTTCCACATTTAACAAATTTAATCCATCTTATAAAATATCAGTGTAGACGCGTCACAAACTGAAATGTTTGTGTCATGTTGACTTCTCTAAACTTCCAACATAAGTTTTATCTTTAAGTTCATAGCATTTTAGTAAGGCCACTTTTAACTTGTCGTAGTAAATGGCATCTTGTGATGTCATGTTTGTATTTACTGTAAGAAGTGTATTGAGGCAGACGACTTTGGGCGAAATTTTCATATATGTTCAAGAATACATTTATGTCGTTTTTGTATTTACCAAATTTTGGCAGCTTGAGTTGATTGCGATTGAATCCATTGTCATTCTTAGATTTTTCATCCTTCTGTTGGATAAGCTTGAAGTTTCAATTTGTATGTTTATTTTCTGTGTTTCTAATCTCTTTTCTTTCTCAACTTGTATCTTATTCTCTCTCCATGTCCTGCTCTTATTCGTGTACGTTTTTTCTTTTCTTTCCAACTTTCTCTTCTGTCGCCGCTCGTTTCCTCTCTGATTGTTGTTGTAGTTTGACTCTAGAAATTCGCCATATTTGAGCCCAAGACGTTCATGTGTTTCGATCCATTTATCAAATTCGGTTGACGTGTTTAAATAACATGGCTGTAAACCTTAATACCTTCGCTACTATTACAGCTATGTGTACATAAGTCTATTTATTTCCATTGTCATTCATGTCTTCTTTCACCGCATTTTACCACTGTATAATTCTGGCTGTCTCTCCAAGTGTCAGTTTTATGGTGCTAAATTCTTTACAGTAAGTGTCTGTGATAGTTTGGCGATAATTCTGAATAATGAAGTGACGGCATCTGTTTTAAAATAATCTATTTAAAACAAGCTATACGTGTGTACAAAAATTAGTCAGATAATAAGTTGTTGTTTTGAATTAAGCACAAAGCGGCACAATGGGTTATCTGTGCTCTACCCACCACGAAACCCGGATTTTAGCGTGTAAGTCCGCAGACATACCGCTGAGCCACTGAGAGGCCACAAAATAAGACATGATATTTTTATCTACAACACTAAATAATTATCTTTTCCTCTCAGAAGCCCACACAGACTAGTTTAATTACTTTAATATCCATTTGACAAGGCTAATTATTTTTCTGTATCGTGTTTCATACAGTACAATGTACGATAAATTCATTTACGTTGTCCAGTGGGTTACCACAGATGTATCCAGATCTTTAAGTAATTGTCTTCTTTTTGTCAAAATCCCCACATGTGGTTTAAATTCTAAACATTATTTTCGGGCAAACACAACTTAGAACACAACAAAACAATTTGGGACTGGTATCTACTTACAAGATAAAAATTCGAAACATATTTTGTAAGTCCAAGGATGATTGTCTCCACGATTAGACTCACTGTCACAAGCGTCTGTAAGAGAAATATATTTTTTTTATCAGATTCCACGTTCTCAACACGTTAACTAATGTACATGGAGACGGAACCTCGTGATAAATGTTATTTTAATGAAATGACGGACATAAATACTTAGAAATAACGTATGGTTGTCGTAGAGAACATGTTTAATCTATACACAAGCTCGAAACATCTTCATGAGGTAATACGTTTGGTTGTTTTTTGTAAGTAAAATGCAGTGTAAATGTAACTATAAAAATATATTATACAGAATAATATAATGCAATTATATTGTACAGTGAATATATAATAATATGTGTATATATTCTATTATTTTACTAATTTAATGTGTGTTTTATTATGAGTAAATAGTATATATTATCTATCACAAATACATCATAATAATGGTTTGTTTTGAATTGCGCGCGCACAATGTTACACGAGAATTAGTTCTGCTAGCAATCCTTAATATAACCGATAGTCATCAAAACCGGCCTCCCGCTAGTACAGCGGTATGTCTCCGGATTTACAACGCTAAAATCAGGGGTTCGATTACCCTCGGTGGGCTGAGCAGATTGCCCTCCGTGGCTTTAGTATAAGAAAACACACAAACACTCATCAAAATCGACTGCCTGTGGGAATAACAATCACATTACAACACCTTCGGGGACTCGAACTCGCGACTCGAACATCCTTACCACCTAGCCATGTCAAGCCCTAGAGTAATATATTATAAAAAATAGATCTATGATTTTCTTAACTAATTATCGGACATGAAATATAAACTACCAAGTTTCTATGAATGTCTTGTATTATTAATTGCTCCGTATTAACCATGGAAAGTTTTCACTGGAACTGTCACGCTTAGGAATTTAATAAAACGTTTTACACTTTCAAACTCAATTTTTTACATAGAAATAAATTAATAAACATTCTAAGTTAATATTAAACTGAACACATATGTCAAGTATTAAATAGAATAATATTAGAAGTTCAAACAACGCTTTATATACATTACGTAGTATTATGTCACGGATAATCAGCAAGTTATCATTGCAGATCGAATTACTTGTTTGTTTGTAATTAAACATGAAGCTACCTGCATAATGGGCTATCCGTACTCTTCCTACCTCGGGTATCGAAACCCGTATTGTTGTTTTGTAAGACCGCACACATCCAGCTGTGCCAATGGGGAGCATATATATATATGTGTAATTATGTATATGTACAAAAGTATATGATTGAAAAATATACAAATGTATATATATATATATGATTTAGAAATTATTATAATCGATATTTTCTATCGTTAAAAATATAGCGATTAT
This sequence comes from Carcinoscorpius rotundicauda, assembly GCA_011833715.1. NCBI lineage: Eukaryota > Metazoa > Arthropoda > Merostomata > Xiphosura > Limulidae > Carcinoscorpius > Carcinoscorpius rotundicauda. The sequence continues at coordinate 115,558,248 of CM022394.1, read as the reverse complement.
CGCTTTCATTGACAACAGATGGAGCGACGTCACTGTAAACATAATGATTTTTCAAAAATATCATCGAACCCGGAATTAGAAACATAGCGGCGATATGCATAACTCTGCCTGTTTTCAGCTGAGTTTTAGATAAACACAAGATGTAAGTGCATTTCGTGATTTTAGAAAATCAGTTTTGCATAAGAATTCTTGTTTGCTTGAAAATTGTACATTACACATATTTTATTAGTACGATAAAAATTATTTTAACAAAATTTTCCTTAATAAAGGGTTATTAATGCATTAAACAGTTCAGATAAACAAAGAAAAAGAAAGAGGAAAAGGTCAAGTGCACCTGACCCTCCTGGGTATATATAAAATACCCAAACAGCGAGGGTTTGTTTTGAAGCTCTCGAAAAGCTACTCGAGGGCTTTTTCTGCGTTAGCCGTCCCTAATTTAGCAGCGTAAGACTACAGGGAAGACAGCTAGTCATCACCACCCAACACTAACTCTTGAACTATTCTTTTACGAACGAATAGTGGAATTGACCGTAATATTATAACGCCCCCACGGCTGAAAAGGCGAGCATGTTTGGTACGACGTGAATTCGAACCCACGACCCTCAGATAACGAGTCGAGTGCCTTAACCACCTGACCATGCCGAGCCCAACAACAAGCGCGCGAGAGAGAATGCTCGACTTCAGACATCCTTTTTTTTATATTTCTGCTGTGGAGTGATTTAAATCTAACTTACATTATATTTCTTTTCAAGAGATTTTCACTTTCATTTGAGAGCATTTATTTGCTCGTGTTTTACTACGAAATATTTCGCTTGTTTGTTCAATGTCAAGCATGAATTCCGAAGTTCACGTTACTACTTTGAAATCTTCTCACTCGTCTGATGTCGTACGTCAAGGTCACAGGTGTGGGTGACCCGTCGGGGAAGTTATTGACATTTATTTGTCTCTTCAGGCCCTGCAAATGTGCTTCCCTTGTTGTTGATACCCTTAGTGTGGTGATGCCATATTGTTATTGAAGTGTCTTCCAACTGCTTATCTAAAGAACTTAAGTATAGCCGTCCCACAAAACAGGCTATCAAGTCCAACACACGATTGCCAGGGGGTTTCTACTCCCGCCTGTTTGTAGTTTCCTTAAACGACCAGGGACAAAAAACCAGTCATTCTCCTGTTCCATCTCAATCAGTACATTCAAGCCCGGTGTTTCCACATGAAATTCTATTCTTATTAATTGATGGAATTGGACAGAATAATTCATCAAATCAGTTGCATTCTAAAGTCATTAAACAAACACGTGAGGAAATTGACGAAAATATAGTTATTTAAAGCTCTGAATGTAACTATGGTAACCAAAATAAAATTTTCACTTACTGTGTTGTAATCAAGAAGTAGAAAAGAATAATTCGTCATGTAAATTTGTTTTTTACAGTAGCTAAAATGAATTGTGTGACACTGATGAAAAGAAGTAATTATTTAAAGCTTTTCACACAACTCAGTGATGTCGAGAAAACCCACTTGTAGAGAAAATACATACGTTTATAAAATGCAATGTGATAACTGCCACGACTTACATATTGGAGAAACAAGTAAAAAAATGGAAACCAGATTAAAAGAACATAAAAAGTCACCTTCACACGTTTTCGAACACTGCAAGTCAAATAAACACAACATAACCAAAAAACACTCAAATACTAAATAAAGAAACAAATATAAACAAACGCAAAATTAAAGAAGCCTTACATATACAACAACTCAAACCCAAAATAAACCAATACAAAGGAACACCTTTATACCTGTATTAAAAATAATATAATGATATAAATTATATATTCAAACATCTAAACACCCCCTCTACATTTCGACACTCAATTACACAACCCCTTTCAAACATGTGGTCAGCTTCCGGTCAGTTAACTCTTCCTTTCTTTGTGAACCTGACGATGACTAAAGGAGGTCGAAACATTGTTTGCTCCGCTACGTAAAAAAAATTTCTCAACCCAAACGAGCCGTTTTTACACACACGTTCTTTACACAACTGTGATAACCAGCAGCGTAATGAACATTTCTATATACGTTTGACTTGAATTTAATGAGTTATTTTCAAACAAGTGAACTGTGTGCTATTTATTGTCGAAATGTGTCACCAACAAATCATAGGCACTTCCGTCTATTCATGAGTATAGAAACCTGACATTCAAGTAATCCGATAAACTTTTTTAAACATTATTTCTCACATTTATTTTCTTAAAAAACAAAAGTTAAGACCTTAACCTCTTCTCATAAAATAACACAATTAAATAAACATGCTTGTTGCTTTCCTCTAAACCCATTGAACGATTCAGTATTCTTTCTTAAATAAGACCAAAATTATACACAGTATTCAAAATGAAATCAAAAGAGTCATTTTTAAAAATATAAAGAGTTTTATTTTTGTACCTATATCTAATCTATAGGATGTTGTTTTGAATTAAGCACAAAGCTACACAATGGGCTATCTGTATCACCACGGGTATCTAAACCTAGTTTTTAGCGTTATAAGTTGTTAGGAACACGCCCTAAAATTCTTCTAACACTACTACTAACAACAGAACAACGCCTTGGTGGCATAAATGATTTAAGCCTCACTATACCAGGATTCTTTTTTAACATAATATAATCTCACGTTTTCGGACAACGTGGGAGTTATTGGTATGTCTCAGATGTCCCATCCTTTAAACTAAATTAAAATTTTAAAAATCTTAAAGTCAGTCATTTATATACTTATCAATCTTTTTTAACTCAATTAAATTTACTGCTTCTATAATATTTGAGGGCAACCCATTTAAAACACCAACTACCCTGTTAGAAAAATGAAGCTGCCTTAGAGAAGGATGACTCCTACCCTGCCAAAATTTATACTTGTGTCCTTTAGTTCTGATGTTCTCACTGGTAGCTGAAAAACTCTGATTAGAAGAGGGTTTGCTAAAAATAACCAACTTACTGATGATGGTACTGGTACAGCGGTAAGTCTACAGGCTTACAACGCTAAAATCAGGTGTTTGATTCCCTTCAGTGGACTCAGTAGACAATCCGATGTGGCTTTGCTATATGAAAACACACACACAAACACACCTTTATAATATTAAACATCTCAATTAGATCCCCTACTTTCTCTTCTGTTTTCATAATAAAGCTATTTGAGAAATTTCACATTCTCCTCATATGACAATCTCAGGTACCAATCTAGTAAACCTTTTCTAGCCCTTACATGCAATTCGATGTCTTTTTCAAGGTAATAAGCCATAAAGTGAACACAGTATTCCCAGTTTGACCAAACCAGTGACCTGAACAATAAAATGATAACTCCTTCAGACTTACATTCAATATTTATGTAAAAGAAGCAAAATCCAACAACCCAGCCATCTCATAATTGTCATATGTTAGTTTTTATTTATCATCCCTTAAGAGTTCTACCCGATTTTAATGTTTTACTTCTCTTAATGTATTTAAAGAAATCCTTACTGTTAATACTTAAATTTTCTCTCTATCTTTATTCATACACCCTTTTTGATGCCCTAATTATATGTTTTACCAACCTTCTTGATATTCAAATATTCAATTTTTTTCTTAAATTTATTGTGTTTTACTTTAATTACTTAAATCATTTGTGAGACAACCTTGTTTTTTTTTTACTTGCAGCTGTAATGAACATTTTTCATCAAGTAATTAGTGTCTCCAAATAATTCATCAGCCAAGTTCATAAGAAATTATTTTTGTCGCATCCCTTTAAAATTACGCTCGGCATGGCTAGATGGTTAAGGCGTGCGCTTCGTAATCTGAGGGTCGCGGGTTTGCGCCCGAGTTGCGCCAAACATGCTCGCCCTCCCAGCCGTGGGGGCGTTATAATGTGACGGTCAATCCCTCTATTCGTTGGTAAAAGAGTACCCCAAGAGTTGGCGGTGAGTAGTGATGACCAGCTGTCTTCCCTCTAGTCTTGCACTTCTAAATTAGGGACGGATAGCACCGATACCCTCGAGTAGCTTTGTGCGAAATTTCAAACAAACAAACAAGGACGGCTAGCGCATATAGCTCTCGCAAAGCTTTGAGCGAAATTCAAAACAAACGAAATCCAAAAAAAATATGTTTTTGGAATTATTCTAAATTTCCAGTTTCAGCAAGACATCGTATCTAACAGAACGATGATCAATGATCACTTGCACCAATTTGCATTTCTTTCTATATAAAATGTGCAATGTAAATATATAATATTTTACCTACTACAGTTAAGAGCACGCCATCTTGCACACACTATTATATAATCAAAGGCACTCCACAAATTTCAAAGATTCACTAATAACTTTTTCTTTCTTTCTCTCACCATGTCACCACACATCTCAGTTCAGCAGCTTTGTTGTAACCCCATCAATATGACTTTCTTTGCAAAGCCTCTATATGCCACTTTATTAAAAGTTTCTCATGTACCAAATTATTTCTGAAAGACAACAAGCGACTATTTGGTCCTTTAAGGATTTCCTTGTACTTCTTCTTGGGAAGGGTAAAGTCATTAGATCAACCCTTTACTTTTCAGAAAATCATTGACTTCTCTCTTAAGCTTCTGTATAATGCCAGACACCACTATTACAAATTGTAATTCATTCCATAAGTCAGTCACTTTCTTACAAAAATAAAACTGTCTTAACTAAATTCCAGCCTATTTTTCAAATCATGAAACTGTGCGCTCCCCGTTCTATTATATTTAAAGTACAAGATTCAGAGACCTTTGTCCCAGCAATTCTCTTGATAATTTTGTAAACTTTGATAACGTCACCTGAAGAGAAATAAGTCAATAAATATTAACTTTTCCCCGTAAGGTAATTCTTCTATCTCTATAATAGTCCTCATAGCTCTCCTTTGAAAAGTTACAATAAGTCAGTATCATTTATTGTCAATTGTGTATATATCACTACCGATACATAACTTGTAATAATATCTGTAAACACACTCTGAAATTATATGAGCTCTATTACTAGTAATAAGAAGCTGCCTCAACAACCAAAATATTTTTAATGTCAAAATCCTTTTCGTGATTCAAATTATTATGCAACAAACGCATTATCTCGAAGTTATTATAATTAAATGCAACTTGCCAGATACTTATCCAACTTTACAAATAATCGAAGCCACCCTGCAGTAACTTAGCACCCCCAATACAGCTATAAAAAAAGAACCCAGTATTTAATATTATCAAGAAACTGTAATAATTATGATGACAAAAACCACTTGAAGTACAAATATATCTCGAGACGTCTGGTATGGGTATTAACACTTTAATTGAAATAAAGTGCAGAACAACATTTCGACCTTCTTAGTTCATCTTCAGGTTGACAAATTATTTTATAAGAAGTACCTCGAATTCATAGCCCATTTCATTACACAACTCTCTGAAGATGCGGTGTTTCAGGGAACTATTTCACACAAAGTTCACACATTCCACTACAATTTTTGATACTTCTGCCAGTTTTGAAGGCAAGATTTTTGTTGTCAACGCATGCCTGTGCAGAACACAACGCGTTACAATGATGTGTGGTACACAGGTTTTCACCAGCGCACTAAAACCAGAGTTTCGTCTCAGCATGACTAGAGCTCCGTCCAAACAAACTGCAAAAACCATATCCCACGAAAGTTCGTTGTCTCTAAAGAAATCATTCTCAAGTTTCTTTACGTCAACTGCCTTAGTTATTGTTGTAAGAGGCTTACAAAATAAAAAAATCTTTTATTTCGTCGTTTTTCACATAGCGCATGAATACAACAAGCTGGCTTAGATTGGAAATGTCGGTGGTTTCGTCGAGTTGAAGGCTGAATTTTGCTGGACTTTAAATCAGATCTGTAACTACTTGAGCCAAGATGTCATCTATTCTGCTGCTGATGGTGTCGTTTAAAAGAGAAAATTTGCATAATTTATTTTCAGCAGCTTTTCCCAGCATGATATTTGCTATCTTCAACGCAGCTGGTTTTACGAGTGCTTCAGCAATGGTGTGTTGTTTGTCCTGCTTTGCAATCAAGTACGCAACTTTGTACAATGCTTTGAGGATTGGTTTGTCGATGGGTACAAAGCCGAGAACATACAAAGTAGCCTTTTCATCGAACCTGGCTCTTTTTACCTTATTTCAGCAAACGTTGTGTTTTTGTATTTCCTATCCCCATGCAGCTTCAAGGAGTGTTTTCTTAGTTTTGTCAGTACTAGACTAGAATTGCTCAACTTGGCATTGCAAATCGTACATTGAGAACATTGTCTCCCATTATGTTCCGTTATACACGTAAATCCATATTGTACGTATTCGTCTGACCACTTTCTGTTTTTGCTCGACATAGTTAGTAGAGATTAGTAAATAAATCACAAATGATGCACAATTACTACAGTCACAAGTCGACTGCTAAGCGCACGAAGTTCCCTGCAGCACAGATATTAAGGCCAAGTGGTGTGACGTGATCAGCCGCAGTCAATGATGGCGAAGTAGAGCATGACGTCATGAATCACACGAGTGGGGTGAACGGAATGGACACACACAGTGTAAGTGTCTTGACCTCTGCAAAACCCGTGAAACTAACTCACCAAACCCCTGGGGTTCGATTGAACCCAGATTAAGAACCACTGCTTTAAAGATATTATTGACACATTTTAAGAAACTACCATTACGATAATATTGTAATATTAGAGTTTGTAATATAATTAATAGAACTCTATTGATATAGAGTTTGTAATATTGTAATATAAAGAGTTGGGTTGTAATATGAGCTTGAAAGTTCCTTCCTTAAACCAATATAATGACCAGTTCCGTGAAAATCATGGTGCCATCACGGAAAACAAGTAGAAAGGTGTCATAAGTACTTAAAAAAAATGAAGGGGAGGTATTTCTGATTATTACTGATCAGTGAAACAAGTCGCTCCAGGCACAATACACAAGAGAAAGAACATAACACGTAGTTTTATGTTCCTCCTTTCTCTTCAGTGTGTTTTATTTTTGTTAAGAAGCATAATAACAAAAATATTTATTGTCTGAAACAAATTAATGATTTGATCTGAGTAAAACTTTTTCTTTTCTCATTTGTGAAAAATCTTCACTTGATAGAAAAAAAACATTAATATCAGTTTAGAAATGTGTTATTAAAACCAAATTTTATGTTATTATTACTATTTATTATTTTAATTGTCTAAGTAATCAGTATAACGTTTACTTTTGTTCTTGTTTAAGCACAAAGCTATACAATGGATTACCTGGGTTTTGCTCAGTTTGGACCTTACGAGTTTGCATTTTTTGTTGTTCACATTTATTTACCTTTGATAAGTGGCGGAGTGGAAAAGGGATTGTGGTTCAAGAGTCTTATATTAACTCATATTATCATGAAACTTGCTCACCCTTTCTCTGATATGACAAAAGCTCCTGAGGATATTTGTCATTGTTACCAGTTTTGAACTGCTGACTAGAAGGAATACAGATGGTTGGGAGTACATACCACTACCTTAATTTTGTTTGTATCTACTATAGTTTGAAGAATACTGTACTTAGTAATTAATTAGCTGATGGGGCCATAGATTAATCAATTAACAAATACTACTAATTACCCAACTCTCTTTATTATGTTACCTGTACATTAAACACATATTTTTCGATATAGTAGCTGTAGGTTGTCATAGTTAATTGAAATATATATTTGAAAATGCTACTAAAATAAACTAATTTTGTCTCAACTTGAACTTTTGAATTCCTTGAAAAGTTATTAACAGAACTTTCCAACTTGATCCTAAGTGAGTCCCTTGGTTTTGGTTGCTCTTAGTCATGTTTCAGTTGTTCAATGATGATATCTAAGCCAGTTGTTTACAAAGTTATCTGATTTCCAGCTTTCTTTTTAAGTGAAAAATGATCGAAGGAAAATTTGTTTACGTGTTCACTCAATTCTTGAGATCACAATTTTCTTAGCTTTTTAGATTAAAGGAAATTTGGTCAAGTAAATAGGTTATTGGGAAACCATAGCCTACAATATCTGCACTAATCCTAAGTATACTCCTATAAAAGTTTTCCAATTATTTCAGCCACTTTAAAATGCATGTTATTGCATAGTCTTTCATCAATGTAAATTTATCACAGAAGTTTCTCTGCAACTGTAGAGTGGTTACTACAGATACATTAAAAGATATCTTACAAATAAGAAAAGTAGTATTACGGAATGGCCAAGTGAGTCAGTCACCTTATATCAATCCAATTGAATATTTATGGGCTGAGAAAAGCCGATTAACGAAAAATCACGAGTCAAACTCGAAAGATGAATTTTTTGAAGTACTCAAAGAAGGATGATAGTCAATCACTCAGGAATATCTTTACAAACTCATTGAAAGTACGCCATGTTGTTGTGAAGTAGTAATATCCAAAAGGATGACAACTAAATATTAAGTTGTGAAACTGGTTTCTGTTATTTTGAGTTTCATTTTTTACATTTGATTATTGCAGACAAACGTGGTTGATTATTTTGTAGGCTAACTGAAATAAGACCTAATAAACTACAGCAGCTGTGGAACACATTTTATGAAAATATGTAACTACAATCATGAAAAGTTCAGGTATTCACGAGTCATTGTCAGATTAAGATTTGAAATCACATTCGAAGAGATTTCGTCGAGTGCATTCTGAAAGCTTATAGTTTTACATATTTCTCTGTTGTAAAATATATAACAAATTAACAATATTTTCAAGAAGGCCATATTTTGCCCCCCTTCCTTACCAATGTAATTTGAGTAGTTATGAATTGATTGGTACATTACTGGGTCATACCACTACAAAATTCTGAGATTTTCTCGTTATTCTAATTGTGTATTATTATATCACAACATCTAGTAGTGTGTAAAACCTTCTATACCTCTGTCAGGATAAAAATGCACTTCGAAAATGTAGATCAAACGGCAGGTCTAGATGACCTTCTTAGATCATCTTCAGGTTAATAAAGAGAGATGAAAACTTGTACCTTTAAATTCAACTAGGCGGTAAAATCTACTAGATTAAGCTACCCCACAAAATATGTTGGTCATTAACTCAGCTATTATCATAAAACTATCACAAACAGTATAGCAAGAAGTTAAAGTGTTGATGTAAGTTTTTCAAAAAGCTATGGTATTCTGGGAAATTTTTGACGTTAAAGAAGAGTAAAAGCCTTTCGGGAAAGTTAATCTGTTCTCTCATCCCTAAAAGAACCTCAAAACCAGACCACATGATTCAAATATTTTTTTACACTTTCCTTGGAATTAACTTAACTGCATTCACCACAGTCCTAGACAAGTCGTTTCAGAAACCAACTACCCTCTTAGGAATAAAACTCTCTTGGCTGAATATGATTTTTTCGTTATCAAAATTTATATTTGTGTCCCCTGGTTTTATCAGTCTCGCCAATAAATATAAAAAGGTGATGATACATCAATTTTATCAATTCTCTTTACAATTTTAAGTACAAATTCCTCTTTTTAAAGAGAAAAAAGTTCAGAGATCTTAACCTATCCTCGTATGAAAACATTTTCCTGTCAATTATCACCCTACCAGCTTACCTTTGACCCCTTTTAAACAATCCAATGTATCTTCTGAAGTAAGGTGCTCGAGACTGAACATCCTCTTCCAAAGGCATAAAATGATACTAAAATCTCTTTACACTTTTATCAATATTTCCGTAGACACAACTTAAAATCTTATTTGTCCTGTTTAAGAGACTGATAAAAAAGAACAGCAAGATTGTTGTTGTTTTCAAAGAATTGTATAGGTTAGTTCCATCAAATTCAGACTCATAATTCAAATTATAACGTCCCACATGCATTATAGTTTTCTTTAGAAACATTTTACAGGTTACATACATCAAATTATTTTCCATAATTCAAACTATAATATTCCACATGCAGTAGCAGTACCTTGCATTTGTTGTAACTAAAAGCATTACCCAACTAATCAAATAATCCAAATCCTTTTGTAAAGATAGTACCCTCCTCTTAGCCATTGGCATCCAAATTTAATGTCATCAGCAAATATAAATACTCTCTTGTCCATTCATTCATTTATGCCACTGATATAAGTGAAAAAGAAGAAAGGTCCTTAGGTACCTCACTTATCACATTAATACAGTTTGACTGAAGAACCAATGATTTTTTTCCATATAGCTGGTTTTCTCTCCAATGAACCAACCTATCCCATACACCTATAAATATAACTTTTTAGCTAAACTTTTATGTAGCACTTTGTCAAATGCTTTCTAAAAATACAGATACATTTCATCCACACTTGTACCCTCATCTGTATAAGCAGTAACAATATTCAAGTAATGTCAAAACATGAGTAAAACTTACCTTTAGTAAAATTATGCATACTAATCTAGTGAAATCCTAAAATATGTTAGATAAAGTTGTATAGCATTTTAAACGACTTTCAAAAGCTTTTCTTACCACTGTTTCAATATTAGTTCAATAAAAATACTGGGACAATATTTATCACCTCCCTTTAACAGGAGAATAGTATTATATTACTTCCAATCTCTTGGTGCCTTCCCATTATTCAAGGACTTAGAAAACTAATATCAAATTTTTAACTTTTTCAAAACCAAACTCAGAACTAATTTCACCATCTTGTTTAACCTAATTTTCATTTTTCAACTTTTCAAGATGAGAAATATTGTGTAAATGTTAATTAGTAAAACTGAAGATAAAATTAGAATTTAATAACCTAGTCATCCCATGATCATCTGATATCAGTCTTCCTGCATCATTCCTCAAAAGCCTTATTGCTATTTAACATTTTGCTTGCCCTTCATGTATTTTGAAAACAAAACAAAAATATTGTCATTTTTTTATATTTTAGCCAAGTTGTTTTCAGTTAAGTTTTATTCATTGCCTTACTTCTCATTTGATCTTTTATAACTCTCGAAATATTACAATCTTGTAGTGGCTTTAAACTTATTTATAACGCTTTTCAATTTCACTATTTATATCTTTTGAGAGTATTAAATAAATAATAGAAGATACCGCCCTATCAGTAAGATACTGAAAACTCCTGAATATTGTTATTTTTCAGAAGATCACTTTTAGTTTGTGTTTTTCTTTCTTGAGAAACTTGGGTATCATTATTTTGGAAATCTGATGGTTTCGCGTTTTACCTTGCCCAGTCTTGAGAGGTTTTAGTTACACTGTCGGCTCGGCATGGCCAGGTGGGTTAAGGCGTTCGACTCGTAATCTGAAGATCGCAGATTCGAATCCCCGTCGCATCAAACACGCGCGCCCTTCAGCCGTGGGGGACGTTATAATGTGACGATCAATTCCACTATTCGTTGGTAAAAGAGTAGCCCATGAGTTGACAACAGGTGGTGTTGATTAACTGCTTTCCCTCTAGTCTTACACTGCTAAATTGGGGACGGCTAGCGCAGATAGCCTCGTGCAGTTTTGCGTGAAATTTGAAAACAAACGTTAATAGAAATATTGCACTTTTTCTGCTCTCTCTGTCTTTGGATAAATAAATAACTAGGGGCGGTACTTTGATTGTATATTATATAGGATCGTTTAGTTTGCCCCCAGTGGCTCAGCAGTATGTGTGCGGACTTACACGCTAAAATCCGGGTTTCGATACTCGTGGTGGGCAGAGCACAGATAGCCCATTGTGTAGCTTTGTGCTTAATTCGAAAACAACAACAAGAAAAAAACAACCGTTTAGTTTAATTATTTAATTAATTTTGAATCAAGTGTTTAAATGGTAACAAACTATGAAAAGGTCTGGAGAAATTAAAATCACGTTTTAAACATGTAAACTCAATCTAAAAATATTACGACTTTTATATTGTTGCTAATTTCCTCTATCGAAAGCAACATATAAGCACTTTGATGTACCTATGATTTTTTCTTATTATTTATATTCATACTGAGGCGCAGACGTGATACGCTGGCATACCATAGGTTTATTAGTCCACTATTTTGGTACTAAAAATTTCTCACTTTTAAATTTTTATCTGGATATTTGCAATTAAGTGTCTTTCGTCTTGCAACCTATTATTCTGTGTCATTCACATAGGATAATACCACTGTATTCCTTTGAGAAATGTTTCTACAAATACTTACATCCTATGCATGAAATAACAGAATACGTTTTCACTGCTAGGTCAGGTAATGTCTCAAGATTGTCGTGTCCCATATTTTCCAATTGGAATGAGGAATAGTCATGGGGGCAGCACAACCGTCCTGGAAGAACATATATACCGCATTTTACGCCTTGCAAACCATTACATCGTGGAAAACGCACTCTTTGGAAATACAATTCTAAGAATAATTATTTTGACTCAGCAACTAACACCTACTGAGTAAAAACGGTAAAATACATCATATTATTCATCACATATAGACAATATTAGTTAAACTTAATGTCTTGCTGTTGAAAATACTTGTAACTGGTAAGTAACGAGATTACGATCTATCTGTATTTGAGGTCGTTTTGAGTTGACCCAGAGCTAACCTCTTGCCTTAACCCATCACTTTTGTCTTGGAAGACGTATGGAAATTCTTCAAGACATTTTTAAAGAAATAAGTACGTCTTATAAGGCGTGAAATACAGTAGTTAAGTTTTCACAACTTGGAACAAATTCCTAGAGATTTTGACAAGTTCTTCCGTCTGATCCAGTGAAGGAACGATCTGCCATTTTAAATATACACATGTGACTTCGTCATCGAGTATTTCTACATTATATTTAGTTCATTTGTTTCTCACACTCAATAAGGCTCAAATAATAATGTTACCGCTCACCCTGTCTATGTGTAGCTGTGACAGATGAAACTGGAAGTTTTATAGAGTTTGTGGTTCACATCACATCATTTAGAGCTACCTAGCCTCGGATTTTGTAAATAAAACTTCAACGTTCAGCTCATTGTTACACAAAGCAAATAGGGCACAAATTCGCTTTCAATAATCGCAAGCACAATGCTTTTGCAGATTCCAGTGCCGACCAGACTTTTTTCCTAATCACAAAGTTCATAAGATTAGTTGTGGTCAAGAGACATAATAGTTTTTTAAACCAATGCTTTTCGTGTAGGTTTCTATGGAATTAAAGAGTCTCGTACACGTAATTCCAATCCGACTACATCATATTTTTATTAGTGTAGCTGGTTCCATAATGACGAAATAACAAGGGGTCACTGCAATATTTTAAATTAGTGAGGGACGCTATGTAAAACCATGTGTTTAAGTCATATGTGTTTATTATTTGAGAGCGCACACGTTTTGTTATGAGTGCATGTGTACCAAAGTAAATTTCTTGAGAAACATTCCATGGTTTGCATTATGTGATTATATTGCTGTATTAAACATACTTACTTGGTGTAGAGTTACATATATATAGTATCGTAATATTGTTTTGTTTTTTAAATGAACGCTGTGAAAGATTCCGTGATAAATATTTGATGCCACAAGAGCTCCTTAGATTAAAAAATATTGAGAAACACAAATAAAAAACACATAAAAAACGCAAGTTTATGAGTTTACAAAGATTGTTATTAAAGAAAAAAAAAGGTACAACATATGATTAAAACCTTGAACCATAAGTCCAACGTTTGAATATTATATTTTCAAACGATCTTACTTTATTTCAGATTTTTACATAATAAAAACTTCTCAAAATGACGTAGTTACATTTTTCCATCTTCAATGACACTACCGCTAAGCAAGATAACGGTCTTCATTTTGAACCTTCAATTTCAACTCCTTTCTCTGTCTCCTTCAAAAAGACAAATAGAAACAGACGTTAAAAAGGATGAAAACTGAAATATAAGTTTAACCAGTTAAATTAACGTAATGTGCAAAATAGGATGATCTGAAAGATCAAATTAAACCATCAGATTAGCTGATTTACAACATTGATGTTTTTTGTTTTTTTCTTATCGCAAAGTCACAGCTATCTGCTCAGCCCACCGAGCCCACTGATATACAACATTGAAGAGAATTTAGACTGTAGGCCTATCGCAGTAGGCCCATGAAATGGCAGGTTAAAACCGCTACTGAAACCGAATCAGAATTAATTTTGAAATTTGACAACTGGTAGAGAGAATATAATTTAGATCTCAAATGTGAAAGAAGTGTTAAAGTGACTAAGAGTTTAGTTGCACGTAAGTTTTTCTTGAAAAAATTTGACTACTTACGTTCAGGTTTTTGTATAAATGTGTGTACTGATTCCTCTCTTGTTTCCTTACTTTGTGGCAATGGCATTGCTTCGTCATTGTTAGTTTTTCAACTTTTTTGTATTTTTTATACTTTTGTACTAGGTTCTCGAACTTCTTTTGTTACAGCAATCAAATGACGTTTATTTTACTTGAAATTCTTGAACTATCACAGTAAGCCTATGAAATATGGTAGGTTAAAACCATTAATACAACAGAGTCAGAATTAGTTTTGAAATTTAACCCTTGGTGAGAATTTTTAGGAAAATTATATTTAAAATGCTGAATGTAATATATTTATGTGAAAGTGTTTATACAAAGATATATGTAAATGTTTCATTCATTATAACAAGATACATATGTAAATGAACAATTATCAAACTTGGTGTAATTTTCCCCGAATGTACGATACGTTAAAAGCATAATTTAAATAAATTGGTTAATGATATTATGGAAATATAATTCTAATAATCACCTTCTAACACTTAATTAACAGAGTAAAAATATAAAATTCACATATTTTATTAGATTCAAATGTAAGGTCTAAATTACTTTATTTTAAAAGTGAAGAAAAAATGGTTGCATATTCCTTTGTAAATAAAGTTAATCAACTGATTTACTCCTACCTTCTTGTCATCATCCGAACTCTCTTTGGTAGACAGTCCCTGAATAAACCCGTTAATTCCACTGAGAGTACGATTCACTACGTCCTTCAGTGCTTCTGTAGAAACATAGAATTTTTCTTGAGGTAAACACTTCACGTTTAATCAAAAGTCATAAATGTTTGATTATTGTTAAGCACAAAGCTGGACAGTGAACTGTATGTGTAAGTGGTTTCTTATGTAACAACTTTTAACATATAAAAAAATCAGTACGTTTTCATAACGTTTCAACAATGTGTTTTATGTCATATTATTGATGATGAGAAACCCACTTGAAGTAAATATGTATTCTCAAGGCAAAAGGTTAACCTGAAGATGACCTAAGAAGGTCGAAACGTTGTTCTATACTTTATTTTAATTAAAGTGTTAATACCGTTACCACCCATTTTGAGAATACATTTTTATGACATATTGCTTATTAACATACATATGCGCGTCGTTTTATGCAAAAAACGCAAGAAAAATGTAACCGTCATATTTTCAAGAGGAAAGAACCCAGAAACCTGACATTTTTCATTCATACTAAATGAATTCCTGGGTTGTGCACCTAGATATTATTATTTATCTACACGCGTGTGCGCATCCTTTTAATGAAGTAAGCTAACAAAAAATAACATAGAAAAAGTATATATACATATAACAATTTCTAATATATGGAAAAGCAGTGTGTTTTGGTAAGAATACATTCCAATAATAGCTTTTAAGTCATGTTTTTTAGCAACAAAATTATATAGGTTATACTTTTATACCTAAATGTGTTCATAATATCCACACTATAAACTTCATACTTTAGCGAAGCTGAGAACTTTCGATAGCGTACGATAAGAAAGTCCACCTAAACAAAACAATAATGTATTGCTTTGCTTAAATTATCTCAACGGTTCAAAAGGTTGTTTTGTGTCTTTTGTTCTTTTTTTAATTATGCGTTTGATAAAGTTATTGAGTGAAAAAGTTCATGAAACTTTTTGCGAGTTTTAAAACGATCAAATGTAGAGAAGTGACAATTTAGCACTGAATGTTTATGTATGATATTTCCATACATAGCTTGAAAAGAGAGAATATAGAATTAGCGTACATTTTAGGCACATTTACTAACTTCACACATATTAAATACAGTACTCGAATGTTTACATCAAACACGGTTAAAGAGAAAGACAGAGGTGTAAAATGAGCCTGGCCTTTCCAACTCGCACACAACGACACGACCAGGTCGTTTAGATATCAGTACACGGTTTTTGAATACCGCACCATACAGATTGAAAATGAAAATTAAAGAATCAGTCAATAACTATAGCATAATATTATGTAAGAAAAGTGACATTACTTCCGAGCTAATACGTCTTAAGTGGTTTCTTTCAGAAGGTAGTGTATATTGTAGTTTGGCACTTTAGTTCAGTCTATAACGATACTTGATTATCACTAGTTTCATTACGAAATCACCATATTAGTTGAAACTGTATAACGAACGAAGTAATTCATTAGTGTACAACTGATTTCATACAGAATACTTAACTAAACTAATACGGTGGGCTTTAAGCTTGTTTTACAGTGAAAGACATGAGAATGCTAGACCAGGTTTGAACTTACCGCCAAAATTTTGCACGTAATCGGATATTCTACTAATGCCAGAATCTGGATCATCAGAATTAAAGAACTTTTGAATGGAATCCAAGATTCCAGCTTCCATCACTTCAATTTCCTTCTCTTCCACAGTTTTTTCATCATCTTCACTGTGTTGCTGCTCTGTGGGTTGGACTTTCTTCTCGACGTCCTTAACCTCGTTGTCTTCATCAGATACTGGAGAAGATGAGGACTGAAGAAGCAAAGTTAAAAGAGCGACAAATAAAAGAACTCCTCGTCCGGTTTTCATGTTGATTCTTTACGAACTATTAAATAAAATAATTTAGAAAACAACCGAATTAGTTGTTGTTTTTTCAAATGTCATTCCTTTAACGTGACTTTCCACGACTTTAAAGAATAACGACACAAAAAACTGATTTTATAAAGCTAGAATTAAGGACAACGCTTACTTTGTAACACTGTATAATGCGTAATTAAATGTAACGTTGTGCTTGTTATCTGATGTTTAAATGAAACGTCAAGCAAGAGGTGTAATTCTATTTCATGTTTAAATGTAAAATAGGACAATATCTTCAGTACTGTTTTGTGTTTAAATTACAGTAGGTGTAACATCATGCACAAGTAAAATGAGATTCACAGGACGTTTGAAAAAGACTTAAACGCCCGATTTAAATAACATACAGATATATATATAGTCAACTATATTTTATGTATAATAAATCATGCATATTTTACAACACTGATAAAATTTTTAATAGTAACCGGCTGTTTGAATTTTATCTGTAAAAGGCATTAAAATGGTTTGATAGTTGTAATTATAAACAATCCCCAAATAATCATTGATATAAATCAACACTAAACTGTTAAAACTTGGAATGTACTTGCTCTATAGACTCCAGCCGAATTTATTTACCCTTATATAAAAAAAGAAGAAATCAACGCAGTGCAATTTCAGTAACTTTAACAGTAAATGAATTGAAAAATATTAAATGTTCGAACTGAGAACAATTTTAAAAGACAAGAAATAATGACGGTACCTACTGAAATCTACAGTGATGTGCGCGGAAAACGCGGCTAATATACGAAACGTACAGTTAGTGTAACGCAAACTTTAATCTTGTGCTAAGTTCTTCAAGTTTTATTCGTCACACTGAACTCCTATTGGTCAGTAGTGTAAAGTTGGTAAGTTGCCAACACCCTATTAACGACATTAAGGCAATGTGGAAAAGACAGGCTAAGCTTCTTCACGTGTGATCATTTAAATTCGTGTTTATTGTAGAATAGAAAACTTCCAGAGGCATTTTTAAACAACAAATTAAATCACAGATATATCGGCAAAATTTATTTTAAAAAAATGAATAGTCGACGAGAACTTTAAACAATGAATGTATTTCTCTTACACATGTGTAGCACGTTATATTTAGGTGAGGTAGCAGTGAGTTTCCGAACTTACGACATTAAAAACCAGGGCCAGATATTCCGCGTTGGACACAGCAGATAGCCCAATATTGTTTTGCTCTGAAACAAACATATTAAATAAAGAACCAAACACTAAATATGGGAATATATTTTAAATGAAGAAGACAGCCGTTCTCTAAACTAACACCATTGGTACCAAACTACCAATCCTAAACTGTAATTAATCTGCCATCATGTGATTTCTTTGTTCGATACTATATACATATATATATTTCCGTGTTTGTGAAAACTAGTGGAAATTGTTCATGACATAGTCTTGTCGAAACGTTGTGCGTTCATAACAAAATTTTCTTCATTATCTATCAAAGTCGTCTCTAATCGTTTAAAGCCAAAAACGTGTTGTCGGGAAGGAGTGAGAGGTAAGAGAGAATAAGACGGCTTGTCCAAGAAACCTTTTTTGGGTTTTAAGGAATATAACATTAAATCTAGGAAGCAATTAAGTGTAGTATGAACATACTACATATAAGTAATAATTGTCCCCCACACGTAAATTTCACTGTTGAAGGTTAGAGCTATATGTGTAACTTAACTCTGATTGGAAGTTAAACTTTTAAAAAATTAACTGTATGTCACGTCAAATATTAAAACCTGACAAATGAAAATATTTATAACAAAATTACGTACATTTTCAAACACGTACGTGTATGTTAATTGTTTTGTTTTTAATTTCGCGCAAAGCTACACGAGGGCTATCTGCGATAGTTTGTTTGTTTTGTTTTGGAATTTCGCACAAAGCTACTCGAGGGCTATCTGTGCTAGCCGTCCCTAATTTAGCAGTGTAAGACTAGAGGGAAGGCAGCTAGTCATCACCACCCACCGCCAACTCTTGGGCTACTCTTTTACCAACGAATAGTGGGATTGACCGTCACATTATACACCCCCACGGCTGGGAGGGCGAGCGTGTTTAGCGCGACCCTCGGATTACGAGTCGCACGCTTTATGCGCTGGGCCATGCTAGGCCTCCTGTGCGATTGCATCCCTAATTTATTAGTGTAAGACTAGAGAGAAAGCAGCTAGTCATCACCACCCACCGACAACTTTTTGGCTACTCTTTTTACCAACGAATAGTGGGATTGACACATCACATTATAACGCCCCCACGACTGAAAGGGCGAAAATGTTTGGTGTGACGGAAATTCAAACCCGCGACCCTCAAATCAGGATTCGAGCGCCTTAAACGCCTGGCTATGCCAGATCGTTTCTGTTGACTGGTTTATACTGCTCAAGAGTCAGCTTTAAAATTAACATCATCAGAATGTTTGTAATATTTTGTAACTGCAAAATATATTTTTTTAGAACATAAACAAATAGTAGGAAACTGATTCTAGAGCCTTACACGAGCTTTCAAGACCCCTCGCCTGGTGAGATCTGGAGAAACCTTCCCTGAAAAAAAAAAGAAACCCTTTATGGCTCTCAACATTTTAGCTCCTTTCCCCAAGTCAAAATTTGTTCCTGCGCCAAAGTGTAATCACAATTTTGTTTTTAGATTTTAGTTGTTAATTTAAAACTAACATTCAGTAAGAATGGTTTCAGAGCACTGCCTACATAACGAACAGAACAAATTTATTGTACGAATTGAACAGAAACAAGAAGTTTAAAAAGACATTAACAGTATATAATACCAACAAGTTTCTATAAAAACATTAACAGTACATAATACCAACAAGTTTCTATAAAAATATTAGCAGTACGTACGTACCAACAAGTTTCTATAAAAGACATTAGCAGTACATACATACCAACAAGTTTCTATAAAAAACATTAGCAGTACGTACATACCAACAAGTTTCTATAAAAGACATTAGCAGTACATACTATATGTTCAAGTATTATTTATAATAACAGAAAATTTATCGCAGAAGTTAGTCGCCTGGCAAGATGAGTTGCAACTTAACAAATACTACTGTATTTAGTAGTATAATAGTATTTGTAAGTTTGTTAAAGCTCAGTTATAGCTCAGTGATGTAGCGTTACACTTGTTTGTGTGGTGCACAGATTATATCCTTATCATTTTCTGTGCCTTCTGTACACAAAAAATATATATTATTTATATATAATTTGAAATCGTAATTCTAAATGTGAAGTTCATTATTTTTCATAGCATTTGTTTTTGTTTTGTTTTGAATTTTGCGCAAAGCTACACGAGGGCTATCTGCGCTAGTCGTCCCTGATTTAGCAGTGTAAGACTAGAGGGAAGGCAGCTTGTCATCACCATCCACCGCCAGCTTTTGGGCTACTCTTTTACCAACGAATAGTAGGACTGACCGTCACATTATAACGCCCCCACGGCTGATAGGGCGAACATGTTATGGTGTGATGGGGATTCGAACCCGCGACCCTCAGATTACGAGTCGAATTTTCATAGGTAGCGTGTGAAACATGCACGTTAAAAGTATGAATTATAATACGTATAGTGTAGGTTTATTTGATAAATACAAACACTTCATTCACACCAAACCAGCTTCACATCTAATAGAACATTTTTTTTAGGATACAAGGAAAGATCTTTACACATTCGTTTACTGATCGTTTAGATATTTAGGTGAAGGACTTCTAGTTGGTTTAGGATTGAAATATGTGCAGATTGTTATGACTACATTGTTTTTGATGAACTCTCTCTTTCAGGCTTTACTGTGTTTTTTGAAAAGTCTACTCACAAAAGGATGTATTTTTAAAAACATAAGCATCGCAGACAGCGAATTATGAGATAAACAAGCTTGGCACTCAACAGTGCCTTGTCTATTCAACATAACATGTATAACCTGTTTGGTTAGTTTGCTTTCTTCAATTTGTGCAAGCGCACCCTTGACTCAAAGATATCATATAGTTTTGAAAGCAACATCCGTTACAGACATTAATATACAGTAAAGTTGTATGTCTTTCATTGGCCAAAGTTTCCGTGATAAAATTAAAAAACAACAAAAAGAGGGAATTCTCAATAACCGAGGACTTTAAATTATTTTATGTAGAGTTAGTTTATTTGAGACTTTTTTCCACTTGTTTGCTAGCTATATTTTCTGTGCTTGCCACACTATGCGTGGTGCGCGTGCATAATCAATTCAGTTTAATTATTCATCAGGGTCTCTACAAGCTTACCCCGAAATTGAAATTGTTTAAGGTAGGTTTAGTTAACGTATGAGATCTTGTGTGTGGTAAAATATATCAATCGAGGAGTTTGATTCCCCGAGTCCAAAATCTCTAATTAGATCTGACATTTTTCAAGAGATTAAAGAGCTTGGAGCTCGAACAAACAAACTCAGGTATAAGTCATGGTTATAACGTTAACTTTTGCCACAGCTACTTTCATTTGCTCTCGTGTGGGGGACCGGCATGGCTAGGTGCTAAGGCACTCAACTTGTAATCCGAGAGTCGCCGGTTCGAATCTCCGTCATACCAAAACATTCTCGCCCTTTCAGCTATGGGAGCGTTATAATGTCACGGTCAATCCCACTGTTCGTTGGTAAAAGAGTAGCCCAAGAGTTGGCGGTGGGTGTTGATGACTAACTGCCCTCCCTGTAGTCTTATACTACTAAATTATGGACGGTTAGCGTAGATAACTCTCGTGTAGCTTTGCGCGAAATTCATACTAATCCTTTCGTGTGGAAAAATATTTCAAATTTGACTAGGCGTTTGTATAATTTAATTGGATCCTAACCAATGCGAATAAATGTTTTCCCACTGTTATTTAGATTTATTATGTTTCAAAGTCAGTTTATTAAAGGTATTATTGTTTTACCGAATGTTGAGAAAATCTATATGAAATACTTGTTCTACCGTCTTCAATATTGAAGTGAGAGATTTGAAGAAAGTTAATTAGTTAACACAGCTAACTAAGAAACTTTTCTTATCAAACTAAATAGCTGTGATTCTTATAAAGTAACCACAGTAACAAAGCTTAGAGAATAATTCATTTATGGCGGTAAAGGGACGTGAACCATGGTACTTATGATATACAATTTGGAACACTAACTTTTGAGCCAACGCTCGCTCTGTTTTTAATAGGTTTTGGTTTGGTTTGAATTTTGCGCAAAGCTACTTGAGTGTAACACTAGAGGGATTTGAACCGAGGACTCTAGGATTACGTTTTTAATAGGTCTGGAGGACATATATTGTAGCAGATTTAATGTTATACGTTTATCTTAGTGCCCACGCATGTTTCCACATAGTTTTCTTTTTTCGCATGTGATGTTTCTTCTTGACTGCTTATCGCGCAGTTCCGCCTTTTCTGGGAATTTGTCAAAAATTCTTGAAAATGAGAATCAACAGTTTTTGTTTAACGAAAATTCACTGGAAAATTGTTTAAAATTCTAGGAACTCGAATGATTGATTTATAAAAATCAAAGCCGAGAGGCAAATTTAGTATTATTTTTGGTCAACTACAGTCAATGTGCTATAGACCTCGGAAGCTATAACTGTGATTACCGCCTATTAATCGGAAAACTACAGAATTTACACGAGGGTTATCTGCTTTCGCCGTCCCTAATTTTGCAGTATAAGACAAGAGGGAAGAGGGAAGGCAGGTAGTCATCACCATCCACCGTCAACTCCTGGATTACTCTTTTACCAACGAATAGTGGGATTGATAGTAACTTTGTAACGCCCCCATGGCTGAAAGGTTGAGCATGTTTTGTGTGAAGGGGATTCGAACCCATGACCCTCAGATTACAAGCCGAACGTCTTAACCTACCTGGCCATGCCGAGCCTCTAGCGAGCTTGAGCGAGGTGTCACAAAACAACTTGAATTAATTTGCCCGTCGTGGACCCGGACCATCAATAAAACATTTAATTTTCGACTCAGTATAGTTTGTGATAACTATCAGTAATAACCGTTATCATAAATTGTATTGTTTTGTATACTAAAACATATTTGCGTTAGAAAAGTAAATTGTCTGTATCGATCTTGTTGGCAAATACCATAAATTTAATACATATTAACATTTCAAATTCAAATTTCCGGTTATTTGAAATTGTAATACGTAATGTACGTAATATAATAAACTGGAGACTCGTCCGAAATAAATTATAATACTCAGCTATATTTACATATATATGGTTTTATTTCTTCAGGTTCTATAAACTATTTATTTCACCGCTGATTATTACGTTATTCGAAAAAATGTTGATTTTTGTTTTAGTTTACACACACTAGTTTATGGTATTGCACTACGCACTTTGCCAACAAGTATTAAGAACCATTATAACAAGAAATTCAAAAGAGAAGATAAACGCAGAATTTACGTGAAGCTGACCTAAACAAAAAAAATCTTAATTTACAAAACAAAAAGCAGAATTTTTAGTAAACTTTTCTTTAAAGTTTAGCTGCTCCTCTAATTTTCAGCATTAATGTAACAAAAAAACAACTAGAGAAGACGAAAGCCAAAACATGTTTTATAGGCTGTCTCGGAAGCGACGGGTTGATATCAGTTGTTTCGAAATTAAGTATTTAGTGTTATGTAATGGATTTCTCAAGTATCGGTTAATCTTGGTCAAGGTAAAGTTTATTATTGGAAGGAAAGAAGTTATTTATGATCAGACAGACTGCAGGAAAACTGTTTTCATTCTAAACCTTCTGAAGAATCTCTACTGTGGTGTCTTCAAGTTCATCATCACCCTACCATCTGATATAACAACAGATATTCTAGATCAAACAGTGCCCTGGAGTGACCACCATGAGGTCTACATAATCCACCCTAGTGAGTGGGTCCGTGACTATCCATAGACATTTTACCAGCTGTTTACCGGAGAGTAGATGTTGTACATTATGGAAGACTGCAGTCTGATGAGGGCCCTGATGAAGAAAAAATGATATGCTTTCCAAGTTGACCTTTAGAGGCCGCCATGTAGAGCACAAAGCGTGTGGGTATTCACACAGAAGTAGAATTCAGACTCAAAAGACCTCCAAGAACAGACGCGCTGGGATGCTCAGTTTCAATAAAAATATCATAACTCATTCGAGAACTGTCTCCATGAAAACGATGCCATCCCCATAAAAAACGAGCAGGTTCCAGTGTGGTTGATTCTTGCAGAAACAAAGCTCCTACTAAAGACCTGTCAATCTGTGGAAAGCATATCCCAATTTTGGGAGGATTTTGCGGTCGCGATTCTACAAATGTATTATATTTCACAAGAAGGTGATACATTGCATATCATTGCTGTTCCAAACGTCTTGACTGTTGGCTGAGAAGATGAAGATGTGCGGTGACAAGCTGTTTGATGCATAGGAAAAAACACCTGATGCAGGTGCAATCAGATGTTGCAGCTGTTGGAACCATTCACAAAAGCCACTGTTGCAATGAAATAAAAACATTGGTAGCAAACAGCATTGGCCACCTGAGGGCAAGCCAAGTAAAATGTGGATTCGGCCATTATGTTAGACGAGGTCAAGGGTATGCTTAAAGAAGAAATAGAAAAATATTAAGCCCATTTCAAGGCATGGCTTGGAGCAGCTTTGACCAAGATTCTTAGTACAGCTGCTTTTCAGCTCTGCGAGGTGGCGGTCAATGTATTTCTTTCCATTCAATCCCAAAAATTGCACAAAGCTGGTTCACAACCTCAAGGTTTACCCATTTCTTTGGCACCTACTTAACAGTGCCACCCATGAACCCAATATTTGGTTGTGCTCAGTTGTGGCATAGATTCACAAAGCTAAACTTCTAACTCCAACAATAGTTTAGGCAAAATAAAAAAAAATACTTCTAAATTAAACACTGAATTCATTTAGCCCAAATAAAAATGCAATTTCACTACACTAGTGGAGAAACAATATTGAGAAAGTTCTATAACATTCACAGATCTCAGAACAAGTTTATCCTTGTTATGTATATGTATAAATATTTTGTAAACGACAACATGTCGTATTGTGTTTGAATTTTCATTTGTATTATTCATTTTTCCATATTGATATTATTGTTTCGAAGTTTAAACTAAAATATGTTATTTATTTAGGGTAACGTTTTAGAACTTTCTCGAATTAAGTAGACCAATCACATGTTTGTAAATGAGTGTTGGTGACTTCCGTCTAGACGTGTAGTCTCGTGCAAGAACGGATATGCGTGTATAACTCTGGAGTTGTATGGAAATTGTCGAGATTGTTCGAGAAATAGGCCTATCGGTATAAAACACGGTGAAAAGAGACAGATTCAGTCATCAATCATCAGTTTTATTCGAGGGAGGGAGATTCAGTCATTAGTTTTATTCGAAGACAAAGAGTGAGATTCAAACACCAGTTTCATTTCAAAAGAAGAAAGTTAGTTATTTGAGAAAGATTAAGTGTTTGCTGTGAATATTCAACTTGGATTTGTGATTGAAATTAGATATACGGAAGCCGTGATTTTATTTCGTCAATCTCTACGATACATCTGAATTACTGCTTGAGCTGAGAGACGGCGATTTCATTGAACTGTGAACTGTTTCGGAATTACTTCGTGGGATCAAATTCACACCCTAGACTGGAATTTGAGACTGTAATTTTAGATCATTACATTAGATGCAGGCCAGTACCGTTTTGTGTTGTGA
This sequence comes from Carcinoscorpius rotundicauda, assembly GCA_011833715.1. Lineage (NCBI taxonomy): Eukaryota > Metazoa > Arthropoda > Merostomata > Xiphosura > Limulidae > Carcinoscorpius > Carcinoscorpius rotundicauda. Next base: position 115,532,817 of record CM022394.1, on the reverse strand, counting down.
TTTATTTTGAAGTTTGAAACTAATATTATTTTGTTTTGTAATTAATTTCGAATGTTATAACTTAATATCTGTCACTTATTATTCAATTTATGTCATATTTGTTATATTTGTTAATAGTTTAGTGTAATAAATTATACAAGCTGTTATCTGCGTTTTTCTGTTGCGTTTAGTCTACGACGATCATAAAACATCAAAAATACGTAACAATCCTACATAACAAAACTAATTTGAAAGCAAACTACTCTAAAACGATAGGCATGCGATATTTTCTTCCATTCTAAGACGAAAGAAGAATCATTGGTTAATTCGCGTAAAGAGATCTATTAATATGTTAAGTCTATTTAAATTCCTTCAAGAACAATAATGACAGCACTTGTGTGATGTGAATATAAAAGCATCCTTTATCTTTTTTATGAAAATAAACATTTGCTTATAAATAGTTCAGTTTGACAAATAAGCAAAACGTATTTTTAACAACAACAAGTAAAACATTAGCCATTCCTAATTCAGCAGTCTAAGACTAGAGCGAAGGCAGATAGTCATAACCACTAACTGTTGGACAACTCCTTTAACAATTAATAATGACATTGTCTGTGACATGCATGTTTGGTGTAAGGGGAATTTGAACCCGCAACCCTCAGATGATGAATCGAGCGCCTTAACCCACCTGGACATGCTGAGCCGAAGTTAATTCTTTTAAGTTAAATGGTTAATAATGTTCGTAGTCTACAAACGTTCTTGGTCAAATATCTGTAGTTTATTACAGCGTTTAATACAGTTATAGTCTGGATGGTTTGCATTTCGCGCAAAAGTAGTCGAGGGCTATCTGCGCTAGCCGTCCCTAATTAAGCAGTGTAAGACTAGAGGGAAAGCAGCTAGTGATCACCACCCACTGCCAAATCTCTTTTAGCAACGAATAATGGAACTGACCGTCACACTAACCCCCCCCACGGCTGAAAGGGTGAGCATCTTTGGTGCAATAGGGATTCGAATCTGTGGCCCTTGGATTGTGAATCTTAATCACCTGGCCATTCCAGGATAACAGTTATAGTTTCCAAGATTTGCAGTATACCAATTGTATCAAATGAATAATATTAAACTGTCTCTGGGTGAATCGATTGATAAATCTTAAGGGTGAGGATCTTTACATTGCAGTTGACAAAAATATTCGATGATATCCTGGTGCTTTCGTAAAACATATATTGTTGATTCTTACTCGAACAGCTTTTACAAATTTAGGGAATAGGCGAGATTTTCCCATTGCACATTTAATTAAGATAGATACATATACGTATATGACTATCTAAATATACATTAATAAAAAATATTAATTAAATGTAATACATTGTCAGAGAATTATAAAACTTCATAAATCATAACAGTACATCACACAATCTACACAAAACTTTATAATCATAAAATTATTTGGAATGTAAAAGTGTATATTTGCAGATGCTATCCTTCTGGTTAAGACCCAACACAATCACCAATCACAAGATTGAGAAGTTATTCAAAAAATGGAATGGGTTTAAAAGAAGCAACAGGATTTTCCGGTTTGATTTTTCCGATCATTTAACAGGTTTATAAGTTTAAAAAAGATTGTAAAGCGTCTTGCCTAATTTTTTTTCAAACCTAAGTGACGGGGATTTAATGTTCAACTTTCAATATTTCAGAATGGTATGCTATTCAGGAACAACTATTAACTAAATTATAGTAAAATCCTTTAAAGCTGACATATCTCATGGTCTACATTAGCTTATGATCACACCAATTCTGATGATGTAACTTGAAGCTTTCTACAATTCATATTTTGGGAGTGAATATCTAAATAGTAAAATGATATGCAGATCTTTTTCTTGCTCGGTGATCAGTTTACTTCTAGCAAAGGGAACTTTACCAAGTAAACCAGATCCCTTACGTTCATCATTGTCATTTTTTAATAAAATGTCAGTAGGAAATTATTCACAACATCCCTGTTAGACGCATAAAAGGTGCGAAACAAATCTATATCGTCCTCTAACACTTGTTTTGGGCTTAGCTTCCCAGCCTGAGCTCAAGTCACAACACACGAGGGAAACACACCCAGTTTCTCCTTAACAATAACACTATATTTAACGAAACAGTGATCAGCTCGCTAACTATTTTGGGTTCGATAGCAACTTTTCCCATATCTAAATAATTTTCCAACAATCATGATACTCACTTAATTAACAGAATAGGTCTTACTCCAACCTCAACTAGTCCTAAAACTTAGTCTGATGCTATATAAGCGTTGTGAAGAGAAATATTACCAAAGCCACCCTTAATACCCTGAGCAAAAACATACTCACCAGTGACAGAATTCGAATGTAAAGGCGGTGTACCTTCTAAAAGTAATGATTGAATTACTACAGTATTACCCATACGTATTTTAGATTGGCAGTGCAATTTGTTAATGGCAAAGAACCAACAGACAAACAATGTATAAATTACTCTCTGACTAAACGAGTCTATATCAATGGCTAAATCAACAACATCAGATGACTCAGTGAGAACGTCGATTCGTGGACACGAACACATTGGGTTTTGCCTGCTTTTCTTTTTTCTTTTTCAAACGTCAACAATCGAACATGACAAGACCAGTTTTTTTTTTTAAATGGCAAACAGGCCTTGATTGTTTTGATGAAGTTTTATCCTGACTGTCAGAATATTTCAAACAAGAGGAGCTATGTTCTTAAAAGAATTCTCAGTTCTAGAAGATTGGACAGATATTGGTTTTGCTTGAGATAGCAAGAATTTCTCTTCATGAAAAGTAGTTTTATGTGTTAAAATGTAATCATTAAATAGAGCAGCTGGTTCCTGTAATGTCCAACTTTCTTTTCATCATAGAAATACATCGTAAGTGAAAATAAATCCATTTTTCGTGGATGAATTTCGTTTAAATCTGGCTATCTTGCTTGCCAGATCTTAACTAATTTTTTCGTTAATCTTCCGATACTAACTCTTATGCTTTGAGAATAACTGCTTTGATCTTATCATAATTATGAAATCCTCTAGAGAGAGAACAGTATAAAGCTCATGTGCTTTATCAGTTAAAACACTTTGTAATAATAACGACCGTTTCTCAGTAGTCTATTCCATAGTTTTGGTAACATTTTCTTCAACCATTTTCTTCCAATTTCATTAAATGGTACTACTTTAATATATCAATTAAGTTGACAGTTGTCATTTTACTTTGGTCAATCAAAGTTGAGCCTAACTTCAATTTCTTTCAGACTAATTTATTTCTCGACTTTAATACTAAGATTTTCGGTTTTCAGAGTTTAATTTCTCTTTCAGCTTTGATATAGACTTTCTCCTTCTCTTTTTAGTTTTGATACGAACTCATTCTTTATCGGCTTCATATTAAGCTTGTTTAAGCTCGATTTGTTCGAGTTTCTACTCGATTTTTAACTTATCTTTATAACTCAACTCTGATTGGCTAGTGCATTCTCCTAGTGCTTTTTCAGACAACAAATCAACGTCGATTAATACTCCAACAATACTCTTTTTTAGTTTTTTTATTGATTTCTAAACCTCGAATTCTAAAACTTTGGCAATTAACCTTTCTTATGCCTTTCTAGTTGTTCAAGGGTGAGTGGTTCAAGAAATTCTTGATAATTAGACATGATCAAATGTCATTGGCTTGATGAATGTAAATTGAATTAAGATTTAAATTTTAAATTAAAACGAAATTTATTTCTGATTTAGATCTCAGACATGAGGTCCCAATTTATTGTGTTACGTATTATAATTTATATCGGATAAATTTCCGATTTATGATGTTGCATATTGCGAATTGAAATAGCCTGAAACCCAGTTAACCTACAATTGAAATTTAGAAATAAATTAGGCATGGCATGGCTGAGCGCGCTAAGGTGTGCGCTCGTAATCCGAGGGTCGCGCTAAACATGCTCGCCCTCCCAGCCATGGGGGTGTATAATGTGACGGTCAGTCCCACTATTCGTTGGTAAAAGAGTAGCCCAAGAGTTGGCGGTGGGTGGTGATGACTAGCTGCCTTCTCTCTAGTAGCTTTGTGCGAAATTCCAAAAGAAATAAATTAAATGTTGATATGTATCAATGTTATTATTTTTGCCAACAAGATTGATGCACAAAATTTTCTTTAACACAAATGTTTTAATATTCAAACAATAATACAATTTATGATAACGGTAATTATAAATAGTTATTACAAATAGTATTTTACGTACAAAAGCTTTACAAATTTACCAACCATATTGAGACTTCTGTCTGATCTGAAACTGAATATTTATATCGACGGTTCACGATGAGTGAAATAATTTCAAGTTGATGTCATCACAGTTCACTTGATAGGTTGCTAGCTATCTCTTAACAAGCGAGTTTTTCAGAACCGAAGAAATTCAATATTTTCATAGAAAACCTAACATCCAATAGTAACTCACTGAAGTTAACTTGTTTGTAATATTAGAAATCTATAAATATTTCCGGTCAAATATCTGCAGATTTTCGACTGATAAGGGTTTACAAAAGTTACAGTTTCTACAGTTGCAGTATACCAAATGACTCTTCACGTTGCGTTGGTTACTTTTTATAAGCTTGAGATAGATTTCCTAAAAATTTCAGCTTAGACAACAAATACTGGTATTTATATACAAATATCATACATTGTTGACTCTTACATTCAAGAATTTTCTACAAATATGAGGAATAGGCGGAAATTTTGAAATACACTTCTAACGGTAAAATGTATACGCATTTCTAAATATATATTTGAGTAAAACAAACACTGATATTAACATACGTATATAATAAATCCATTACAATGTGTTCAAAGAAAATCGTGAAAACAGATTTAATTTCAATCCAAAATTGCTGAAGTTGTTTATAATTTTAAATTTCTGAATGGTAAACTAAAAGTTAAAGGGAAATCAGATTTTTAATCATAGCGGCATGTTATTGGGATGGCATGACCAGGGATCAGATATGCTCTTATTCTGTATTGCTAACTAACTACGGGATGGTAGCCAGCAACACTCACCCCAATGTTTTGAATCAAATAAAGAGATTGAGGGTCACTTTTAAAACATGGACAAAGCTGAATACATAAAGTGTATTCACTAGGACCACGTAAAGCTTGCTAATCAACATAATATCTAGGTCCCAACAAGCTTAGGTTGCCACATGAATATTAACCACTGTTTTTACAAAATTGATTTTTGGGAATATATATTAAAGTGTACGAGTGTGTTTAATTTCGCTCAAAGCTACACAAGGACTATATGTGCTAGCCGTCCCTAATTTAGTTGTGTTAGACTAGAGTAAAGGCAGTTGGTCATCACCATCCACCGCCAACTCTTGTGCTACACTTTTACCAATAAATGGTGGGATTAACCGTCACATTATACAGGACTCCACGGCTGAAAGGACGAGCAGGTTGGGTGCGATGGGGATTCGAACTTGCGATTCTCACATTACGAGTCAAGCGCATTAACCACCTGGTCACGCCGGGCCATGTTAAAGAGAATAAAGACTTTCAAATGGTTGTTGTGTATTTCATTGTATTGGAATCTATTTATTTATAATTGGAACCTTAAAATTTCGCTATGCATAATTAAAACTGTAAATTGTTTTAATTTTTTCAAAAACTTACCTTTTTTAATTAATTAAATATTTATTCATAAATATAAATGTATGTAATTAAAAGTTCTTTATTTTAAATTTTATTAGTAATTACTTAATAACATTTGTTAAAGTTATCGTTATTGATGTTTATTTACAAAATATTCAAGATATATAACGATGATAGATTTCTCTTTGGCTTGGCATGGCCAGGTCCTTAAGGCATTCTACTCGTGATGTGAGGAATCACAAGTTCGAGTCGCCGTCACATCAAACGTGCTCGCCCTTCAGCCGTGGGGGCGTATAATGTACGGTCAATTTCACAATTCGTTGGTAAAAGAGTTGGCGGTGGGTGGTGAGAACTAGCTGCCGTCCTTCTAGTGTTACACTGCTAAATTAGCTAGCACCGGCTAGCGCAGGTGGCCCTGGTGCAGCTTTGCGTGAAATTCGAAACAAACCAAACATCTGTATTTTGAAGGGTTAACGCAATAAATTTGCTGAGTTTATCACTTTATAATAAAATACTATGCTGAGGTATATTATAATTCACATGTACATTGAAAGCATGTTGTACGCCTGTCTGTTGTTACGTGTTACTGTAAGGAAGCGGAAGAATTTGTTTTAATGAAATTTGATGAAGAAGCTCTGGTGTACCTGCCTTCCTAGTGCAAAAATTATAATCTGGTTTTTGTTTGGAGGATCAGATGGGTAGTCGATCTATATTTCTCTCCTGTTGTTTGATTGGTTGGATCTGTCCAATAAAACGCACATTTTTCTCAACTATTATTAAGTCCGGCAGATAGGAAAAGAAAAAAGTTCTTCTTGATGGCATGCAACCTCTGCTATAGTCCATAGGTTTCAGCACATACAAATTTTATTTCGTTCATATCCAAGGGTGTAAAGAATAGATTTTTCACATTTTCAAGAAAATATTCCACTTTTTGCCATTCCCCAAAATTCTAACTAAATTGCCATTATTTCGATTTTACCGCCTTAACTAATGCCACTAATAAGGAGTCATCTGACCAAGGAGGTTTGTAATAAAATACGTGACGCGGACACCAAACAAAAGCGACATTTAGTCCCGGCAGATTTGTTCAGAACGAATGGTTCGAGTGCAAACGTTCCAATTTTCAACATTATATTTATAGTGAGACTGTTGGGCATCTAGTAAACGTAAGTTCTGGTCGCTTATTGTTCTCAGATCAAATCATAATACATTTACTTAAAAAAATAAAAAATAAAAGCAGGCTATTACTATCGTGTCCTTACACACTGGTTGTACAAACCAAGGACAGCGTCACTCAAGTCCAGCAATTAACTTTTTCATGTCTTTATCTTTCCCTGATATATAACTTTATCCTTCAGCTTGACTGTTTTCCCAGAATTTCTCATGGTCAGTATAACGTGGTTATTTTCCTTCAAGTGATCGCCTTATAGCAAGGTTTTGTAAAGTTGAAAGCCAACAAGTTTGTACCATGCATTGTGTCTGTAATGAGTTTTAACAAGTTTGTAGTTCTCACTTCAGCAACGATAATTATAAAAGAGTAACTACAATTAAAATGCTCCAAATGTAACATGAGAGTATTTCAATTGAAAGGACCGAAGTCTTCACAACGTTCAAAAGCTAAATGTAACATTATCATTCAGAAACAAGTGCTTGTAGTATTTAAGAGTTGTAATGAACGATTTTCGAAGTGGTGCGGTTATACACACACGTTACCGTAATTAGGTTTCAATCACACAAAATCTTACACCCAAGTAATTTGCCATAAATTCTCTAACGCCCTAACTGGCCTGGCATGGCCAGGTGGGTTAAGGCGTTCGACTCGGTTCAAATTCCCGTCGCACCAAATGTACTCGCCCTTTCAGCTGTAGAAGCGTTATAATGTGATAGTCAATCCTACTATTTGCTTAAAGAGTAGCTCGAGAGTTCGCGGTGGGTGGTGATGACTTAGCTGTCATTCTTACTAGTCTTATGCTACTAAATGAGGGTCGGCTAGCGCAGATAGCCCTCCCGTAGCTTTGCACGAAACTAAAAAGAAAAATAAACAAAAAAACTAACGCCTTAAACAACACAATATCCATCTTAGATTGAGAACTTCTGTGGCCCTATACTTTATTATCTATATCCTTTATATTATTTTAATTCATGAAAAAACGAACATTTATTCCCTAAAAATATTTTCAGGCTTACTTTTATGTGATACGGATATTAGTCTTCAAGTTGCTATAAAAATGTTCTACATATTGTTGTTTAAAATGGTTTGTGAATGAAAGGTTATTCACCATTATGAAAATAATGAAATAATAGTAAAATATAGTTTATTTTTAAATTTGTGTTAAAAAATACCGAAGTAATTTTGGAGTAGCAAAAGTATAATCTGAAAGGTGAATTTTATAAACAGTTGAATAGAAGGTTCCTTCGAAATAAATACAAAAATGTTCATGGTAAAATACACTAATACAATTCAGAATGAAACTTATGTAATAAAAAGCAAGAAAAACAGAATATCGATATTTAATCAGATTGATTTATGCTGAGATTGTTCCAAACGGGGCCTGGCATGGCCAAGCGCGTTGGGCGTACGACTCGTAATCCGAGGGTCGCGGGTTCGCGCTAAACATGCTCGCCCTCCCAGCCGTGGGGGCGTTATAATGTGACGATCAATCCCTCTATTCGTTGGTAAAAGAGTAGCCCAAGAGTTGGTGGTGGGTGGTGATGACTAGCTGCCTTCTCTCTAGTCTTACACTGGTAAATTAGGGACGGCTAGCACAGATAGCCCTCGAGTAGCTTTGTGCGAAATTCCAAAACAAACAAAATGTTCCAAACGGATTAAAAAAAATTGTACTTTTTATATGCTATTTTCTAATTCATATCGTATGGTAATTCAATAAAATATATCAATCCAAAATGAAAAGGTAATGTTAAAGGTTTTATTATAACGAAGAAATACATACGCAAAAAGTACCTGTTTAAGCCATTTAAACTGTTAGAAAAAATAAAATAATCTAGGATCGCTTTTTAAACATACCATGTCCATAAACATAATATAACAGTTCAGTTTTCGATTTTTCAAACATAAATCATCAAAATCACAGTAGATAAAACCATAGTTTAATTCCAATAATTCGAAGTACGTTCACAGATTAACCAGTAACGTCAAATAATAAGAGATCAAATAGGCTTCTTTGCAGAATGATTTTTATGTGAAAGAGAGAGTGTATGTTTTTCTTGTAGCAAAGCCACACCAGGCTATCTGTTGAGCCCACCGAGGGAAATCTAATCCCTCGTTGTAAATCCGTACACATACCGCTGTATTAACGGGATGCAGAAAGAGAGAGAAACACGGGTTTAACAGCCACTACTCTGGCAAATGTAAGACCATTTTATTTAGCGTACTGAAAAGTTGTGTTAGATGTTTTGGGCAAGCAACATCACATATTATAAATGTGGGTAGCTGCTTACGACAAGATTTATTGTTGTTGTTGTTTTGAATTAAGCACAAAGCTACACAATGGGCTATCTGTGCTCTGCCCACCACGGGTATCGAAACCGGATTTCGGCGTGTAAATCCGTAGACATACCGCTGAGCCACTGGGGGGCCTTACGACAAGAGAATACATAAAGAACAAACGGTATAAACAATGTTTGAAGAAGTTCTCAAACTGTTTTCTCATAACAGTGAAAGCAATAGCAGTTACAGTATTTTAAGCCTGATAAGATTCACTTTTTTCTTTGAAAAATTCCTTGAAAAACCCCCATGTATCTTCCAACACAAAAGTGATGGGTTAAGACAAGAGGTTAACTAAGTGTCCACTCAAAACGGCCTCTTATATAGATCATAATCCCATTACTTACCAATTACAAGGACCCAGCATGGCCAGGTGGTTAAGGCACTCGACTCGTAATCCGAGCGTCGCAGGTTCGAATCCCTAGCGCACCAAACATGCTTGCCATTTCAGCAGAGGGGGCGTTATAATGTGCAGTCAATCCCACTATTTATTGTTAAAAAAGCAGTCCAAGAGTTGACAGTATGTCCTGATGACAAGCAGCCTTTTCTTCTTGTCTTACGCTGCTAAATTTGGAGCGCTAGTGTCGATAGCCCTCGAGTAGCTTTGCGCGAAATTCAAACCAAACCATTAAAAGTATTTTCAATAACATAAAACATTCAATTTAGCTAATATTGTCGTATACTGTAAAGAATATGATGTATGTGACTGTATTTAGGCAGTAGGTTGAAAAAATCAAGGTTACATCAAAATGTTGGTTACTGAGTCAAAAATTACAATGTTTTAGGATTGCCTTCCTCGATGTATAGCGTTATAAAAAAGAAAAAAGTTATTTCCTTGTAAGTATCGGGTACGTCAATTAAATACAAGCGGGAATAAAAAAAGAAAGATAATTAAAATATAATACAATGTATGAATTTATTTTTAATGTAGAACATTGAAAACTTCAAAGTGAAACTTTTGAATACTATGAGATATATTAAATAAAAATATCTCCCCTCTTTAAAAAACAAGGACAATCGAGCATGTTACACCTAAATTGAAAATCCCCCTTGATAAAAAGTATTACGCTGAGTGTTTTGTTAGGGCAGGATGGCCAAGCGCGTTAAGGCGTGCGACTCGTAATCTGAGGGTCGTAGTTTCGAATCCGCGTCGCGCCAAACATGCTTGTTCTCCCAGCCGTGGGGTCGTTATAACGTACGGTCAATCCCACTATTCGTTGGTAAAAGAGTAGCCCAAGAGTTGGCTGTGGGTGGTGATGACTAGCTGCCTTCCCTCTATAGAGTCTTACACTGCTAAATTAAGGACGGTTGGCAGAGATAGCCCTTGAGTAGGTTTGTGCGAAATTCCAAAAGAAAAAGTTTTTTATCTTTTTTTAAAAGGGGGAGAGAAAGAAAGTTTGTGTGTAACCTGAGTAGGACTATCATGTTATGTAGTATGCCTAGATTTGATTGGCTTGTCTCCAAATAATGTGACTTAACATATTTGCATACAGTTTGCAATTAAATATACTAGGTATAAGTGGGGCTAATCGATCGATATGTCTCCATCAATCAAAGTCTCTTCACATTTTCAAAAGACTATCAGCCAGGTTTCTCTCTCGCGGCTTGCACTCACACTCGATTTCTTATTATAAACATAGAATATGACAAGGCCTAAGCTGCTATGTTATATTGAATATATCTATATATTTCGCTCCTTGATTCTCAAAGACTATAGTTTTGGTTCAAGAACAAAGTTTAATCATTAATTTAAAACTAACAATATTTAACGTTTTAGAACATCTGATATAATTTATTTGTGTTTTTTAAAATAGTATCTGCAAATTGTTATCCCCTTAAAAGTCCGTAATTATTTGTAAGTTTACATTGGTCCACCACTTATCACCCAAAAATAATTCTCTAACAACTTGACAAGCATCGTTAATTGGAGGGCATAGAGTGTGTAAACTCTCTTTGTGAACCTAAGATTACGCAAGAATGTCGAAATGCTGTTCTGTTCTTTATTTTAATTAAGTTTTTAATACCCAAGAAAGCTTTCTTTAGAATACATTTTTACGTCAAGTGGATTTCTCGTCATCACCAAAACTCGTACTAGCCTGAAATGCTACTGGCGCACTTAGCACATCTACTGTGCTAGAATTGGTTGTGCTATCTTTTGATACGATTCAGTACGGCCAAATGGTCAAGACGCTTGACTCACAATCTGAGGGTGGTGAGCTCAAAACCACGTCACTTCAAACATAGTTGTCCTTTTGGTTGTTTGGGTATTTTGAGGAAACTCGTTGATCCAACCGTTCGTCACTTAAAAAAAGTTGGTGGTGGTCCGACATGGCCAAGCGCGTGAAGGCTAGCGACTTGTAATCTGAGGGTCGCGAGTTAGCATCTCCCTCGCGCCAAACATGCTCGTCCTTTCAGCCGTGAGGGCGTTATAATTTATGATCAATCCCACTATTCATTGATAAAAGAGTAGCCCAAAAGTCGGCCGTGGGTGGTAATGACTATCTGCCTTACCTCTGGTCTTACACTGCTAAATTAGGGACGTAAAGGACGCCTGAACCAGAATTCTCAAGCCTGAAATAGCATAAGAAACAGTAAAATAAAATGATATCTTTCCTGTGGCAAGAGGTTCAGGATTAGGGACAAAGTCACTACTTGGACTACTCATTAACATATGTGTTAATAACGTGTCCATAACTGTATGGGAGGGAGAAGAGTCTGTATTTTGGCAAGTGAAAACACCTTTCATGTGTCTAGAATACGTATTTTACTGCCTTTTTTTTTTTCCTTTTAAACACAAGTAAAATATTTAATGCAAAATTTGATCTAACCAATTCAGATGGAGTTAGGAACATCAACAATCATTCTTGTCACTGAAGTAATTTGGTAGAAGCTATATTATCAGTAAAGCTACAAGGTTTAGTTGGATCCAATGCCAATAATAGGGAATTCAGAACAGTCCCATCACTGTTACAGAAATGAGTAAAATGTATAACAGTGTACATTACTCACTCATTCACAACTCCCGAATTCAAATGCTGTATAATGAGGAACAAAGTACTGGCCTTCATGAAATACTACGAGAGGTAATCAAAGTTGTAGGACTTCACTTTTATTTTGAAAAATAATGTGCATACATCGGTATTATATTCTAACCACTTCCAAGTTATCTGGATACACCTGATACACGCTTGTTTCAAAGTTCCTGCCATTTTCATCAGCATAGCAATACTGGAAGTCTCCAAATTACACCATTAAGTTATGCTTTCACATTACTATGTATAGTTAGAATGTGAAATCTCTTTTCTGTCAACTTTATTTTTGGGAATAGAAAAAAATCACACGGGATAAGATCAAGAAAATACATGGAGTGTGGTATCCCAAGTTTTTTCTGCCAAAAATTCTTGAACAGACAGCAGTGTGTGAAGGTGTGTTATCATGGTGAAGAAACCAGTGACCATTCTCATGCAGCTCGTGGCAGTTTCTTCTAATCTTCTCTCTTAAGCGAATTAATACCTCTTTATAAAAGGCCTGGTTAACTGTCTGGTCACTTCAGATTTATTTTTTAAACCTTAGTGATCGTTTCATCAGTAGACAGTGGCGACTCTAGGCCATCTTGGAAGAGTTTTATCCACTGATAAAGAACAACTTTACTTATACAGTCATCACCAAAGGCAGTTCTGAACATTTCGAGGGAGGATTTTTCTTCCTTTATCATATTTCAAACAAAACGTTATGTAAAACGTTGTTCTTCTTTTCGGCCCATATTTATTACGACAGGGGCAAGATATGCCCGTCTTTGAATACGTTTTTTTGTAACACAGGTATAAGGTGTGGAGAAATGTCTTGTTCGTGGGGTAGATCACAATTTGCACTTTGTATGCATCTCAGTGGAGCTCACTGACTCTGTACTGAAATCTGTAACAGAAGTAGTCTTGGAACTGTTTTTTAAATCAGACCTCACATTGAAACTACTTCTGTAAGAGAAATTTCACTGTTTCAGCGGAACACGCATCTGAAATGGTTGATAAATTGATCGTGTGAAAGGGATAATAGCACATTAGATAAAAGTATTACAAAAATATGATTTAATAAAAGGCATGATATATTTCATAAATTAGCAGAACACAAAGACTGGGGAGCAACAACATATTTCCTATTTCATAGTGCTTCTACTGGTTATATTGGAGTCATGACACTGAGGAATAATGTCAACATTCTACATCACATATTAAGAAGACTCAGAAAAAAAAACCAGCAACAAGTTTGTAAATCTCCCCTATAGATAACAGCTCTTGATATGGCTGGCTTATCCATGTAGACAGAACAAGGATGCTTGCATATATTTGTGGCCATTGATGACTTCGTGACGTACACCAAGGCTTATGCAGTTGTCAGTATGTAGGAAAAGCCAGTGGCTGACTTGTTGACAAAACAACCGATAGCCTAGTTTGCCGATTGAGCATTGGTTAAGATGTATACGTCAACTTATCTTTTTTAGTCTGATTATTTAGTTTAAAAAAGTGTAATACAAGCATATGCTTGCTAAGTTTATTAATCCCGACTGAAATAAGCAAGATGAACACCCATTCTTTGTCATGGTTGTGTACTGAACGACTAAACATAGCTCAAAAGGTTGTTTGCTAAACATAGTCATATTTGGATGGAAGTCATACCCTCTTTAGATGTGGAATGTAGTCCCTTTGCTAAGATGAGGTGTCTCACAGTAGTCAAAAGAATATGTGGTGTGACTAAGCTCTGCATTGTTTAATGCATGAGAGTTTACACGCCAACAGCAAGAAAATAGATATACCATGATAAAACAATGAAAACATAAATATACCAAATTGAAAGCTAAATGTGACTTTGAAATGAAAAAAGAGCACACAAGACATTAAACTCCAGTTAGATAGGACCTCACGTTACGATAATCCAGTCTAATTATGTATAAATTACAGCAGTCAAAAAATGTGTGAAAAAATGTAGTACGTGCAGACCAATTGAACCATTAATAATGGTCACCTTTGTTACTAGCATTTCTTGACTTGTGTTTTATCTAACTAAGAGTACTTATCTGGTTATGCAGGATGAGAAAGATGAAGTGCTGGATATAGACGCGAGATACAACAGCGACAATCAAACTTGCCACTTTACCTTTATATTGATATAGTGAGGATGGTAATTTGTTTAAGAATTTAAATAGTTTAGCAGACAGTCTTAGCTGCGCAGGTTTAAAAAAACAAAAGCAACAGTCCACTGTCCAAAGTACATATAGTGTGTTTGTTTTATAACGAAATAAAATCTCATGTTGTAGTTTCATTGTGCTCAGTAGTTTCATTTACACAAATTCACTTGTTCAGAGATAATTACTCCTCTGTAATAGGCCACTTGCTATATTTATTGTTATCAAGTAAACCAATACAAAATAAGTTTTACCTGAACATACCTAGCACATATGCTCATGTACATGAACATTTTTTTCCTTTAATGGGGAGGGGGTATGGACCTCTTACGAGATAGTTAAATACAGAATTACTCAGTGACTCATCAATACACTAGAGCACCTGTGAATCACAAGACTACTTTTTAACTCAACAAATTAGCGTGTATTTTGTGCAACTCACTTTAATGAATACAGCAACTAAAAATAATTTATTCATAGTAATGGCTTTTCATTTCTCTAACGAACCCTTATAATTCATGTGCATAAACCTGGGATCCTTTACGTTTTCATTTACTAAAATTAACCCTACCTTTCAGCCCAATTACATACTGTCAATTTAACAATACCAGTTTTGAAAGAGAAATAAGTTCCAGCAAAGTCTAGGACAATATCAAGTCAACGATGTTTACACATGAATATATTTTTAACCTATTGCCTGAGTTTTACAGAATATTGATGAAGCAACTTAGTTAAGAACAAAATATAATGAATTGCATTACTAGACCAACATGTTCAAAACTTCCTAGACACATGTAGCTCATAAATAACACATTTTAAACATACTTTTGTGTCTAAAGATGTATAGAATGACTAATATGCTTAAAGTATAGGAGTGTATTCAATTTTATAATATCAATTAACACTTTACACTTCCATAATGTTTCTAAATTTAAATATTTCATAAGCTCTGGTAAATTTTGAGAGATTATAGATTTAATTAATGGCAAAAAAATCCTACAACTTACTATAGTTATTTTGATTTGAAAGCTACTTGAAAAAAAGGTTGAATATTTATGTTAAGATCCCCCCAAAAGCACGTTTGATAAGTTTATCAACAAAATTTAATTTCAAATAAAATAACATATTTTGTTGCACTTTAATCCTTTCCCAGTTCTGTGCTTTATGCAAAATGAAAGTGAAGACAGTTTTTAAAAGTATGTTGAGCTGCTTTGTAAAAACATATCTAAATGCATAACTTACAACTTCATTGTAATTCAACGGTGAAATTTATTGGTCAGATTTTAAGAAACTTAGATTATTTTGAACTATTTACATATATGCATCAAACATCTTTGCACAAGTAATGATTTTCGCCCCCCAAAAAAATATATCCAAACTCGATTTCATTCACAACAGATAATACTTCGTGAAACTTAGAGAAAAATGGCTTAGATGAAATTGACTTGTTTTTGATTTGAAAATTGAAAAAAAAGGAGTCTTCACAAAAATTTATCTCAATGGCGTTTTTATTACCGATTTTCAAAATTACTCAACTTAAAATTTATTTTGTTTAATTGAAAAAGGTGTTCCTTAAAGCATATTTTCAGATTTTAATACTTCAAGTTAATATGAACCAATATATATATATTTTTTTATAACAATAGAGTTGCAAGATTTGGATTATTAGTTGAACTTGTGCCATAACTGCTGTAGACCAAAATTCTCAGGCTTAACACACAAAAGAGTAGCTTTGAATTATAGAATTTTATTTCTTGCTGCATTTGATGTTTGATTTTATAAGGGGTTTCTTTTAGACAAAGATTATAGTTTAAAGCTAACTGAATAGAAAAACCAAGTGTTGTTATTGTTTTGAATTAAGCACAAAGCTTCACAATGGGCTATCTGGCGCCTAACCATCACGGGTATCAAAACCTGGTTTTTAGCGTTGTAAGTCCACAGACACACCGCTGAGCCACTGGGGGACAAAAATAGTGTTTTTATGTGGTTTAAAGATTACTAAAACTGTATATTTCAATGAAATGTTACGTATGGTTGGAGTCAGAATTTGCTTGTATGCAGGATTAGCCACTTTGTTTTTTTTCAGTTTGCCACTTCCCAAAGGCATACTAGAAATGTCAAATTAACTACACAAAAAACAGTGACAATAGACAACAGATTAAAACACATTAATCCAATCCTTCCATAAGAAGCATGTCAAGCTTTTACAAAAGACACAGATATAACAAACAGAAGCTGGCAATTCAAAGACTTACTCAAGATACACTACAGTAAACCCCCTACAGATGAATTCACCCCAATATAATCAACATTTTATATGCAAGAAATATCATACATAATTTGGAGGTGGGGAAGGAATTAACATACCTGACAATTGGACTAAAGCACACAATCTAAGTTCAGTCAAAAATATAACACTTAGTAAACAAGTGCTAAGATAGCAATCTGTGATAATTCTCATTATTAAGAATTAATAGTTACAGTAAGTAATTATAAAAAGTCATACTGCAGCAATTAACTTTGAATAATACTTTATTAAGACTGTAACAGTGAATAATGTCACAGTGTACACACACACACTGGTCCACTTCAGTAAACAATATGAAGCAGTCTGTAGATGCTGTTCAACAAACCTCATGCTTGACAACTGACATGAGATGTCCAAGTTGTCAACATAGATACCTGTTTGCAAATGTAAGGGGGAGTTGTCCACTGATGGCATAAATCTTTATAAGATTAAGCTCTGAGGGACTCCTAGTTCCTATGGGAAGGAACAGGAAAGTGTCTAACAGACGTAGAATTACCAGTTTTTTAAAAAATGTTTCATAAAATGTGAGTAAATGTCCATGCAACTCACATAAACGGAGATCTTGTAAAATGCCATACCTTCACATAGTATCATAAGCCTTCAAGGTAAAAAAAACAAGATGTTACTTGAGAAAGGCTTCTCTTATTGACATTGAGGTGGTCCTTGGTGGAGTGCTGTTGTCAAACTCCTCACTGGGTGGGCAAGAGGAGGTTGTTTGGTTCCTCAAATCAAACAACCTTGAGATGAATATTAACCTTCCTCTCTGAGGCCTTACAAAAGACAGCTCAAAGCAGTTGAATGATAGTTTTAGAGAATCTTGGTATCTGTCCCAAGTTTAAGAAAATGGAGGACAAATAGAATGGCACAAAGCATCAGGAAAAGCATCCTTCTGCCAGATCTGGTTAAAAACAACCCAAAGAGCAGCAAGAGAGACAGAAGAGAGATAGTGTAGCATCTCAGTGAATACCATCAAGTCTGACTGATGAACTGCCAGACTGAAGAAAACCAAGCTTGAGTTCCACCAACGTAAATGGGCAATTAGTCATAGAAACGATCCATCCGAAAAGAAAGAGGTAATCCTCTGCCTGTGTCTTAATGGCTAAGAGGGTGGGTATGAAGCAGGAGCACTATATGCATGAGAAAAGCTTTATCCAAGATTATAAGTGATGCTCTGAGTATCAGTAACTTCCTGACCTTCAAAAAGTAATATCAAAACATGGACAGAAGTATACCATTCAGACTTTTCAAATCCTGTCCTATAGGATTTTTAAACTGGTGGCAGAAGAGGAGATGCATATGTATTTTATCCAAGATTCCTTCTGGCTTTGATGTCTGACCTATTGAGCAAATGCATGGGTACACTGGAAAAAAATTTGTGGTTTGAAAGTTTGGGAAATCTACAAAGAATATCCCAGGGCCATTTCTGAGCCTTCTGTGCCACATGACAGGCACGATTCCACCATAGACGGTGATACTGTAGAAAACATGTTGAGATTTTGGAAATACACTGAACAGCTGCCTGTACAATACAGTCACCTATCAATGGTTTACAGACAATGGCAGGATCAAGTTCCAAGACCACAGTGAAAGAGGACCAGTTGGCCTGGTCCAATTTTATTGAGGCATGCAGGTCTGGTGGCATCAACCACAGCCAGTCTCTCTGAAAATGACAGCAAAATGATCACTGCCATGTGGGTTACTGTCAATCTTCCTTGAAAAGTAAAGGGGAGCAGATAGAAGGGATCAATAGCAGTAAAATAATGACTAGGTGCATGAAAATAAATGCAAAAACCAGTACTGAAGAAAAGTTGTGATCCAAATCATATACTCTATGAAATAATGCCTCCCATAAATGTAAGCTATGGCCTTAAAGGGTGTATTGAGTGTCAAATACAGGGAGGGCATATGCTGACTGACCAGCAATGCCACCCCTCCATGTACTCATTCATCACAACCTGTGATTTATATACAAAGAAAACTGCTGAAGGGTGATTAACAGCAGTAGATTTTAGAAATGTTTCCTGTAAGGAGACACATAGGGTTATAAGAATCAATCAAATCCTTAATATCATTATATTTTAACAGAAACTCGACAGTCCATTATGTCAATGCAGCTATTGTTACTTAGGTGAAGAACCTTTCAATTTACAGCCACATTTTTCTTTATTTAAAGTAGATCTACTCCTTAACCACAGAAGGTACAAGACTTTTCACATAGTTGAATGACTAATGGAAGTACAGAAAGATCCACAACATGATGTCAAGTGACTTAACCACTGACATTGGAAACATATGGATGTACCTTACAGTTTAGATAATCCATATTGATGGTGACATGTGGTTGTGATGATGTAAACAAAATTAGGATACTGATCACCATCATAATTATCCTTGCAAGTGGAAATACACTTCACTACAAAAACACCTTATATGGAGAAACAAGCTAGGATAGCTGATTCTGGAGTGTTTAAATCCTTCTCAATAATAACTCCTCTTGAGAAATTCAACATAGCATAAGAAGTAAATTGGTATATCCCTGATGCCCTTTGAATGCAAGAGGAGTTCAATGTGTTTTAAAGTGGATGTTTGCTCCAAGATAGCCCCCAAACGGCTTTTTTACTGACTTATGAGAGCCAGCAAAGTCCCTCTTGTCCCTTTCGAAAAAAAAAAAGAAAAAAGACATATGCCCTAAAGAATGTCACATCAGAAAATAAAGTACAGGTGTTGAAGTTAACGACTGTTGTTGAGCGACTTCAAGATGCTGTCTTCTACCAATGGTCTGTTTTTTTGTTTTGTTTTTCTAAATTTGGGAGTTCCATATAAAGAAAAATTTCAGTGCCCACTAACCCCACCTAACATGGAGCCCCACTAATTCCAAACAAGGACATGCAGCAATTCCAGGGTTTTGCAAGCACTATACCCAAACACTAGCATCAGATATAATATCCACGACACCTGTTTAGAACATTCAACACTGGTACTTGGTTGACCTTAAATGATCCATCCAAATCACTCTGGAGTAGCCATCTCAAGGTGCCCTATCTATAGAGCTTGTTAGGGTTAGACAGCAAATATGTAGGTAGATGTTTAGATCCCAGAGAAGGTACACTGAAAGTACACAACCTTCTCTGGAAAGTCTCCTGACCACATACAGGAATCGGCTATGAAGGTTGATAGTTTGGAACAAGGGGCATGTTGAGAGGGGTCTCAACCTCCTACTAGTAATACTGTTATTCAGCATTTATTATTCTTGACATAACTAAGCATATTCAGAGATAATGCCACAATATTACACCAAAATAACAAAAGTTGCATTTTCTGTACAACATGTACAAAGTAGGGGACGGCACACAAAGCATATGTAGTTTACAGAGTGCACTAGCACTTTCTATGGAGGGAAGCAATTTGAAAAAAAGAGTCCGACATCACAAAGATAATACAGTAAGACATTTGAGTTTTACCTACTTCCTAATTTGACCTTACAGCCTTGGATAGTGAGACATTTGTTACTCATGACTATCAACTGATTAATAACATGAACCAGTGTAAAAGAGCATTTAGAACTGGATGTTAAAATGAGATATAAAGCACCTCTACTACATCTCTTCCAATCAAGTCACCTTGACTATTGCATAGTGTAAGCTATGTTTCAAGTAAATCTAGAGCATGTTCTGAAAGCTTACACAGAACTTTGGTCAGTTAATAATGAATATCATAAAAATATTATAAATAAATTGGGTGAAACTTGGGAATTGTTTATTGTAGCATCCACCCCTATATTTAATTTCATAGCCTAGACAAATAGCAGGTACCTTGCTTTGATTCAAATACAAGATCTTTTACAATTATTTGAAAAAATATGCATCCACATCACAAGGAAATAGGAAGAATAAACAAGGGAGGAAACTGGACCAAACAAAATATTTTATCAAGTTCTACAGTCCACTGTGACACAAGTTACTGTGAAAAGGGGTAACAGCCATCAGGAAGGATGACTTCTGCTTCGTGTTGCCCTTGAAGTATGGAGTGTGAGAAAGTAGGTTATACAGGTAATTAAACTGTGGCAAAGGTGCAGGACCAGACAGGTTGGTTTGTTTTTTAAATTATTCACTTGTTCAACAATGACCAGAGTTTTTACTAATGAAAATTTAAGCAGCACAAAGTACTTAGAATAAATATTTTCTACATCCCAGTGGTCACTACTTCTGCTATGAGGTGTGTTACACATAAATGCAACTGACATATATCTAGAAAAAGACTGGGTTTTTAATACGCTATCACCGTGTTCTAACACGACATTGCTAGTTTCAAGATCAGAGGTGTATATGCAATATAAAAAAATTTACTTTGTCTGTCATAACTCTGGTTTCAGTATGTTTATTTTAGTTTCTTAAATATTTATAATGCTTTTCCTTCTGTGATCAACAAGCCAATACTTGACCATTATAGTACACGGGTTTTAAATTTATCTTGTTTACCTTAGTTTTTCTGATTTACAATTCAGAATTTTTGTATATATAGAACGTACTTCAAACATTTTGGCAGTGAAAAAACGACCTTTAATCCAGTAATTCTAGTCTATGAGAATGAATTGATGGTAAAATATTGTCCAAATACTTTTTTTAGTATTTTAGTGTGATTTTATTATTTTAGCATTATTTTTTGATGCTAAAAATCATCTTCATGAATTTTTGTTTAAAAATTGTGCTAGAAATTATACAGTTTCACACTTGCTTATTTCCAGTATTGACTTTTTAATTCTCTTCTGGACTCCAAATTATAACATTTGAACACATTTTACTTCTATTTTGATTATGTAATAACTCACTGAGTTATTTTAACATCATGTATATCATGTGAAAGAAATGATTACAACATCTTAAAATCTGTAATGAACATAAATTCAGCTGTAACAAAAACTGAAATAAGGAGTAGAAGGAAGTTATAACTCGAATAGTTACTATTTCAAACCTTTCATAACTATTAGAGAATACATCTTTATTCAGGTATCTACAAATGTAAATGGTACACTGTTGTCTGTCCATGTAACTACTTAAGGTGTGGTATGGAGATTCATTAGATCCATGCAGAGGATATATACAAGTTTTGTTTTGCATTTTTAGTGGTTAAAACTTCAAAAATTCTATCTCATCTCGTATGGATGGGTCTTTATATCTAGAATGAAAGTTTGAGTCCATGTGGAGAAACATACAATTCTGCAGTTTCATTTTTTGTTTCACAGGTTTTACAGTCATTTCTTTTTTTTCACAATTACATAAGGTAAACAACTTTATATTCTAACACAACATTTCATTAATCAAAGAGTTACATAACTTCCATCCTGAGGACAGGTACTCCAGCTAGTATTCACAAACTTTCTCAATTTTCATGAGGTGTGCTGCACATAATTATGATTCTCATTAACCAGATGTTGAAAGATTGTGAACATTTGCTAATCCTTTTTTTTAAAGTTACAAACAGCAACGTTACAAACACATCTTGCTTAAGTTCCTTCTTTTTCTTTTTAGTTTGTTTTTTTAACTACGTGTGGTAAGGAAAACACATCTCAAGTGGTGAAACATACTTACACAAGCTTATGACAGAAGATAATATTCTTTGTATATAGTACTTGGAACAGTAGCTCATGCTTGCAACTTGGAATTAAGGTACATCATAATTAAACATACTGCCTGATTTGAAAGTGAGTTAACTAATCTTGCCATCTTTATTTACACTTCAGGAGATTCCTCTCTACATTAGTCATCAATAAAGAGTCGTTATATAGAATACGAAAGCCAGCCAATGAATTAAGACAAACAAATGTTGCAAATAAAGGTTTTAATTATTTGCTTCTGTAGTTGTTTTTCCCTAAGTCACTCTCTAACATTTTCATATTCTACTTTTTACAGGTACTTTAAACTTACCTGTTGGACATCACCATACCTGAATATCACTGCAACAAAATATCAGGCTTAATGTGATATTAAAACCAACTAATTAAAAAAAAAGCTTCAAAATACTAAACTCACTTTCCAACAGATTACTGTGTCCCTCACTTACAAAAATACTACAAGCTTCTTTTTGATCAGACACTATCTCTCTATACCATTGAAAGACCACTCAAAGGTTAAAAAAGGAAATGAATTAATTATACAGGTTAAGCTGATAATAGTTTCATGTCTTCACAATCTCTGATTTATGTCCAATAACTTTTGGTTTAGCTGTTTATATAAACAAAAGCAGAATTAGATGGAAAAAATCCTTTAAATGAATAAAAACTGAATTATTCACAAAAATTAGTAATAGATGCAAGGTAGTGACTGTCATGGTTACATTATTAATAAGCCTCCAAATAATTCAGTAAATTTGTTGCAAAATTAAATCTGAGCTTAATAAAAAAAATACATTTTCATGTACATTATTCTCACAAAAATCTTTTATTTAATGATAAGTTTAAACTACTACTATTTTAGTATGGTTTCACTGCTGTGTATTCATTTTGACTGTTTCTATACTTTTTGGCATTGCCATCTTCATGTCATCCTTATTTGTCAAAATTTTCTTTATAACTTGTTCCCCCTCTTTCTATTTTTTTAAATTAATGTTAACAAATGACAATTCCTACAAAGAAAACAGTTTTGGCTTAGCAGGATGAATTGTCAAAATAAACTTTCTGTTTAAGCTAGTGAAACACTGTACTGTTTAATCACACCACAAGCTAACCTTTATAATGCGACTAGCAGATACACCTGCTGAGACACTCGTGTGACACAATGCAATAAGAGGATTTATTTCATATAGCCATGTAACTTTACCTTATACTAAAAAGATCTACCCCATAGCTCACAGTTTTACAAAATATATTCTTCTGTGACAAACAGTAATAATCCCATATCCTTGATAAAAAGAAATACAGTAAGAGTAGGTAAGCATTCACATGTGCACACAAATTCTTAAATTCATTTTCCGGTGGATAATTGCCACTTCAAGCAGAATCAGACTGAAAGATAATTATGCACTAAAATGGGTTAAAATGGAACATTTTAATGTATAAATTATCACAGCAACTTCAAGAATTGGTATGCTTGTTTTTCTGTTATAAGAATAATCAACAAAACATTTGGTTGTTATGTTACTTGCTGGTTCTCTATTTTAGCAATGGTTTTTGGCAAAACTGAAGATTTTAACAGCTTTTGAAAACCTAAAAACCTAAATTTGGTTGGTTGTGTTTTTTTATTAGTTTCTTATATTGTTATGACAGACTTGAGACTATGTTAATAATTCATAATGTGTGGAAGTCGTATCTTCATCATACAACTCCTGTATAGTCAAGTACTGGCATTCTTAGTAACAGCTAAAACATTCATGCTACAACTTAAATTATACTAACAAGTGTCCTGTTTTCTCTACACTTCCAACTATATTTTTTGCAAGACATAAATACTGTGCATCATCGTCCCTTCTAACTATGTTAATGGTCATAGTTAAGACTGCAACATCCTCTTCTTGGAACTTTTCTATTGAGGTTCTGTCATCCTGAGAGGAGGTATACTTAAAATAAGTATTATATGTAGAACTAAGTAAACACTTGTAAATTTAACCTGAGTAAATTTTCTGGAATTATGATATGACAGCAACAGGGTGGTATGTGTGTATGCTTTAATATATGTAGACAATTAAAAACTCTAATAATGGATTTGTATGAATTTAAGTAACAACCTAAAGAGAACACCAGTAAGTTTTCGACAATTCTGTATTGTATTATGAAAATTGAGCTAAAGTTTATACCATGAAATATTTTACGTATGTATATATTTTTTAAAGAAGGTGTAGTGTTTTGATTTGTTTGTCTGGTAATGTATTACTCAATTTTGGTATGAATCATTTTGGTCTTTGTTTTAAGTACATCATTTTGGCTTAAAAATTAAGCACTTATTACTTGCAGTTTTCTTATTTAGTGTCCAAGGATTTTTAAATATTTGACAAGATTAGGCTGCAGATATTCCTTTACCCATTGGTCTAAATGACAAGTCATGATGACAATGACAATAAAAAAAGAAGCCATGTATGACCACAAATCAATTAACTTTAAATCTTTATTTTAAAAAAGTTCTTTAATTATTAAGAAAGTTCAAATGCTAAACAAATGAACTTGTGGATAGTTTAATTTCATAACAACCTTAATCAGCTTGATTTGTTTAGTGCTAAATTTGTATTAAAAATTTTAAGTTGTTTTGAAAGAAAAGACAACAGTGGAAGATAAGTTATTTTTCATACATGTATGATTTATAATTTGTTCTTGTTTTCAATGGTCAGCAGAACTATATTATTTAGACCAAATACAAACACACAGCCTAAAGTTGCTGAGAAGAACACGAAGCAACAGAAATAAGGACTTAAAGATTTTTTTGAAGTTAAATAATGAAAAAAATTACATAAAGAAACTATACATCAGAAGATTGAAATCAAAGCCAAATGTTCATTATTTGTCAATTTAGTTCTTGGGAAGTTAAGTTTCATTCACCTTTCATTGAATCTAAATTTGATACATAAACATTAGGGTGGAAGAAATTGTAGCAGATAACCTATTTGAGTTTGCAACAAGTTCAATAAACATGATCAGGTTATACACATATTGTGAAAGCAAATTAGTAATTGAAATAACTAAATAGCAGGTATTTAAGCTCATTTACAAGTTGATAATATTTCATACATACAATCTCCATTATTTTGTGTGTATTGTGGTTGAAAACACTTAACTGACATACTGAATCTGTTGTCCTTCTTTCAAGATGGTCAGCTGTGAAGCTGGAACACCAGAAGCACGACACTTCAATAACCCTTTTGTTTCTTCTAATGCAGTTTTATTTTCAAATTGTATTATTTCTGGTTTGGCTATAATAAAAGTCTGATTAAAATATCTGATACATCTTGATAAGAGTAACTGATTTTAATAAAAATAAAACACTGATGATTATATAAACATCAAAAACTGTTTCTGAAGATCCATTATGTGAAGTATGTGTAATGTATTAGAACTAGTGCCTATCACTACTGTTGTTAGTTATTGGTTCATATGTTTTACAATCTAATGTAATTTCTTTTAAAGTAGATTGAAATGGATGAAAAGAATTTAATACAGTTCTAATCAGTGATGTTGAGAAATCCACTTGTTGAAAATTTTATATGCAAAAACGGCTCGTTTGGATTGAGAAAATATTTCAAATAGAAGAACGAACAACGTTTCGTCAGGTGAACCTGACAATGACCGAAGAAGGTCAAAATGTTGCTCGCTCTTCTATTTGAAATATTTTCTCAATCCAAACGAGCCGTTTTTGCATATAAAATTAATACGGTTTTAACTTCATGATACAAGAAATTTCTATTTAAGCATTTCACATAACATTTAAAATTACAAAACAAAATACAAATGTGATGAAATTCAATATTAAACCCTTACTTAAACTTAAATAAGAAAACTAGTGAATAATTCATCAAAAATAACAAGTACTATCACCCGAACCCATAATCTCTCACATCGTAGCTAAATGAAAATTCAATTTTGGACAAATCAAGCTTAACATGTAGGTTCTCTATTTGCCAATACTTTCTAGGGTCCAGAAAAAAATGTCCTGATTTCCCATTCTCATTTGTATGTGTAGCCATTGTGCCCCATCCAGCAAGTGGCCCTTTTAAAGGAAAAGATAGCATGGCTCACCAGTGGTCATGTGGGAGCTAACATGTTAATTGACAAAAACAGAAAAGTGCAGGTGAGACAGTCAAACATTTACTGGCTCACAAAAGGAATTAACCAAAATTAAGATTAACAACTAACATGTTAAAAAGCAAGAGCACTTTGATCAGTGTTCCAACAATTACTTTCATCGCAATTTCAGATTATGCTTTTGTTGTGTACTGAAAGTACAAAATGTATAGATAAAACTGAAAAAAAGTTCATTAGACAGCTTTTGCTTTGTTTTAATTTAAAATATTGGAGATAATAGAAAATAGCTTATATCAGAAAATGTTATATTTGAATAGATATTTTTCCTTCCACAAGTTTTATACACTTGGCTCTAAGTTAGGTGATCTTACGCTGTCTTTACACTCACGATTTCATGGTACCCCATCCTGCCAAATAAAACTTTAATGGACAGAGTAATAAAATTATTTTATTTGGATAAATGCATTTTGGCTTTTGCAACTCTCATTTCAATAAATCAAATGCAAGTTATAGTACTGATCAAAGTTTTACTTGTGGTAAACATGAAATCTAATTCAAAAACAGTCATTTGATAAATCTTCACAACTTTGTCTATTAATTTACTAAGAATAAGACAATGTCAATTTAAAGATACACCAGTTTTATAAAGTACAAACTATTCAACCAAATGTTTCACACCATTAACAATAGGTAAAATTATATGACTATCTTTAAATCATAGATTATTTGCTTTTTTACCAGTTCATTATTTTAAAGCAAGTTACAGTCTTTGAAGTAAAAAACTTTGTACTGCTCAGAGCTAATATTCTATCCTTCAAATACCTACATTATGAGTAACAGTTCAGTCACACTGTTGACTGTTTCATTTAAGCCTCTTTTAAAGAATCAGATCTTCACTAGTAGTATGACCTCATTTTCAGCTTTGCCAATTAACTTGATGGTGTAATGGATTTAACATAACTATCACCCAGTGCATGTCCAAAATGTCCTTGGACATTGGAAAATTTGAATGCAGCACCAATTCTCATATATTCTGAGAGTACGCTCCCTTACACATAAGGAAGTAGTGCAACTTAAGAGAATTGTATTCAATCTTTAAAACAATGTTCCTACACCTCTACTGAGAATTGAAAATCTTAGGTTTAATCTCATTTCAAAAGCACATAATCTCTTGGTAGATAATATAGTAAGTAATAAAAAAACTCAGTTTAGTGGTGAATTTTCTGAACAGTGTGACAAAATCAGCACAGTCAAATCTAGCATCTGTAATAACTAACAATTTTCAGTTTCCACAAGAATAACTGGCTTACAGATTTTAAACAAGTTAAAACTTAATTAAAATTGCTATGTTGTTGCAAACATGATCAACTAGCAAGATTTGTAGAATTTAAATTATAGCTATGTAAAAATTAAGTTCACCTATGAATGCCAATAATACCTCTTGACACAAATGAACATGAAGATTTTAATGTTATCAGAAATCTGAAATTTCAGTTATAAATTCAATCCAACAACATACTTCATTTCAAAGAAAACAAATGTTTCAAATTCTATACATGCAAAAATCCATTCCTCTGAACTTCAGGTACTCAAACTAAAATCAAAGTTAAGATTTAACTCTTCCCCAAACAACCTTACACATTCCACTAACAGCAAACCTGTTTAACAACTACCTCTATCCAGATCACTGAACTCTGGTGTCTGAAAGCTACAAATAATTTCTACCCATTACAGGCTTACACATGTGGATCTTGAAGAAAAATAATTAACAGTATCTGTCCATGTGTGTTTAGCTCTTTATTGAGAAATCTATACTTTTAATATAACACCAAATCTCATTCTCAACACTAACATATATGCCATATACATTGCTATCAGGAAACTATTTAAGAGAACAGGTTGTAGCATAACTCAAGCACACAAAATGAAAACACCAATTCCATCTTCTATCATACTCACAGTAACTAGTAAAGCTAATAATTAGACTATCCTATAGATGAAGGAGACATTGGATTCTTAAAAAGAAGTGAAAATTAAACAAGCAAAGCCCATTTTTTTTTAATCAAACAGAACTCACGGAAGACAACAAGCTGCACATTCCTGTTATCTTCACCAACTTTGTTTCGTGCAACACGCATATAATTTCCTATATTCTCTTTCTTCAAATTGTGTATTGTTATGCTTCCATTAACCTCATGAACTACAAATCTTTCTTTGGAGCCCAGCTTAACACCATTCTAAAAAAGTCAAATACAAGTTATATCACAAGAGATTGATGAAGACTACTCAATAAGGCTGAATTATAATTAACCATTGACAAACCTCTGAGATATACCTTATAAACAGTAACAAAAAGGTTTATAAAAACTAAAATATGAATGGCACATTTTCATAAACTTAAAGCTAACAATAAACAGCTGGAATTATATTTTGTATTTTGTTTCCTAAATAATCACTGATTGTGTTAGCTTTCTTAAATAGTTCTCTAAGCTATTTAAGGATTAAACTTCTTTCAGGTTCCTTACTACTTAAATAATTACTAATGTAAAATATAATTCAATATATTTATTACCAAATTGGATTTTAAATGTTAGTAATTATGTTATGCTCTAATGTGAGCCTACAACTATTTTCACAGGATCCTTATTATTAAGAAAACCTAAAAATACCACTTATATTGCTATTAATTACTGCTGAGTTTCTCATGTCTTTTGCAAAGAAAATAAGTTTTTTTTTGTCACAGCTCTTTGCATTATACAAAATTGTAATAAGCAATATCATACAATATTAAATAAATACAATGCCTTAAGGTAAATAGTAAACAGTATGTAAACAGTAGATATTTTGAGGGTTAAATTCCTTGTGCTATTTTTAAGTGAACTAAGATATCATTTGAGCTATTGAATGGATTAGCTAAACAATTAGAATTCTCAATCAAATGAGTAGATTTTAATCAAAATGAGAATTGTAGGCAACAGAAAAGTAATAATGTGTGTAGCAGTTAAAGATCATACTATATGGAACAAACTGTCAGATATCATGTTAGAAAAATTTGTTTAAAACACATTTACAAGTCCTCTTTAGCCTCACTTTGCGATCACAAGAAGCACATTTGAAATAAAAATATATTCTCAAGATGGCTGGTATGGGTATTGAAACATGAAGATGACTTAAGAATGTTGAAAAGTTGTTCAATAACTTATTTTAATTGAAGTTTTAATACCCATACTAACTGTATTAAGAATACCAAAATCTCATTTTGTTTTCTAGCAGAAAAACTAGTCAACAATGCATATGTTACTCCTAAACTATGAATCCCTTCAAGGACAAAGGAGGTCAAGAAATTGTTTAGCTTACGAAAGGCTTTAAGAGGTGTTGAAGTTGGGCAAGCTTTTTGCTAAGAAATTATTGACAATTTAAGGAAATACTCTGTTTTATGTAAAATTAAGGTTGATTTTGAGTCAGTTTGCCAGCCAGAATCTCTTATGTAAAAATAAGTAGCTTTGCATTTCCATATTCAATATCTAAAAGCCCTAATCAACATTTTATCCACTTTCACCATCACAAAAACATTCTTACAGGATTGGTTTGGTATAAATGCTTTTTCATCTTAATGCAGTGTTCTGTTTGAAATTACACAACCTTTAATGATGTTACTATACTAATATACTACTTAAAGTTACTATACATTGATATTCTTTTAGAAGACAAATGTTGGTGTTGTAGCCAACAAAAACTCCCTCTCTCTCTCTGAACAGTCCATTAAAGTAAAATTGTGTATTACACATTAATTTCAGTAAACTAAATTTGTAGAAAAGAGAATATTCATCAGCAGGCCAAATATCTTAAGACGAACTTTCGTGTGTCTGAACAAAAACAAATGTGAATAGTGCTAGTCACTTCTGTTGAGTAAAATGTTCTACAATTAAAACATTCATGTATCAAATCCTGAGTGATTGGCTAATAAAAATAATCTCAAAGACTGTAGCTAAATCTTTGATTAATAGATTGTGTACATATAATATACTGTCCATTTGCTCACATTTAGTTTTAATTGCACTTTGAATTATTTTAGGATTTATATTGTATTTTGTGATACATGGTAAGTCTACCTAATATTGAAATGTTTTACCTAAGCATATCATAAAATACAGAAGAACAGTTTTTAAATAACAGTATTAACTAACATTAAAAACAAAAATTCTAAATTTTCCTGATAGTGAAATTTTAAATTTGTCTAACTTGTCAGGTGACTTTCATCAAAAACCATTAAGAACATGAGTTAAACAACATTACAGAATCCAAGATATACCAGTCCATCTTTGCTGTTTTATCCCAGACTAAATTAAATAACTAAAAAATCTTAAAGCCAACCCTACTCATAATTTTTTATTGTTTAGATTTATAAATTCTAGTTTCCAGTTCAAAGGAGAAACCTAATTTAAATATTAAAATTTGACTAGACGCTTTTCTCTATCGACATTGAATCTTCATGTCCAAACATAGAGTAAACATCGTATAACAACTCTCGTTTTGTTTTTTTACTTCAGTGTTTGTGACTCCACACAGCAACGACATCTGCAAGAATTGGTGTTAAAAAAAATCTTTACCGTAAGTGGCGAATAATGACTTGCTTTTCATTCTTCTTATATATTTATGTAAAGACTGAAAGGAAAATGTTGTTCGTATAATCTCATAATAAACTAGAAATACGTTTGAAATTAGCAGAATTTAAAATAATTTACTGAAACAATGTACATGGTTTTTGTTAGTTTATTTCTTTTAACGGATTTTCTATATGAGGGTGATGAATAACTGGCTTAATTTGAATTTCCTTTACACAGAGGCACAAAGTAACTTGTAATAAATAGTCAACAAAAAAATTGATATACATATTAAGTAATACATAAAATTAGAATTTGGTTACTTTAGTTGAAAGGAAATATTACATTAGAGCTACTAATCAGATGGTTCCAGGTTCGAGTAACAAGTATGTCACTGAACACGTTCCATGCTTTTAACTGCAGGGTATTTCAACAACCTTAATGAATCTCATTGTTTGGGTTAGAAAAGTTGTATAAGAGCGGTAACAGCAGCCAGAATCGCCAGAATCTCAAGTTGTGAAGACACTATGTTGAACACAATCATACCTGTTCTTTATTCAATCATTATAATATTTAGGGCCGTCCATGTTATAATATTATAATGTCTTTTTTAGCATTATTTTCATTTTGTTATCAACAACTCACTGCGTCAAGTTTCAGAATAAATTTGCATATATTTTTTGCCGAAGATATAAACAGCTGTTCATAACCTCTTCGGTTTATTTTGAATTTCACGCAAATCTGAGGGTCGCGGGTTCAAATCTTCGTCGCACCAAACATGCTTGATCTTTCAGCCGTGAAGGCGTTATATTGTGACGGTCAATCCCACTATTCGTAAGAGTAGCTCAAGAGTTGGCGGTGGGTGGTGATGATTAGTTGCCTTTTCTCTAGTTTTACACTGCTAAATTAGGGACGGCTAGCGCAGATCGCTCTCGTGTAGCTTGCGCGAAATTCATAAAACAAACAAGCAAATCTTGGAGCTTGCTT
Organism: Carcinoscorpius rotundicauda; assembly: GCA_011833715.1. Lineage (NCBI taxonomy): Eukaryota > Metazoa > Arthropoda > Merostomata > Xiphosura > Limulidae > Carcinoscorpius > Carcinoscorpius rotundicauda. The sequence continues at coordinate 115,500,881 of CM022394.1, read as the reverse complement.
ACTGGATGCTCGTAGATGTAAGTTTTATCAGACACTTATAAACACACTATGAAAGTTTTTATATTAATATTATTTTGGTATTTGGTTTTTGCAAGAGTGTAACTTTTAAATAACGTTACAACTTTTTTGAGCGTAATTAACAACTCATGTTATTTATGTAATTCAATAATGCTCAATTATTTTTTATTGGGTGAAGAAACTTACAGTATTAGTTTAATATGAAATTCAGGTATTTGACACGTGGCCTCTTCCTCCTACTTTGTTATATTTTTATTATTTAGTATCTTTGATTGGATTTTATGTTTTTAAAGGGGTTTCACTAGTTTTAGTTTATTTGTTCTTTATCAGTTACGTTTAATTTTATATTTTCTCTTTGATTTATTTGTTAAACTTATTGTTACTTTTATTTTATTTTTCATAATTGTTTCTTGCTAATTTTTCCAATTTTTTTGTCTGTTGTTTAAAAATATGTTTAGCATTCGTAAAGATTTGAATGATACGTTCTCCAAATACACAGGATTTAAAGTGTGGAGGCTGTAGTTACATACTACCAAACTGGTGCAATCTGAAATGTCTTTATTATAAAATACCCGTTTTCTAAATAAATAATTCTATCAAGACTTTATATGAAAATCACTATTCATTAACAATAAAAGTGTTAAACAATTATATTATTGTTTTCATTTCAGCTTCTATGACAGCAATGTTATTTTCGTTTTCATTTGTATTTGTCACAGTGGGAATACCACTTGTGGTACTTTTATCATGGTAAGCACAAAGTTTCTATTGGTAGAATTGTTTATAGTTAGATGCAAAGCCATTCAACTAGATCGAACTTCTAATTGTAATGTTATTGACCTTCTAGTTTATAGATAATTGGTTGAACAGTCTAATAGTTTAGAAATACTTCAATCTATTTAATGTTTATTATCATGATTTTTAAATTGATTTCTTGTTATCAATGTTTGTAATGGTATTTACGATTTTTATAATGATTAAATGTTTCTAACTTGAAAACGAATTACGACTCAGGAAGGTGTGTAGTTTAAAACTATATAATTAAACTCGAATTTGTTAACTTAAGATTTTGGCCGGCAGTGTACACTGGACATATATTTATATTTACAAATCTCATTATCGTTGAAAAATAATTTAACATTAATATTATTTGTTCTTCTCTATTTATATTCATCGAAGTGTCATAAAATTATAAAAATAACAAACCTTTATAGATTTATAACAAAGACAGATTAATATATACATTAGACATTGCTAGGCGAAAATATTAAAAACTACATACGTGACACTTAAAAATGAGATGAGTTTAATGTATTCCTCACATTTGGGGTAGTTAATCATCAAAGATTGTCCTCCTATATACAGATACCAATTAGTTAATGAAAACAAATGTATAGGTAATATAATAACTTGTGAATGAAAGTAGACAGGAACATGTAAACTACATCATATCTACTATACCCTGTGTTATCGAAGTATTTCATGTAATATCAGGACTCTTCAGTTTAGCTGATATACGGCAGATCTAATAGTTGTTGAGACAGTAAAAACTGATTGATCAATAATTGTTTGGGTTTAAATTCGTGAATCGTGATATTAGTCAATGTTATAAAAGTTATTAGCCACTAAAACTAATGCCAGTATTTATCAATATAACACAGTTTATATAAATAAATACTGATGTATAGATCTTCTCTGAAGAAATTCACTTTTGTGTAAATGTACCAAAACAAATTCAGTATTTGTAATTATTGTTTCTATTTTAGTGACAAGAAATAAAAAAAATCCGTCAAAAAGTTTTTCCAGGGTGTAAAAAATCGTATTAAGAGAACCATACAAAATATTTTCTCCAGGAAACACGTATATCGACCTCGTGAAACGGAGAAACAAGAACGTCGACGACACAAATCATTACGATCAAGTTGTACTTAAGTGACTTGTGTGTGAGGATTTGTAAGTCTCAGGTTTCTATAATAAATCTTTATACTGCATATATACAACGTAATGTATTCTATTACAAGAAACAAGTTTAAATTCATTAATTGTAGCTATTAACAAGTGGTCAATATATGGCCTTACTGGCCTTCTTTCGGCCCTCAAAAACCTACGTTACTGACTACATACGACTAAATAGTCATTTTTCTTAATGAATTGTTTAGGCTAAAGTTAAATGCTGAAACTTTGGGATTAAGTGGCTTTGCGGAGAATGCTTGGTGTGTTTTCTGTAGTTTTCTGATAATACTAGAAGTCATGCTGACTATTTTGATGTATTTTACCTAGTGATATGACGATATTTGATTAGTGGTCAAGTTATTACATAAAAGTGTTCTTTATACAATAATCATTATCTGATGTTATTATTATCATGAACTTTGTCGGGGCACTAGTGATCTAGAAAAAAACTCCTTATGAGATTATATGTGTAGAGAAAGATAAATTCTAACTTGCAATGGATATTTAGTTGGTGTTTTTGGTTTTAGACTATCATACATCTGAACAGTAATATGTTAAAGATCGAGAGTTCATTATTTTCTAAACCCTTCTAGGATTTTCTGAATTGATTAATACTGATATTTTCAATTGAAATTACTTACTGGATTTATCTGCATTTTGGCTCAAATTTTAGATACTAAATGACAACTTTTTAATTACCATGCGATGTTTTTATGTTTATTACTATCATTCGTGTGGCATGAAACCAATTGGATACTTCAGCTTTTAATCCATATTAAAATAAAAGAGAAACAACAATCTGTACTTTAATTACAAATGTTTTCTCCCCACGTGACGTATCAAACCCCACTCACGTCACTCTACACCGGAGGATACTAGTAATATGATATCAATTCTCAACCGCTCTCCGAATACACTGCGGCTCATTTTTATTACTATTGCGGTGCAAGAGAGCCTTTGTTGATCTTCTGTTTTAACCATTTGCACTATGATACTGTAGTGTGTTATATGTCTGTCTCTCAGTCAGTAAACACTAAAATGATGCCACATAAGGGGCACTTAACGTTGTAATTTGTACTGTTGTGACGTTAGTGTGACGTGCACATGCCATGAATCACGAGAAGAATTATAAACTCTGTAGGACACAACACAGCATGACGTATGAACTTGAAAAATTATTTTTGTTACTCTTTATTTTTTTAATCTGCTGTTGAAAGAAAACACGTTACAGGTCTCTTCACCAAATATCTGGTTTATTAATATATTTCGCAAGTTCGAATTGAACAAAAGATAAAAGGATTATGTATTCAACTTATTATTTTGTAGTTCATTCATTACAGGGAAAACAAAACTAACTTGGCAAGTATCATGACATAATACCTCAGAAAATAAGGTAAGACATAATTTCAAAATACAATAACAACTATTTTAAACTGATGATTATGTTAAGTACACGAAGAACATTTTGTTACCTGATTACAAGTAGTACAACCAGATTACTTTAGAATTACTGCTAAGCCACTGGAGAGCATGTAATACAAAAAATATATGTGATAATTTATATATAGTTAGACTGACTGTGTATGACCATAATTTAGCAGAACTAAAAATCACTGATAATTAATAATTAGTATAATTATGTATCCTTCATCATTTGTATTTAGTGTGACAAAGTATGTATAATAACCTATATTTAGTACAATGATTTATATTTAGTGTGACAGAGTATGTATAATAACCTATATTTAGTATAATGATTTATATTTAGTGTGACAGAGGATGTGTAATAACTTATATTTCTATTTATTCAAAATAATGTAAATTGTTAACAGATAACAAAATGTTTGTTCTGGAAATCTTTCTGTAGTTAGTATGACAATTACTCTTTTACATTATATTTATTCTTGCACAATTAAATCCACGTACTTATCAATCTATTATATTTGAAGATATTCATACTATAATGACTTAATAATAACAATAGCTTACCACCTTAATTTGAATCATGCTGTCAATAACTCTTTCAAAAGTCTCTCTTAATTCTAAGAGTTCTTCAGCATTTCCTGAGAGAACTGAATAAAACACAATTCCAAATACAGTAATGATGTACAGGGTGAATAAAATAATGTCAAAATAAGATTGGACAATAAAAAGGAAGCAACTCATTTTCTATGAATAATGTAGAAAAAATATGTATACTAAAAAAATACTTTTTAAAATTATTTATTGATAGTAGACTCTTAAGTTAATTTATAACCATATGTTTGTTTATGTAGATTTTGAACAGTGTTCCAGTACTTGTTCATCCCAACAGACAATGTTCCATTCATTTATTTGTTCAAACAAGTTTTTGTATACCTCACAAAACTAACAATATTTACACCAAAGGATATCACATCACCTCAAACAACATAGTGTGTAATTAGAAGTACAGAATATAAAAACTTTACATTCCTTATACACTTACCATTATTCTAGTCTACCCTTCTCCATAAATAATTCAGAGTGAGACATAGCTATTTGAATGACTCCTTTTAAATGAAACAATGAGTTAAAAAACTGTGACCAATGCACAGTCTAGTTAGAACAACTTCCTCTTTCCAATCCTTACGATAGCAAGATGGCCAAAGTCCAATATAGGGTTTTATTTGGAAATGCTTGTTTCTGCGTTGCTCAGTCTAAGTCTACTGCCAACACCAACTGGCACAGAGCCGAACTGTAAACACAGGACCATAGTCCATGTATTGAACAAACATAGCAGTGACAGTGCCAGAGCAGATAGATTTAGCTGTGGTGTCAGCAAGTTTGTTCCCATGAATATCAACATGGCTGGATATCCAGAAGAACTGGAAAGAAGTAGATGTTAAACAGAAATGGGCCAGTTGGTTTTGAATACAGGGGAGAATAGGGTGTAAACTAACATGAAGCGATTCCAGGGCCAGTAAAGAACTAAGAGAGTCAGTATAAATAGTGCAATTTGAGTACTGATTAGCTTCTATGTGATCCATGGCAAGAGAAATGGCATACAGTTCAGAAGTGAACAATGAATCTGTAGATAGGATTCTGCATGCAACCACCAAACCACAACATGGCAGAGCAAGCAGTCACCTAATTTCAAACTATCTGTATAAACAGGAATGGAAAAATGGCTTGAAAGATGTTCAGCAAATAACAAACAGTATTTCTAATTTTCCAATCAGGAGTTACTTCATGATAAGTCACATTTGAGGACTAAGAAGCCATAGTGCGATGGGCTGTCCAGTGGATACAGCAATGTTATCCAAGGACAGACCCAATTCATCCCACTGTGTCTGGATATGAAGGCCAAAAGAAGCAATGACAGATCATCTGTTCTGAAAAGGTATGGCCCACTCAGGAAGGAAAACACAAGGTGGGATGCTCTGGTAATGAACGTAGTTTTGAAGACAGTTGCAAATGACAAAGGTACAAAGAATGTTCATGAGACTATGTATAAGCTCTGATATGGGGAAGTGGAAAATACTTCAGTGCAGAGCTAAGGTCATCGATGATGAATGGGGTTCAGCAACTTGAAGGCCAACGTCAAGGCAGTCACAGACCAATGACCCATAGTTGTGTTTCAATTGAATAAGAGCACAATATATCTTTAGCATGGAACATCGATCTGCTCCCCAAGTGGTGGAACAGAGGATACGGCGAATGTTCAGTGCTCTTGTACATTTGATCCATAGCTGCTTGATGTGTGGTATAAAGGTCAGGTTACAGTTAAAGATAAGCCCCAGTAACTTTGTCTCAGGGACCACAGGCAGCACAACTTCACCAATACGGAGTTCAGGTTCAGGGTGAATACCCCGTTGGAGGTAAATGTCTGTACAAACAGTTTTAGAGAGAGACAAGTTAAAGCCATTTGTGTGGTCCACTTCAGTAAACGATTGATGGCAGTCTATAGCTGCTGCTCAATATACCTCATGTTCGACGACTGACATGAGATGTGAAAGTTGTCAAAAGAGATCCCGTTTGCAATTTGTTTAGTGATAGCATTAATCTTTATATTTAAAAGTGTGACACTCAAGACACAACCCTGAGGGACTCTTAAGTTCCTGTACAAAAGATACTGTGTCCACAACACCTGTTGAGAACATCCAACACTTCTACTTGGTTGACCCTAGTCCAGTTGGTCCAATCAGTTTACCAAAGGTGGGCCACCCAAGGCTGCCCATCTACAGGAATTCAAGGCCAAAGTGGTGTGTAAAAGTTGGATACCTCAACTACCAGAGCTCTCTCCTCCCCTTTATGAGTCACTACACATGAAAAACGTGGGTGGATATTTAGGTCCCAGAGGAGGTAAACTGAAAGAATGAAACCTCTCTTTGGAGGTCCCCTCACCACATATAGGAATCCACAACAAAGGGCACTGTAGAACAACAGAAATTTCTAATGTATTGTTTATGCTTTATTAGAAGTAGAAATACTACAATAAAAATATCTTAAAATCAAAGATTTTGCCAGATTTTACAGAAGAATACTGATACATAAAATACAAAGCAGAAATTGAAATTAACACTTCTATAACTGATTTGTGTATTTAACATGAACTTGTAACCATCATGTAACTGTGAATATATATGCACCATAACAGTAATAGTACCTAATACGACTTGACAAAACTTTTTCTATTTATTATGGATATTTCTGAAACAAAAAAATAACACAACTTGAAACCATCGACAAAAACCCGATTACTGGAAAATGACCACGCATTTATAAATCTGTACAGCCTAACTCACCACTTGAATCTGTCTTGCGATTCCTAATTTTGCATTTCTTAAGTGACAAATCTCTAGGGCAGATATCCCCATTTTTTTATTCAGAAGGGCTTACTGGCTCCCCTAAATTGTTAAAAGGCTACGTTCTGGAAACATATAAGTGGAAACATCTTCATCACAGCATTTCAAACTCTTTCTCACATCAAAGGCTTTGGGGGACATATCCATTGAAGTTGCTGCTCATTTCTCTTTGAATACTTCCAGAGGAGTCATAGTTGAAAGAGATTTAAGGACTGTCCCCGAATCAGAGATCCTCGTAGATCTCACCAGCCAAGGTGTCATAGCAGTATGCTGGATCTTCACTCGAAAAGATGGAATTCCGTTCTCATACTAACATTTACTGTACCACGTCCTCCCACCACAATAAAAACAGGAAATCTGAATTGTAAGGTATGACCTTATATCCCAAATCCTATATGATGTTTCCATTGTCAATGATTTGGTCATTTAAAACAATTTTGCTGTGGTTCCTTGACTTGTGTCCGTTGTGGTGGTAAAGACCATAATGCCACCGAATGCCAACTCGAACCACATTGTATAAACTGTAATGGTACGCATCCTTCTTATTTTACCACTTGCCCTAAATTGGTAGAAGGTAAAAAGTACAAAGTCTCAAGAAGTTAACAATCTCACTAACACAGAGGCTTGAAAATTATTATTACCTATTCTGACCAGAACTTATGCTGCTATAACCTGTTCTACTACTACAATAGGAGTCCAAATAGACTTTACCCTATCCCCTACACAATCTTCACCAACAAATCTTAAACACTTCCCAAAATTAACACAGTTCACGAATCAGTGTCTCCTTCCATCTCTGTCCTGACCACAACTTCCAGTCATTGCCAAACTTCACCTTCTTCAAGTTAAGATGTTTCCATGGAGTCTCCCTCTCTTGATATCCTAAAAATTAAACAAATAACTCGTCCATACGCTTAATCATTAGTATTTGTACCAATAAATTCCTTCCCGACAATTCGAGCTAGAACAGGATCTATAGAGGGCAACAGACCCACATTTGCTCTCTATACCTTACACCTGAAATGCATTATAATCAATCAGACCTCGATACCCTCATTGAGCAACTGCCTACCTTCTTTTAATCTTGGGAGATTTCAATGGGCATCATTCTCTCTGGGGTGACTCCCATACTGATACGAGAGGGTGCACCATAGAGCATACACTCCTGAACCACAACCTGGCTCTATTCAATACTGGCTCTTACACATATTTTCATGCATCTATTCAGTCATTTACAGCTATAGATCTTTCTGTTTGTTCCCCTTCACTACTCACTCACTTTTCCTGGGAGGTTGGTATTAATCCACGAGGTAGTGATCGTTTTCCCATAATCTTACAAGATCGGCCGTGATCAGTACCACCAGACTCATGTACTTCAGTGGAAGTTGGTCCCTGCCAAATGGCCTTCTTTCACTACTTTCTTGGAACTGAATCCTGCCATCTTTTGTAAATCATTCACAGATGATCGTGTAGCAGCACTAACCAACAGCATTATACAAGCTGCTACTCGATGCATCTCGTCATGTTCCCCACAGCACTCCTGCCCTTGATGAAATTCTGCCTGTTCATTAACATGGAAAACTCAGAAGCGTGCTTGGGATAAATTTCGAAGATACCCCACGCTCTCAAACCGCATTGGATTTCAGTAAGCCCGTGCACACGCTCGGCAAGTTAGACATCAAAGCATGAAGAAATCTTGGATTAAATACACCTCCAGCATTTCTTCAACCACCAGCACAAAAGTTATATGGGATAAGATCCAGACGGTGAGTGAAAGATATACTTTTGCCCTCCTCTCTATCTTAACATCTGACGGCCATGAAGTTGCAGATGCACAGAGCATTGCTAATACTCTTGGGACTTCTTCTCTCATGTATCTAGCTCTTTGAACTTATCCCTTTCCTTTTTAGCCATTAAAACACAGGCAAAGCATCTGCGTCTTTCCTTTCTAACTGACCATTCTTATGATTACAATCGTCCTCTTACACTAATGGAACTCAAACTTGCTGTTCATTGGTCTAGCAATAAATCAGTTATAGCTGATATTATACATTATGAGATATTACTCTACCTTTCCCATAACTCACTTACTATTCTCCTAACTGTCTTTAATTGGATATGGCAGGAAAATGTCTTGTCTATCCAGATGCTTGGCAACAAGTTAACATACTCCCTATTCTGAAACCTGGGAAGGATCCAACGATTCCTTTGAATTACCGTCCCATTGCTTTGACAAGTTGTCTCAGTAAGATTTTAGGAGGATAAGCAATGCCCACATCGTTTGGTTTCTTGAATCAAACAATCTCCTCTCACCTACTCAGTGTGGGTTCAGAAGACAACGCTCTATGATAGACCACTTTATTCACCTTGAAACATCAATAAGAGAAGCCTTTTTAAGGCAACAACATCTTGTTAGTTTTTTTTTTATTTAGAAAAAGCATACGACACAACATGGAGATATGGCATCTTAGAAGACCTTCACTCTCATAGATTTCGTGGAAACTTACCCCTTTTCATTCAGCAATTCTTAATGTAGCACTGATTTAAAGTCTGTGTGGGCTCAACACTTTCTCATTTTTTTCCACAGGAACTTGGAGTCCCTCATGGCTTTATTTTGAGTGTCACACTTTTCATTATAAAGATTAATGCCACAGGCAAATGGTCTTAAACTTTTATTCTCTAAAACCATTTATGTATACTTCTGCCACAAACGGAAAATCCACCCAGATCCAGAACTCTTGTTTTGGTGATGTTGTACTTTCTGTCATCCGTGAAGCAAAGTTCTTAGGTTTATATTTGAGTGTAAATTAAATTTTATATTGCACATCAAGCAACTTCGTATCAAATGTCTAAAAGTATTGAACATTCTTCATGTCCTCTCTTCTACTTCTTGGGGAGAAGATTGATACCCCATGTTCAAACTTATCGTGCCCTCATCCGATACAAACTTGACTATGGGTCTGTGGTTTATGGTTCTTCCAGAACCTCAGCACTGAAAATGTTGGATCCTGTCCATTACCAGGGGCTTTGGCTTTGCATTGGAAACTTTTGTACTTCTACCGTGAAAAGTCTCTATATGAAATCTCATGAATCCTCTCTGTATATTCACCATTTGCAACTGTCTCTAATGTATGTTTCCAAACTTCAATCCTTATCATAGCATCCTACCTGGAGTCATGTTTACCAACGACAATGGACCACACCTTTTCATTACACAAAATCTGCCATTGTTCCTTTTAGTCTCAGTATCCAAGCACAATTAGAAGATTTAGATTTATCATTAAATAACATTGCAATTTCTTCAAATCAGCCAATTCCACTGTGGCAAATTACTGTCCCCAATTGTAACCTATCTTTGAGTCATCTGAGGAAAGCGGATACACTCAATTGGAAATATTGCTCTTTCTTTGCTGAACATCTTTCACATGATCCATCCATTCCTATATATACAGATGGTTCCAAATCGGGTGACTCAGTGGGCTTAGCCATGGTTTGTGACAATTTGATTGTGGAACACAGACTCCTTATACAGTTTCTGTTTTCACTGCTGAATTGTATGCCATCTCTCTTGCCCAAATCATACTGAAATAATGCAATGTCATTTCATGATAGTCACCACCCTCTTCTTATCAATATTGAAAACAAACTGGCCTATCTTTCTCTCTCATCTGTCTCCATCCAATTCTTTTGGATACCAGGTCATGTGTTTTTGTGGGAATGAGCTGGCCGACAGAGCAGCAAAGTCTGTCTGTTCTGGATCTATCGTTCCATTACCCATTTCAAATGCAGACTGTACACCAGATGGCAGGCAACCTTAAATGAGCAATACAATAACAAGCTTTTTCAAATCGAACCTTCTCTAGGTCTTTGGCCCTCTTGCTTTTGTTAAGATCGAAGAGAAGATGTTGTTTTGGCAAGGCTACGCATTGGTCACAGTTTTTTAACCCACCACTTCCTTTTATCTGGGACTGCTGCACCAATTAGTTGTCTATGTGGCACTCAGATTACAATCATCTACATTTTGTTATCATTCCATCGTTACAACATAGAACGATGACACCATTTTAAAGATATTCGTAAGGTGGGTTGCCCACAATGTATTTAAGGTTATAGAGTGATATATGAGCACCTGTAACTATTTGGTGTAAGAAAACGTAATTTGAGCATATTTTTCAATCAGGCAAGTGCTAAGGATCGTAACACACAACAGTATCTATCCAGGCAAATACTAGCGATCAGAACATAAATGATTGTTTAAATAAGCAAATACTGGAGATATGAACATAGGTTACTATTTATCCAGACGAGTACTAGAAATCAGTAAAACGTGCGCATACCATAAATCACGAGTAGAATTATGCACTTTCTTGGCTAGAACACAGCATGATGTATGAACTGTAAAAGCAAGAAATGAAAATACTTGTTGCTTTTAATTTCAGTTTGGAAGTACATCTAGTTTACATGGTGTCATTCGTTACTAAGATACAGTTATTTCTTTATCTGGTTTTTCTTTAATTTTTAGCTTACTGTGTTTCTCCAAAGAACATTACAAGATGTAGCTTTCATTTGGTCCCGGGAACTATGAGGAAGACAGCACCAATAAAGTTATTAAATGGTGAAGAAGGAAACATCACCGTGTTTTGAAGGGAGACCACAAGACAACCTTTAGAACCTTGACCGTAGGAGTTTGTTTCTGTTGTTGTCACTAGTGAAAATGTACAATCTCTTACCTTACTGGACCTGTTCATTTTCAGGTCATCACTTTAGTTTTATTAGTCAATGTACTTTCAGAATGACCAGTACGTTGGAATGATCATATGGAGGTAGTGAGAAGATTTAGCACTAAACTAATAATTAACACAATTCTGGTTTGGGTTCATGACACAACAGTTTATCTGTTTACACATTTGAAGAGCCAAACTAAAAGAAAAACTGTCTGAGCTGGATAACTTGGTTACATAGAGTTAGCCATTAACATTATGACATGTTGTATGTGTGACTGCAATGCATCCAAGAGAAGAAAACCTAAAACTTTGCACACATAGTAAGGGGAGAGTGTGGGTGTGCACCGAAGTACTATGAGTTATAGATTTAACTCAAAAATGGCCAATTTCTGCCCTGTAGTTCTTTATCCTAATTATTCTGCTTCGTAAAGGTCTATATAAAAGTATCATTATTTCTTTCTCTTACTCAGTACACTGTTTTCAACATAAACTTGGGAACTCTTAAACATTTGATGTAAACTAAGTTTTGGAAACAGAAACAGAGAATACTGCAGAATTCGAAGACTGAAAAAGATTCAGATAAATTCACAGTAATAAAATAATAAAATCTGAAAAACTAAAGATAATTATAAATAACTCAAATGATAAAAATATTATATTTAAAATATTTTTAAAAAATATTTTATAAACTGCTATAGTTTATGATTGTATATATAAATATATAAAGTATATTCAGTATACACGTAATTTTTATCAAATTATCATTAAAATGGTGAAAATGTTTTCATATTAAATTTCTATAAAATGTGCAAATATTTGAAATTTAAGTAACAACATTTTATTGTGAAAATTATTTGTATTTTATCCAAAAAAATCACAAGCATTAGCAAAATAAGTAACTGAACAATTTAAAAAATGTTTTCATCTTCAGTAATATTAGACCCTTTGGCTTCCTATTAATGGCCAGTGATCCCACAAGAATATAAATGTGTGTGTATGAAATTTCCAATCATGCTTCAAATGAATATCCTAATGAGTTGTGTTATATGCCACAACAGCAGTTTCTTTGGTACGACATTATAAATCAAAGACAAAAGCTTTAAGAATTAATATTTTTTCACTGAATCTGCTAAATGTATTGTGTCTATTATTAATACTCTTAAGGTAACATTTAAGAACTTAATTAACACCTAATAAAACACAATTTAAATGTTAGAAATGTCCCTACTGGCACAGCGGTGTGTCTACAGACTCACGTCACTAAAATCTGGGTTTTGATGCCCATAGTGGGCAAAGCACAGATAGCCCATTGTGCAGCTTTGTGCTTAATTCTAAACAAACAAACTGATGTCCAACAAATATTTGAAAAGTTTATTACTAAACTATGTTATAATCTAAAATTAAAATATACTGTTTTGAAAATGCAAGTCTTTCTATTCGAAATTTTGAGTAACTTACAAGTTATTGTGAACTCAGATAATAAATGAGCCATTTATCCCAATCTCATACACACTGTTGCAACAAACTGAAAATTTAAATTACATTGTTGAAACAGAGTGGAATTGAAGACCATAAGTATTGAAACAGACAATGAAATTGAAGACCAATGATGTTGAAACAGAAAGCGAAGTATAACAGTCTGAAAATAGCTAGCGGAAGTCAACACCAGTAGTTTTGAAATGGAAGTGAAAGTGAAGACCAATAGTGTTGAATCTGACAGTGAAATTGAAGACCAACAATGAAACTGCAGACCAGTAGTGTTAAACAGTGAAGTTGAAGACCAACAGTGTTGAAACAGACTGTTAAATTGAAGGCTAGTAATGTTAAATTCTAGTGAAAGTGAAGACCAACACTGCTGAAACAAACTAAAAATTAAACCTATATTGTTGAAACAGAGTGGAATTGAAGACCATTAGTGTTGAAACAGACAGTGAAATTGAAGACCAATAATGTTGAAACAGAAAGCGAAGTACAACAGTGTGAAAATAGTTACTGGAAGTCAACACCAGTATTTTTGAAATGGAAGTGCAAGTGAAGACCAATAATGTTGAATCTGACAGTGAAATTGAAGACCAACAATGAAACTGCAGACCAGTAGTGTTAAACAGTGAAGTTGAAGACCAACAGTGTTGAAACAGTCAGTTAAAGTGAAGACCAATGATGTTGAAAGAGAGGACCAAGAGAGTCCATAAATACTGTAAAACTCAAAACCAGTAGCATTGAAACACACAGTGAAATTGAACACCAACAGTGTTGGAAGAGTCCGTGAAAGTGAAGACCACTATTGTTGAAACAGACCGTAAAAGTGAAGACGTACAGTGCAAAAACAGTCACTGCAACTGAACACCAGTAGTGTTGAAACACAAGTGACAGTGAAGACCAACAGTGTGAAAACAGTCAGTAAAATTCAAGACCATTAGTGTTGAAACACAAGTGACAGTGAAGACCAACAGTGTGAAAACAGACAGTGAAACTGAAGACCAGCAGTGTTTAAACATAATGAAACTGAAAACTAACAGTGTTGGAAGAGACAGTGAAAGTGAATACCTACTCTGTTCAAACATTCAGCTAAAGTGAAGACCAACATTGCTGTAACAGACCGTGAAATTAATGACTTACTCTATTGAAACAGCCAGTGAAAGTGAAAACCAGTTGTGTTAAAAAGAGACACTCTTTTGAAACACATAGTCAAATTAAAGACCAACACTGTTCAAAATCAGACATTGAAACTGAAAACTAGCACTGCTGAAACTGATTGTGAAATTGAAGATCTGTACTCTTGAAACATTCAGTGAAAGAGAAAAACAACAGTTTTGAAACAGACCGTGAAATTGAAGACCAACACTATTGAAACAATCATTGAAAGTGAAGACCAACACTGTGCAAACCGTCTGTGAAACCGAAGACCAATAGTGTTGATAAAGTTAATAAAATTGAGGACGTACACTGTTGAAACATGCAGTGCAAGTGAGACCAACATTGTTGACGCATATTGTGAAATTGAAGACCAGTAATGTCAAATTATAGTGAAAGTAAGGACCAACACTGTGCAAACCGTCAGTGAAACTGAAGACCAATAACGTTGATAAATTTTGTAAAATTGAAGGCGTACACTGTTGAAACATTCAGTAAAAGTGAGGACCAACACTATTGAAACAGTTATTGAAATTGAAGACCAGAGTTGTTGGCCTTTGGAGTGGGTTGCCTTCAGGTGTTGTAGAGGCACTAACGTTAAACGAGTTTGTGAAAATACTTCGTAAGTATATAAATAATAAGGGTTGGGTTAAGTTTTTCTCAAGTTTATTTAGTTCAGAGTGTAGAACAGCCAAGATTGACCAGCAAATCCTGAAACGTTATGTTAAACTAGCTCTTAAGTCAACAAACGAAGTTTTAGTTGACTGTTGGAAAGACTTGTTAATTAGAAGTTCTTTTACTCAGCCATGCTTATTGCTGAATAGTCTACAAAAGTATTCTGTTTGTACAGCTATATTTTCCCTCAGTAATACACATACTTTGCTCGTTATTTCTGAAATTCAAACAGTGCATATGTTTCATAATGTGGAATGTCTTGTCAAAAATGAATTCTTTTATTGCTAATTTTCTTCGTTTTAGTTCAGAATGTTTTGTAAATGTGATTCTTTGCGGCCGTTTTTTTTTCCTCGGTTGTTTTTATTGTTGTTTTACTCCTGGTATAATCTGTTCACATATTTCTATTTCACTATTAATCATATTAATTAGGATTTAGTCTCCCTATATTTTGTATAACTGGAGTAAAATTAAGAAATTTGTTAGCTGATTAAACAAGTTTAGCTCAAATTTCTCTCGTGTTGAATCATACTGATTTAGACGCTGGTAACTAACAATTTCTAAATGCACTGAAAGTGATCGTGTGATAAAGGAATGTAAACGTCTTTTTGTTTTCAATTGTATTTGGCTTGGTTACTTTCAAAGACTGAGCAAATGCGAGCAAATTAATTTCTATACCTTGATAAGAAAGTAGTTTGATTATATTTTGAATGCAACTCACTAAAACCTCATCACAAGTACAGAAAAAAATGTCACAGTGAATCCACAGGCTTTGATAATATCCTTTAAAATTTTAATATAGTGCTTTCTCTTTCTTTTAGTACCAGGCATCCTAATAGCTTTATGAAGCAGCATTCTCACAGCATATTTTACAGTTTAAGAGCAAGTTGCTACATTTCTCTTTTCTACGAGTTTACAAAGAGAGAAACACTTATGTTTTATTACACTCTGCTAAATCTATAATAGTTGCTTCTTCTTTACAGATTTTCTTTCTGAAATACATTTAGGCTAAAAACATATTTTTTTCTTTAATATGGTCATCAAATTACTGTAATGGAAGCAACTTGTATAAAAATGTGTACATCTAGGCCCCCAGTGGCTCAGCGGTATGTCTGCGGACTTAACGCTAAAATCCGGGTTTCGATACCCGTGGTTGGCAGAGCACAGATAGCCCATTGTGTAGCTTTGTGCTTAATTCAAAACAACAAAAAGTGTACATCTAATTATATATACTAGTGAAATTATATATATATATATATATATATATATGTATATGTGGTGTAGCGCCATCTAACGAATAACATTATGAACAAACATTCACAAAAAAATTCACATTCAAGATACAAACAATTAGAAAATTATTAAATGTTCAACAACGATTTCTTTATAACAGAATGTAACTTTTAATAAAAATACCCTCCGCATAACAAGAACATGAATTTCACAAGAACTGGATGTGAGGGTCTCATTATATCTTTATTGATGTAGTTCCTAAATATAGTACTAAAACTGGAGTTCTAAAAAACTTATTTTGTCAATGAAGTCTACCACTTTTGATATAAAAAAAACATTGCAGTGTACATCAGCACAATCTGAACATTTTTCCCACATTGTACTTCACAGAAAAATTCTTTTAGGAAATGTTCGCTTTTTATTGCTTTTTTTCAGTGAAGTACGTTTGTTTTTTGAATTTCGCACAAAGCTACTCGAGGGCTATTTGTGCTAGCAGTCCCTAATTTAGCAGTGTAAGACTAGAGGGAAGGCAGCTAGTCATCACCACCCACCGCCAACTCTTGGGCTACTCTTTTACCAACGAATAGTGGGATTGATCGTCACATTATAACGCCCCCACGGCTGGGAGGGCGAGCATGTTTGGCGCGACGGGCAATGAAGTATGAATACTACAATTAATTTAATTATTACTAGCACAAACAGTCAGCCACAGGGTGTTGTTTCTGTTGTAGTTAATGAAAAACTGGTCATGACACATCTGTCAGGAAAGCTTTCCTTAGATACTTGTGACTTACGTTTAGCATTAACATGCTCCATCAAACAAGCCACACATTTTTTATACTTCCATTCAGTATAAATTATGTTTATCATAGGATTCTCCATATTTGCACACTTTCTTATTAAATTACAAAGAAACATGGATATTGTTGACTACTGATCAACACGGTCCATACCTCAGACATTTTCAAGTGTTTGAAATCAATTACACTATTATTGTTGCAGAGCCAAAGTCCTTAATGATAAATGGGGTTCAGCATCTTTAAAGTCGAGGTTCTGGCAGAGCCATAGACCAGTGATCCATAGCCAGATTTCGATCTAATAAGAGCACGATAATATCTTTAGCATAGAACATTGATCTGCTCCTCAAGTTGTGGAAGAGAGAACACGGAGGATGTTCGGTGCTCATGTACATTTGACCCTTAGCTGCTTGATGTATGGTATGAAGATCAGGTTACAGTTAAAGATAAGCTCCAAGAACTTTGTCTCAGGGACCACAGGCAGCACAACTTCACCAATACGGAGTTCAGGTTCAGGGTGAATACCCCGTTGGAGGCAAATGTACGTACAAACAGTTTCAGAGAGATGGCCTGGCATGGCCTAGCGCGTTAAGGCGTGCGTTTCGTAATCCGAGGGTCGCGCCAAACATGCTCGCCCTCCCAGCCGTGGGAGCGTTACAATGTAACGGTCAATCCCACTATTTGTTGGTAAAAGAGTAGCCTAAGAGTTGGCGGTGGGTGGTGATGACTAGCTGCCTTCCCTCTAGTCTTAGACTGCTAAATTAGGGACGGCTAACACAGATAACCCTCGAGTAGCTTCGTGCGAAATTCCAAAAAACAAACAAAACAAAAAAACAAGTTTTAGAGAGAAAAGTTAAAGCCATTTTTGTGGTCTACTTCAGTAAACGATTGATGGCAGTCTGTAGCTGCTGCTCAATATACCTCAAGTTCGACGACTGACATGAAATGTGAAAGTTGTCGACATAGAGCCTGTTTCCAACAGTGAGATGGAGTTGTTCAGTGGTGAAAAGTGTGACACTCAAAACACAGCCTTGAGGGGCTCCAAGTTCCTGTAGAAAAGTATTGGAAAGTGTCGGACTCACACGAACTTGTAACATCCTGTCCTTTGAAAAAAAATTAATAAAAATGGGCAAACGGCCACTTAACCCATATATACGGAGGTTACGCAAAATTCCATACCTCCAGGTTGTATTATAAACATTCTCAATGTCAAAGAATGTTAATGCAAGATGCTATCATTTGAGAAAGGCTTCTTTGATTGACATTTCAAGTCGAATTAGATGGTCCACGATGGAGCGCTATCGGAACCCACACTGGGTGGGTGAGAGGAGGTTGTTTGAATCGAGGAACCAAATAAGATGAGCATTAACCATCCCCTTGAGGTCTTACAGAGACAACTCATCAAAGGAATTGGACGATAGTTTGAAGGAATTTTAAGATCATTCCCAGGCTTGGAGAAAGATAGGACAATAGCCTGGAGCCAGGCATCAGGAGAAACATTCTCCTGCCAGATCTGCTTGAAAACAATCAGAAGAATAGCAAGAGAAGAAAAAGATATATGGCGCAGCATTTCAAAGTGTACATCATTAGATCCAACTGATGCACTGCCATACAAATGAAGGGCAAGTTTGAGTTCCACCAGTATAAAGGGACGATTATAATCACAGAGACAATCAGCTCGAAAGGAAAGAGGTGAACGCTCTGCCTGAATCTTGATGGCTAAGGAGGTGGAGGAAGAAGCAGAAGTGCTAGATATCTGGCACTAGCTTTCACCTGGAGTATCAGCAATGCTGCAGATATCAGTTACTTCCTGGCAATCAGAGAGCAAGATCGAGAGGGAGACCTTTCGAATCTCGTTCCATATTACTTTGGAACTGATGGTAGCAGAAATGCTAATTGTGAACTTAATCTAAAATTCCTTCTGATTTTGACATCTTACTGATCAAGCATGTGCACGGTCCCGCTGAAAAGCGATGCAGTTCGAGAGTTTGGGATATCTATGAAAAGTGTTCCAGTCTCGTTTTTGAGCCTTCCATGCCGTATGGCAGGCAGGATTCCACCATGGACGAGGACACAGTGGAAAATGTGTCGAGTTTTAAGGAATACATTAAACAGCTTCTTGTATAATACAGTCAGTTACTGCTGCCTCACAGTCGTCTATTGATGGCTGAGAGACAATGGCATGATCAAGTTCTGTAAGATCAGTGAAAGAGAGCCAGTTTACCTGATCCAGCTTCTACCAGAGCACGTGGGTCGGATGGCATCGACCATGGCCATTCTCTTTCAAGATTTTAGGAAAATGATCACTGCCTCATGGATTATTGTCAACCTTCCATATAAAATGGGAAAATAATGAAGGGGAGGAAACTGAGAGATCAATAGCAGTAAAGGACTGACTATTTGCATGGAAATAAGTAAAAGAACCAGTATTGAAAAGAGAAAGGTTGTCATCAGAGAGCATACACTCTACAGAGCAACCCCTGCTATCAGTATCAGCTCTTCTTCAGAGGGATGATGATATCCATTAAAGTCCCCCAGGATAAAAAAGGGAGACAGTAACTGTTCAAAAGAGAGCATAAAGGTTTGGTTGATCATATGTCTTTCCAGGCGACAGGTAGAGAGAACAAACAGTGATGGTGTGACTCAAGAAAACACGGATGGCTACAGCCTCTAAGGGTGTGTCGAGTGGCAAAAACAGGGTGGGCACATGCTGATCAACCAACAGTACCACCCCACCATGCACTCGTCCATCAAACCCTGTCATTTCTTTATAAAGAAAACCACCAAAATGTGACTGTATCAGCAGGATTCAGAAATGTTTCTTGTAAGGAAAGAAAACAGGATGGTAGGAAGCAATCAGTGTTTTGATGTCATAAAGATCAGAATGTAAACCTAGACAATTCCATGGTATCAGGGTGGCCATTTTTATTTATGTTTTGGTGAATTGGGTGGAGAACCCTTCTGTTTACGACCACGTCTTTTTTCCTTACTCTCTTTATTCAAGGGAGGTCTATCGACCTCCTTTGATCCTGCCCTTGTTGATTGGGCAGGTCTTTGCTGTTGGAAGGAAATTCCAGAGTGAAGACGTGAACGAATGATTGTTTTTCAACTTGGGGTTTGGAGAAGAAGGTGTATCCAAAGAAATGCCTGTACTTGGAAACAAAGGATGGGGATCTTGGCGTTTAGTAGAATGTATGTAAGGCACAGAGATAGGTGTTAAAGTTGATTCATTAACTTTTTTAGCCATGGATGTCAAAAGACTTTTCATTTGTTTGGAGAACAATTCTTTAGGCGACACAGAGAGATCTGTCTGCATTCCCACTTTAGTTATGAAACGAAGTGCAGCAGCATACGTCCGAGACGAGATGATGGACAGCAATTTTCGAGCTTCAGGATAGGTAATGTTATGAATCGTTTTCAAACAGTGCACCTCTTTTTCTTCCAACATTTAGGGCAAGAACGAAAGGAGGGTGAGTGAGAGCCCTTGTAATTGATGCAATAAGGGTCCAATCCACTCTCATTCATGTGTGCTCATTGCAGTGGCAAGAAGCGTGACATGACATCTTCAAGTGACCAAACCGTTAACAATGGAAACACTGGAGAGGGTTTGGAATGTATGGCTGTAATCTGCAATTAAGATAACCTGCTTTGATGGAGGCAGGCAGACGTGTTGACGTAGATGTGAGAATGAGGACATTGGTTGGTACAATAAATCGCGAGTAGAGATACACCACACTGCAGAAACTCTTTTGGTGGAGAAACCAGCAAGAATTTCTCACTTTGGGATGTTCTTCAAATCCCTCTCAACAATAATTTTTCGTGACAAATTCAAAGTATCATGAGGCATAACCTCAATAGGTATATTCCCAATTGTCTTTGAATGCAAGAGGAGATGTGTCGAGATGTGGATGTTTCCACCAATATGTCACCAGATCGAAGCTTCTTTACTGACTTTGGAGAGCCAGCAAGTCCCTCTAGTTCCTTCTGAATGAAAAAGGGAGACATCTGCCCTAAAGGTTTGTCTGAAAGTAGCTGAAGTTAAGTTTAGCCATACAAATGGGAAACAAATGAATAGATAACAAGTCAAAATATTTTAAATCCCACTGATAAAAATTTGGATGATAAGGTGTATAGTTAAGAATGATGAGAAACAACCAGACAGAAAAAAAATGAGTGAAATATTACGAGAAGTGTGTAATTTATAAAGTATTGAAGCATACCCAATAAATAAAATGCTGATAAATATCTCATGGACAAACCATTTAAATGTATGCAGTCCACAAAGTATGGAATAACAAAGAATGTGCAAACTGACCAGAATTACCTGGAAAACACACTAATAGTCCAAATCTAACTTACCAGACATTTTAAATAACCAAGACAACAAAGGACACATAATTAAGTACTACACTTATGAAAATTACAATCATAAGGCACATAGTTAACAGTGACAAAACAAATTACTCAAAAAATGAATTGTATATCACAAGTAGCAATGATATGTAAAGTACACACAATCTGAACTTGCCTAGTTAAAATACTTATTAGTAACAAACCTGCAAAACTTGCCAAGTCTTCAAAGTACATAATATTATCGAACATCCAAACAGAATTACGTTTATACAGAGAAAACAAAACAATAATCAGTAACTAGCTTACATTTTATCTAAAGTAACTCAGATGAGAGATGACACATAAATATCTAACTTACCAAAATCTGAGCACTGATGACAAAAAAATATGTAGTTTTTTCATGTGTCAATAAAAACAAAGCCATTCACAGGGCATCTGAACTGGGACTACTATGGGTATATCAACTCAGCGTGTATGTTGAAAAACTTACAACAGATCCTCTGGGAGAACTGGAAACAACAGGAAGAAAGGAGGGAAAGAACAATTCCACACCAAAATAAATTCCCTCAGTGTGGATTCCTGTACGTGGTTAAGGGACCTCTCGGGGAAGGTTCTGTTCTTTCAGTTTACTTCCTCTGGGATCTAAACATCCACCCAAGTGTTTGCTGTGCGTGGCAACCCGTGAAGGGGAGGAAAGGATCTTGAGGGGTTTAACCCGAACACACTACTTTGGCCTTGAATTCCTGTAGATAGGGTGTCCCCCTTGGGCCATTTGGCTGGTCCACTCGGGCTTAAGCCAGCCAAGCACCAGTGTTGGATGTTCTCAACAGGTGTTGTGGACATTATATCAGAAGCTGATGTTTGGGAATAGTGCTCACGAAACACTGGCATTGCTGCAGTGTCCTTGTTTGACATTGTAGTGCATTCCCTCGTAGGGCTCTATGGTGGGTGGGGTCAGTGTGCACCAAAATTTCCCTGTCTTTATTTTGGATGCTCCAATTAAATATCGTAATAAAATAGCGAAAAACAGTCTATTGGTAAATGAATTACGTCTTAAAGATTCTGAGCAGCAATCCTCACTATCTGTACCACATATTGTGCTCCATTTTTTTATATTGCATTCACTCACGTGAAACCTAATTTAATCCTAGTAATCTGCACTTCATTGTTCTGCCTCACAATGCCCACTTTACTGATACCTAACTGTAACTTTAAGTCGAGTTTTCAAATTGAGAACCTACCTTTTAGACTAATCTTGGCTCTTTAAGTTGTCTGGAGGTACAAACTTTTGTCACACTTACTTCTGTGAATCACTGGCTCTTGCTTGCTTGCTTTCATCTATTTGAAGTCCAGAGACCACACTACTCTGCTATAAGAGAATGCACCTTGTGTGTGGTTCCTGATATTGGTGAGAAATCTGTTCTTACTATTATAAATACCTCATTCAATGAACGCAGTTCTTCTTTTTAGTCTCAGTAAAGCTTATCTTCCTTCTTCATACTTGTGTTTGGATTGAAGATTTCACATATCCCTCACCTTTTCTTACAGCTGAAGTTATTCAATTCTTTTGTGAATTTGGGATTCTGATATATGGTTGATCGGCATGGAATCGGCACCACTGGCTCTTGCTTTCATATCTTGGATCTCTTTTTGAGCTCAAGGTCACCACATTGCAATCTTAGCTTTCCATATTTCTGGCTCTCTAAATCAGCTAGTAGACTTATTATCTTCTTCCAACTTGTTTCTTTTCACAGAGTGCTCCCTAACTTCACAAATGTCATCACTTTCTGTCTACTATATATTTTTATGAGTTTCATTGTCTCAGCACAGTTGCTGGTTAAATATGTTACATATTTCCTTTCCTCATTCATTAGGCCTTTTTTTCCATGTCATTTTATCATATATATCTTTCAGCTTTGGTCATTCTTTCTGCCATTTCCACCTTTCCAGTCTTCATCTTACCCTATATTCACCAAAATGTTAACTAAAGGCTTCTCCACCTTGATCATGTCTAGATAATGGACAACTTTGTTGATCACCTAACATTTCACTTGGCTTTGTCTTTGTCTTTCCTCTCCCTCCTTTATTGCCTTTGAGTTGTTTATTGTAACCTTAATGCCTGTTCTCATCCCACATATAAATCTTTGTCTTCATGTCCCATCTACGTGTTCTTCCTCAACACCTGTTTCCTTATCATTCTTCCTTGCAGTCACAGTTCAGATATTTATGTCACTAATGACACCAACACACTATATCATTCCTCCTATGTCATACTCTATTCCATTTGGTCTTTCCCCTCTAAGTCCTGTGCTAAAATGTTTAGTGTTTTGGCTCTCTCTCCTTTTTTCTTACCTTCCACTTCTAATCTATTCTCCCTTTCCAATACTGCCAACTTCTTTGTATGATTCATTCCTTAAGCTGATATGTGTCATGCACTGTCTCCTTTTGAGATTCATAACCCCAACCTTTTATTCCTTGTAACTCTTCTATTTCCAGTTGTTGTTTACTGGTTCGGTTTATCAACTTGATTTGAACTTCTCTATGATAGGTTATTATCTCCACAATATCTATTCACATCATATTCATACCATTAGCGTGTCTGTTACTCTTTGCCTTCACTGTCCTTCAAAAGGAGATTTTTAAGGCTGAAATTAGGCTACTTCTAGTATTTTTGTCATCCACAATCTTCATCAAAATTGCAAATAATTCCTACTCTACACCAAAGTTTGAATTTATGCCCCTTGTCATATTTTTTATGGCTAGGAATGAACATTTGAATAATTAATATTATCAATACCATCAATCATCTTAACCACCTTAATCTAGTCCCCTCTGATCCTTCCCCCTCCAGAGAAAACAAGCTTTAGTTTGTTCTCATAGGGCAATCCCACAATCCCAGGTATCATGTTAGTGTCTCTTATTTGAACTTGCTCCAACAATTCAATGACTTTCTTGAGAAAGAGATACCAAAATTGTATACAGTATTCTAAATTTGACCTTGCAAGTGATTCTATACAGTAAAACAATAATATCCCTTGTATTCCATTCAATATTTCTATAGATGGTACCCAAAATCCTATTAACCCTATTGCTAGCTACAGTACGCTGTTTAGATGACTTAAGTCATTTTTCTGTCACAACACCAAGATCTTTTTTCTGAGCCACACTATTTAATATTTTCCCATTCAAATTGCAACAGTAATTTGAATTGAAAACCCAGAGCATCATTTTGGACATTTATACATCTGCCATGCATTGGCCCAATGCATCAAATGATCCAAATCTCCCTATAAGTCTGCAGTATCTCTTGATACAGTTAACAACCTAAACATTTTAATGCTATGTTCAAACTTAAAAATTTTGTTAGTCAATATCATTAATATAAGTTATAAACAGCAGAGGACCCTAAAGCACACTACACTACTTGTAACTGTGATCCAGTCAGATCTAACTCCATTTATTACTAATTTCTATTCAATTTAACAACACACCTCCCTGGAAGTCTGCGTGGTCCAAAAGCTCATTTCCTCTTTGTAATTCTGGTTGCCTGATGTATGACCACACCCTTTACTTACAGTTGAATTGTTGGTTAAATATAACAAGGACTACATGCCCTATCTTCAATGTCAGGTTCTACGACATTTCGCAGCCGCAATTTCGCATCCGACTATTGGCAGCCAACAATTTAACAGCCGAGCTACATTGATGGACTGCACGATACAAGAACTCTATTACCTGCAAAAAGTGAGCAATATTACAATATGTTATTTATTGCTATGAAGGGCTTACAAAAAGAACTTAATCCACAAACTATCATGTGCGACTTCGAACTAGCGGCAGTAAACGCTACCATTGCCAATTTTCCAGATGCCAATATCACTGAATGCTTTTTTTTCATCTGAGCCAGTGTTTGTGGTGCAAAATTCAGACCCTCGGCTATACAGCCGTATATCAAGAAGAAGACGGAGAGTTTGAGACTTAGGCACGTTGCATGCTATCGCTGGCTTTAGTGCCCGTTGATGATGTTGTCGCAAGTTTTGAAACATTGATTGCCAACAATGACTTTCATCGAGTTGTGTGGGAAAGAGCACAAGGTCTGGTGGACTATTTCGAGAACACCTGGAGCGGTAGACCTCATCGAGAACGCTCAGGTTGGCGAATAAAAAACCACCCTTCCCGATTCGCCTCTGGAACGTGCGCGAAAGAACAATCCAAGGTCTCGGACGCACAAACAATATAACAGAAGAGTGGCATCACAAAATGAACAACCTAGTAGGAATCCGAGCTTCCAGCCTCTTCGTATTGATTGAAAATCTGAATAAAAAATAACTCAAATGAATCTAAATCTTCTGGAACAAATGATTACAGGTCATGAACCGCCAAGGAAGAAGGCAAAGTACGAGACTGTAAATCCAAGAGTTATAGTTAACGAATATTAAGAAAGGGATCTTATTTAATTCCTTCAAAGAATTAGCTACTGGTTCAAACTGTGAACAGATGTGGCAGCATGGCTGTATGATATGAGTATTTTTTCTTAAACGTTCATGTTGATGTAAATATACTCGGCTGGGTAATTATCCGCCGTGACCCTCAAATTACTAGTCGAGTGCCTTATCCACCTGGCCATACCGGGCCAGGTTAATAAAAGTAAACTAGAAGTTAGACTTTATTTAATATAGAGATGAGTGATTTGTGAAGTGTTTCACACTTTGCATTGTAATAACAAAGACAGAAAAGAATAATCTGTCTTGTCAATTGAGTTCTAAAGTAACTTAACCAGCCAGTCTGTGTCGATTTTTCACGTAAAAGTATTTAAACACGGGATAGTATAAGTGAATTTACTACTGACTGTATTGCAATCATAAAGTATAAGAGAATAAGTCATCTTGTGAAAGGGTGTCTTAAAGTAACTGGATACGCCTGTATGTATTTTGAAGAAAAAGAGACAATTATTTAAAGCTGTGGATACAGCTGTTATACCCATAGTGTAAAAGAAGGTTGTACGTAAGTTTAACTTGTTTTAAACATATTATTTTCAAACAAATGGATTGTGTGCTGTGATTTTGTTGTTGAAATTTATTTCCAACAAGTCACAGATACCTATTGTAAAGAATTCGGCCCTAACAAAACCTGATATTGGCGAGGCAATCAGGAGTATACTGTGGTAAATGGTAGTGTAGAATAATAAAAGAGACGTGAACGAGTTTTACTGATGGCGAAAACAGTTTAAATATTAGAATCACGCTATATAACTATGTCGACAGATTTTGATAAATAGATGGAAAGAGATAAGCAACTTGGGATAAAAGTTGATGGACTATGAGTATTTTTTGAACAACAAGACCTTGAGAGAGAAGAGTATAGGTACAAAAGAGAGAAAGAAAAAAGAAATGAAATATAAAGAGAAAGATTAGCTCACCTAACAGAAAGATAAAGGACCACAGAATGACAATGGAGATAGGACAGCCACTCTAATTTGCCCAAATTTGATAAAAAGAAAGAAGATATGGATGAATTTCTGCAAGGTGTGAAAAATGTGCCCAAAGTTAGCATAGGACAGAGGTAACTGAGCAATCTGTTTCAGCCCAGTTCTTACAGGATTAGCCTTCAAGTTTATGCAAGCATGACGTCAAAAGATGCTATGGACTATGAAAAATTAAAAGTAGCCTTACTGAAATACTATCGACTTACCAAAGATGGTTTTTATTAAAAGTTCAGAAGAACTAGTATGTAATGACAGTAATTGACTATGTGACACATTTTCCAGAAGTCATGGTGCTACTGAAAATAGAAATCGAGAGAGTAACAAAAGCTTTCATAGACGTGTTCTGGATATTAGGCTTTCCGAAGAAGCCCTAAATAACAGATGGACCCAGTTTACTTCAGAAGTGACGCAAAAGGTGTGTAGACTTATCAGTACAAGGCAATACTTTATCACGTAATACAACCCTAGATGTAATGGAATTTTTGAGAGAATTAATGAAGTCTTAAAGAGCATGCTAAAGAAAAAGTTCCAGAAGAGGCTACGTGAATGGGCCAGGTACTTGCAGGTGACATTATTCGTTAACATGCTCCCCGATACATTGACGATAGCATATGTGTATGGAGACTTGTAATAGATAGTTAAACAGGTATGCTAGAAAAATAGAATAATCAGTTCATGGATTCTAACTGACTAGAAAATATATTTAATAACTGTATGCTAAACGAAATGCACATTTTCTGTCAAATATTTAGAAATAGAATATAATAAAAACACATGTTTATTGACTTAAATTCAGCAACATAAAAACGTTGACCATCACTAGTTAAGTTAAAATAAGGTTAATATTAAATTTATAATCTATTGATTCTTTTAAATTTATGTACAAAACATAGGTAAGACATTTATATACAAATATCATGTATTGTAATTAACTTGTTCAACTTTTGTTTTCATGGAATTTTCTTTTCTGCTATATTGAACTTTGAATTCTATAAGCTCTTCTCTTCTCAGTAAAATTTCAACACATTGTTTGCTGTAATGAGTCTATTTAAGCATCGAATACAGTTGACATATCCACATCATTTAGTGAATGTATGTATTGACTTCCTTGTTGTATCTCGAGAAGGCTGGTATGGGTATTAAAACATTTATTAAAATAAAGTAGAGAACAACGTTTCGGCCTTCTCAAGTCATCTTCAGGTTAACACGAATGGCATTCCTATTGTTTACGTTCAACGTTAATAACCTACAGAAATAAAAAGAACGCTTACATGTAGCATGTTTTATTTACATGTTGTACAATGTATTAATTGTAGAAATAAATTGGCGATAAGTGACTGACTTAGAGAATTTCAAAATTTGCAAAAAGTATGTCATGCAAGTTAGATTTAGAATTGAAAATTATAAACATAAGATGAAACAAGTTGAAATCTGTATACAGTCCTATGGAAGCACAGCAACACTGTATGTTTATAGAAACTCCGTTCACCTTTGTAAAAAATATGGAATATCTATTGGAAAACAATGATGTTGATAAGCTTTAAAATATCAGGTTTAATGTTTTAATTTTAAAGTAAAACTATAATCGTGATAAAAACTTTATAATACTGATGATTATAAAGAAATTGTTATGCAAATTTGATCCTGTTACTACTTTTTGAGTTAAACAAACATCAATTTTAAAACAGATATATAATCGTAAATCCGTTACATTTGCACATTATCACCTTCTAGTGGTTTGCTCGCGAACAATATATACACTCATATACTAGCATAACCTCTTGTGCCAATTTGCGGCTTACCAACACGCTCAGTAACACTCGAAGTATCATGTCACGCTTAGCAATACGTTCTGTGAAATGATACAGCTTTCATTGGAAAGTGTCATGGCGGCCTAGCAATATACCCTTAGAAATGCTCCCTTCTGGTGACGCTTTGTGGAACTGTGACTTCATCTTCTCTCCTCTCCTGATCAGCATGCGTCTAAACAGGCCTTGTTATCGTTCCTAATTGGCCAGGCATGGCTAGGTGGTTTAGGCATTCAACTCGTAATTCGAAGGTCACGGGCTAGAATCTCCTTCACACCAAACATGTTCGTCCTTTCAGCCGTGGGGGCATTAAAATGTGACAGTCAATCCCACTATTCATTGATGAAAGAGTAGCCCAAGAGTTGGCGGTGGGTGGTGATGACTAGTTGCCTTCCCTCTAATCTTACACTGTTAAATTAGGGACGGATAGCGCAGATAGTCCTCGTGTAGTTTTGCGTGAAGTTTAAAACAAACCAAACAAAACAGACTTCATAATAACTTGTAATATTTCATTACCTCTATTTTATTTATTAGAGGTGAATTATTGCATTGCTTAAAAGTGTTATTTAATTATGCTCTGGGTTTAAATCATGTTTTCTTTTTAAGTATTTCATTTCTTTATTTATGTATTATCTTATTAAAGTTGAAATTAAAAGGTTTTGTTTTGTTGTGATTCATTATGAAAGGTTGTTTTTTTTTCCAAGTTTCTTGTAAATATTTTAGGGATAAGATAAAGCTAACATGTTTCTGGATCATGTTGCCAGCTTAAAGTTAATCAGGACATGTCTAACTGAGAGATGGAAGGGCTGTGGCATGCAGGCATACCATGTTACCTATTTTCCTTGTAACATCTTAGTTTTTTTCTGTCATGGCGGCAACACATAGTTTCGTATGTTGAACGTTGTCTTTGTGTATTCGCTTCAACTCTGCCTACGTTTTTTTGTCGTATGATGTCCTTTGCCCGAAAGGATACTTATGTATTTCGAAGCTACCTTGATCTAGATAAAACTGAAATATTCTTTGCTGGCTGAACTATGATATCCACAAAAACTGGAAGGTGGCTGGCTAATGCTGTCGGAAAGAAGCGTTTAAAATATGAAGCTGTACACGACTAAAGAAAGCAAACTGATGTTCCAGGTATATTAAAATACGAAGCTGTACACGACCAAAGAAAGCAAACTGATGTTCCAGGTATATTAAAATACGAAGCTGTACACGACCAAAGAAAGCAAACTGATGTTCCAGGTATATTAACATACGAAGCTGTACACGATCAAAGAAAGCAAACTGATGTTCCAGGTATATTAAAATACGAAGCTGTACACGACCAAAGAAAGCAAACTGATGTTCCAGGTATATTTTCTTGGTTCAGTTCTACTTTGTTTTTAACGTAATTAGTCGTAAAGCTGGTGAGCTATTCACTCATTTTTATGATTTGTATGAATATTTTATGTCGGAAAAGGAAGTTTAATCTTACCCAAAAGTGATCATCATTACTTACGAACGCTAACAATGTGAAAATATAGTTCCGGTACATGACATTCTGTTGCGACTTTGTATCGGCTAAGATTGTTATATGACTTGCTAATTTGCATAGTCAAATCGATTAAATAAAATATATTCAGTCTAGTGTATTGTAAGTGGGCTGTTAGAGTTGTTTAAAATGTATTGTTGGATTATGTAATGTGAGAAAATACAGTCAGTTATATAGAAGTGTGTTGGTAAAGTTTTCATATTTGAAATGCTGCCTGTATTTATGGTAAAAAAGTGTTACCTTTCGATTAAATTATATATTTTAAGCACATAGATAATGTTGTATCTTTCTTGTTTGGAAGACATTTTGAATATTTTGTGTACTCTTTCTTATTGTTTTTATTGGATAAGGGAAAGAAATGAAATGATAGCTAAGTATATGTTCTTACTCAGATTGAACTATTTCTTGACGTGCGACAAGACGTTTGTATTTAGAACAGACTTACTGTATTTGGAATAGAGTAACTTTTACACAGTTTATCCACATATAAGGCAGATAAGAAGACGAAATGCGTAAGTAAAGGTTTTGATACTGATATCATGTGTGACTTATTGGCCTAATTTATTTTTTGTCTGGCTATCATAATACTTATGTGCAGACCTATATAGTACTTGAATATCATATAAATATGAAAACGAAAAATAAAACAATTTTTTAATGTTATTGATCGGAAAGTGTCATTTTATATATCCTGTGAGTATTATTTTGCGTTCATCAGTTATTCATACTTTTTACGTATGTTTACACAATGAAACAGATATGTAGCCACGAAAATAGCATGAAACACTTATTTACGGCAATTCTGAAAAGCGCCTACAAGTATAAATCTACTTCCACTGGTATTCTAGGCCTACATTGACAAAGGTGATATTTTTCCATCCACAGTCATGCTCAATTTCTATCTAATAGTTAAAATTCGTTTTCAATAATTAATAAGTTATGTTGTACTGGTCATGACGTTTGAGTAATAACATGTTTATTTATACGTCATCGGAGTAAGTTACCACTCGGCTTGTGACAGCTGAACAAATATTTATCAGACTGTCAAGACGAATAGATTCTTACTAAAGTTATGACTTATCTACTAATTGTTCGGAATTCTTCGGAATAAGAAAATTTCTTTAACTGTGTCGTTTGATATGTTATGTAAATGTCGTGGAAATGTTTTGTAAACGACAACGTGTCGTGTTGTGTTTGGATTTTCATATCTATTATTTATATTTCCATATTTATATTACTGTTTCAAAGTTTAAACCAATAAAATATGTTGTTATTCATTTAAAATAACATTTAGAAATTTCTAGAATTAGGTAGATCAAATATATGACTATAAACGGAAGTGTATGGCGGCCTAGTGTCTAGACGTTGAGTCTCGTGCAAGAACGGACATGCGCGGATTGCTCTGGAGTTCTGTAGAAGTTACGCGATTTTTCGAGAAGAGGCCTACTAATATATAAACAGACGGAGACGCGAGAAATGGAGAGAGTCATTAGTTTTTATTCGAAGAAAAGAAGAGTCAGTCATTCGTTTGAGAAAGTTTAAGTGTTTGCTGTGATTTTATTCAACTTGGATTTGTGACCAGAGCTAGATTTACAGAAGCTGTGATTTTGTCTCGTCAATCTTTGCGATTCATTTGAATCACTGGTTGTGCTGAGAGTCGGGGAGACTGGGAAAATTGGAAGGCGGCAAGTTTGAGACGTTCATCAAGAAGCACCGTAAAAAGAACTTCGTCATTCTCCATTCAAACCTCGGTTTTTCTTCGTGGGACCAAATTCACACCCTAGATCGGAATTTTGGATTTCTGATCTGAACTTTTGGGCTTTCATTCTAGATCATTATATTAGATACAGGCCAGTACCATTTTGTGTTGTAATTAATTTTAAAGGTTTAAACTTAATATCTGTCATTGTTATTATATAATTTATGTTATATCTGTCATATATATAATAGCTTAGTGTAATAAATTATACAAGCTGTTATCTGTGTTTTTCTGTTACGTTTAGTCTACGAAAAACATAAAACATAAAAAAAATGTAACAGATAACATCTTGATTGTCTTTTATTTTAGTTATGCAACACAAAATATATCACACACAATAGCGGCAGTGTTGCATTCTTTAAATTTGTTTTATTAACTATTGTTGGACCCTTGGTTCTCGGAACGTCAAATCGACGTTATTGTTTACGTCATAGCGTGTACTAAACTGTTACGAGTTGGCCATTAAAGCTTGTTCAATAAAACTACAGTAGTGAAGGTTTCTACTTAAAACATCCTTTTTTATCAGATAAGAATGATACGTCGTAGGAATAAACAAGCGAAAACTGAGTGACAGTTTCCGCTATTTTTTACATTTTTAATTCAAAACTAATATTTTTCATAGGTATAAAGAGTTAACTTAGTTAACTTAAGTGAAACTTATTTGCACTGTTAATTGTTTTCAACAGTTTGTTGCTAGGTTTCATTTGATCTTGATGATCAACTAAATTTTTTCTAAATTTTTATAAAAGTCATTAGGTCGATTTAATGTTATCAGTATATTATTACTTTAATCAAACCCCATCTCATAAAGAAAATAATAAATTTATATTACAGCAAAAGGAAAGAATTCCAGGCCTTGCAAATGCCCGCCTCACCCCATATCCTCACTTCCACCCCTTCGTATCACAGCTTTCTCTATCATATTGGTTGTCGCTGTACATTTTTCCGAAAGTGAATGAAAGGTGGATTTGATCTAGAAATGTCAACAGTTTTTTGAAAGTTAAAGTCATCATTCAGATTATAAATAATTAAATATACAGACGTTAATATTGGAAAACGTTTCACATGTATTGACGGCGAACCCAGTAACAGTCGTGACAGTGTACCAAGTACGTATATGCTATTATGTAATAACTCTGACCAGATTTCTGAGAAGTTGGGATAATAAAAATACGATAGTCACGTCTTCATAAAGTAACAAACGTCACAAAATAATTAGGCCTGTCTCAAATTAATTTATATCTCATAAATAACTTTTTAATAATACTAAAAGATAAATCTATCATAACATGAAAGAACTGTGACGGTCAATCACACTTTTCGTTGGTAAAAGAGTAGCCCAAGAGTTGGCGGTGGGTGGTGATGACTAGCTGCCTTCCCTAATTCAGCAGTGTAAGACTAAAGGGAAGGCAGCTAGTCATCACCACCCACCGCCAACTCTTGGGCTACTCTTTTACCAACGAAAAGTATGATTGACCGTAACATTATAACGCCCCACGGCTGGGAGGGCGAGAATGTTTGGCGCGAACCCGCGACCCTCACATTACGAAGCGCACGCCTTAACGCGCTAGACCATGCCAGGCCTAACTCGAAAACAATATTCAGTCTTATATCTGGTCTGGGACTGAATATTTTATCGATGGTCCAGGTTCACAATAAGCGAATTAATTTTATGTTGACACACAGATACACTTCACATGATGGGAATGCTAGTTATCTCTATTCTTCACACGAGTTTTCCTCGACGCAAATATCTAATGTCCTCGTAGAAATAAGAACGTCCGAAGTTAATTAACTGAAGTTTGTAATGTTCAAAATCTCTAAAGGTTCGTGGCCAAATATATGTAGTTTTTTGTTAATTAAAGTTTATCACACTTATATCTACTGAAGCTTGTAGTATACTGATTGTAGCAGATCATATTCTGTTACTGTCTCTTGGCGTTTCGTCATGGCTTGCTTTTATATACGCTTATTAGGCGAGACTCTCGAAAGTTTAAAAATGTTCAAAGATACACCAGTGTTTTTATAAAACATATATTGTTGATTCCTACTCTTAAGAATATTCTACAAATTTAGAGAACAATCGGGACTTACGCAATACTCTTCTAATAATTACGTCACGTGCATCAAACTGAAACAAACGGAGATATTAAAACATGTATAACAACAGTAAACACGTTACAAGATAAAGATAAGAACTTTGCAAAAAGCTGCTTTTGCTAGTTTTTTCATGCAAGATTGGTATTAAATAGTTTAAATACCCTCTATCAGACACCATTTTTAATCGGTTCAAAAGAAAATTTTTAAATGCTGATTGTAACAGATTTACTGTTATGTATTTATTTTCACATCAATGTTTGTTTTATTTCAATATACATTTAAAAATGCATGTAACTTATGCTGTTATATGTGTATTACGAAATTGTAGCCTATTCACTGAGTTTGCAGAAGATTCTTGAGTGTAAGAATCAACAATGTATGTACGTACGTAAATACTGGTAGTTTCGTTTTAGCTGAAATTTGCAGAAAATTTCCTCTCACGTTCACAAAAGGTACTCTTTGCTACAGTTAGTATACTATAAATCTCGGACGTTATAACTGTGATTAACGCTTACAAACCGGAAATGTATAAATATTAGAACAAGAACGTTTATAGATTTCGAACATCACAAACCCTTTAACTTCAGTGAATTATTTTTGGATGCCAGAATTTCTGCGAGAATAATAAAAATCTTCGTCCAAAAAAGTCACATTTTAAACGACGTGAGGCCAGCCAAGAATAGCTAGCTATCTATTAAACGAAGTTTAACAGTATAAACTCACATTTCGCTCATTTTGAACCTTCGATAAAATATTCAGTTTCAAACTGGATAGAAGACTCAGTATTGTTAGTATATTTGTAAAATTCTTATATATTATAAATTGTACTATTGTTTGTGTATTAAAATATATTTGTGTTAATGAAGAAAATTGTGTACATCAATATTGTCAGCAAATATCACAGTTTGATACATATTTACGGTAGGCTCGACATGGCCAGGAGGGTTAAGACGTTCGACTCGTAATTTGAGGATCGTGGGTTCGAATCCCTGTCCCATCTAACATGCTCGCCCTTTCAGCCGTGGGAGCGTTATATTCATTGGTAAAAGAGTAATCCGATAGTTGGCGGTGGGTGATGATGACGAGCTGCCTTCACTCTAGACTTACGCTACTAAATTAGGGACGACTAGCGCAGATAACCCTTGTGTATCGTTGCGCGAAGTTCAAAACAAATAAATATAATAGTTTTCGTCTATCTGAAAGAGTAATACATAACATAATAAATTAAAGAGTTATCCAAGATAAATTGTAATAAGTAACATAAATAAAATATTAACTCCTATTTTTAACAAACTCATAGTTTTGTTTTTGAATTTTGCGCAAAGCTACACGAGGGCTATCTACGCTAGCCTTCCCTAATTCATTAGTACAAGACTAGAGGAAAGGCAGCTAGTCATTATCACCCACCGCTAACTCTTCGATGTTTCTTTGACCAGGCCTGGCATGGCCAAGCGCGTTAGGCGTGCGACTCGTAATCCAAGGGTCCCGCGTCGCGCCAAACATGCTCACCCTCCCAGCCGTGGGGGCGTTACAACGTGACGGTCAATCCCACTATTCGTTGGTAAAAGAGTAGCCCAAGAGTTGGCGGTGGGTGGTGATGACTAGCTGGCTTCCCTCTAGTCTTACGCTGCTAAATTAGGGACAGCTATCACAGATAGCCCTCGAATAGCTTTGTGCGAAATTCGAAAACAAACAAACAAACAAAATTCTTTGACCAACGAATAATGAGATTGACTGTAACTTTATAACGCCCCAACGGCTGGAAGGGTGAGCGAGCATGTTTGGTATGACGGGAATTCGAACCCGCGACCCTCAGATTACGAGTGAAACGCCTTAACACACCTGGTCAAACTCATATTCACTCATTAGAATTAGCTACGACTTTCAATGGATTTGATGTGAATAATGCTAGTCGCTAGGGCCTTATTTTCGTTAGATTGGAAAAAGTGTCATCTAGTCGAAAGAAAATGAATCATGACATGTCTTAAATAATAAACTGAAAAAAGTGTAAAGAATAAGACATCAAGAGCATTTAGTTTGTGTAAATAAATAGAACATGTTATGTAATATGTTAAACTTTTTAAAAGTGAATAAGGTAAATTGGGGTAACAACAACAGTATGCCACAATTCTTGAAATTACTATTCACATTTTTAGGATTGCGATATTTATCAGCCATAAAAGTTGACTTGATAAAAATAGACAACAGAATGTACAATATAAACAAGAGTAGTTTTAGAATTTTTGAAAAACACTTATTGAAGTAATGTGTATTTCCTCTCAGTAAAACACATTTTTACATGTGTTTTGTTTTACAAATATATGCAGTCATTATTGTTCATAGACAAGGTTCCAACATAGAAAATTAAAAACTTACAAAAGGTAGTTCTTAGGCCTGAAATAATAATGTAATTAATAAACACACATACCTGTGTATTTATAACTATTAATTATTTTTACTTGGATTTTATATCAATCTGCACATCACTAATATTGATAACAAATAAATAGTAATGTCAACAACAATGCAAAAGATTGGGTATATTTTATTAAAACAGTTTTGTTGCAGTCGAATGGAATGTATCAGAACTACAAATTTCATTGCTTGGCACTTTGTTAGTTGTATGATGCTACTGAAAACTTATCGCTTTGGGGAAAGCTGTGTAATAATCTTTTCCGACGTAAAGTATAATCATATATTCAGATAATAAATATTTGTTCAGATAGGGATGTAGAATCTTCAAGACAGTGATATACTCGTACTTAATGGAATTGTAAAAGAAAGAAATATGGATCTATGTGGAAAATGGACCATCCAGTAAGGGACCTACGACTAGTTAGTTGTAACGTTTTTGTGGCAGGCTAAGTGTGACGTCTTGTGACCAAGGAAACAGCACCCAGTATGATCAAGAAAGGGGCCTGGCATGGCCAAGCGCGTAAGGCGTGCGACTCCTAATCCGTAGGTCCCGGGTTTGCTCACGCGTCGCGCCAAACATGCTCACCCTCCCAGCCCTAGGGGCGTTATATTTTAACGGTCAATCCCACTTTTCGTTGATAAAAGAGTTCCCCAAGAGTTGGCAGTGGGAGGTGATGACTAGCAGCTTTCCCTCTAGTCTTACACTGTTAAATTAGGGTCGGCTAGCACAGACAGCCCTCGCGTAGCTTTGTGCGAAATTCAGAAACAAACAAACATAATCAAGAAGGATCATTTCCTGGAAACAAGGCTAACATGATTTAGGTCTATCGAAATAAATATTCTAGTCATACCTTTCGATCACATGCCGCAATTCTCAAGAGAGTGAAATGGGAATTCATGTTATTTCTGGAGAAAACGTAATGATTAAAGTACCGGATGCAATGCCTGTATATTAACGTGCAACTGGACTATTGAAACGGGCGCTAGGAAATCGTTATCCTGATGCACCAGATAAGTAACGGAAAGCATTGAAAGACGAGTATTTAAATTTGGACATGAAAAAATTTATAACAGAGCATTTTTCAACGAAAACTACGATGCATTGCTATCCTTAAGAAAACGAAAACGTGGCGAGTCTGCGAAATCCTTGTAATATAATGTACCAGATCTGTATTATATATATTAATATAGATATTAGTTATTAATTTTTCGTAGATAAACTTGATGACCTGTGTGTTTTATCTTCCTTAGACACGCGTGATCGAAACGCCTATTCTGATATTATGATCTGAAGAGAAAATGATATTGAACCTTATAGATCACATTACATTTCTTTTGTCGTATACAATAAAGAAAGATATTTTAATTTTGATACTTTATTGTACTTATTGTTACTCTTTCTTGTAGCACAAATGCAATATTTGTATTTTACCCCTACGATGTTTATGTTGCATTAAGTGACGTAATGTTTGTTTGTTTTTTGAATTTCGCACATAGCTACTCGAGGGCTATCTGTGCTAGTCGTCTCTAACTTAGCAGTGTAAGACTAGAGGGAAGGCAGCTAGTCATCACCACCCACCGCCAACTCTTGGACTACTCTTTTACCATCGAATAGTGGGATTGGCCGTCGAATTATAACGCTCCTACGACTGGGAGGGCGAGCATGTTTAGCGCGAACGGGATGCGAACCCGCGACACTCAGATTACGAGTCGCTCGCCTTAATGCGCTTGGCCATGCCGGGCCTAAGTGACGTAATAAGCTTGTATTCTACGTGTTAGGCCAAACAAGAACCGTCAACTAGTACTAACAACTGGTTTAAGTTTCTGATGTGAAAAATTAAAACTGTATCGGAAAGTGTTTTCTTTCTCTCTTTTTTCAGAGAAGAAATTCATATGAAAACTGAAAATTGTCATTACAATGGTACTTCGGTTCTTGATCGACTCTCTTTTCGAAGAATTCGGTTTTCGAACGTGTTGTTGAGAAAAAAATGTCACGGTCATCGAACATAAACTCGGTTCCCGAACCAAGCTTGCCCAAAACATTTTACCCGCACTTGTCGCTCAGTCCACACCCCCACTAAAATCTGCTGTGAACGTTCTCGGTTTTCTTTTTCTTTTGTTTTTGTTGTTTCTCTAGATATTCTGATTAAATAAGTCACCATGGCGTCAAAGAAGGATAATGAAAGCAGCAAACCATAAAAAAGGTTGTTAGAGCCACAATAGAGGTGAAAAAAGATCTCATAGCGAAGTATGAGAGTAATGTTCGCATGTCTGACCTTGCTACACAGTTTGGTATGGCGAAGTCTATAGTCTGCACCACACTGAAAAATAAAGAGGTTGTCAAAGGAGCTGATGTTGCAAAAGGAGTGACAGTCTTTATGAAACAAAGATTGCAAACAATGGAAGAGGTAGAAAAACTGTTGTTGATTTGGGTAAACGAAAAATAGCTAGCTGGTGACAGCATTTCTGAAACCATCATTTGTGAGAAACAAAACAGTTGCATGCTGACCTCCTGTAAAACAACCTTGGAACGAGTGCTGATACAAGTGATGCCTTTAAGGCTAGTAGAGGTTGCTTTGAAAAATTTAGGAAGAGAAGTGACATACATAGTGTTGAGACATGGGAAGGGTGCTAGTTCTAACAAAGACGCTACTGATAAATTTGTTAGGGGATTTAAGGACTATGTAGAAGCTGAGGGTTTTATTCCCCAACAAGTGTTCAACTGTAGTGAGACAGGCCTCTTTTGGAAAAAAAATGCCAAAGAGGACCTACATCACCAAGGAGGAGAAGTCACTGCTTGGACTCAAGCCAATGAAAGACAGGCTAACTCTATTGTTATGTAGTAATGCAAGTGGGGACTTAAAACTTAAGCCTCTGCTTGTGTACCATTCTGAGAACCCGAGGGTTTTTAAGAAAAATAATGTCCTGAAAAGTAAACTAAATGTCATGTGAAGGGCTAATAGTAAAGCATGGGCAACCAGGCAATTTTTTATGAAGTGGGTCCATGGAGTGTTTGCCCCAAGTTTTATATGCAAAAACGGCTCGTTTTTGCATATAAAATTCTCAACAAGTGGGTTTCTCGACATCACTGTTTGCCCCAAGTGTAAAGAATTACCTCACGGAAAAACAGTTGCTACTCAAGGCCTTTCTTGTGATGAACAATGCACCTGTTCACCCACCAAGCTTGGAGGACGGGTTGGTGGAGGAGTACAGTTTCATTACGGTGAAGCTCTTGCCCCCTAACATGACTCCTCTCATTCAGCCCATGGACCAGCAGGTCATATCGAACTTTAAGAAACTCTATATCAAAGCACTGTTTCAAAGGTGCTTTGATGTGACCTCTGACACAGAGTTAACCATCAGAGAGTTCTGGAAAAATCACATTAATATTCTTCATTGCTTGAGGATCATAGACAAAGCCTGGATGGAAATGTCTTTGAGGACCATGAACTCAGCCTGGATGAAATTGTGGCCAGACTCAGTAGCAGATAGAAACTTGGAAGGCTTTGAGGCTGAGCCTGTTGTCGAGGATATTGTCTCACTAGACAAGTGTATTGGCTTGAATGTGAGTGGTGATGATGTGGAGGAGTTGATGGAAGACCACAACACTGAGCTCGCTACGGAAGAACTCCAAGACCTTCAGAAGGAGCAGCAACAGAAGGCAACTGAGGAAGTGTCTTCAGATGAGGAGGAGGGAAGGGAGGATGTTCCTAGTTCACTAATCAAGGAAATGTGTGGAAAATGGGGAGAGTTACAAAGTTTTGTGAAAAAATTTCACCCTGACAAAGTCTGTAGCAAACCGCAGCATAAACCTTTTAAATGACAATGTCATATCTTGCTTCAGAAACATTTTACAATGCAGGCAGAAACAAACCTCATTAGACAAGTTTTTAGTGAGAAATAGGTCCAGTGAGTTTCAAGCAGTTTGTAGTGGTGCAAAAAGACAGAGAAGAGAAAAAACCCAGAAGGAGAGTTATCTGACGTTTTTTAAGGATGGTGACTCCCCTTCCAAACAATAATAACCCTCCTACTCTCCACTTTCTCACCACCTTTCACTTACGCCATCAGCTCTCCTCAGCATAGGTAAAGTGTAGTAACATTTTTATATGTTGTTTTTTATTGTGTTTATAGTTTTTGTTGTGGACTTTATGCATGTGAGTAATATAATACAGGTATAAATAAGCAATATTTTTACTTAAATTGCTTCATAATGCATAATTTTTGGAGGTCTGTAACGAATTAATTTAATTTACAGTATTTCTTATGAGAAAAATTGATTCGGTTTTCGAACTGCTTTCTGGAACAGATTAAGTTCGAGAACCGAGGTACCACTATATTGTGTTGTAAGACGTGGTTTGAAATACTTTAAGTTCTAAGTTTAAAAGCAGATCGTAGCACACATTACGAGAATTCTAGTGTCAATAAGTCAAAGCGACGTCACTCATGATAAAGTGAATAAACGTTCCTGAGGCTGAATAGATTTTTGTGAAAGGTAACAATAAATGTAATTTACATCCTGTTTATTTTAGCACAACCGATGAAATTTTATTAAAAAATAGCTTATTATAATGTGCCATAAACTCACCAAAGTCATCACTCTAAATCTCTTCTATATTCCATGCAATTAGTAATTATTGAAATATACTTGGCGTAAGAATAATTTTACAAGGTGTTCGGAAAGCCGCTGTGCACTTATGTATTTATGAACAAAACTAGACAGTGACTTTCCGAACACCTTGTAGTATTTTATGCGGTAAGAGTCTAGTGACTTACGTACGTCAAACGAAAGAGAAAATAGTTTTATTATCAAGGCAATCATATATTTTAATTCA
Organism: Carcinoscorpius rotundicauda; assembly: GCA_011833715.1. NCBI lineage: Eukaryota > Metazoa > Arthropoda > Merostomata > Xiphosura > Limulidae > Carcinoscorpius > Carcinoscorpius rotundicauda. The sequence goes on along the minus strand of CM022394.1, from coordinate 115,459,738 downwards.
TATTTACAAACACATATTTTGTTTCTGTATCTTAATGTAGTAACTTTAGGTAACAAAATATTTTCAAGTATGTTTATAAGTTGAATTTGCACACATCTGGTGAAGGGTTTGAATCGAGGGGACGATGACAGGTGAAGATTCCTGTTTATTTTTATATTTCAAAACAAAGTAAACCAGATACCTCTGAACCAATGATCTTAAAGCATCGAGTGAATTTTGTTAAAACATATTTGGTTAGTAGGTATCTCACTGTACACTTACCGATACCCACAACTTAACCAGAAGCAGTATCGTCTCGAGAGATGTATGCAATATAACCGTTTTTTATTTTAAATTTTACATTCTTGAAACTTCATAAAGCCACTGGACGAAAGTGTGTTGTGTGTTTCTCACTAACTGTCGAATGGAAAGACCCCTTTTTGGAAAATTCCACAGGAATTCTTGGAACAAGAAAAACAACAGAAACAGGCTAAATGTCAGGTATAATAACGAATACATCCTAATGTTTAGGTTATGTTGTGTTAAAAATATAAGCCTTACATAAAAATATATATATTTACTTTTATTTTGCCAGTAAAATCTATATTATATAAATTATTGTTTCTTTGTATTTTATCACACACATTTATTTGTACATTCGTCTTTATGTACTTGAGACGAAAATATGTTTCAGGTTTTTTCGCTTTCCAAATAGATTTAGTAATAAAATTTTGTTACCGTTATCAGTTTTTAAGATTGTGTTATATGAAAAATTTTAGAAGCATAAATTAATATCACAAATTACTTTATGTTATAGACTTTTGTTTTTCATTTAGGAAGAACAGAGATTCACAGTTTTAGTTTACCCAAACATGGATTTCCTTTCATATCCCACAAATTGAAAGAAGCACAAACATTCAATGTCTTAATGGAGTTATTTCTTCCTAAACACTTCGCTACGACAACCATTTGTTGTTGTTATGCGGTCAAAGTGTGGAATTATTTTCATATCCAGATAACAAAAAGTAGCTTTCAGAGTAATTTTGTTTTACTGTTCTGAGACCCTTAAGAGAATAATAAGTCATATAAATTGCTGGAAGCTCAAGTGAATATTATTATTCCAAAAAATAAGAGTGTAATATGTATATAATCAGGTGAAACTCTTCCTGTAAATAGATGTATTATAAACTGAAGTGTTTATTAGAAACTTGGCTATTAAACAATTTTGTAACAATGTAAATATTTTAATTTTCAGTGAGACTAACTTCACTCAGATAAGACAGGTCTACTTGATAACAGGAGGTTCAACAAGATATGTTCTGCAAAGTAAATAAAAACAAATTTGAATAATCATCACGCTAGCTACTTCAGTCCCTAATGTCAGATTTAAACAAGTTACTAGTGATTCCAGATGAAATACAAATGATGTTGATACTTCTTGACGACTACCAGAAAATATACTTGTCTAACTTCACTTATCATAAGTGACCTGCCAAGAACATAATAACATAACATAATGTGGCTATGATGCTTTTTTGTGCTTCATCCTATTATCAAACTTTGCACTTGTTGTCAAAGCTCGTTTCCGCACATTTCAGTGATGCTACATATTTATTTCATATGAGGATATCTGAGATCCAGTGGATGCAAAAAGTCTGACCACCCACGGCCGTTTCCACAGTGCATTTTGCTAATCTAAGGAGTCCTGATCTCATATAGATCTATAAGCCAATATAAATTTAACTCTGACAAAACACACAGTTTATTCGACCTTGTCATTACATTTCTATTTGTCTAATTAAAAAATTCTTATCAGCTAACTATAGATGACTATATTATCATCAGTCTTATTTTGCCTGGTGAATATGTTTTGTTTATTTATTCTGATAAGATAAGTTATACAGTGGCAGTTCATCCACTTATTTGATAAAGTGTATTGACTTACCAAGTTTCACTGGTATCTCACCAGACATTGCCAATCATCATGGCAAAGGTGTTTTTTATAATTTCGCACAAAGCTACTCGAGGGCTATCTCTGCTAGCCGTCCCTAATTTAGCAATGTAAGACTAGAGGGAAGGCAGCTAGTCATCACCACCCACAGCCAACTCTTGGGCTACTCTTTTACCAACGAAGAGTGGGATTGACCGTCACATTATAATGCCTCCACGGCTGAAAGGGTGAGCATGTTTGGCATGGCAAAGGAAGAAAAGAACCTTTTGAAAATCAAGGTTATTTTATTTTGACAATAGAAAAACTGACCCAAAATTGCTGTTTACTGTAATTTGAAGAATCTCTTGTAACAAGGATTTCAAGTTTGTTGATTTTAGTAGACTACTAAGTTAATTTAGGGACTGTCTTTTCAAAAGGTTATAGAAATCTACCATTTTGACTACAAGCCTTTTCTGAACAAAGTCCTTGAATATCCTACCAAGCGTTTCTGACAGATCTTAGAGATTGAAACAGGTGCTTTTATTTCAGATGTTAGACGAATTAAATTCTCCTTTTCAATTTAAACCGCTTTATGAAATTTGCAAAATAATGTAACAATTTGTGGGTATTTAAGTAGTTTTGTTTTGTCTTAATTCCTTTTGAGATGTTTCATCAGATTCTGTCATTCCCACTAGTTTAAAGGCAGCTGTTACCTGGCTGGCTATCGTGTGTCCTGTCATACATCTTGGATAGTATGGAAGAAAATGCTTGCTGAAGGCGAGGAATCCTCGCTTGCTTTATTGTTTTATTGTTTATTAGGTATTAATACCAACTACATTTCTTGAAGTTGTAACTGAAGCCTTAGAAATAATCGTAATGATTGTGCTCTAGAATGTAAGGTGTACGAATTCGGCGAAAAGTGGATTAAACAGAGAGATAGCAAGCAGAAGACAAATGTTTTAATTGCACATTAGATGCATGTCGATGTTAGTTACGTTTGTAGCTTTGGGTAGGCTCAGTAGCAACAGTATACTCTCCATGAATTGAACCCAAAGTTGGGAATTTTCCTAAATTCATCATTTTTCTGTTTTCAAATCATTGTATTTTGCAACACAGAACTGTACTAGATTATTTACCAACTGTTTTGAACAAACAACCTTTTTCAAAAACTTCATAACCTCTCTTCAAATCAATAACTACAGATCTCTGTTGATATGCTTTCTAAGTGAATGAAACAAATGTATTTTAGGGCTTTGGTATCAACTTATGAGCATGTATTAATCAGTTGTAGTCTCTCCAGATAAAACTTTTCCAACAGAACCAATAGCACGTTTCCGATTCAATGAAAATGTTTTAAAATTTTGATCCACATAAAATGTCTCTCACCACACCAAGATAAGAACACTTTGGGTGAAAGATCCCTAGATTACAATGACATCTCTTTCAGTTTATACGCTTTGTAGTTCTGATTGTACTCGTTTTAAAAATGTGCATGAATAAACAGTATTATTTTATTATGGATCACACTTCAGTGAACGTTGTAGAAATGTTTCATTTCCCGGGGTTCAGTATCCGGCATGGGCAGGTGGGCTAAGGCCTCGTAATCTGATGGTTGCGGGTTCGAATGCCCATCGCACCAAACAGCCGTAGGGGCGTTATAATGTGATAAAAGAGTAGCCCAAGAGTTGGCGGCGGTGGATGGTTGTGACTAGGTGCTTTCTTTCTAGTTTACACTATTAAATTAGGGACGGCTTCGCGCGAAATTCAAACAATCCCACTCTTCAACTCTATAAAATCCTATGCGGGGTAATATTTTAATGAAGATTTTATAGTAAGTGTATATTTATAGATGAAAATAATTGTAAATAAATAGCTAACTAGTAATTGATTACATGTATAAATATAAATCCGTGTAATTGTTAAATAATCTTCAAATTACCATTTCACTTGTAAATATTAATTAAAACGTTTCATGCTGAGGTACATTTTAAATTTCTAAAGAATTTTACTCATATGTTTTGTAATATGAGCCCACAGAAACTATACTATTCACCATTCAAATCAGCTTCAGAAAAATTGTATTTAAAATAATCAGTATTTCTTACATATTTACATTTGGGGTAAGGTAGGTTTCCCTATTTTATATATGCCAGATACAGTAAGTTAACGTTGGTAAGATTAAGAAAATCTTATAAGAAACTCATTTTTACCATAAAACCAATTTTCAATTCATATGACACATTATAATTTGTTTGTTTTCATAATATCGTACATAAAAGACGATCTGTATTGTGCCAACCGCGAGCACCGAAATCAGGTTTCTACTAATGTAAGCCCGCAGACGTACTACTGTGCTACCAGGATGCGTCAAGTTATAAACTTTTTTATGTGTAATTAATCTTTTAGAAACAAATCTCAAGAATTTCTGCATTTCAGAAAATTCATTAAAATACAATATATGATGTTAAAAAATAAACTCGAAGATCTTAAACCTGAAGTAAAAATGACAAAAGTAAACTTTTTTCTTCTGTATTACAAATCTGTAGAAATAAGGTGGTGCTGAATTTACGTTAGGGAAAGCAGTTTTCACTTTCTGGTAAGTTGACTATTATTCTATTGCTTGCATGTTTGAAAAACATTACTTAAAGTGTACCTCCTAGTGGCTCAGCGGTACGTCTACGGACTTACAACGTTAAAAACCGGGTTTCTATATCCTTGGTTAGCAGAACACAGATAACCCCTTGTATAGCTTTGTGTTTAATTCAAAACAACTTATAGTATTTAATTGAGAAACCCTAATGAAATTCCATATTGCAGCCAAGGTTTGTAAGTGTAAATAATTTTGTATTTTCAGTCAGTCAACACAAAATACAGATCTTTATAATCGATGTGTGTTGACATTTTTTACAAATGATTCTTCTCGAACATTATGCACAAACCAAACATTTTCCGTACGACATCACCAACTAACCAGGTTAATCGTTTGATTATCAAAAATATTTAAACGTAACGTGTAATTTATTTTACATAACTATGAGATATGGCAGGACACTGAAATTCAGATTTTTTAGAAAAACATCAAAGAACTTTTTGTCTGCCTGGCTTAAGAAATCAAATTAATTTTACCGAATATTTACTGGCAATGAATAGGTATGCTGGAGTTGCTTAAAAACCATCAGTTTCTAACCCAAATATGTTTTTTTTGTTTCGTATGGTTTTTGTTTTGTGCTCAGCTGATCCCTGTTTGTTTACACTGTTTTTTATGATTTCTAACGAACAGAACTAAAACAAATGAAAGCGGATTCATTTTAATCCAATTTTTCTTTCGCTAATGGAACATTTCTTGTCACTGTAAATTATTTAATCAAATTATACTAAATGAGGATATTATAGTACATGAACTACCATAAACTTTCTTGTTATTGTTGATTGAATAACATAGAAATGTAGAACGATATTTTAGTGTTAATGGATATTGTGCTGTTTAACCTTGATAAGACATTAGTTAAATTTATCAAACTGGCAATCAACTGTGCTTAGTAATCATTCTTCTACACCAGAGCAGTCACTATCATTGTTTCAATAGCCACATTCCAGCGATGAGACTATTTTAAGATTAACGCTGTGCTTAAAACAAACCACACGCTACAGCAATACGCGAACGTGTGCAAACATTTAACTGTGACGTCAGCGACAAGTAGGACATCATATGACATAGTGGTTGGTCCATAAGGATGTTCATCAACATTTTTTTTTTTTAATCTCACTTCTTCATCACAAATCACGTTTAAAATAAAAACAAAATAAACGACATAAAGGTTTACTTTATACCGTGATAAGGAGGACGTCTAAATCCAATGCTACTTTTTTTTTCTTACTGAATTTCGCGCAAAGCTACATGAGGGTTATCTGTGTTAGCCGTCCCTACTTTAGCAATGTAAGACTAGAGGGAAGGCAGCTTAGGCTACTCTTTTATCAACGAATAGTGGGATCGACCGTAACAATTATAACGCCCTCACAGCTGAAAGGGCGAGCATGTTTGGTGTGACGCGGATTCGAACCGACGACTCTCGGATTACGAGTCGAGTGCTTTAACCAACTGGCCATGCTTGGCCGATGCTCTTCTTATTTGCACTCATTGGTAAATATGTAGGCTTACGACGCTAAAAATAGAGTTTTGATATCCATGGTGTGCGGAGCAAAGACCACTAATTGTAGCAATAACCAAAATTAAACTAACTTCTGGTCGACTACATGTACAGTTGTGTGTTTGTAAGCCAGCCTTATCCCGAAAAAAATAGGATAAATAGTAAATAATTTTAAAATATAAGTCATACTTGTTTGTTTTAAAGAAGTGTACATCAAAGTTTATTAATGGTAATACTTTTGGTACAAAAATTATGTAAACATGGCTTGCGTTTCATGTTTCCCAGTAAATTGATTAACCAATAATCCAGCTATCGGACAGGGCCTTATTGTATTTCATTAAGACTATTCTCTATGTCAGAACCTGTTTCAGAAAAAAAAAATAACCTTAAGAATACCAGTCATATCAAATATTTAGTAGTGATTATGTTCATGATTACCGAAAGCAGTGTTTTAAAAAACGGCCTGGCATGGCAGGTGAGTTAAGGCGTATTGTTTGTTTTTTTGGAATTTCGCACAAAGCTACTCGGGGCTATCTGTGCTAGCCGTCCCTAATTTACCAGTGTAAGACTAGAGGGAAGGCAGTTAGTCATCACCACCCACAGCCAACTCTTGGGCTACTCTTTTACCAACGAATGGTGGGATTGACCGTAACATTATAACGCCCCCACGGCTGGGAGGGCAAGCATGTTTGGCGCGATGCAGACGCGAACCCGCGACCCTTGGACTACGAGTCGCACGCCTTACGCGCTTGGCCATGCCAGGCGAGTTAAGGCGTAATCTGACGGCCGCGCTATCGAATCCCCGTCCCACTGACCATGATCACCCTTTCAGCCGTGGGGAGGGCGTTATAATGTTACGGTCAATACCACTATTCGGTGGTAAAAGAGTAGCTTAAGAGTTGGTGGTGATGTCTAGCTGTCTTCCCTCTACGCTTACGCTGCTAAACTGGGGACGGCTAGCGCAGATAGCCCTTGAATAGCTTTGCGCGAAATTCAAAACAAACAGACTTTCCAAGTAATTTTTGTTTCATTCATATAACAAATATTTCCATGGGAATGAAATAATTGAAATGTATATTAAAGCTTGAAATATGGAGTAAAATTAAATTATATATTGTTCAATCACATGGCTCGAATCTTTTTTGAATGCATATTTTGGAATGGAGCTCAAGGTCGTTTAAAGTTTAAATTTCCAACAGAAGAAGGAGCTAAGTGATGGCATCTTATCACGTGTAGCAAGGCTATTTTTATTCATGTCGAATTTAATGTTTGGTGCATGTTGTTAATGGTTTTGTACGTGTGTTTCCGTCCTCAAGAGTCACGTTCCAAAGAGCAACAAGTTTGGGAGTTTCATTGACAGAGACGTGCGATGTTTCTCATATAGATTTTATAAAAGATTACTGTTATAAAAATTATATTTTCAGTACATTATAGTGATGTACAACACATTATAATCCAAGGTATAATGAACATAACTCTAACTCGGGATGGTCCATTTATGCCTTGGGGCTTTCGTCTCCAAGGGGGCTATGACACGGGCCAGCCCCTGATCATCCAAAGGGTAGGAAATTTTAGTTGATTTTGTAGGTTTTTCCTTCTATTTAGTTTTTACTATTTTTTGATAAACATTGTGTTTGTTTTCGTTTTTGATTCACATATAAAGAAACCCTGGTGTCTCTTGGCATGAATCTCAGTTTTATCGTCTCATCCAAGCTGAGGAAATGCAAGTATGTGTTTCTTAGAGCAGAATAATTTCTTATTGAATGATCACACCAGTCTTCTGTATATATGAATATTTGTGTGTATGTGTTTGTTTAAAAGTATAAATATAATATACAATGTGAAGTATGTATATTAACCGTTTTAATGCAGGTAACATTATAGTTTTTTTTTTAGGTTACAGGTTTGTTCAAACACAATTTAAGAAACGTTGCAAAGTTTAATATTTGTGACGTATATGCAAAATGTATAGTGATTTAACAATTCTGTATAAAATATTTGCCGATATATATGCAAACTGTGCGAATCTACTCAATTGTCTACCTGCGTTATGCTGAGACAGTTGGAGAATATGAGCTAATAACTAGTACTTATAAAATAACTCGGTTTCAAATATCAAACAAAGCTGTCTCTCAGCTAGTCTTCATTATCGGAGTATTTGAACCAATTATTAAATTATGGTCAATAATTACAGACAAATCTCTACTATCTGTACATCCAAGACATTTTACAATAATATCTTAGTGGTCAATAATCACAGACATATCTCTACTATCTCTATATCCAAAACATTTACAATAATATCTTGAAGATCTCCGAAAAAAAAAAGAAATGTTAATGTGATAAGAAAAAATTAAGCAAAATGTGTGAAATCTCGAGCTAAACTTAAAAGTAATATTTCTAAACTTATAGGGTTATGTGTTATTCCTGAGCTTAAATGGTTATGTAGTATTTGTAAGCTTAAATGGTCATGTATTATTTCTAAGCTTAAAGGATCATGTATTCTTTCTAAACTTAAAGGTAATGTATTATTTCTAAGCACCCATGAGCGAAAGAGAAAAGTATATGCTATAATATGTAAACAACACTACATTCCTCTTCCTAGTATCGACGAGGCTTTTTGTTTAATACTAGGACTCATCAGGCCGGCTATGGTACGACAGACACAGTAGTTGTCGAGGCGTTATGTACACGCATATAATATATATATATATAACATATATAATTTATAACATATAAATTTTCATAAAAAACATTAATTTTTCTGGTAAAATTTCAAAATAACCAAGAAGAAGTAAAGAAAAAAAACTTTAGTTTTAGAACAACTCTGGTTATCAAACTTAAGCATCTCTTAACTGGATCGAATTAAGAACAACTATTATGATGTGAACCAAAAGAGGCAAATCAGTTTTAATTATTACCAAGTTTTCTATTAATATTTTAAAAATCAAAGTTCTAGGTTTAGAGTGAACATCATATCATTTATTATTGTATTTAAATTTTATCTTTTTATTTACTGTTGCTCAAAATCGTTATGTTTTATTCGGACTTTGGTCATTAAAAATCTTGGTATGTGTTTAATAAAGTAATACTTTTATTTTTAACATTTGTTCTATGAGTTACACTTGATACTTGTTTCTTTGTAAGACAGAACCCTAGTCTATAACCTACGTGACTATAAGTAAAGGATTAAAATCTTTGGTTTTATATTCTTTGTGAAAGAATGTGTTAGAAAGTTGGCGGATTTGACGTTTGAATGCTTTAACACTTCAATACCTACTCTTTCCTCGTAATTATCACAGAAAAAAAGACACAATAACAACAAACAGTCGGGACCTTAAATTTGTTCACAAACTGTATATAAATTCAAATAGTCATCATTTGAGTAAACTAGTGTTATGTAATAAAATCTATTATCATATATAACAATTTTCAAAACATTTGCTTTTATTGATGAACAGTAACTTTTGAATTACTTGTCAATGCGAAATAAACTTTTATACAAAATATGAAATGGATAAATATAAAATGAGGTAGGCCTATGAGAACTTCAACCACACTAATTTCCCTTTCAATATACCGGGTATGTTCTAAAGAATAATATGAGGTTATACTAAGTTAAACTAACTTCTCTAGCTTTTAAATGAGCTTTGTAATGAAATACACCAGATAAAAATATAAACAGAGTGAAACAATCCTTATTAAATATAAAACATAGTAAAACTATGTGTATACACAGAGGACAACATATTTACTGAATTATAAAGTTTTTAAAGAATCCGATTGAAGTCTTTAAATTTTTCTTGTAAAAGTCTATTACTGACTAAAAACTTAGATTATATGTACAGATTTATAATGATAGTTTTCTCGTGTGGCGTGCATTGCGTACATTACTATTTCACATTAGGACAGAAAAATTAAATAATATATAATTTTCAGGTGTCACCTGACCAGGTAGCGGAAAAGGCTGTTGTCTACTTTTACGTAAATATTCTGCTTTACGACTATCTTTCCCCAAGTGAAGACATGTGACATCATAGATGAATTACCCACAACAACAAATAACTCTGGTGAAAGGAATATACTTCCTTGATAAATGTTCTGCATTAAACTATATGCAACTCCACGTATGAAAATTTTGATTTTGTAACATAATGCTGTATTTTAGATGTATATTTTGTTGTTTGTTGTTTAACGTTTTATGGTGCAAAGAAACTGCGCTATCTGAACCAAACAAGCAGTAAAGTGTATTTTGTATTAAATTATATATGTCTTTTTCGCTACGAAATGTAATTTAATTATTTTAGTACAATACAGTGTTCCTCTCCTTCAAGCTAGAAAATATCTAATTTTTTTATATTTAAGCACCAGGAAAACAATAGTCCAACAAAAAGACGTAAAACGTTTCAACAGTTTTACAATAAATACCCACACTCTTTGCGGAATATAACGGAAAGTACACTAGTTGTTTCTAAGCTCCACATTTACGAAGCTGATAAAAACTTAATTTATGTATATCACTGTATTATTGCTATTAAGGCAAAAATGATAAGTTCTTTGGTGGATTTGTTTCTGATAAACTGAAAGGATTCTTGCATATTTATCATTTTTTTAATTCCATGCATATGCAAGATGCAGTTCAGACTGAAATGTCTAATTTCAGTGAAGATCAGTCTAATGTAAAACGTTTGTTTTTGTAGTTAGCACAAAGCTACTCAGTGGGCTATCTGTGCTCTGCCCACCACAGGTATCGAAACCCGGTTTACAGCGCTGTGGCATTGGAGGGGGGGCGTGAAAACTCCTTTAGAATATAAGCACGAAACACGATAACACCAAATGATAGATATGCAAGAATCCTTTCAGTTTATGAGAAATAAATCCACAAAAGAACTTATCATTTTTGCCTCAATAGTAATAATACAGTGATATACATAAATTAAGTTTTTATCAGCTTTGTAAATGTGGAGCTTAGAAACAACTAGTTAAAAAAAACACGTTCAAGTTTCCAGTTCAAATATAGCTGTCTTTGTTTTGAACTACTAATCAGAAGAAGCACGACCAATCAGCAATACTCGTCGCCACATAGGTTTTGCTCGGACTCTTTGGAATGAATAAACAACTTGGTTGTCGCATGTCACAGAAAGAGGTCTACAAAGCATCTGACCCTTCCTGGTCCATATAAAAAGAAAATTAACCAACATCACTACGCAGAAACTTAAAGCACTTATTATAACACATCCAAAACTGAGACTGTGAAGCGCGTTCAGTGACACGTCTTGTATCTTGAACCTTTTGGACTTTAGCTTTTTACACAAACCACTAAATCACACTTGGCCTTGAAATTAAATAAGAAATTGCTTTAATAGCAGTTTTATGATATGAAAGGTCCTTGCCTGTTTTCTGAATTTCGCGAAAAGTTGCACGAGGGCTTAGTTTGCTCATCGTCCCTTATTTATCAGTGTAAGACTAAAGGGAAGGCAGCTAGTCATCACCATCCATCGCACCGCCAATTCTTGGGTAACTCTTTTACTGACGAATAGTGGGATTGATTGTACCATTATAATGACCCCACAACTGAAAGAGAAAACATGTTTGGTGTGACGGGATTCGAACCCGTGACTCTTAGATTACGATCGAGCGCCCTAACTGCCTGACAATGTCAGGCAAATTAGTTTAAGAGTTGTTACTTTGTAACAACTAACTTGTAGCATTTAATATTAGAGTTTAAAGAAAAAAAATGTTTGAAAATTGTGAATTCTAGAAACATGTAAGTGTGGTTTATTAATAATTTTCGAAATTTAAATTCATCTTGTACCGTAAAACATACACGGTAATAAACTATTTTTATGTTATTTCATTCTATGATTTGATGCTAAACAGGTTAGGAAGTTGTTTTGTTTTTTTTACTCATACAGACGGGAAACGACAACCAGACTCCACGGGATTATTTTTGGGTGCACTTAGACTTCCGTTTCTTTACAGAAGCTGTTCTCAGCTCCACACAGATGGCCAAATTGCATTTGTGTAATACGAACCGTTTAGTGTTTGGCTTCATACGAGATTTTTAAACTAAGATTTAAAGAATTTCATTAAGTCAAACGTATCCTAGAAGATCATCACAGGTACCCGTTGCTTGTCTTTTAAAGTCTCAATTATATGTATCTAAATCCGAGGGTTTTCAAATGATTACGGCGAAAAAACGTATTTAGATTTTCTTAATGTTATGAAAATCAAAACAAATCACTATTAGTGGTTTTTGTTTCTAGTTCACATGTAAGAACAAAGTCTTTAAAGCACCTTCAGTAATATAAAGATCACAGATAAAAGGACTAAAAATGAATGAGTCTTCAAATATTTGTGAAAAGGCAGTACATTCAATTATGATATATTGGTTTGAATTTCGCGAAAAGCTGCACGAGGACTTGGTTCGCTGGCCATCCCTGATTTAGTAGTGTAAGACAAGAGGGAAAGCAGCTAGTCATCAGCACCCACCGCTAACTCTTGGGCTACTCTTTCACCAACGAATAGTGGGATTGACCGCGACATTATAACGCCCCCACGGCTGAAAGGATGAGCCTGTCTGGTGCGACGGGGATTCGAACCCGCGATCCTCGGATTACGAGTCGTGTGCCTTAACCACCTGGCCGTACCAGGCCATTATAATATATGTATATGTGTAAATATTTACACATTTAATCACGGAGTTTGTTTTTTTTTATGATAAAAATTGTCATTTCTTGGATTGTTCAGGTACAGTTTTACTGTTACTTCCGATCTTGAAACTTTTCAGTAAGCCAGTGGGCCATCAAAAGATAAAATGTTTCAATCAGGCTTAATAGAATAGTTAATTTTCCGTTAATGGTATGTTACTTTTCGAGTTTATTAGTTTAAGTTCATGTAGTGTTTTGATAATTCACGTTTATATTTTATTGAGACGTATAGTAAAAGTAATTAACGTTGGACTGTAAATGAAAAAAATTGCTTGGTGTATTTTTGTTTCATTGGTGAACATTATAAATAGTACTAGTATATGTTTCATCAGTGAACATTATAAATAGCACATGTTTTAGGCTACACTACATTAAGTGCGCCACTCCGATCAATATTACAGGTGTACCTCTCGCCCGACCACATTGAAGGGCCATTATAAAATTTCTTTTACAATGACATTTTAAGTTCTCAGTCGCCCCTGAATAAACATATAATATCATTTTCTCTTTGTTAAATATAATCTAATTTAAAATTAGAATTTATATGATTCTACTGAAATATTTGCATACAATATTTAAACATTTGTTGTTTCCAACCGGAATGATATCTGATACGGTACGGAGACTAAACGAGCTGGTCAGAACCCTCTAACGTTGAGGTAAACCATCTGTAACTTAAATATGCAGCTTCTCTTAACCGAATAACAGGATACTTTTACTGTTATAAATATCCCTACAAATAAAAGTCCGGAACTTGCTTGGCGTCATACCATGGTTTGAAACTTCGAACTTCGATCAGCAGTCTGGCATGCTAACAACTAGGCCACAATGTTTTTCAAGGAGCTCGGTTTTAAGTGCGATAAAAAATGTTTTACGTTACATTAAGTCATAGAATTCAAAATTAACTTGTTAACTGTGCAAATCTGAATGTTAATGATCCGTCACTCGTCAATGTGTTACACATTTGGGGCCGTGCATTAATTACTTTTACAAGTATTGAACCGCGATATTTAGCGTCATAAACCCCAAACCGCTAAAGAACCGTGCGGGGAAGGAAACTTGGATATGTTGTAAAAAGTATCACTATTCAGTGAGATAAGAGTTAGCAGTAGGTTCTCTTGCCAGGCTGCTATGTCCCAAGCCTAACAGTTTGCCATGCCGCTATGTCCCAAGCCTAACAGTTTGCCATGCTGCTATGTCCTTAGCCTCACAGTTCAGAATTATAGCTGGGTATATGTAGACAACCATTCCGTAGCTTTACTCGAAAACCATGAAAACAACAGTGCACAACTACAGTTTTGGATATCAGTTTTTACTATTTTAAAAGTGTACTATTATAATGAAATATTCCGTATAGTATATGTATGTATATATATATATGTGAAGATTGAAGTACGTAATCGCTATGAATCCACGAACTCCAGATTCTACAGTATTATTTTGGCTGGATAAATGCCTAGTTTTAGTCATACAAATACTTTACAGATGTATTACAAGGAGTTTGGACAAGTAGCAAATTTTCTTTGGGAAATTCTGGCACAAACAATTTTTTTTTACATATATAGCTGAAGTAGCGAGGGATCTAAGAATAGCATTAACTCCTTCCATCAGATTAAATGAAGTAAAAATACAATTTATATGTTATGTCTTGGGTTCTTTTGGGTACAAAAAAAAAGTCCACTTTTCCATACACCCACATATTTGTATAAGTATGCTTGAGTAAATTTTGTATTATAGTGAAGTAGATCATTTTGTTCATACCTGTTAACATTTTGGTGTTACATTTATATGAGACTAAAATTATACTTTGGGACATCATATTTTTTATTCATGTCGTATTGGTCATTTTGTAACATATAGTAGGTAAAGTTTATTTTGTTTCTCATACTCATTTTATTTAAAGGAAAACAAAGCACAAGTTCAACAGACCATAAAAAATGTACTCTACTAACTAATACATTCTCACAAAGCCTCTTGCATTACAATATAAATATATAATGTTATATTATACATCACAGTGGCTTACTTGGCTTACTTTCTGCTCCTGTTGTTATTTCATTTATGACAGTATTTGCCTTCCTGTTTCTATTGTTATTTGATTTATGACTTTGATTTTCATATAGGTATAAGTGTACCTTACTTCTGGACTTCTCTCTAGTAAAAATAAACACGTAATTGTTTTAAACCTCATTTAGGGCGTGGATAAACTTAAAATTAAACGTTTTTTCAAACCATCCATATCACCTTACAAGTATCAAAATATCCAGCAATAAGCAAAGAAGAAAAAAACAAGGTGAAGGACGGCTCTTGGGGAGGGAACAACCTAAAATTAAATACTTGTTTTTTACTTTTTAAATGATCTCTAGCGCCTGTGATCTTAACAAAGAAACATGCAGTAACGTCATTTTAGATTATTTTAAACCAGTATTGTTACGTCACGTTATCTTACAGTTACCCGGTTGCGTCATTTTATATTATTTAAGACTTATCCAGTTATATCATGTTACACTATTTTAAACTTATCAGGTTGTATCATGCTACATTATTTTAGAAGTTGTATTATTTGAGGCTCATCCAATCAAGTTACATTATTTAACACTTAACAAGTTAAGTATTTTAGATTTACTCAGTTCCATTATGACACATTATTTTAATTTTGGAGCAAGACGTTTAGTATATGTATCTTGCAATATATATCTCTGTATTACAAGATTAATCAGACGGAAATACGTTCAATAGATACTTTATCAACAGTTATTTGTTGCATAGATATAAATAATTCTCATATAGCCGGAAGTAAAAACGTACAAATATTGCGTTCATTATTGACAAATAACATTCCTTGTGCTTTTTCATCTTTTACTTCAAATCAGTAATTTTGTCCCAGATTTCCGCTTAATGCTTTTGTCAAAACAGATCGAAGTATAATCATTCAAAGATTTTGCAATCACACTTACATAAAATAAGGATCATACTTTGATCATAATAAGTAAATATTATTTCTATCAGTCAGAGTTACTTATAAGTATGCATATTATATACAGTCGGTTAGATCAAATGCTCAACTACACATTTGGTTAATAACATTTGTTACATTTTAAAATTTATCTCGGACGAGTCTCCTATTTGTTGTGTGTTGTGTGTGTTTTCTTATAGCAAAGCCACATCGAGCTATCTGCTGAGCCTATCGAAGGAAATCAAACCCCTGATTTTAGCGTTGTAAAGCCGGAGACTTACTGCTGTACTAGCGGAAGACTCTCCGATTTGTTGTACGTACGTTACGTATTACGATTTAAAATAGTCGAACATTTCAATTTTAATTTTAGAATTAATTGAATGTTAATATATATCAACTATATGATATTTACCAAGAAGATTAGTACACAGAATTTTCTTTCTTAACAAAAATATATTTTAATATGCAAACAACAATACAATTGATATTAACGGTTATTGCAAATATTGGTTTGTATACAAGTGTTTTACAAACTTACAAACTATACTGAGTTTTCTATCTGGTATAGAACTGAATATTTTATCAATGGTCCAGGCTCAAAACGACAAATTAATTCTGAGTTGATATTGTTACATCTCGCTTAAGCTAACTAGCTGTCTTTCCTTGGCTGACACTTTAGCGACGAAGATATTTAATACCTCGTAAAAATAATAACGTCCGAAGTTACTTCACCAGAGTTAAAACGGTTCATAATGTTCGAAATCTTTGAACGTTCCTTGCCAAATTCTGTAGTTTTCCGACCAATAAGCTTTAATCACAGTTATAGCTTCCGGGACTTATAGTACACAGACTGTAGCTGACCAGTAATATTTTGCAACTGTCTCTCGGCGTCTTGTGAAGTCTTGCTATTATATACTCATTAAGCGAGATTCTCGAAAGTTTAATAATGTTCTAAGATACGTTAGTGTCTTCGTAAAACATATATTGTTAATTCTCACTTTCTAGAATATTCTACAAGAGTATTTGGGCAATACACATCCAACAATATACGTCACATACATCAAGCTGAAACAAACGTATACATTAAAATAAATGTATACCAGTAAATCCGCTATACATTTTAATTTTCATTCGTGCCCAGTGAGTTTGGGATCTGTCCTAACATTACTTGAAATTTTGAATGTATTTTGTTGAAATATTTTTTTTGTGAAATAAAAATAAAAGACTGGAAGGAAGACAGCTAGCCAATAACAACCACCACCAACTCTTTGACTGCTCTTGTATTAACAACAAATAGTGGAATTGGATCTGTATTCATTTGTTTGTTTTTTGAATTTCGCGTAAAGCTACACGAGGACTATCTGGACTAGCCGTCCCTAGCTTAGTAACGTGAGACTCGAGGGAAAACAGCTAGTCATCATCACCCTCCGCCAGCTCTTGGGCTACTCTTTTACCAACGAATAGTGAAATTGACCGCACATATAACGCCCCCACAACTGGTTAGGTTTTGGAATTTCGCACAAAGCTACTCAAGGGCTATCTGTGCTAGTCGTCCCTAATTTAGCAGTGTAAGACTAGAGGGAAGGCAGCTAGTCATCACCACCCACCGCCAAACGATGAGAAACTTTTACCAACGAATAGTGGGATTGACCGTCAAGTTATAACGCCCCCACGGCTGGGAGGGCGAGCATGTTTGGCACGACCGGGATGCGAACCCGCGACCCTCAGATTACGAATCGCACGCCTTAACACGTTTGGGCATGCCGGGCCCCCACGACTGAAAGAACAAGCATGTTGGATGTGATGGGAATTCGAACCCGTGACCCTAGGACTACGGGTCGAGTGCTTTAACCACCTAGCCATGCCGGGCCTACCTGTATTCGTAACTCCAAACTGTGACGCGCTCCATTTTTATTTCGGAAGCGAAATGCGAACAATAAATTTCTCAGATTTATAGAACGAAAGATTAACCAAAAGCCTAAACCAAGCCCTTTACTGAGACGAAGTTACACACAGATTATTTCAATTCATACTTTTTGTGCAATTTCATCCTCTATCAAAATTATTACTGACATGACTATTTTCAACTAGTTTTTCAGATGTGTTTGAATATAGTTGAATTTAGAGAATCTTTATTCTACACTAATGATCGAATTTCAATGTGACAAAACCTTAGAGAAACGATGATTTTATCTTGTTTTTTTTATAAAATAGTACATACTCGACTAAATACCTTGTTATCTCTACCCAAGGCCGACATAGACAGGTAGTTAAGGCGCTCGTCCTTTCAGCCGTGGGGACGTTATAATATACAGTGAATCCCACTGTTCGTCGTTGGTAAAAGCAGCCCAAGAGTTGGCGGTGGGTGGTGATGACTAACTCTCTTCCCTCTTGTCTTACACCACTAAATTAGGGACAGTTAGCGCTGATATCCCTCGTGTAACTTTGTGCGAAATTCAGACCAAAGAAACCTCTGTCCACTGCCTGGGATGTTGGTTTCAGTTCTCAGTGTGTCCGTAAAAAGATTTTTTTCTTGTGATTTTCATGAAATTGGTTTAAAAAAGTTGTTTTCAATAAACTAAGTGATTAAATTTTGTCGAATAAAGGTCAAAAGGTAAGATCACAGTGAAGGTCAAGCACATGACTGAAAACATTTATATTTTCGTACAAAATCTGAATGTCATCCACTGGATGCAGGTCACAGGTATAGTTTACATTGAAGGTGAACCGCTATGGTTATAAAACACACTCAAAACTTAATAATATAATGATTATCTTCAGTGATGTCGAGAAACCCACTTGTTGAGAATTTTATATGCAAAAAACGGCTCTTTTGGGCTAAGAAAACACTTCAAATAGAAGAGCGAACAACGTTTCGACCTTCTTCGGTGAACCTGACGATGACCGAAGAAGGTCGAAACGTTGTTCGCTCTTCTATTTGAAGTGTTTTCTGAGCCCAAAAGAGCCGTTTTTTGCATATAAAATGATTATCTTGGTACGTGGACCTACACTTTTGAGGGCAAAGAGTATTTTTTTTTGGTATATATATATTAGGTTGATTGCTGTGAAAGTAAAATATATATATATATATATATATATATATTTGTAGGGTTGAATTGAACTTTTCAAGCGATTTTTTAAGTTTTATTTTTTGAAGCAACATATGACTGACAGCATTAACCGTTAATATTTACATTACGAAAGTGAAAACTTTCTAACACATTTTTGTTGAATTAGTCAAATTCAATTTTCTATACATTCTTTTCGACTGTAGTGTTCTGTTTAAAATTATTAAGCTGGACGTTCTGTTAGTACGAAATGTAAAACTGAGAAATACGTTCGGTTTCAAGAAATACGTTTTGTTTACTGGTTTTAAAGCGATGAGAATAATTCACATTTGAATACAGTAAAGTTTCAGTTTTCTTTCCCCGTATCTCAACTGTAAAATCCATGTGTGACTCTAAGTAGAGCCTAACCTGTTATAAGTTGACAGTGGTGACTTGCATATGTCAGAATTTTCGAAGTTATGAATTAAACAGAGACGTACTGTGTGTAGTGTGAGTGTGAGCTTGCAGAGGGCGCAACTAGAAGAATTGCCGACTGCTCAATGAACTAACGCAGCGAATTAGGTTGATTTGTTTCATTTGTTTCAAGAATGACGTATCAGCCCCTCGATCTAAAACACTGATTCCTGGCTTCAGTACTGCGCCCTCTAACAACAGTCATAATAATGTGTATATGAAAATTAATATAGACTTTACTATGGCTTTAGCTTACTTCTCAAACATTAAACTAAATCTATATTAGCAAGAAGCAGGTACGTATATGCAGTAAACGAGTGAACATTGTTCAGTTGAGATCATAAATACCCAAATCGAATACATGAATCAGATATACATCATTATCTGGACGGAAAACGCATGTTGTTTATGTGAATACTGCAAATGTTTTCGATGGAGTTTAGAAGATAATATGGAAAGAATCTCTTACAAAAGACTGTAAATACAGGGGCATCATCTCAAACGAATCACTCACAATGGCTGGTTAATTCTTTGGTATGGATACTAGGGTAGTAAAGATTGGCTGTCCTTCTTTGGCCAATATCTCAAATGATGGAGGACAACAGTTAGTCTTAATAACGTTGCCATAAATATAAATTAAGAATCCACACTTGTTGGAAACAGTTTATTGACAATTAAACTAGCAGGCACGGCTCGCTGAAGTAAGCTTGTTCAAATTTCTCTCATACTTTGTTAGGTTTCGTTTGTTTGTTTGCTTGTTTTGAATTTTGCACGAGGGCTTACTGCGCTAGCATTCGTTAATTTAGCTGTGTAAGACTAGAGGGAAGACAGCTGGATATCACAACCAACTCTTGGGTTACTCTTTTACCAAGGAATAGTGAAGGTTTATACGTCATATTATAACGCCCCAACGACTAAAAGGGCGAAAATGTTTGGTGTGACGGGAATTCAAACCCACGGCCGTCAGATTACGAGTTGCGTGCCTTAAGCCGGGGGTCCTGGCATGGCCTAGCGCGTTAAGGTGTGCGCTTCGTAATGTGAGGGTTGCGGGTTCGCGCCCGAGTCGCGCCAAACATGCTCGCCCTTTCAGCCGTGGGGCGTTATAATATGACGTGTCAATCCCACTATTCGTTTGTAAAAAAGTAGCCCAAGAGTTAGCGGTGGGAGGTGATAACTAGCTGCCGTCCCTCTTATCTTACACTGCTAAATTAGGTACGGCGAGCGCAGATAGCCCTCGTGTAGCTTTGCGCGAAACTCAAACCAAGCCAATCTGACAGTGTGAGACCGCAGACAATATCGCTGTGTCACTGGAGGTACATCTAATAGCGAAATTATTATTGGCATAAGTGATAAAAACGCATGAATAATAAAATATAATTTACTTAATACGCAATACTGAGTTTAAATATTTGTTGCCATTAGCTTGTAGTGAAACAACAGAAGCTGTACAGCGTGCATGAGTATCTAAATTCGTAATCTGTCAGAATAATATGGGCTTCCTTATAATATAACATTAATCATGGTGATTCATTCTGATATAAATCTTATATAAGTTATTTCGAGAGTGGATTATAAATGTTTTGAGTGATAAAGATTGCGTCGTATATAATGCAACTAACTAACTAGCCAACTCTTCCAGTCAGTTAGAGGTATTTATGGTTCTCCCTGCTAGTCACCCAAAAATGTCTTCATTGAAAGAACAGTTTCTGATATGGAGAAGAACATCTCTTTTTACACAAGGCGGATGTTTAGTTATTGGCCAGGAGACAATCGCTTCAAGTGAAAGATTATTGCCAGGAAGAAGAGAGGTTTAATGATAATTTAATAATATCTCAAACACAACGTTCTGATGGATTGTTCACAGATGCCAAACCTCTACATAGTTTATTAAGGTATTCAAATTGGTTTTTCATTTAGTCGTAGAAACTTTTAAAACCAACTCAGAATCACACGTTCGAACCGTTCAGTTTGTTTTCAGAAAGTTTCTAACGTTGCAGTATGTTTTACAAGTCTCAGATCAAAACGTTTTGAGGCTTCTTACAAATTTCTTTTTAACCACAAAAACATTACTGGCCGTGGCTATTATTTTATCTGTTGAACCTGTTTCTTTTTAGATATAAACTTTTTTTAAATTTTTTCTTTTAACTGTTTTAAATATTTTTAGTTCTCAGTAAGTTAGCTTGCAGCTCTATAAGTTGACTATTAAAACTTCATTATTTCATATAATTAATAATTGAGGGCAAATCGAGAAGTTCGTTACTAATCTAGCGTAAAAAATATAGAAAAAGGCCTAGCGTAGCTATATTTACCACGATTTTACTGTGTGAGAACTACTTCCTTCGGACAAATAAAGTTGTGTAAACATATTTCAAAAAGTATAGAGTATGGTAAAGTGCCAGAAATAATAGAGCAACCCAATGTTTTAGACGGTGACTCAGCTTTGAATATTTCCACATTATACTTAAACCGTTTTGTTCTGAGTTCGAACTTCAAAATTATTTATTTATAAACTGGAATACGATTATTATTAAAAAAAAGTGAAGAACGATGTTAACATTGCAGTTTTAATTTTAAATTTAACACCAGACGTTGATCTAAGGCTTGATTATTTTTTTCTGTTCATTTTTGGCCCGGCATGGTCAGGTAGTCAGGGCGCTCGAGGGTCGTGGGTTTGAATCTCCATCACACCAAACATGCTCGTCCCTTCAGCCGTGGGAGCGCTATAATGTTACTGTAAATCTCACTATTCATTGGTAAAAGAGTAGCCTAAAAGCTGACGGTGGGTCCTGATGACTAGCTTTCTTCCAGTCTTACACTGCTGAATGAGAGACAATTAACATAGATTGCCCATGTGTAACTTTGCGCGATATTCAAACGAACAAACTGTTTATTTTTACCTTTATTATCATAATCTCTTTAGATGAAGTGATTGTAGACATCAGTTGTCTATTCTATTGTAATTATATTAACATGCGTAGTTGTGTCGTGCTTGTTTCAGAATTGTTGCTCGAAGCTTGATCTATTTGAGTGTGGGTCACCGTCTTAGACTTAATCTGAAGAAAATGTAGCTATTTAAAAACATCCACGGCTAACTCTTGGGCTACGTCTATCTTATCAAATAGTGGTATTTCACTGTCACTTTTATAACACATGCACGGTTCCAGAGTGTGAGATAAGATTTTACAATAGCAGACTGCCAACAACGTTCCCTCGCATACACAATACTAAGCACGCTAACAAGTAGGCCACGCTAACATATCTGCGTATAAGTAAGTTGTTAACATTATGCTTACACGTTTTTCTGTTTCTTCTTCTGTTGTCTCATTGAATGTGGAGGTTTTAGATAACTGATCCGACCTCTGTTTATGTTTGACAAGTATAAACAAAACCCTTTGTCAAACGCCATCCTGTTTTGTTTTTTATATAAACAAATATATTCTGTTTCTATTAGCTGGAGTTATTTATAACAGATGTTGGCGTTGGAAAGTCTAAATATTTACAAGACTTTTTTAATGCATAGCATGTTAGTTGTAATGAAAACAATATTACTGTGGCGTTCACTTTTTTTTTTAATCAAGCTCGCAAAATACCAATATAATTAATTTATTTGACATTAAATACTATATTTTAAAACTTCATTGTATATCCAATCTTTATATATTATCAAATAATAATAATATTTTAACCATATTTTATTTGCCGTATCTTGTGTGGATGGCACGTTTCGCTTCATCCAGAACTCACCATTTCAGCTGGGACACAGTAAATACGTATTCCAATTTAACCCAATTCAATCCTTGACAGCAGTGTTCATTTAAAATTTTTCAGATCTCGAAGAGGCCAGAAAGATAATTAGGGGCGCTCAGAAACTGTAATGTTTGGAACACAATTAATACAAGTAATTTTCTACAACAGTTATTAGTTGTTACAATATTAATATCAGCAATTTGTTACAACAGTTGTTATGGTGTGAACGTCTTTTTCAAACAGGTGAACTATGATTATAATTAATTTACTTGTCTATAGACATCCCTGTTAGGCCTAATAATTATTCCAACAGGCATGATGAGTTCTGAATTGAGCTTAACGTGTCGTCCCCAATGAATACCGTGAGCAAAGTGTGATTGAAACACTATTATTATTCGCTCTTCTAATTTTTGCAAATCTCTAAGGGACTAGATATAGGATAAAATGTTAAAAATACAACAGATCTAACACTAGTTTCCAATGGAAAGTATATTAATATTATTTTATCATCAAAGTACTATATATGCATTAAATAAAGTCACCTGTTAACAGAACTCCTCAAAGTGAAATTTCACGACTGCATAAATTACGCTTCTGCAATTAACCTCAAAGTTGATATTAGTAACAGTGAAATACGTACATTTCACGAATGGTAAAAACAAGTACTATCACTCAATTTATTTTTCAGTTTGAACTTCCTGACCTCAACAATCTTGTTTATTTTCAGGAGAGACCCAGCATGGACAGATGGGTTAAGCTGTTCGACTCGTAAATAGTTTATTCTCTCATTTCTGAAGTGTTTGAGGATTAGAGTTCTCAAATAAACTAAAAATAGTAAAATATTAATTTAGAGACTAAACATGTGCTATTTTACTTTAAATCATCAGATTCAAGTAACAAAATTACAAATCCATTTGACAAAGGTCATAAACACTTCTAATTCCTTCACATTACAAGAAGATGAGACTTTAATCAGCCTTTTCTTCTGTTCGTTTTCAGTTCTAATGTCCGGCATGACCATGTGGTCAAGGCACTCGACTCGTAATCTGATGGTCGCGCTTTCTAATCCTCGTCGCATCGAACCTGCTCGCCCTTTCAGCCGTGGAGGCGTTATAATGTGACAGTCAATCCCATTATTCGTTGATAAAAGAGTATCCCAAGAATTGGCGGTGGGTGGTGATACTGCTTATACTGCTAAATTAGGGACGACTAACGCATAGTCCTTCTGTAGCTTTGCGCGAAATTCGAAAACAAACAAATAAATACTTCCGGCTAATGGTCTCACAGTGGATTCGGTTATATCGAGAACAAGATCCCTACTTCACTAGCTTTCGTATTTTGTCTGGACTGTGTATGGGATGCCTACTACAGGTATCGAATCCTATAGTTGGGATTTCACAGACATACCGCTGTTCCGGTGGAAGACATGCGTATAGTCCAAATAACATTTATAAAGAAAAACACAAATTAAAATAATGTTGAAAATATTCTGCTTAAAAAATGATTTATTTTACTATATTAAATAAAACTTTCCAAAAACAAAAGATGAATAACAAGAAAAATAAAAGAAATAGTTCACTTTAAAGCTTGTATCTCTCGAATTTACAAACTTACAACGTTCAAGTCCAGGATTTGGTTTCCCGCGGCGGACAGAGAGAGCTTGGGATATGTAATTTTGCGTTTAAAACTAAACAGCCATATTTTGTTCTCTCATATTTCACCGTTCCTAAATTGTATAAGTTGTAGGAGGCTTCGCATTTTATAAGAATAAAGTGAAACGAAACGCCATGATTTTATTTAATTTTTTATAGGTGCGGAGGTGCTTGATGCATTTGTCAATAACTTCTATCATTGAACATAATTTACTATTTTCAGCCTAATGATAAAATGATCTGAACAAATGGAAGTGTTTGCCTGAACAAAAATACATCTAATGTCGAAATGTTATTGGTTTTTACTCATAAAATATGTGTTAACTTCGTATCAGTTTGTTCCTGTTATTACTATTTTTACTTTTAAAATCTAAGGAATATAAAATGCTGATTATTGTGTTACCTACGTGTCAGTTATTGTTTGTTTGTTTTGGAATTTCGCACAAAGCTACCCGAGGGCTATCTAGGCTAGCCGTCCCTAATTTAGCAGTGTAAGACTAGAGGGAAGGCAGCTAATCTAGTTATCACCACCCACCGCCAACTCTTGGGCTACTCTTTTTACTAAAGAATAGTGGGATTGATCGTAACATTATAACGTCTCTACGGCTGGGAGGGGGAGCATGTTTGGCGCGAACCCGCGACCCTCAGATTACGAAGCGCACTCCTTAACGCGCTGGGCTATGCCGGGCTTGTGTCAGTTATTACTAGGAGGCTGTCCAATTTACGTTAACATTACTTCTGACCTAAGACTGTTATGCTTCAGAATTATGTAGTATTTTTAATTCTTCCTAAAATTGGACGTTTATGGTTCTCGTACAATGATTTGTGTATTTCTCAATGATTGTAGAATATTCTTGACTTTCAGGTTTTTCTTGGAAGTCCATCAGAAGGTGCGCTCCAGCGAGATGACGTAGTTATGAGAATTAACGATCAAGAAGCCAATAGGCTAACTCACCAAGAAGCTCATGACGTAATTGTCAGTTCTGGTAAAAATTTGACACTTGTTGTCCATAGGTAAGTCAATTTTTCCTTCAGCTGAAAGTGTCATGTTATTAGTTAAATTTAATTGGATCATTTTTGAACATCTTTGTCTCGAATCTAAGTTTTGCAAAATAATACATTCATGAACCATTCGCATAGCCTCAGTTACTCGCACTCGAGAGTCTATTTATGTTGTCACGGGAGTTGGGAGAGCCACAGCGAGGAATACTTGTGTTCTTTATTTAACTTGTTCGTAAATAGCGGCTTTCTTTATTGGTCAAGTAATTAAAGTAAAAGTTCCTGAAAAATTCGTCTTTGTGATATCAAAAAGTATACTTTTATATTTTTGATAGGTAAGACTAGTACTTCTACTATTATTACAAGACTTTTTCTTTTTGTTAAAATCTGACATTAACTTTTATCATGCTTAATGCTAAATAGAAAAGTTAGTTGAAATATTTGCTTCCCGTTACAATAGATATATTGGTACACTCGAAGAATTGACGTTTTGGAGTATATCAATCGTTTTAAAACGTAACTGCTTTGCTTATTCGTAGTTCATCACTACCTGTTTATTGTGAAATGTGTTTCGGAAGATGGCTAGTTTTTAGTGCAGATCGTAGATGACAGAATGAGTAATAATCATGGAATTAATTTTAAATAAGCTTAATGGATCCATGAAATACTATGCTAATTAGTTATCAGGTTAAATTTGAAAGAATATAATTTTCAGTAATATTAAAACTGGAATTTATTTATGAGGTATTTGTTTTGTAACCTATACGGTACTAGCACCCGATCTTTAGTATTAAGACCTTAGATTACCGGGGTAGGGAAAGAAGTTAATTTAGAGTGTTTGTTTTTGTACAACCTTTGTGAATTTGACAACTCCACCAGATTGGATCAAAACAAAATAAGCATGGTACAGTTGTATGAACATGTCTTTTGATTTGAATTAGTAGAAAGGAAACTCAAACAGGATTGATAACTTTGACAAGTGCATGAAAAATATCGTATATCTTTACAACAAATATCAAATATGGAGGAAATTGAACTGAGGAGACTACTAAGAAAATTTTGAAAGCAAGCGAGTATCTTTTAATGAAATAAAAAGAGAAAATCTGAAAACTATTTGCAAGGCATTTCCTAAAGATTTTGACTGCTTATGAGTTAACTGTTTTATAATTAGAAATTATAGGAATCAAATTTATTAAAAAGTATTTCTAATATCGATACGTATATTACAGCTTGTAAAGTGAGTTTCATAAATTTCAAACTTGTACGTTGTACAAAATTAGTTGAACATACGAATTGGTTTGCAGGTGCAATTAGTCGTTAAGTTCGTAAAATTATGGGAGCCATGTTTCGTTCATTTGGTTTATTAATACCTAAATAATAGCTCTTTTTGTGTGTTTCATGAAGCTCTACTTCACTTGCTCAAATTTTGATCTGTAAATTTAAAGACTTTCGTTTCGGGTAAATTGGAATATACTTTTATCGTCATCTGGAGGAATGTTTAAAAAATAGCTGCCCTTCGTTAAAACAAACACACTCCATACCTTTGCAGAAATTAAATACGTCTTAATTGTTCAGAAAAATGAACCATATTTACGAAAAATATATAAGCTCAAAACATCACCTTAAATGTTATAACAGAAATTAGAAATGTTTAATATTATATACCCTTAGAATTAATTCTGTTTCAAGCAGTGAATGTTAGGTTTTTACCTATTTTTTAATAACTTGTAATATTTTCTTTCAAACATTTTAAACTACAAATAACACTTTTAATATCTTTAGAAATTTTACTGTCATTACTTCTACGCCTAGTTAGAGAAATGTCTTCACTTTGTTATGGAAAAAATCTGGTTCGGGAAAATAATTTATTTTTAGTATAGTATGGTAAAAAGCAATCTTATGTAGTGTCATCTTAATTTCACCAAAAACATTTTGAAGCTCTCGCGCTCTTATTTTTTGAGGCCACTTGAATAGAGTACAAGCAAATTTGAAGTTAATTACAGAATATAAGCTAAATATTTACTTTGAAGAATTACTATATAGTATTGATGTAAAATAGTAGGGCTAACAAGGAAGGACAGTCGACGGTATAATAAAAACAAAAACGACTACAAAGGTTATTGATATGTTTCTTCTTTTTCTGATCTATTCTTTACTTGTTATTATAAAAAGTAGCTAAAAGTGTAAAACGTAGGAACTTTTAGGCCAGATAATGTTAAATAAGGTAATTTAAATGAATATAATGATAAAATGTTTCTACGAGCAAATACTATAATAACCAAAGTACATAACGATTGTGCTTCGTGTTACTGAATATTTTGACATCTTTCATGGAGGAAATTTTAAACATCACAATCTAAAAGGCAATAAAACAATAAAATCTAACTATAAACTGTTGTATTAGTTTTAAACTATTCAATTTAAAGAAATGTTTTATGCTACAATTTGTAGTAATTCTAGAAAGGCTAAATGGTACTTTTGACTTATTTAACATTTCTATGATGGTTACGTGGTCGGTCAAATTTATCTAGTCTGTAATGAATAAGAATGTAGTAAATAGTTGATAAAATATGAAAATTTGTTGCAAAAAGAATGGAAACCGATGCTCTGCACGGTCAGTGAAACAAAATTATTTTTCATGGACGTCTTTACCAACTGAACTGTATTACAAAAGGTTTCCTTGAACAGTATACAAAAGAAAATGAGACAAACTAAAGATACGTAATGTATGGTCATTGAAAATTCTATTAAGGAATAAACCCATAGCCATAGTTTTGACTACTGTTTTTTTTTAAATATTATAGTCAATTTTTTTTCAATTTTACTTTATTTTGTTGAAGTTCACTAATTAGCCATGAGATTGATGTACACCAGCAATCATGTCTTTGTAGGAGATGTGTTATTTTAAGATTGTCGAGTGCACGAGAACTCTACTTAAGTGAAGGTGTCTTCTGTTTATATGGGTGATTCATAAGCCACTTTAGCTATCAGAACAGTATTTGGCGAATAACGATTCCGCACATAAAAGAACTTATGGCTACTTGACCCATTTTTAAGCATATTTTATGGCAGTTGCAATTGAGAATTTCGTGTTCCGGTTCTAAGAATTAAGTTGTAATTTGTTTCATAAACACAGCTTTTGGTTAGATTCTTACCTTGTTGTGAGGAGATGAAATATATACTTTAAATAAAAGTCTGGATATAGTCTTTCAGTGAATTGCTTATTTTCAATTTTTGTATAACTTTATTTCAATGTTTTGAATATTCTCATATGACCATCAGGTAACTCTTGTCTATTGTTGAATTTTTTTTCGTAATAGAAATAAATAGAAAAATTATATCTTAAATAATCCAAATCTTTAAATAATTTTCAATTAATTTTTACGTACTCAGTCTGTTTGTTTCACTTCTTAATTAAAAATAAATGGAACTTGGAATATAATTGTAAGATATACGAAAAGAAACTAAATAACACGGCTTGACATCTTGTGTTATGAAAAAGTAATACTCCTGCAATAAATACTCATACATTTTAAAATCCAACTGAGAACTCAACTAGATTATCTCCCTTATGCACACTAGTAAGTTTCGGGAAAAGATCAAGTGCCATTTAAATTGGTCGTTCCTGAAAAATGAGCGATTTCTCAATGCACTTTAAGTGTAAATGACTGCTTAAGTATGTTCAGTTGTATGTATATAAATACAAATTATGACATATAAAGCTCTTTCGAAAGAATAAGGCGTGCGATTCGTAATCCGAGGGTCGCGGGTTCGAGCCCGCGTCGCGCTGAACATGCTTGCCCTCCCAGCCGTGGGGGCGAAAAATGTGACGGTCAATCTCACTATTCGTTGGTAAAAGAGTAGCCCAAGAGTTGGCGGTGGGTGGTGATGACTAGCTGCCTTCCCTCTAGTCTTACACTGCAAAATTAGGGACGGCTAGCACAGATTGCCCTCGAGTAGCTTTGTGCGAAATTCCAAAACAAACAAACAAACTTTCGAAAGAAAGACTCGGAAAGTCATATACAAAATTTTCTTCAAATGAATAAAAGCGTCCGTAAGTGTATTTTAAGCAAAATATCGTTCAGATATGCATATTAATTCAATTGTTTTAGCATGTATACATATTTAATGGGTAGCAATTATTCCCTCTATACCTTGCGAGTGTAATTGATCTCAAGTGTTTAGAATAATTTTATTTGTTTATATATATATATATATATATATATATATATAAACTCGTATATATATGTAATGCCTTCTTTTATTGATAGATTGCCCGGGGCTGTTTCGTCACCTACTACGAATCTCGCCACATCTAGCCCTGCAGGGATAAGCCATCCATTAATCAAAGCCACTTATTCTATGTTCGAGCCAAAACCTGCAGGTTTTTTTCGGGCTTCCTCCCCAGTAACTCTGAGCACTCTGCCAACAACTAAGATGACTTCTGAATATCGCCCGTATCGCTGCGAACCTCAGATCTTGTCTGATTACGAACGACAAGAGTATTTTTATGATCAACAGCAGGAACAACAGAAAATACAACATCAGGTTTGTTCCAGTTTCTTTTAACACATAAAACACATTTTGAACAGTACAGTTTATTTGTGAATATTTTAATATAATGATACTAATAAAAGGCATGTCCTTCCGAAAAGTAGAATTTACTTCGCGAGAGACTGAAGATAAATTGATTATAGAATTATCGTAGGTTAAAGGGATTATTTTGTTTAAACTGTGTATGTCAAGACGGTTGGTATAGATATTAAAACTTTTCTTAAAATAAAGTAGAGAACAACGTTTTATTTCAATAAAATTTTTAATACCCATACCAGCCGTTCTAAGATGCATTTTTACTTTAATTGGGTTTCTCGTCATCACGGGTATGATATATATTCAGGTGATATTCCTGAAACGGAGAGCATCTCACATTAATCCAAGTGCCACTATGAAACATCGTGGAAAGGAAAGAAGTGAAAAGATATGAGAGGATAGTTCTAGAAGATATAAATAAGTAAACGAACGATATTTAAAATATAAATTTAATACTTTATTAAACATAGATTTAATAGCTTTTTTTCAGAAATTACGTTGGGTCCTACAGCTGTTTGAGTAAATAAAATACGAAATACAGTTCACTCTAGCTCAAATGGGTAACAACAATTTCATTATTCATAGAGTTAAGGACAAACTTCGTTCTTAAAGGCAACTGATGGGTTTTAAAGACATCAAAATTACTTCTTTCTGCGCGGTCCATGAAATACCTCAATGTTGTTGGATCTATGACCAAAAACTAAAAATAAGAGTGAATTCCTTCACTGACACCTAATTCAATAGATGAGGTGTAAAAACATATATAAACAATCAATTATAACTATACAATTGGGTATGAAGTTTTTTTGATATGTAGGCCTATAAATTAAAGTTATTAAAACTTCCTGTTCGCCAAATAATATAATAGTAAGATTGATCCTGTAACCATCTATACATAGTTACGTGTAACTCAAGATTAACCGTGCCGTTTAATGTGGAGCTACATAACTAAATTCACTGTTACAATACCCGACTGTTAATAACAAATTTAATAAAGCAATATTTTTAATACTTTTAATAATCCAAAATACTCGAAGTTAGGCTAAAAGAGCGATTTCACATAGCTTGTCCTACATTTATATTAAAAGTTATCCCATCTTCGAATCAAAGAAGAAACTGGAATCAATTTTGTAACAGACTTAATATACAAAATATTACGTATGTCTTATAAAACGTAACATGATAAATTGGCGCTTATGTTCCAAATCTGAATCAAAGAAATAATTATAAGGTTATCCCCTAAGTAATGTCCGATTATCAATCTTGTTGACAAACATCATAAATTTAACACATATCGACATTCAGTTACCTTCGAGATTCATGTTCAAATTTACAGCAATTTGAAATTTTAATACATAGTATAGGAAAGCTAATAAATTAGAGAATCATCCGAGAAGAATTATAATACGTATATATATATATATATATTTAGAAATGTATGTAACCTGAATTATTAAACGTGTATTACGCTTGTCCCGACTATTGTCTTCATTTGTAGAAGATTCTCAAGGTAAGAACCAACAATGTTTTACGAATGCACTAGCGTATTTTCGAATGTTGTTGCCACGTGAAATTTCGAGTCTTGCCTATTAAGTATAAAAATTAGTCAACACAACACACGGAGATACAATAATAAATACTGCTAGGTCGCTACGCTGAGTATACTATAAAACTCAGAAGCAATAATTGTGATAACCGCTTATTAATTGAAAAACTACAGATATTTGGCTAGGAACATTTATAGATTTCGAACATTACTAACTCTTTAACTGCAAGAAATAAACTTTGGACGCTAGTATTTCTACGAGGACATTAGATATCTTTGTTTTTAAAAGGTCAGGTTGTAAGCTGTGTAAGGCCAGCCAAGAATAGAACTAGCTAGCATTCTTGTCAAGTGAAATGTATCTGTGTATTAACATAATATTAGTTCGCTCGTCGTGGACATGGACCGTCTATAAAATATTTAGTTTTAGGCCAGAAAGATTTAGCACTGTTTGAGTTTCTAAATTTTGCTGTATATGAATAGGTATTTGTAATAACTATATTATAAATTGTATTGTTAATTGTATATTAAAATGTATTTGTTAAGCAAGGAAATTGTGTATCAATCTTGTTGACAAACATCATAAATTTAATACATATCGACATTCAGTTACCTTCTAGATTCATGTTCAAATTTACAGCAATTTGAAATTTTAATACATAGTATAGGAAAGCTAATAAATTAGAGAATCATCCGAGAAGAATTATAATACGTAACATGATAAATTGGCGCTTATGTCCCAAATCTGAATCAAAGAAATAATTATCAGGTTATCCCTTAAGTAATGTCCGATTTTAGGTTCAGAAAGAGAGAAGGGATTTCAAACGCTTTTAATGTTATTTAATCAATAATGTTTGTTCCATTATTATTAATTACTTCTGCCAACGGGGCACAAGCTTCTGAATGTCACTTCTATAAAATTCTTGAGGTTTGGAGGAAAAGAATGTGGAGAGGGTAGTTCTGACATCTTCATGTGTCCCAAGCTCTTTTCCATCGAGATAATTCTGCAAACTTCGGAATAGATGATAATCGGATGGGGCAAGGTGTGGAAGATTTTCCCAGTCTAGCTCTTCAATCTTTGCAGGTGTGATGCTTACTATATGGGCCCGTGCATTATCCTGGTGTAACTCAACAATTTTACGATTGATCGAAGCAGGCCTCTTTTCTTTCAGTAAAACATACAAGTGCTCTAACTGTTGACAATTGAAGTCTGATATAATTGTCACATTGATTGGTAGCAGCTCAAAGTGGATCACACCAAAAATATTCCATCAAATGCTTAACAAGATTCCTAGGTTAGAGGTCTATTTTGAGCTGTGCTTTAGCCAAGTTACTTGCACTGAGCTATTGTCTTCAGCGCTTAACATTTTTATAATACATCCATTTTTCATTTCCAGTAATTGACCGGTCCAAAAAATGAGTTACGTTCACGAGAATGCAGAGATGTGCAAATGTCCTACTTTTACTCTAAGGACGGCTTCTATCAAATCATGAAAGACCCATTTTCCAAGCTTTGACACCTTTAAAAACCAATCTGTTGCAGATGACGGTGAACTGTTGAATAGGTTGACTTAAGCTTCTGCCCTAGTTGTTAAACTGTTACAGCACAATCTTCATCAAGTGCAGCCAGCAACAACTTAAACTCAACAGGACAACCTGAACGTGGCTCATCACTTAAACTGTAGTCATCCGATCTGAACTTCTGAAACCACCTTCGACATCTTTCATTGAGAGACTCCGCACCATAAACACCCTGAATGTTTCGTGTAGTTTTTGCTGCACTGTTGCCTTATTTAAATTCATAAAGCATTATGTGACTAATGTGCTCTTTAGACACATTTGTCTTTATAAGAGTTTAATTGATTAACGATCTGAAAAAGTGGAGTTGGATTAATTTCTTTTATTCGTCTGAACATTATTATTCAGGCTCTACTACATATTTTAGTCATTAAAGCCTTCTATAAAGACAGAAATTATGATCCATTTTCTGTATTGAATTTTCGGACATTATATATGGGATGACCTGATAGAACAAAGTTCAACTCAATCCAATTTACGTATTTATCAGAGTGAACAAGATATGATCATGTCTGATTATTAAGGCTTTCTTGAATCACCCTCTATCAAATAACTACAAAGTTATTATAAAACTGAATTGTGTGAAATTGTCAAAATTTTATAATTAAAAATGAAATAAAAATATGTTTTTGAAATATCACTCATGATCAGAATCTCTGGTATCTCCACTACTCAGAGATGAGTGATAGTCAGAGGTTGATGTAGGTGATGCTTCTTTTGTGAAACAACATTCCTGTCGTATGAATCCAAGGCTGACGAAGTTCGTAAAGAAATATCCCATATGCTGAAAAATAGCATTATAGAACCCAGTAAGTGTAATTGGTCATCACCTTGTGTGCTGGTTCCTGCAAACGGTTTTGTTAGATTCTGTATAGACTTTCGTAAAGTCAATGCTTTGAAAAAGAAAGATTCCTTTTCGTTCTCGATTCCAATAATAGTTTGTATTGATAAGATTGGAAAAGCCAGATATATCACAAAATGTGATCTTCTGAAGGCATACTGGGCTGTTCCTGTAACTTACACAGAAATAGAAATCTCTGCTTTTATTACTCTTGATGGATTATACCAGTACAATGTAATGGCGTTTGGGATGAAATATTCTCTGGCAACTTTTCAGCGAATGAACTAATGTTTTAACAATTTGTTGATGTTGGAATTTATGTTGATTATATTGTAATTTAGAGTAATACCTAGAAAGAACAGTTATGTGAAGAGGCCTAAGAAAGCCAATCTCATTGTAAAGTTGGCAAAGATACTTACGTCATGTGGTAGGTCACGGTCTAGCTGCTCCAATTCAAACATAGGTTAAATTGTATTGTGAATTATCCAACACCTAAGAAAAGTTTTAGATTTTTGGGAACAGTTGGTTACTATAGGAGGTTCTATAAATATTTTTTGACATCACAGTACTGTTAACAAAACCATTGAAGAAAAAAATTCAAGTGATTTGAAACATATCAGTCTGCTTTGGAAAAGGTCAAATCTTCATTGTGTATTACGGGTGTCAGCGACTGTGGTGCTGGCGCCATTTTGTTACGATCAGACGACAGATTTATTGAAGATCTGTTTATTTTTCTAAAAAGTTAAACATTCACCGAAAGAACTATTTATCTGTGGAAAAAGAAACGTTGGCTTTAGTGTTAACTTCAGAATATTTCAATGTGTATGTATCTACTTCTTATCAACCTATTGTCAATTACACTGATCACAACCCATTGACATTTTTGAACCAAATGAAGAGCAAAAACAGAAAACTGTTAAACTGGAGTTTAACGTTACAAGAATATTCAAGTAAATATCTGAATAACTTCAGATGTCCAGTCATACTCGTATACTGTTTAAGTCTAGAAGCAGATGTGTGGCATCATGACATCAACTTTTGCAAACTGTGATGTATGACTAAATTTTTTTCAAAATGAATTTATAACTGATATTATGAGATTTCAAGTTTGTTTTTTTTACATAATTTTATTACCATTTGATTTGAATCAAATAATTAAATACATTTAATATGTACCCATAATTTTCAACCTCTTGAAATTGGTATTCAGATTGTGGAAATAGATAATTCCCTGTGCTAGTAAAAATACTCTAAATATGCAGTGATAGACGGAAATGTGTAGTTATAAAAATTTTCGAGTATAAATTATTACATTTTCGTTAAATCTTTCTGTTAGTTAGGGTAAGGGCTAAAGCACTACTTTATTTTTAATGAGTGAACAGTGGCTATTTAGTTTCCGTATTCAGTGCCTAAGTAAGTGAAGCCTCATTATTAAATCATTTACGAATAATTAATATTGTGTTGATTCCGACTACGTTGACTGTATTCATTTGACAAACATGTTTCCATATTAGAAACATACAAACATGAGAACATGTGTTACTAACATGCTCTCACTGTAAAAGTCAGCGCGTGGCAATTAAATAGTGTTCTATAGATTGTTAATCATAATAGATAAGAAAATGACAAGGTGTAATGTGAGCGTAAAAATCAACTATAGATATTGAGAGTACTTAACAGATGTCATAACAATACTTTTACAAAAAAAATCTAGACAGACAGAACCGGGTCTGGCATGGCCAGGAGTCATTCGACTCGTAATCTGAATGTCGCGTGTTCGGATCCCCGTCACACCAAACATGCTCGCCTTTTCAGTCGTGGGGACGTTATAATGTGACGTGTTAATCCCACTATTCGTTTGTAAAAGAGTAGCTCAAGAGTTGGCGGTGGGTGGTGATGACTAGCTGCTGTCCTACAAATCTTGCAGTGCTAAATGAGGGAAGGCTAGCGCAGATAGCCCTCGTGTAGCTTTGCGCCAAATTTAAAATAAACCAAACCAGAGAAAACAAATGATTGTGATCCATGGCTGTGCATGGCATCCCTCATAAAAATATACATACACAAATTAATGAGACTGCTAGGTATTACACACAATACACTTACTGCTTCTAAACAAAATAAAGTCAACCCCAGAAACAGGGTTTTATTGTACTCATTAGAAAATTGCAGTTTCATAGATTAAGTTATGTACAGTTTTTGTCTCTAACATAGACACAACATGAAGGCTTTCTGATACTGATCAGTGTAAACTGAAGAATGAATTCGAAAGAATGGAAATCATGCGTGGTCACTAACGGCAAGTGTATAATGTGATCAATCGTAGCCTGTTTTAAACCGAAAGTTTTATCAGTAGTTGAGTTTAAGTAAAAATGTTCCAAGACGTCATAATATCAGTAATATCACAACTTTTCATGATGAGATGAGTCGCACGGTTTGACATTTCAAGTCATAGTATTGCTAAAGATGTGGAGACTATACAGTGAAAATGATATTGTAACTTAAGAGTAGATCGAATTCTAAAAGTGATACTTGCCAGTTTAAATAGGTTTACATTGATCAGAGCATTCTTAAAAAAAAAAACCCAACAAATGAGATCAATTTTGCTTTTGTTGTTACTAGCCATATCGGACAGTTCAGTTGGTTTTCCCTCAAGCTAAACCAAGACATGATATACCCATGGGTTCCTATCTTCGACATATACATGATCCAACCTGGAAGAAAACATACCAGTCATCCAGCGGAGTGCAAGGTGCTCTTGTTTCTAAGGTAAGTCAGCAAATAGTTTACTCCTGGTTAAAGATTCGTTTCCATGTATAGCAAAAAGACTAAACAAGTATTTGTTGTTTTTTTGAGATTTTCATTTTTCTTGGGTCTCGTATGTTCTACATACAAGACGGTAGCGTCAACCACACCTTGCACTTTGAACTGTAAGTGCGTCACAAAGATTAGTCAACACCACTATTTGATTAAAGATAGTCTCGTCAAGCAATGACAGTTGAAAATAAGTGTACCGTAGGAAGTTAGCGACTCGTCTGTGTAATCCATTGTAAGAACGTCATTTAGGTTAAAATAAAATTCCATGGTAATAATCTATATAGCTTAATGTATGAATGGCAGTATGTTTGATAAAATAATGAAACTTTGAAACCATAAAGACAGTAAAGAGCGCAACTTTAGTCTCGTGGCGTTTTCGACTTTTGGTAAAACCATTCTAAAATGTTCAATAAACTCCTTATTTTCAAAAAATGTAAGCCTTAATGGTGTGGTCCTATCTTTATTTTAATCGTTTCTTGGGTTTTTAATATTTTTGAAAATCCCAGATCGTTACCATTATAAAGAGAATGGTTTATTTTCAATATAACAATGGCCATTTAGCCAATAGAAGAACCTCAGCCCTCAAACCGAGTTATAAACAAATGTTCAACACATACACTTAACAAACAATCAAAAAGTGTCATCAGGCGAAAATACTAATAACCGATTCGAGTCTTATAGAGGACCACTGTTTCTAATAGAAGAAACATAAGTGGATTATTAGGATTTAATCAATACTGAAAAAGGTGTATTATTTCTGTTAATTTAATTTCTCATCGATAATACCTAAATATCAACATAAATAATTAACTCCTATTTTCAGTAATTCACCAGTAACATTTGTTAAAGAGGCCTACTGCCTTGTATAACAAGTTTAGGATTCTTTTAAGTAGCCCCACAGTAGCACAGCAGAATATCTGCTGACGTACAATGCTAGAAATCGAGTTTCGATACACGTGATAGACATGGTGTAGCTTTGTGCTTAACTTCACACAAATGTTGAGAAAACAAAGGAAATACCTTGTAAAATTGAAGAAAAAAAACGTACGTGATCCTGAATGTGCAAAATGTGATTTCTAGAGTCAACTGTTATTATTTGTGGTATGTCAGTGATGTAAAGAAAAATCATGTTCGATATCTGGAAGTGGACTTTTTCTTTTCATACGTTATAAATTATAACATTTCATTTTGTTTGTACTGTATTTCATACATAAATGTCCTAATGTGAATACGAAATCTCATTCGTAAAAATATATTAAATTTATATTAAAGCAAATTCAACATATTACACACATGCTTACTTAAAAGTTAAATGCTTGAGGAAGGAATACATTGAATGGGTGAAATAGAGCTAGGTTTACCCTGTTTCCCAGAGGGGGTACTCATATTGTATACGATATAAATATTCCACATAAGCATATATATCCTTGTCGATTAAGGTAAAACAAAAAAACATCGTTCATAAGGAAGCTCTGATTTAAAACAGGATCGTAGTTTATTTTCCAAAATTAAACTTAAATTTGTTTTTCTTCATAAATTCACAAAATATTTTTTACCTATCGAAATAAATAAAGGGGGGGTTACGCTGCTTGTATAAATATAATACCAATCAACATGCATTGCTTGGCGTGTAAAAGTCGTGCGTTTATAAGATCCAGTCCATGAATCATTCCAGTATAGTTCAGTAGCCCCTCCAATCTAGTTTTTACAGACTTCCTAAATTTTTACGGGGTATAATTATAGCGTATATATAACATAGTGATCATATTTGCAGTACCACTATCAATTTGTTTGTTTTTTGGAATTTTGCACAAAGCTACTCGAGGGCTATCTGTGCTAGCCGTCCCTAATTTAGCAATGTAAGACTAGAGGGAAGGCAACTAGTCATCACCACCCACCGCCAACTCTTGGGCTACTCTTTTACCAACGAATAGTGGGATTGACCGTAACATTATACGCCCCCACGGCTGGGAGGGCGAGCATGTTTAGCGCGACGCGGGCACGAACCCGCGACCCTTGGATTACGAGTCGCACGCCTTACGCGCTTGGCCATGCCGGGCCAACCACTATCAAAGATAACAGTATGTTTGTGATACCACGAGTAATATTCGTCCAATCTGCATGAAGCTAATTCAAAAGTTGTCATTGTTTCACGAGACAGCATCACACGCCAAATATGTATGTCATTAAACTAAACCGTTTCAAATAGGCTGTTGTTTTGAATTAAGTACAAAGCTACACAATGGACTATCTGTGCTCTACCCACCACGGGTATCGAAACCCGGATTTTAGCGTCTAAGTCCGCAGACATACCGCTGAGCCACTGGGGGGCTTCAAATAGGACAGCATTACAATTATACAGGTTTACATGTGTGATGGATCTAAAACTTAAAGAAACTAAATTGTTAAATATTATTTATTTCGAAGTGGAGAAAACGGATCTCAAACAAGTTTAAGGATTGAGACATAGTGTGAACGTCATATCTTCAAGCTGCAAGTCGCAATATTGACCTCATGTCTAAAAACTGTAATATTTAGAAGTTAAAATAGAGGTTTGTAGCTTAAGGGAATAACGTTAACACTGTATCCCAAACTTTGAATTTGTTTGTTCACTTTTTCTTTTGCTATTTCATTTTAACTTGAAACTACCTATCTGGTTCCTTTTAAATTAACGGTTTGTGTTTAAACATTTGTCGGATAATTATAAGAAACGAGTACACACGTAAAAAAACATTTTCTGGGCTTCGTAAACAAACAGTAAAGTCGAATAAAGAAAACAGTGTAGATAAGTTACAGATATATAACCAAAAGAAAAAAATGAAAACAACAACTCGAGATTCAAAGGTATAGTTATAGATACTAAACATGCCAGATATACTGAGAGGACACAGACATTAGAGCTTTCTGAAAAATAAAATGTTGTAACTAAACTTTTCAGATATTATAAAGGAAGGAATATGACAGTAGAGCTTCTAAAAAGTTAGTTATTAAACGTATTAGCTATAATGTATAAATTAACTTTAACAGGACTAATAAAATACAACAAAATTTTTCTAAATTTTTTTGTGAAAGAAACTTCTGCTCGTAGACACTGGGAAAATTAATGCGATAAATACAAACAGAATTTGTCGTAGGTATAACTATGACATTTCAAAATTGCGATAGAAATACCCTATTTTTAATCACCCAGAAAAAACACGAGGTCAGGGACGTTTTACACAGATAAAACCCACTATGTCATCAAACACAATTCTATAAGGATATAGCCAAGTTCGGAATCCCTGACATACGAGGGCTGACCAAAAAATACGCGTACTAACGTCATAAAACAAAATGTACTTTATTTAGAAGTAACAGGTCAGGGACCCCTTGAAAGTACTCTCCTCCTCAACGGTGTTTCCACTTGTTGAAACAGTCCTGGTACGCTTCTTTTGTAATGTCCTCCAGCTCCTTCATCACATTTGCCTTAATCTCGGGAATCGTCTCAAATCTTCTTTTCAAGGGTCTTTTGAGTTTGGGGAACAAGAAAAAATCGCAAGGAGCAAGGTCAGGTGAGTAGGTGAAGGAGGTGGGGAAGAACAGTGACTGAGTGTTTGGCCAGGGTCGGGGGTTTGCGTCCGCGTCGCGCTAAACATGCTCGCCCTTCCAGCTGTGGGGGTGTTATACAGTATCGAGCAATCCCACTATTCGTTGGTAAAAGAGTATCCCAAGAGTTGGCGGTGGGTGGTGATGACTAGCTGCCTTCCCTCTAGTCTGACACTGCTATATCAGGGACGGCTAGGTGCAGTGGGCTAACAACCTACTCAGTTAAAAACCTGTTACAAAACCCGCAGTGATTGCGGCCCTATGTTCATTAAGGAATTGAGTGGCAGATGATGATGATGATGAACTATAAAATTCATTCTGAAGAAATTATAATTGAGACAAATTTCAGTTGTTACTACAGAAGACGAAATAAATTTTGAAGGACGCTGTGTTACATTTAAAATTATGGTGTTCAGTTATTAAACATTCGTTTACTCGTGTATCTTGGGGTATTTTATTAATAAAATAATTAATAAACAAGTTAAACGGCATTCGTGATAACGAGAAACCCACTTGAAGTAAAAATGTATTTCAGGACGGCTGGCATGGGCATTAACACTTACTAATAAAGCGGAGAAAAACGTTTCGATCTGAAGATGACTTTTGAGGGTCGAAACATTGTTCTCTGCTTTATTAGTAAGTGTTAACCATACCAGCCGACCTGAGATACAATTTAAACAATAGTTACTTGTCATTGTGAAGTACCTTTATTTTGCAATAATGAATAATAGTAGTTTAAACTGTGTATTGATTATGAATCCTAGTGTAAAAGGCATTAATCACCAGAACATGAATGTGCTCACCAATAAATAATTCAAGTACATCAGGATTACCAGAATTCTTTGAAGATTAATTTACACTTGAATCTCCATACATCACACTGGTGTTGGCGTTGCTAACAAGAGGGAATAATTGCCTTGCGACAAACTAATTGCAAACAATAACACATTCTGGAGATGTATTACAAATATGAAGTGGAAAATACAATTTCTTACAAAATAACGATAAAACAGGTGTGAATATGGCATAATTATCATAGTGTTTTTAAGATGATTAACACGTCACTTAGTTGTAAACATAGTGATCGATCTATTGCAAGGTCTCGGACTCTGATCATTGAGTACATTGCAAAACTTTAAGGCAGTCTATTATTATGAGATAAATCACAAAATTATAACCGACTGCGATAAGCTTAGGAAACCAATGCTCATATTGAGCTTTTCCTTAAACAATCCAAGTAATCTATTTCGAAAATGGTTCGACATCTACTCTCCGAGTTCAGAGCTATCATTTAGAGAATACAGAAACTTTTTAAATTCTGAAATGTTTATATGTGTCCCGTTGTGTTATAAATAAACAACGTTGTTTATTTTAAGTGTCGTTATCCTTTTTATTGTATAAGTGCAAAGTATTGGAAGTTCAAAGATTACTGAACATAAGTAGGAAACGGAAGACAGGATACTTTGAGCATATTTTGGATCTGAAGGAAGGAAGGTCGGCAGATATTCTGATGGTAATCTCGAAGGAAGAGTAGCTAGAGACAAGTAGAAATTCAGTTTGCTCAGAAAGATGAGAAACTTGAATTAGGAAAGTTTGCGTAAGCAGCAAGGGAGGACAATGTAGGTAGTTTGTCGTCAGAATTTGGAAGAACATCATGACTTGTTGGTTGAAGTAACATGTTTGAATGGGCCTGAGTGCCATGAATCATTATGTTACTAATAGTGAAAAGGATGTAAGACTCAGTAGTACTGTGAAAAAATTGAGTTATATGCTTCACAGACTGAATTGAAAATGTTTTAATGGAACATGATCCCAATGGACGTCACTTGAGCAGTAACGTATTATTTACTCAAGTATATACGATATTTTAATTAAAAGAACTTTCGAGAAAAAATTATTTATGTCACAATCGTTTAAACTTCCTGGTCCGAAACGGCATGAGAATAAACCTATGATACGTTCTGGCCCATAATTTAAACTTTGTACAGAAAACAACAAAGTGAACTTCTGCAACATCTTCCCAGGATACCACATTTTCTAACTCATCGTTTTATACTGAATCATGGAAATCAACTGGCTTCTCCTTTAAGTCAATTCCTATTTATGTTCAACGTAAAATACTTGTATATCAACTAATTCTACAATTAATTTTGGGTGTAATATCTAAACTGAAACGTTTAGCTGCAATAGGAAACGTACCTTGTCGCAACTTGAATTGCTTGTTTTTTTAGTAATTTTTGCGAAAATATTTAAGCATAAACACAATATCACTAGATATAAATGTATTAAAACGTATCTCAAATATTTAACGAATATCGAGAAAAAAATTATTTTCAAGATGAAAAAGTCCAATTTCCACAAGAAACAAACCCATCTGGTGAATTTACTTTATGACACTAAACTTTTTTTCAGGTTTGCACATGTTTAAGTTTAATGTTAGTTTTTTTTTCAGGTTTGCACATGTTTTTGTTTAATATTAGTTTATGCAATTTTCCCCCATTTTTTCAAATCAAATATTTGTTGCTTTATTTATGTTCAGTAACAAACAATAGGTGATTCCTCAGGTATACGAACCACAAAAGGGAACTGGAATTTCTTCAGCCTCCATAAGCCCTGGGCGAACACCAACTCCTGATTCGGAAGCTGGTGTTTCCAACTTTGAACCGAAGGTTGTGCACCATCAGTACAACACCCCCATAAGTCTTTACTC
Source organism: Carcinoscorpius rotundicauda (assembly GCA_011833715.1). Classification (NCBI taxonomy): domain Eukaryota; kingdom Metazoa; phylum Arthropoda; class Merostomata; order Xiphosura; family Limulidae; genus Carcinoscorpius; species Carcinoscorpius rotundicauda. The sequence continues at coordinate 115,416,435 of CM022394.1, read as the reverse complement.
TAAACAAACAGCGACTGACACATTTCAAAAACAAACTGGATTGCAGCCGTAAGTATCAAATGATGGTATTATTTTGCTGTTAAAAGCAATAAATTTTTTCTCGTTTAATAAACTATTGAAACCACAACTCGGTATACAACTTTCAAAAAAGGATTACATAGGTTTTTCAAATAGTTTGTTTGTTTGTCTATTTGAAATTTCGCACAAAGCTACTCGAGGGCTATCTGTACTAGCCGTCCCTAATTTAGCAGTGTAAGACTAGAGGGAAGGCAGCTAGTCATCACCACCCACCGCCAACTCTTGGGCTACTCTTTTATCAACGAATTGTGGGATTGACCGTCACATAATAACGCCCCCACGGCTGGGAGGGCGAGCATGTTTAGCGTGAAGCGGACGCGAACCCGCGACCCTCGGATTACGAGTCGCACGCCTTACGCGCTTGGCCATGCCAGACCTTTTTCAAATAGTGGAACCATTTGTGAATATGCTGAATAACAGATTGCAGGCTTTGGCTTAGTTTTTTTTATACTGGAATTTTTTGTTGCTTGGTACGATATAGATGGAAATCAAATTTTTCATTTGAAAATACATTATTTTAGTTGTATTTAACACCCTTCTCTTCCAAAATTCCAGTTACCTATAAACGGGAAGTATGGGTAATTTGCACTGTTAGGTAATATTGAAAATAATTAGTTGCTGTAAAGGCAATTATGGTAGCAGATTAATAGGTGCTATTTAAACTTTTTACGTGTTTTGACGATATATCGTTTAAAATCAACTAGCCTTACGTTAAAAAAAAGTTTTGCTGCTTCACTTCTTTATTCCGAGTTTTAAGGGTTTTTTTTCATTTCGTTATACATCTAACAGTGACCGAGACAGCCCCCAGCCTGGAACCCAAATTCGGAAAAGTGTAGACATAACAACGTCTCCAACATATATGTTGTTACAAGAAGAAGAAATAAGTCGACCCAAGGGACAGAAGCCGATTCGTACCCAGCATTACGCTACTTCTAACCCCAAGAGTCACAGGATTAATGCATTTGGTATGCCCAAGGACAAGATTCTTCAGTCTGGTAGTTTCAACACTCTAATGACTAGTCTTGTCACCGGCCAGAGTGACTTCTGACCGACGTAATCAGGCTGAAAAAAAGTTAACTCTTTCTTAGCTTTATTTTAGGTTGCATGTTACACGCAGTTAGTTTATAAAAGCCTTAATTTTATAAATTAAACTTACAATCTTAAGTTTTACGCTTCATTTTGCAACCCTAAAATTCCATACCCCTTTTTATGACAGTAAATTTTTGTTTATGACATTGTGTAGTGCAAGATACTGCGAACATTTTGATTTTTTTAAATACCTTGTTATAGCAAATTTTAGGTAGTATGTTCGGTAATCATCCTGTGTTTGTACTTCTTAAGTTATTTAAATTAAGTGGATGATCCTGAAGATTTACATTTTTCACAAACATTGTTAGGCTTCTATAATCACAAGAGCATTTTAAACAAATTATTTTACGTCTCGGGAATTTGCGTAGCAAATTTGAGTATAGAGTGCATCTAAGCAAGCTGAATAGATTCCCCTGTTTCTAAATTGTTCAAGTAGTAACTTCAGTGATTCAATAAGTTGACAAGATCACTCTAAATCATGGTAATTTCTATTTAGCCAAGGGTTAGATAAATATAATGAACAAATTTACAGTAGCCTAACGATCGCAATTGTACCGGTAAAAAGAATAAAGACGGAACTGAACAAACGAGTGTCGTATCCAAATTAACACGTATTTAGTGTTGGTGTCTGTAAATGCGTGTTGAAGAATATCTTTAACATCTGTAAACTTATTATGGATATCAAATAATTATTTTATAAGTTAGGGAACACGGGAATAAATTAATAATGCATATTCATCATGTACTAGATATCATGGTGGACGGAAAAGGGCCTTGCTTTGTTTTAGCAGCATTAAAATTCGGATATCAAATGTAACGCTCGTGAAATTGAAGAGTTTCGTTAAAAGTAATTATTTGAATTGCTTTAATAATTTTAACTTGTATGTAATGCAAAGCTGTATTTCACTGTTTGTCTTAATAAATATTATTATACGAAAAATATTGTTTTAGTTTTATAAATACGTTCTTCAGTGACGTGATGACAATGGTAACATTAAAATGCAAACTTTTTTAATAATGTTGGCATACGCTTAAATTCAACTAATAAATTTCAGAACATTAGCCTTCTATTTCACTTTAGTCCCGTATATTAAACCTTACATTATATTTAAATATGGACTTGTGAGAAAAGCTTGTATTAAAAGTTAAACCACGATTAACTTCTTAATAACAGATTCAAGAGAGTGAAAGCTTCTTGTAACATTTGGTTTTACTGAACTAAGTCCAATTAGTAAGTTGATTCTCCTAACATTGAAATCACTAACAAAATTTGAATTTTCATCAATACTGAATTCACATTTTACAAGTATTTTGAAGAAATATTTAGGTATAGTAAGTACTGATTACATATTTTAATATTTTACTACTATTTGCTTTCTTAAATATATTGTTTATTTTGTGTATTAAACTTCAATTGGATGTTTTTTGGATATTGAAATATAAGTCATCCAGCTCAAACCAATCACTTTTGTCTTGATATCCTAACATTTGTGCCGATGTATACATATATAACGAATAATAATAATAATAATCAATTTTTAATTTAGATAGCTAATACTACATCAACAAAGAATGAAACATACCAGTCAGAAATGATATAAAAATTTGGTATTTCCATTTTAAAGTTAAGCTGTGGCTTGTGAAAAAAATTAAAGAAAAACTACAATAAATTACAAGGAGACAAGTGCATTTGCCACTGACTCAAAATTTCTGTGTAAATATATACAATACAATAAGTCCAAGATTCTTCAACATAATTTTCTAGCCGAATGGATATCACTGTATGTAACATGAAGGTGAATCAGAGTGGTATTTTGTAATATAAAAATAAACGTACATTTTTTCAGCTAGTATTTTATACACAAAGCTAATTCATCTACATCAGAATTCCAGAATGATCTACTCATTTATATTACGTATGTTTATAACTTGGTGTTTACAGCCTTCTTGTAATATAATTATCAGCACTGTTTATAAATCCCTTAAAATCTTTAAGTGGAACTGGTCTCTAAAAATAACCACCACTAAAAAGACAGGAATCTGCTTGTTTTAGTACCAGCTGTGTGTAACGTTAACTGATTTATCATTGTGATTGGTTTAGGAGCTACAAATCAGTATAACCTAATTACCAATATGTAAATGTATACAAAGTTAAACCATAATAAGGGTCAATATTTCACTCTTAAAATAATGAAGGAAAAATGAGAAAATATAAAACACTCCATATAATTGCATTGAATAACATATAATGTTATCTTGGTTTTCTCATCACAATATGGAATAACCTTTGCACAATCTTACAGTGAAGAAATGAAGTATAATAAATCCAGAAGGTGAAAAACGTTTTAAATATCTATTTAAAATGAAATCCTGATAAAGACCCTTAAAATCATTTAGTGCCATCTGGGTTGATTTTCACAGCACAATATAGATTAACCTCTTCACACTCTAACACTGAAAAGTTGAAAAGTATATGAAATCAATAAGCTGAAAAATATTTGAATATCTGTTAATTACTGGTAAGAATGAAAAGGGTGAATCATACAGCTGTGATGACTCAAAATGTGAAATAATTACATTATTTTGTAATTTTGTTTACTGTTATATAATCTACAGATTCTTCAAAGATATCAATTTTCAGACATTTTGAATGCTGTTTTGCAGTCTTATTAAATAAATAAGTTGTTTATTTGTAGAAATAAACTGTTTATTAATACACAGTGTTAAAGTGTATACTTTAACTAAATATACACATAACCAATGATGTTATCTTGTGTGTGAACATCAAAATTGTATTTAATTGAAACATTTACATGTACTATAAAGTGTGGATGGGAAAAACAGTAAAAGAATTTTTAGATGAATCAAAACTGTCTTGTAGTTCAACTTTATTCTCAGTGTATATCAATCAACATCACAACAAAGTGTCATTAATAAATAAGATTTGAATATAAGATTTAATTTTGTATGTCAAAAGGAAATATTAAAAACTACTTAATACTTTGTAATGTGATATATATTTGCTTTAAGTTGTTGATTTTACATCTTATTACTTCTCACATACAGTGTCAACTTGCTTCACCAATTAGAAACTCAAACTTCATGAGCTAAATTTAAAATGAGAACCTTCTACCCTCTAATTTGCTATCACCATACTTATCAAACCTAACAGAGAACCCTTCCCTCATCTTCATTCTTTCAAAACTACTTATTTATTGACTACAGAAATATCGACCACAAGATGTATAAAAATATTGAAAGAAATAGTAAAAAGAGTTAAAAACATGTAGATAACATCAAGTGGTTTTGTTTACTGTTATATAATCTACAGATTCTTCAAAGATGTCAATTTTCAGACATTTTGAATGGTGTTTTGCAGTCTTTGGATTGTGACTTCATTACATTACTCCTATATATATATATATCACTGTAAACAGTTTCTACATCAAACTAAAATATAATGATGAAACTGTTTGTTAACTTTCCATTAATAAATTTCTACATGTCTTAGTCTTTGGCTAATAACTGAAATAATTTTTTGTGTGCTATGTGTGAAAACAGGGTACAGAAAACAAAGTAGCATTATAATTGCAGCACCAGTAAGATGTTCCTTTCCTTATTAAACTTTAACAAAATTATGTTTCTGTTTTTTTGTTGGTGGTATGACTTCTGTAAGGTGTCTCTCCAGTAACAGAGAAGGTTTAGAAAATTTCTAATATTATCCTAGTGTAGCCACAGGCCTTGGTGAAGGTATTTTTTACATTGCTTAAAAAGTAATGGCTTGATTTTCTTTCTTACAATTTTTTTCATGCGGATAAAGAAGGATACAAGTGTTTATCATATTGCAGAAAAGTTTCTATCAGTTTCTTGCCATTGCAGAATAAAGACAATTGTCAGCCAAGTCTATACCTACCATTCCTTGTTATAATAGATAACAACTGCTGGATTTTCCATGTTATGCGTTCCTGTATCCATTTGGTTAAGGTACTAACAAAGGTGACATTCTTTCCACTCTTCAATATGAAGATCATTTACTTTCTTCTGAAAGCTGCCGTTGTCTCTCGTTTCTTGTGTATTGCATCTACCACTTTCTCTGGCATGTTTCTCTTACTGAGAAGCAATGTTCCCACACTAGCAGGTTTTCTCAGACGAAACTTGTCTAATAGGTCTGGATTTTCAGAAAACATTTGACAAAGTGCCATGTAAAAGACTTGTAAAAAAAAGTTATATTTACAGATGCGTGGATGTGTTGCCTAACTAGATAGAAAAGAGGTTGGATGAAAGAAAGTAGAGGGCTGTTATAAATGGATTTCAGTCAAACTAATGTCACAAATTGGGTGCATTAGGGATTAGTCTTAGGACCTTAGCTCTTTTTGATTTACATTACTAACATAGGTGAAGGAGTGATCAGTAAATTATTTAAGTTTACTGCCAAGGTCCTGATGGCTGTGAAGAGGATGTTGCCGATTTAAAAAATATTTGAGATCATTTATTAAGTTGGAAATTAAATGGCAATGGGTTTTAATTATAATAAATGCAATATAATGTAGGTGGGTTATAAGTTTAAATTATAAGAATAATTTGGATGAAAATAATCTTTACTGCGTGTGTGTGTGTGTGTGTGTGTTTTCTTATAGAAAAGCCACATCGGGCTATCTGCTGAGCCCACCGAGGGAACTCAAACCCCTGATTTTAGCATTGTAATTCCGTAGACTTACCATTGTACTAGAGGGGTGCATAATTTTTACAGTGTTATGAAGAAAAGTGATCTTGGTGTAATTGTTTGAACAGTCTCTTAAGTCACCCAAGTAGTGTAATATTGCTAGTAGTAGGGAAAATTGCATTTCAGGTTTGCCTACAGAAACACTGAACATAAGCCTAAATAAGTTATAATTTAATTGCCTAAATAGCTGATTAAGCCATATTTGCAATATTGTGTTAAGCTGTTGGCTTCTTACTTTAGAAAGGACATTAAAATGTTGGAAAGGGTTCAAGGGAGGGCTTCTAACATGATACCTGGGGTGGAAAGACTGTCAAAAAATGAGATCTAATTGAGGTGTTTAACATTGTTAAGATAGTACTGAAGTATCATTTTTTTTACCACAAGTAATAGTGAAAATGTAAGGACTAGGGACACAAATATATATCATAGCAGAGTAGGAGAAATATTTAGCAATGACAGTTTATTTTTCTAAAAAGGTGGTTGCAAGTTTTTAAAAAGATTTTTAATTTAGTTAAGTCGATGAAACAGCCTACATGGACCAATAAGGATATTCTTATCACTATATATTATGCTATCCAGGTTCAATATGCATCGTTTCTTTAGATCAGTTCCAAAATGAACCTTGATTTAATAAATCTGTCACCATATTCACTCATAGTTCCAGAACAAATGAGGTTCCACACATAGTATTAAAGTACATTCACACAGGCTAAACATTTTTATTCCGTATCAATTTTGTTCGGAATAAATATAAACTGTCAAGCCAAGAAAGTGTGATGAAACTCTATCCTGTTTTGGCAATGTGTCTCTATAAAGAGTCTACTGAAATAACTACATAGAATTTGAAAGGAAAATAAAAAACAAATTATAAGTGTAAAGATAAAGACGTGAAATTTGGCTTATAATTACTTGTTTGTAATTGAGTACAAAGCTACACAATGGGTTTCTAGCATTGTAACACTCTACCACTAGGGTGACTATACATACAATAAAATACAACTATTCTAATGAATTTCTATGAAGAGTTGAAAGGCACATACATATTTCCATGTGATAATTTTAAGTGTTACATTGCAATGTATGTTTGTGGGAATAGCTAGTAAGTGACATAGTAGAAAAAAGGAAATATAAATATATTAACTTTTAAAAAAAATTGATATTCAATTATGAGGTTCCAGAAATCATAAAAATGAAATTAAAAATTGTAAGATATAAAGCAATATGTTTATACTTTATATAAAAAAATAACCTTTCGTGTTAACTATCCACAGTATGTGTTCAAATACTTATAGAAGATAATAAAATGTTTTTAGAAATAGTAGAAATAAATGAAAACTAAGTGCTATATTTTTCTGAAACTAAATACTTTCAGGAATGCTCATGTAAAATGTTGAAGAATTTCATCTGCTAGTTAAATTTCTGTAAAGAACATTAACAAGAATTATATAAAGAATGTAAGTATAAGGGTTGGGTTTGAGTGCTATTTTTTATTTTAGTTTCATATAATGTACGTAATGGTCTGATGAACAAGCAGGTCACTTCTTTTTCTTGAATTATATGTATTACTTTGTGAGTTAGGCATGTGACTTTTACTTATGATAAATGCAGGCTAATACCTATAGGTTATCAAATAATATGCATACATTTGGTGTTTTATTTACTAATCCATTTAAGCCATCAAATCACCAATATTGCTAGTGGTAGGGAAATAGGAATTTAGGTTGTATTTCCAGAAGTATTGAATTGTAGTCTTAAAGGTAATAATTTCATTATATATATAGGTCACTGTTTAATTTCATATAGAGTGCTGTGTTTACGAATTTAGTTTCATTAATATTATTGTGTAAATTTTTGAGTTTATTGCATTAACAAAGGTATAGAATGTTGGTCATACCAGGACTAAGAAATTTGAAAGTAATTTTGTTTGAGAACTAAAGCTAGAAGGCACCTGCTTTAGGTGTTCAAATTATTAAATTATTTGTTATAAGCCTTCAGCTTATTATTAAAAGAACTGCTTGCATTGATGTGTTATCTTTTACAGATGTAATTATAGGAATGGAAGGATGATGAGACACATATATAAACTCAAGATAAGTAGAACCAGGTGGTTGGATTTGGAACAAGTCCTTCAGATGTGATGGATATAGTAAGCTTAAGGGAGTTTAAGTGAACGCTTGATTAATACTTAAATTATCCAATGCTGAATTTGTTTTGAAGTAGATGGAACAGCCTCAGTGGACTAACAGCTTTCTTATTGCCCATAAATGTTACATTATGCTACAGGTATCCATTCTCTGCACCATTTAAAAGCTATTAACTTGCACTCAAATGCCTTTAAGTTTTACATGCATTTCACAATATTTAAACAAACTTCCACTCTTGTATGTGTTTAGGTGTACTGGACCAGACTATGATGTAATTGTAATAATGTTGTAGCCCTTTGCAGGAGGGTGAAACAACCTACATGTACAATAATCCCAATACAGAATAGTAGAATCAATTTTGATGTTGCAAATTAAATACACTGGACATGAGGAGGAATGGTAGAAGGTACTGCAGAGAGGTAATTACCTATTAGAAATATATTTTCAGATAAGACTGCACTACTGAAAGTTGAAACCCCAACATCAAAGATTACAGAGCAACTGATGCAAATCAATTACAAATTTGAGTTCCTTTCTGAAAAAGAAACAAAGGGGAAAGCTCATGCAGTGTGGATTTCAAGATGCCGGTGGTCATCTGCTGAAACAGCATCCAATGAAAATTTGCATCCCTCTTAAAACAATTACTTTTCTCCCAACTCTTTTTTTGACTGAAATAGCAGAACAAAGTGTATCAAAAAATTAACTGCTGGTTGTTTTGAGTAGCCAAAGTAGGCAGAACTGTGGAATGTGTAGTGTTATTAGGGCTTTAGGTCATTTCTTCCTGGTCAAATACTTACATGAGATTAATACTAAAATAACAGAGAGAGAGGAGCAATCCTAATCCATGGCCCACCAAGATGAACATATCCAACATGGTTTGCTTTGTAGATATTTTAATTCGATGTTCTGTACTACTATTCTAGTTAACATCCCAGTTCTGAAGTTCAGAAAAGAAGTTTGCACAATTTATCTTTTACTGAGAGGATAGAACTATTCATGGATGAAGATATCTACACCAACACTTCAAGATGCTCAGGGAATGGGGAAATAATGGTTCTTCCATGCTCCACTAGAAGTGTACATGGAAAGAATACATACAGGGAAGAACACAAAACAATATGCATTGACTACTATTATCAAGCAAAATAATCTAGTTTTTTTTTGTTAATTGGTCCTTTTTGGTGTGGTTTTTATCTTCTTTTTCAGATGTTTACGAGAAGATTATTACCTATATGCCTGTATCATAAAACTTGTGAAAGCCATAAAGAAAGTACAGTTTCGTTGACAGACACAATGAGCCTCGTCACTAGAGCCTCTGGGCAGATCAACAGATGATAACCAGAAAGAGGTGAAAACCAAAAGCACATAAAAAGTATCCAGTGATTAAGGTCCTGTGGGAGGAATGTGAAATGTAGTATATCTAAATATTAACCTACAACATTTCTTTCAATAACTGGCATCAAAAGGAGAAAATGTAACCTGGGAAGTGCAAAATCTGATGGAAGATAACATTCAAAAGCATACCTAAGGAAGCATACCTGGACTTACCTGAGGAAGAATATGCCAGTCAAATGATCTGACAAACCCAAATGGTAAAAGGGGCATGCCAAACATGATATTTATGAATAGTTCTAACTGGACATAAAAGAGGCTCTGAAACAGTGATCACATAGGAAAAAATAGATGGAATGAAAATATACATTTGCCTTCTGGAATAGATCAGAAGAAATGAGCAGTTGAGGAATAAATCAAGTGGTTCCCATGACATTGAGCACTGGAAGCTGTGAAAAAAATTAGTGTTTGAATGATGCTAATCACAAGCAAGTAGAAGATGAAAACAGTTTCCAAAAAGAAGATAAGTGTGACAGGAAAAAGCCATACATAGAAGAAAGGAGTGTTCAGAGAACATTTAACATATCAACTGATCCTCATAAAATAAAGTGAAGGTATTAATGTCTAGTAAAGAAAAAGTATTGAGTAAAAAGCAAAAGAATGTAGAATGATGTTTGGTAACAAATAATCTTTAAAACAGATTGGCTTTAATTGATAAACCAGGTAAACCACAGATCTCAAAGTGTATGCCTCTTTCATGCTGATATAAGAAATAACTGTAGAAGTACCAGAATGGATCATCATAAGATGACTTGACAGCATCAGTAAAGATTTTACAAACCCAATGTGAAATGGTGATTAGATGCATGAAGAGGGCTAGATATTCAAGACTACTGAGAAATCAAAAGCAGAGGGTCAAAGTGAGACTGTTGATGAGTAACTTCAACCATAGATGCTGAGGTAAAATGAACACCCTTAAATGGTGATGCAGTGAGAAAATGGGCAAGAATTAAGTCAAGGGGAGAGGGAGTCAGAAACCTGAGATCAAGAAGATCTAAGAAATAAAAAATCAACTTTACATTACAGGAACAAACAGTAATACAAACACATAAAAACAGGTGTTTCTGTCAAAACTATCACGTGTACAATCACGGGTAAAATGAGATGCCACAATGAGGATGTGAAGAATTTAGATATCACATAAAGTATTGGAAAAATATGTCTGACACAGAGATATGACTGAGAAAAGAATGAGCCTATTATCATGTAGTTGTGGTCACATGGCTTACTGTGTATAGATGATGTACTGCTTTCCTAGTGATGGAAAACTATAAGGTTAAGACAATTATGATATATAAGGATGGAAAGTACATATAAGCAAATGTAGTGATTGGTGTTTGTTCAAGCCTTGTAGTATGCACAATAAATTTCATGCCTCTTAGCAGTGCAGAGAGTTAAGTAACATTTTTTGTCTTTTCTCAACCAATGACCTAATCTTCTGTGTAACTCCTTATCAAAAGGTTTCTGAAAAGTATAGCACATTAAGTCCACACTCTTTCTGTCATTTTGGAAAGAATAGTCACTTTCAATAAAAAATAACAGATTAGTAAGTTAAAATATTACTTTGGTGAATCCCTAATGGTTTTTATTTAGCTATATATATATGTGTTAAAACTTCACTTTGGTGAATACTTATTGCTTTTTTATTTATCTATCTATATATGTATATACGTTAACATTTTACTTTGGTGAATCCCTGTTGGTTCTACCTATCTATGTATATATCATGTATGTGTGTTAAAATTTCTCTTCAGTGAATCTTTATTAGCTTTTATCTGTATATATATATACACATATACATGTGTGTTTTATTGAATGATTTTGTAAAGCTTTTTTTTCTCAGATTATATAAAATATATTCCACCATAGATGTAATGCCATGTAAATTACAGAATAACTCCTTTAATATAACATTTCTAAAAATTAGGCTTTCTTCAACTCTGAGACACCATTCCACCACCTGTTGAATCGTCAAAAATGAATATAAGAAGGGAGTTCCATATCTGGTTTTTGACTTATAAAACCATAAGGAAAATATTTTCTAGCAATTGTGCTTTATCTGTTATCTGTATTCTCGTCTATTTGCCATCAATTGATTAATATCTACATGATTCTGGTCAATTGTAATACTTCCTATGGAATGATTATAATCATGAATATTGCTCAAATCTTTCTTTGAACAAGAGCTACCTCAGAGCCATTAACAAAAATCTTACCATCAGTATCCTTTCCGGGTCCAAGTCCTAATTTTAATATTTTTCCTTTAACACAATGAAAATATTGCTTTAGTACAAACATTTCCTCATAAGTCAGTTTGAATTTCCTTTTTATTTTAAAATCAAAACTACAACTTTCCCACAGTTCTTTGAACCTTCCAGCTTATCAGTTGGCTTAAACCTTTTAACCTTGTGATATTCATATTACTTCAGTTAAGCTTGACTTTTCATGTTATCCCTTTCTATTTTAGAAGTATATATATATATATATTCTGAATTAAACATAATGTGGGGAATATTTTAATTTTTATAAATTGTTTTTAACTCATTTTCCTTATTTGTTAGTGATAATTTTTGTTTCACAGTCTTGAAATTGGTTTTCAGAAAAGTAAGAACAAACATTTTATTTCTTTTCATCTCACAAGTTATTAGATATAATCAACTGATTGTAAAGTCACTCCTCAGATGTTCTTCTGTAACTGTATCTACAGTGGTTAGCATTAAATTTAAAGTATCAAATTCACTTGTCGATTCTCTTACTCTCCTAAATTGCTTCAATAAATCTACCTTCTTGAAAAATTCACTTTATACAATACAAAAAATGTGTTTAAAATTAGAGATTCTCACAATTACTACATTACAATCTTATTAGTAACAGTCCTGATTTCATTACACAATTTCTTATAGACCTTATTTGTCTGATCAGGAAGATTGTGGCCGAATCAAAACATAAAACTGAAACAATAACTTTCAGTATCCCCGATACCTATCTTACGATTCTCTCTTGATGATGCTCCTAGCAAGGTATTTATTCACAAAGTAGGTCACGAAAGTACGACCTCTTGTGGAGGCTTGGCTTGGACAGGTGAGTTAAGGCGTTCGACTCTCCATCGCACCAAACATGCTCGCCCTTTCAGCTGTAGGGGCGTTATAATGTTTTGGTCAATCAAACTATTCGTTAATAAAAGTTTTCTTGTTGTTATCTTTCAATTAAGCAAAAAACTACACAATGGGCTATCTGTGCTCTGCCCACCACGGGTATCAAAACCAGGCTTTTACCATTGTAAGTCCGCAGACATACCGCTGAGCCACTGGGGGGGGCGTTGGTAAAAAAGTAACCCATGAGTTGGCGGTGGGTGGTGATGACTAGTTGCCTTTCCTCAGCTTACACTGCTAAATTAGGGACGGCTATAGCTCTCGTATAGCTTTGCGCGAAATTAAAACAAACAAACAATCTCATGTGATCATAAATTTACATATTGTGCTACATTAATACTATCTGTATTTCACTATTAGGGAAGCTGGTGTCAGTTTCATTATACACACACATGTATATTTATTAAAATATAAATAATTATTTAGAAAGTGAGTTAGTGCTCTAATGCCACTAAAAATTCATTCATATGCTAAGCGATATAGAAAATGTAAATGAATGGTAAAAACAACTATAATATTAAAAAAGTAGAATTTTCTATCTCAAACTCCTTCCTTTTTGAAAAATAAAGTGATTACATTAATAACTTCGTTCAAGGTATTCCGGTTTTTGTATCCTTACTTTTTATAATAATATCATAAATTGTTTACAGCGGTAAGTACATATACCTCATAAGAAAAATACAATTCACGTCTATTAACCTTCTGCTAGATTTTCTGTAGCTTCTAACTCTGGTGCCCCCCAGTGGCTCAGCGGTATGTCTGTGGACTTACACTATAAAATCCGGGTTTCGATACCCGTGGTGGGCAGAGCACAGATAGCCCATTGTGTAGCTTTGTGCTTAATTCAAAAAAACAAAACATATCTAACTCTGGTTCATTTCACTGAAAGTTTGAAACTTTGAAGACCAAATAATTATGATAATTAAGTCTTCGACGTAGTCATAATGTCCTTTGAGGAAGAGATAGAGGTAGGTCATCAGCAGATCTGTTGAAGGAGGAAAGTGGATACACCATGAGATGTGTGGGAACGATTGTCAAGACTTCTATTGTTGACATTTTCATTTTGCTGCAACTGCCTATCTTCTTCAGTGTCGTGAAAATTGTCATTATGGAAATATATATATCTGTATATTAGAAATAAGAAATATTCTTATAACAGCACCTGAATCTAGTACTTCATAATTTCAAAAGGCCCATTCCATTTCGAGCAAACTTTGCAGTAAAATTATTTATTGCAGATGATAAAATATTCGTTATTAATAATACTAAATCGTTTATTTTAAATGTTTCTAGTTTCTCTTATGGTTGCATGATTGTTGTTGCTTCTGAGCCTTTTCAGCACTGGATCCTGTCTTATGTATGACATCATGTAATTGTTCTGTTCTTTTATCAGTTATTAGAGGTGATGTTCGGTATTTCCTCAGTAGATCTTAAGGAAGGAAGATCTCACATCCCATGTTAAGTGTGGCTGATGTTTAACCTGTTGATTCATGAACAGAAGTTTTAATGACTATAAAAAATTCAGATAAATTATTTTACCAAGTTCTTTAATATTTTCAGTATAAATAGATATATTTCTTGAAATACTTTTTTTTACTCTCTCAGTAATGTTAGACTGAGGATATATGAAGTTGTGAAGATGCATTTATATATGTAAAAACATCTGGTATGGATAGAGAAAGCACTATGTAGAGGAGGAAACAACGTTTCGACTTTGTTTGCTCCTCTACATATAGCTTTCTATATCCATATCAGCCGTTTTTACATATATATTTTTCTCTACAAGTGGGTCTTCTCGTCATCACGAAAGATGCATTTAATTTTTATAGCTTTCCACCCATCAAATGAAACACAAATGAATACCTAGCTATTCATTAACTAGATTTTACGAATAATTTTCACAGTTATTTTTTGGTTGTGATAGATTATTTCGGTAAATGAGTTGAATTATATCTTTTCAAACAAATAATTAGGATAAGGTCCCATTATGCCTACTCCAATTATCTCACGAGGTTATATTAGTTTAGTGTTTCGCATAAATTCACCTGGTTGCTTCTGGTCTCAAGTAGTGATTTGGTAAAATTGTCATGCCGTTTGATAAAAATTGCTGGTCTTAATGTTTCGGAATAACTGGTCTGAATTCACCATTGCTAGCAATCCTTTTTGTATAACAAAAAACATTGCTATTCAAGACATAGTTTTTGGATTTACTTAGTTTTCTGCAATTACAGTAGAATTGTTTGTTTCATAGTCTTGTACAGCTGGGTGATAATCCTTTGTGTATTTGTATGTTTGTTGCTCCAATATTTCTGGTCGCGATCCTGTACATTTGGGTCACAATCCGGTATGTGTGTTTGTTGTTCCAGAGTGGAATATACCACCAAAAACGGTAGCTGAAACTTTGGTAGCCCTGTACAAAGCACATCATACTAACTTCACATATTCGATAGGTATATTCTTTGCGCGAGGTTTCATTAAACGGAAAATCGGCGAGGAGCGGGGGCGGTCCCGAGGGCTCTACATGGCAGTTTATTATTCTATTTGCAAGTCACATGTTACCTATATTTCAAGAATTTATAGCACAGTATAATCAGACCCAATATAAATAAACCTACTACTTTCATACCATTAATTTTCAGGGTTAGATGTCCCAGATGTATATTAGTTGTTGTTAAATAGTTAATTGGAGGTTTTACTTTCGAGGGACTCAAAACCTCTTTCTTTGATCTTCTTCCCCGACCACTGTCTATGATTTCTTTGTTCCCTATTTACACATTTTATATTCTTGGAACAATGCTCAGATAAATGCCCTATTTGATTATAGATATAGCATCCCACAGATCTGTTATGGCACTCAGTTTTAATCATTTCGTTATTAAAAGTTTATTGTTTCGGCGAAGTTCGTATTCTTTTACAACTATAAGCACATCAGCAATAGATATAACATAATGATATTAATATGATATGGCCCAGCATGGCCAGGAAATTAAAGCTCTCGACTTGTGATCTGAGGGTCGTGGGTTCGAATCCATGTCGCACCAAACAGGCTCGTCCTTTCAGCCATGGGGACGAAAAAATATGACGGTCAATCCCACTATTCCGTGGTAAAACAGTAACACAAGAGTTGACGGCTGGTGGTAACGACTAGCTGCTTTCCCTCTATTCTTACACTGCTAAATTAGCGATGGCTAGCGCACATAGCCCTCGTGTAGCTTTGCGTGAAGTTCAAAAACAAACATTTCACGTACTATTCTTTCAGATGGCCCGGCATGGCCATGTGTTAAGACGTGCGACTCGTAATCTGACGGTGGCGGGTTCGCATCCCAGTCGCGCTAAACATGCTCGTCCTCCCAGCCGTTGGGGCGTTATAATGTAACGATCAATTTCACTATTCGTTGGTAAAAGAGTAGCCCAAGATTGGCGGTGGGTGGTGATGACTAGTTGTCTTCCTTTTAGTCTTACACTGCTAAATTAGGGACGGCTAGCACAGATAGCCCTCGAGTAGCTTTGTGCGAAATTAAAAGAAAACACAAACTATTCTTTCAGGCCCCCCGCTAGTACAGCGGTATGTTATGTCTCCCGATTTACAACGCTATAATAAGGGGTTCGATTTCCTTTGATGGGCTCAGCAGATAGCCTGATGTGGCTTTGCTATAAGAAAACTCACACTATTCTATTAAGTTTTATCACCTGGTTTACGTCGAACCTTGAACACTAATTTAAATTCAATTACGTTTTTTTATTATAGCTTTCATTTGTTATGTTGACTCACACTCAATGGTTTAAGTAGAAATTTGGGGTTTCAGTGCCTAACCCACTAGGTCATTACTTTTGGAAACTTTAATATATAATATACTACTGAACAGAAACACAACAATCAGTTTTGACTACAGTCAGAGTCGTAGAACCTTATCTGACAACCTAAAAGGTTCCCTATGAAAATGGCCCGGCATGGCCTAGCGCGTAAAGGCGTGAGCTTTGTAATCTGAGGGTCGCGCGTACGCGCCCGAGTCGCGCCAAACATGCTCGCCCTCCCAGCCGTGGGGGCGTTATAATGTGACGGTCAATCCCACTTTTCGTTGGTAAAAGAGTAGCCCAAGAGTTGGCAGTGGGTGGTGATGACTAGCTGCCTTCCCTCTAGTCTTACACTGCTAAATTAGGGACGGCTAGCACAGATAGCCCTAGAGTAGCTTTGTGAGAAATTCCAAAACAAAGAAACAAACCCTATGATAATCTCTCCCAGATCCATTTGCTTATTGGTAAGTAATCAGTTACAATATCAATCTTGTTCAGTGAAGACATGTCTCCACGACATGTGCTGCTCTTTGTAATTTTTCCAGAAAGTTGTGTCACCAGTTAGGAGAGCGGTAAGTGTTCGGATTTACAACGCTAAAATCAGGGGCTCGATTTTCTTCGGTGGACACAACAAATAACCCGACGTGGCTTCGCTATAAGAAAAAATATATATAGACATATGTCCAGAAAGTTTCGATGTAATGCAGTTCCTTCATAAAGTTTTAATGAATGTAAAGTAACGTAATGTAGTTTCTTCCTAACGTTTTAATTGATGTAATGTAGTTCCTTCGCAAACTGTAAAGTAACGTAATGTAGTTCCTTAACAAACTATAAATTATTAATATGGTGTTGTTTTAGCTTCTTTTGGTCCCTTGTTACTTACAGTAAGGGAGAGTTTTATTTATCCATTTTTCTTTGCTAAGTAACTAAAGTTTCCTCGAGCCAATACTCATCGCTTGCGTTTCCCGTTGCGAAACGACAAAAGCTTGAACTACAATGTACACGTAACTGCAAATAATAAGAATGAAAATAATTCCTCTCTGTCACAAACTTATAATGTCATTGTTTGTCCAGGAGTTTTCCACGAAGGAAACTGTATAGGATCGAAATACTAGTTTGATAACATAATTGAAAAAAAAAAAAAAAATTGTAGAATCCTGTATAAGTTTTTATAAAACTCTGTAAAATATTAAAAATATTTCTAAGTATTACAGTTATGGACTTCTAGATCTCAGGTTCTTTACAATTTTATTTTAAACAGTTTTCTTAGCGAATAGTTTTCTAGTTAAGAGACAAAGTAATTGTTTTATTCGCAGTATAGTAAGATTTAGAATTTTAGATCGAATATTCTGAAATTGCATAATGCTTATTGCTTCTTCACACAGCCTCTTAATAGCAAGTCTTTGAACTTAGCGACGATAAAAGTCAAGTTTTAATAGTCCATTGTGTAACTGTGTGCTTAAAAACAAAAACAATCTTTAAATAAAAAAAGATTATGACAAAAATATAATATATTGCACAAGCTGACAGGTCACACACTATGATGCAGCTTAATTACTCGATAAATTAAAAGTGAAAACTTTTATTAAATGAAATAGTTAACCATTTATACAGAAATAAGTTTGTTGCACATTGTACTAGAGGTATTGCCATCTCGTGTCATATGTACAAACTACGCAATCTATAATTAGCATAAATTGTCCACTCATGAAAGATAGTTGATTGTTAATCATTTTGTAATTTTTTTCTACATGGATTAGAATTTTCTTTTAAGGGCAAAGTTCTTTATAGACAGAATAAATTTAAACAAGATCTAGTATGAAATAACGTAACACAGTTTTAATAATAGGAAAGTTGAAAAAATGCCTTTATAATTCATACATAAATTACTTGTGAAAATGCAGAGAACAAAATAGTGCGTATTTTCTTTTGTAATACTATTTTATTTAAATCCAATTCAGGATTTAACACTAAAAATTATTATATTATTCATACTTTGGATTGTGTCACTCTCAGAAGTCAAATGTTGCTTTAATCACACGAGGAACGTGTTTGAAATATCTTTTATAAAGAATTTATTTAAAATAATAATTTATTGATGATATATATGTCATAATTTCTAATGACATACTAAAATAACGTACTAACATTTCAGAAGATAAAAATCGTAAATTCTGAGAACTCATTGAACGTTTCGAGGTTAAATATCACATTTTGAAAACATATTTTTTCTTCATCAAATAAGCACTAATGCAGGTAATAAATTGATATAAGTGCTAAAAAATCAATATGTCATTGATATGATCAGCAAATTGTAACGAGAATTAAAGTTTTTGGATGTTTTTTTTTGCGTATAAATATTCTTTTGTTGTGTGAAACGTCTTCAAAAATCCCATTTATTAAACAAAGTTCCTCTTCGTGGCTCAACGGTAGTCTGTAAGTTTAGGACTCTAAAATCGGATTTCGATACCAGCTCATCGTATAGCTTTGCGCTTCACAATACTAATCATAAGTACAACTCTAGTTTGTTTTAACTTTATCCGTGAAGATTTAGGTGTAGATGTTTTCCTAAATTTTTAAGGTAGTATTTTTTCAATAGATTGAATACTTACGTAAAAAATCCAACAACGACGAATGTTTTTCGTAAATTTATTATATTAAATTAGTGTCCTTACTTTCTTTCTTAATATCATATTTGCTTTTGTAGATTATTTCGTGAACGCCAAGATCATGGATACAATTTTATAGTCTGACAACTTATTATGTTTATCTAGGCAGCTTTAACTGTTTTAAATATTTACAAACCTAAACCATTATATGACGAAAGTCTTTGTGTGTATCTCTCCTTACAACTAGAGAACCGCTGGATCAAATGTCACAAAACATGGTATATATTTTTAGCATCTCCAGGGAGTTATAGGTGATGGTCAGCGTTAAATTTGCTGTTAATGTCTTCTTCTTGCGAAGCCTGGCATGCCCAGGTGGCTAAGAAACTCGAGTCGTAATCCGAGGGTCGTGTGTTCGAATCCCCGTCACACTAAACATGCTCGCCCTCCCAGCCGTGGGGGCGTCATTATGTTACGGTCAGTCCCGCTATTCGTTGGTAAAAGAATAGCCCAAGAGTTGGCAGTGGGTGGTGATGACTAACTGCCTTTCCTCAAGTCTTACACTGCTAAATTAGGAACGGCTAACACAGATAGCCCTCGTGTAACTTTGCAAAAAATTCAAAACAAACAAACAAACAAACCAAACCCTTGATTTTAACGTTGTAAATCCGTAGGCTTACCACTCTACCAATGGAGGACGTCTTGCGTCAGAGAGAAGTATAAAGTATTTTGCCTGTTAGATCCGAAGAAAAGCATAGAAGGGTCTTTGCTATATTTTAATTATTTTTGAAAACATTATTCAGAATTATACAAACAATAAAGGAAATAACGATTTTTTAAATATCTGGAGTTAAAACAAATATAACTAATCCACGAAAAAAAATAGAGCATCTAATGTGAAACATTTTGATGAACATAAATAAAACTACGTAAAAATATTGTTATTAATAAAATTAAACCAGAAGGTTAATGCTTTACCGTCATTTTTGGATGAAGGAATCAAACTATATTTAAATAACGACTGATTTCACGGCATCACTCTTATAAAAGTTTCTAGTTCCAGTAAATACATCACTCTATTCACAATACTCGTATATCAAACTAAACTGGAACGTCACTACAAGTTGTCTTGAGTATACAATATTATGACAACAATTCATGTCTGTCTATTGTCCACAACTAGTTATAGGAAGATACTTGAGTTTAAGATATAAATAAATGAAAACAAGTTATTTAAAACAGACATAAATAAGTGACTAAAACATACCATTTAAAGTACTCCAAGAAGATCACCTTAATGAAACTTACGTTTATATAGACTACTGAATATAAGAAGAAAAACTTTGTTACCTGAGTTTTATCAGACATCATCTAATCTCCTGTTTAGCCAGTTAGGTGCCACTGTTTCGTTTTTAACTCTTCCCCTGGCCACGTTGTTAAGGCACTCGACTCATAATCCGAGATTCGCTGGCTCGAATCCCCGTTGTACAAAACATGTTTGTCATTTCAGCCGTGGGGGCGTTATAATTTTACTGTCAATCCCACTATTAGTTGATAAAAGAGTAGCCCAAGAGTTGGCGGTTGGTGGTGATGACGAGCTGTCTCTAGTCTTACACTTCTAAATTAGGGACGGCTAGCACAAATTGCCCACGAATATCGAAACTCGAATTTTAGCAGTGGGACTTGCTGTTAAACCTTAAGGGGCCATATATAAAACAGTATGAAGAAAATAATAAACACAAATGTTGGATTTCTGGTCATAACCTATCAGTAACGTAAGAGGAAATCCAGGATTTGTATCGGTTTCAACCACTGTAGTTCGTAATTGTTTAAATACGGTACGTTTAACATTCTTAATAAAATAACAACAATAAATTGTTTGTTTGTTTGTTTTTGAATTTCGCACAAAGCTACTCGAGGGCTATCTGTGCTAGCCGTCCCTAATTTAGCAGTGTAAGGCTAAAGCGAAGGAAGCTAGTCATCACGACCCACCGCCAACTCTTGGGCTACTCTTTTACCAATGAATAGTGGGATTGACCGTCACATTATAATGCCCTCACGGTTGAAAGGGCAAGCATGTTTGGCGCGACCGGGATGCGAACTCGCGATCCTCAGTTCTTGTGGTCAGTTTCACATTTTGTAGAAACTCAACAATAGCTTCCGTAGCTGAGATTATATTGGATATTTGTTTACTAATATTTTAAAAGAAACTGCAGTTATTTTAGAGTTATTATTCGAGGGTTACCCTTACAAATTTTATTTTTTTATATTTTTATTTGAATGTACCATTTCAATACTACGCTTTAGCAAGAAATAGCACAAGCGTTGACTTTAATATTTATGCCAGCTCAAGAACGTGAAATTCTTAACATTCTTTGGCAGTTTAGTTTAAACACAACTTTCTTTTGTATTTTTAGAGAGCATAAGTAAATATTTTTGTATGTTGACGAATACTTCTCGCATTGTTGACGAGAGTTAATGACGAACATTGTAATACATGTTTTAATCTTTACAATCGTTTGTTAAAATGCAAAGGAGAACATACCAGCTGTAATATGTTTTAAGATACTTAATTGTTATATATTTTTTATAATATCGCACATATGAAAGGAAACTGTTACGTTTCATTTAGAAGCAGCTTAGTACGTGAACAAAAACAACAAAAAACATAAAATAGAAAAGCCAACAATCTCGACCGAATGCAACATGTTTCCGCCACACAATCCCATCATGGGCAATTCTGTTATCCAAAAATCTTAAAAATACAAAATAATAAAAATCAACCAATACTAACTCAATTAGCAATCCGACGGTTGCTGGTTCTAATTCCTGCCACACCAGATATGCTCGTCCTTTCAGCCATAGGGAGGGGGGCATTATAGTGTACCGTCAATTCCACTACTTGTTGGTAAAATAGTAGCCCAAGAAATGGGGGTGAGTCTTACACTGCTAAATTAGGGCCCACTAGGGTAGATAGTTCTCACGTAGCTTTGAGCAAAATTCAATTTAAAAAGAGCAAACAATCATTGCTTAGGACATATCTTCGTAACAAATCATATATAAACTGGTTGAGATATACGGGACATGCAAGAATATATCCTTGCAATAAAGCTCATGTAAGTTCGTTGACATAAACATGAATAGTTTACGAAAGTTCAATCTGTGCCTTCCTCGCTGAAAAACTAAGCAAAGCACAAAAGTTTTAAAATTGTTTACGTCGCTATTTGATACCTGCAAAGAGTATCTTTTTGCTAAATACCAAGTACGTTAGTCAAAATATGGCTAAGTAATCGATCAAAATACCTATAATTATGTTTTTGGTCCAAATATGATTGTTTAATGAACTCCAAATTATACATGTAAGCTCTGACTCCATAATAGAACTCAAAGTGGACATAACCATAGTTTCTGTAAGCCGTGCACTGGGTGCATGAAAACTGATATTGTCATCTTGTTTGTTGTAAATATGACCGCAGATAAGTCGAAATATACATTTTTTGGGGTTATATGACCTATGACTTCAAAAAAATATTTAAAATAGCCTAAAATCGTAAAACACATACCAGACTTAGGTTTAGCCATGCCGACTTTTAAGTCAATCCGTAGAGAAATAAAAATATCGGAGTCTATTTAAAGTAGTTTGAAAGAATATGAGACAACAGACAAACATTGTCTTTCTGCAGAGACATACTAAGTAAACATATTGTGATGTAAGAAGACTACGTAGTAGTATAGATATAAATGGTGATATCACTGTGATATAAACTTGTCGAAGTAAATGTACAGAATACGACATGCTTATTATTTTGTGTATAATTTGACAATTTTGCCACTTTATAAAGTTCTCTTTAAAAAAACTTCACTTCGATTTCAACATTTTATAATATCATGTTTAGTTACAATACAGAAACCTGAAGCTTTCATTTGGAGAGTCTCCTTCATTTTTGGGGTTGACCATCCTTGGTGGGTCTTTCAAATGATGCCCCTGATTTTTGTGATGATTTGAAATCAAACAGCTAAATTTGTGGGCAATTTAAAATTATTAGTATGTTGAAAGCCTCTTGAGTGGTATGAAACACTTATTGAGGTGACTATTTGCTTCTTATAGGAAACAAAAGAATATCAATATTTACTGTTATAGTCAGAACAAGTAGGGTCAAGTGAATCTTGTTGTTTCAATACCAATATTTACTGTTATAGTCAGAACAAGTAGGATCAACTGAATCTTGTTGTTTGAATACCAATATTTACTGTTATAGTCAGAACAAGTAGGATCAACTGAATCTTATTGTTTTAATACCAATATTTACTGTTATAGTCAGAACAAGTGGGATCAAGTGATTCTTGTTGTTTCAATACCAATATTTACTGTTATTAGCAGAACAAGTAGTATCAAGTGATTCTTGTTGTTTTAATACTAATATTTACTGTTATAGTCAGAACAAGAAGGATCAAGTGATTCTTGTTGTTGTAATACCAATATTTACTGTTATAGTTAGAACAAGTAGGGTCAAGTGATTCTAGTTGTTTTAATACCAATATTTACTGTTAAAGTCAGAACAAGAAGAATCAACTGAATCTTATTGTTTTAATACTAATATTTACTGTTATAGTCAGAACAAGTAGGGTCAAGTGATTCTTGTTGTTTGAATACCAATATTTACTGTTATAGTCAGAACAAGTAGGATCAAGTGATTCTTGTTGTTTCAACACCAATATTTACTGTTATAGTCAGAACAAGTAGGATCAACTGAATTTTATTGTTTTAATACCAATATTTACTGGTACAGTCAGAACAAGTAGGATCAACTGAATCTTATTGTTTTAATACCAGTATTTACTGTTATAGTCAGAACAAGTAGAGACAAGTGAAGAATTTTGTTGCTTTAATACCATTATTTACTGGTATAGTGAGAGGCAGGATTTATATCTGCTTTGGGAGAAAAAAAAACCAACTACTCGGATAGTGTACGATTTTTCTGACACTTTAGGGTTGTTTTTGTATTTTGATAAAATAACTTGACTAACTTGTCTCTAAATCTGCTCTTGCTGTCTAGAGTTTAAAAGTCACAGGAGATAATTTAATTTAAGATAAAATTAATCGGTATTTACTTATTCCTTGAATGGGGAAATGTTTTCCTAAACACATCGTATTTAAATAAAACGAAGTTTACAAAATAAAGATGTTTTCGCTGATATTTCTTCTCTCATACAAAGATCTTAGAAAGTGGGTTAATTTTCTTTTCCGAAATATTTTGTGCTTCTATCAGAAATAGTTAACATTCAATATCAGTTTTCAACATCAGTGTCTGCTGGTTGTTAACATGTTAGGTTTAGTCGGACTTATTGGATAAACTCATTGTCAAAAATGTATTTGTTGTTCTCCTCTAAAGTGTATCTAGGGTCCGACATGGCCAGGTGGTTTAGGCACTTGACTCATAATTCGATGGCCGCTAGTTTGAATCCCCATCACACCGAATATGCTCGTCCTTTTAGCTTAGGATACATTTTATAATTCAACGTTATAAACTTCTACCCTAAGATCTTGTTAAAAATGTGCAGCATATTTTGTTTAATTTTAATGTGTTTTGTTTATGACTTAAAATTATGGTTATAATATATATCTCTGTATTAAATTTCTTAGTTGTATGAAATCCACAACAATTATTTTTCCTTGAAATATCATTGGACGAGTAAGCAATACGGTATAGTTCACGCGAATTCTGCTTTAAACACATGCTATGGAAGTTACTCTGTTCTTACAACCATGAACCGTTCGATCTCAACACATTTCAGACTATTGGAAAATCGATTTTCTAACTTTTGAAAAGTATCATATTTTTGGTCGTTAGTAATGTTACAGTTTAACAAATTTCTGTACACGTCACATTTTCGAGGCAACTACTTTTGTTCTATTGTACACTGTTAAATTTGTACCTCCATTAGTTTTGGGGCATCCATAGTCACGAACAAAAGTTACTTGTTGAATCCTACATATAAACTGTATAAAAAGAAATCTCCCGCTGGGACAGCGATAAGACCTGGAATTTACAACGCTAAAATCAGAGGTTCGATTCCCCTCGGTGCACTAAAGAGAGAGCTCGATGTGACTTTGCTATAAGGAAAACACACACCTGTGCGTGTAAACAAATATTATTTAACTCTATACATTTCAGACTAATAACATGTAATTCACAATTTTTTAATAACTTACCTGTGTTTATTAAAATTAATGAAATGTGGTTTAATTCCATATGAAACAACGGAAAAATGCTGAATAAGAACATATCAATACGAATTTCATCTTAGTTGAAAATCAAAATACATAAATTAAACAACCAACCTGAGAAGGAAGAGTAAATACTTTAAGATACACTTGACAACCAAATGTTCTGAGGAACATTTCATTCAATCAGTTTTTGTTGTTTTTATCAAAGGCGTTAGGGATCGGAAATGGAAGCAGTAATGCTGCACAACAATTTTTTTGAAAAGTTTTTACTGATTTTTACAGGCACCTGGTAGGTATGGACAAATATAGTTTTGGTTTTGCTTCATCACTTAGGAACTCCGAGAAATAGACAGTTAACTGTTTACCGGCAATAACGTATTAAATTACGTTTCTAATACGCTATTAATTTCAATATAATTAAAAGTGTTTTACTCCTGATTTTCGTTTGTATTCAATGTCCGGTACATCACGTTGCAGTGTCCAACAGTAGTCAACAAGCATTGACGGATTCCAGTTGCCCTGATATTGTTTTTCTATTGTAGTAATGACCTGGTAAAACTTTTCACTGTGTTTGTCACTGATAGCACCGAGATTTGCAGGAAGAAGTCCAAGTGTGAGTGGAGGAAATAAATCTTGAATGACATGTTGCACTTCACTGTTTTGTACGCTTTGACACGTTTGTCTACCAGCTAAATGTAATGTGGGACTCTGTAATTGTCAAGAACGTCTTTGAAAGCTTTCCAGGCAATCTTTTTCAGCCCAACTAACAGATCTTCGAACCGCTTGTCACTCATAACTTGTCTTATGTGAGGACCAACAAATATGCTCTCTTTGATCTTGTCGTCAGTTATTCTTGGGAATATCTGTCTTAAATAACGAAAACCTTCGCCTTCTTTGTTCATTGCTTTTAGGAAATTCTTCATAAGTCTCAATTTTATGTGAAGAGGAGGCAAAAAATTCTTTGCCGGGTCGACAAGCGGTTTATGTGCCACATTTTTCTTTCATGGAACTAGCTTTTTATGGAGTGACCAGCTCTGTCTAGAATAATGTGACTCTTTGGCACAACTGTCTCATTCACAGATGAATCTTTGTATAGCCGAGCTGCAGTTCCAGTAACAGAGCAATGACTTTCAGATGTCCACAGATATTTCAGTTGTACTTGCTGTACTGGATGTGTTACAACAACATTTCCATGTTCTCGTAGGTTTCATTCATGTGTGCTGCATAGCCAACAGATATTGAAGGGTGAACATTGTCACTGTGTAAGACAACAGCTTTAAGGCTTAACATTGATGAATAAATAAAGAGACGCTACTTCTGCGGGTCAAAGTTACAACCCAAAGCAGAGAACAATCCTTCGATGTCAACACAGGAATAGAGACTGCATTGCAGTTTCTTCATCTGGTTCGTCTAAGGTCCATTCCTCTGGTGATTTTGGAATTGGAAGACTGTCGTCATGTGGCACGGGTTTCATTGCTGAAGGCAGATTAGGATATTTAATTGACTTATTGATTATGGCAGAGAAACGAAATACATTAGTCAAACAGAAGTAACAGTCCGTCACACGGTCTTTCTGTTTTTGCCATATCATCGGGACAGCAAATGGAATTGTCTTTCGAATGTCTCTGAGCCAATCTCTCAGCACATGTCGCACAACAAGTGTGAGGCGCCAATTTCTGGTCTTGATCACCAGTGTTACAGCCAAAGTACAGATTATATACTTTTTCACAAGAGCAGTCATTAAGCGTCTCTGATAAAGCGTATACTCGCCACAAATAGAGCAGAATGTGTCGTGGCTGTTAGGACATTGACGAAACTATTAACCGACACAAATCGTTCTGTAAAACGTCTATAACATCTAACTTACTTGTTACAGTGCTACTGAGGCAATGCTATATTATGAAACAATACTTACACACTATAAGGTCTATATTAATCCAATGAGTATCATCTGTTTGTGCAAGCCACTTCCCTGCTGAAACAGCTCCGGCCTGTCCAGACATGATCGGACTGCATTCTTCTACATAACAGCTTCCAACCTGGCCTGATTTCATGCCTGGACAAGCTCAGATTGCACAAAACAT
The DNA here is from genome assembly GCA_011833715.1 of Carcinoscorpius rotundicauda. Lineage (NCBI taxonomy): Eukaryota > Metazoa > Arthropoda > Merostomata > Xiphosura > Limulidae > Carcinoscorpius > Carcinoscorpius rotundicauda. Next base: position 115,389,143 of record CM022394.1, on the reverse strand, counting down.
TGTTCACAGGTCTCTTACAGAAACGAAAAAATTTGGACACAAATATAAGAAAAAAACATGACAAAACTGAAGATTTCGATGAAACGGTACGTGATGGGCAAATTTGTATGTGGTTTTCGTGATCAGCAGCCAAAAATCTATAAGGAACACCAAACAGTGTTCAAGAAACAAAAACTTTGTTTCGCATTGTAATCAATTAGATTGTTATAACAATAATTGTTCGGAAAAAAGTGGTTTCCTTGATAAAACAATATCTTTCACAAGCTTTTACAGAAGGATAGATATATAAATACAATACTCTTAAACAGAAGACACAAATTAGTTTATACAATACATTTAACAAAGGACACATACAAGTTAATAAAATACTTCAACAAAGGATACGTACAAACTAATAAAATACTTTAACAAAGGAGAAATACAGGTTAGTAAACTTATTTAACAGCAAAGGACACATACAAATTAATATAATACTTCAAATACACGAGTTAATAAAATTGAAGTTAACAACAAAGGACACAGGCGAATTAATAAAATACTTTCACAAGGGACACGTACAAATTAATAAAATACTTAAACAAAGGACACACAGAAATTAATAAAATACATCAGCAGCAAAGGACACGCACAATTTAAAAAATACTTTAACAAAGAACACATACAAATTAATAAAATACTTCATCAAAGACACGAGTTAATAAAATTAAAGTTAACAACATACAAATTAATAAAATACTTCAACAAAGACACGAGTTAATAAAATTAAAGTTAACAACATACAAATTAATAAAATACTTCAACAAAGATACGAGTTAATAAAATTAAAGTTAACAACATACAAATTAATAAAATACTTTAACAAAGACACGAGTTAATAAAATTAAAGTTAACAACATACAAATTAATAAAATACTTTAACAAAGACACGAGTTAATAAAATTAAAGCTAACAACATACAAATTAATAAAATACTTCAACAAAAATACACATATAAATAAATAAATATAATACTGCTAATAAAGGACACTTACAAGATGATATATTTATTGTAACAAAGGATATACACAAGTTAACGTAATACTCTTAAGAAAGAATGCACACAAATTAATACAACGCTTGTTGTTGTTGTTGTTTTGAATTAAGCACAAAACTACACAATGGGCTATCTGTGCTCTGCCCACCACGGGTATCGAAACCTGGATTTTAGCGTGTAAGTCCGCAGACATACCGCTGAGCCACTGTGGGGCTAATACAACGCACTCCCTAAAGGACTCATACAAGTTGATAGAATTTTCTTACCAAAGGACGTACAAATGTTAGTTGATAAAAAATGTGATAACAAATTGGTGAGTTAGGGGTTTGACTCTCAGAGTTCTTGCAGACTTACTGACAGGTTATGATATTCAGATTGGGAATATGACGGTGAATCCCACTATTCGATGGGTGGTGATGACTATCTACCTTCTCTCTAGTTTTACACTACTAAATTAGGGACGGCTAGCGCAGCTAGCCGTGGATGGGAGGGCGAGCACTTTTGGCGCGACTTGGGCGCGAACCCTTGACCCTCGGATTACGAAGCGCACGCCTTAACGCGCTAGGCCATGCCAGGCCCATAATAGGTGCACTAGTCTGATCCCTCCTTTTTTATTATGTTCTGTTCTCACTTTGTTCTGACTGTGACACAAAGAGCCCTTTATGTAATGTTGTGTTATTAAACAACAGAAACTGTGACACAATCTTATATTTTCACATCAGCTTGTATCGACTTCACATAGGTACAAATAATCACTTGTGTTTTATTAATTAACTTCAAATAGTAACTAAGAAATGTTTCAACAAGGTTACCGATGTTTCATTCAATTCTTCTGATATTAGAGGTATTTTATCAGAGTGTGTAGATACCACAAACAAGAACAACTTATATCGAATACAATGTTGTTGTTGTTTTGTTTTATCAATGTAAGTTATTTTCAACTTAGTGTTTTTTTCAAAAGAACAAGTAGTTGGTGTCCACAATATTATATGTGTATACCAAGTGCACACATATATATATCAACTTAAAAGTAAACTTTGTGAAAGCCGAATAACATTATTTCACACTTTGTTTCCTCTAACATTTGCTCTTAAATTCTTCAGGCGATCACATGGAGCATCGGCTTTCAGAGCGTTATGAACTCAAAAGAAGCATATTGGATGTACATGTGGTACGCATATTTGTATTGTTGATAAATTTAAAACTTCGGTTAAGAAAAAACATTGTTTTACTAAATCATAATAAATGAAAAAAAATCTACTAATCAAATAGTTACACTCATTTTTAATTACAGTTAGTAGATTAAAAATTTAAAGAAAAATATAAAAATATATATTTCGCATTATACACATTATTTAAACATTTATTGCTTCCCCCTAAACGTGGTGTTTTAAAACTAACTTTGATTCAAAAATATATATAATTCGGTTTCTTTGATTTGAATTTCGCGTAAAGCAAATCGAGGGCTAACTGCACTAGCCGTCCCTAATTTAACAGTGCCAAACTAGAGGGAAGGCAGCTAGTCGTCACCATCCACCGCCAACTCTTTTACCAACGAATAATGGCATTGACCGTAACATAATAACGCCCCCACGGCTGAAAGAGCGAGGATGTTTGGTGTGACGTGGATTCAAACCACCAAGTGGTATTGCTGAGCATTATAACCAATCGATAATTGTAGTACATGCGATGTAATACCAGAATAATTAGCCTACTCTTCATACAAACGGAGGTTAATAAATAATGGACGGTAATAAGTTGAGTATAAGGTTTCTTGTACGTGATTGATTAATCATTAAGTCGATAGCACTGAAGTGCAGGTGAACACATATGAATAATATTTATGTATATCTAGGCTATTTGAAATAAGAAGATTTATTAAACTACAGCACGTGCACAACACATTTTATAAGAAAACTAAAATAATAAAAACTTAGTTATTTCTGAAGGTCAATATTAAAATTAGAATTTTTTGTCAGATTTGAAAATATCTCATCGAGTGGTTTTAAAATCATACAGTATCGTATATGTTTCTAGGTGCCATTTTTTTGTCCATCCCATTTATATATATCTATAAGTTTTACATGAAAGAAGAAAGTATGTTTTTAAGTGCGGTTTTATGAAAAAAAATATCTTTTTCCTAAGATTTAGAACATATTTTTTCACCTAGCGTTTCGGTGCATTACTACACGATTTATAGAGATTATGGAACAAACTTTTAATGTACCGTGCGTTTTCTTATAGCAAAGTCACATTTGGCTATCTGCTAATTCCACCGAGGGGAATCGTACCCCTGATTTTATCGGTGTAAATCTGTAAACTTACCGCTGTTCCAGTGGGTGTCTTCGATGTATTGTGTGAGTTTCTGGAATTTTCGCCTCCTACGAAGTGAAACTCTACAATTTACTTGAAGAAGAAGAAACAAAGTTGGTTTAACTTTTAATGCCTTCGCTATCTATAATAGATCAAAAAGTCACAGTTCTGCACGAGCTTACTCGAAAATCCATATTCGATTCTTCGTTATGGACAGAACGCAAACAGCTTATTACATTGTTACTTTGTGCTAAATCACAAAAAATAGAAAAATCTAAATATATTTTAAAGTTATTACACAAGTAAATTCATGAAATATCATGTTGTAGTGTTAAACGTAGTAAATAAATTCAGTTATTGAGATCCAATGATTCCACCTTGATCGATCAATAATTATACGAAATATTTAAAAAGACAGTTATTACATCACTAAAGACATCAGCGTAGCAAAATAGCTATAACTAATCGAATTCTAACATTTCATATCGCTAACTTCAGATTTGTTTACTTTCTAACCAAATTGTAATGTTAAGAAAACATATATGGAATATCGTTTGATTATAAAAAAAACGAATTGTAAGTCTGTTTCATTTTTTACCCAGAACAATTGAGCCAATGAGAAGCTACGGCTTGTTGAAGAAACCAACCACCATTTCATCCACTCAAAGCTTCAACATTGCCTCGTAATCTGATGGTCGCGGGTTCGAATTCCAGTCACACCAAACATACTCCCCTTTCAGCCGTGGGAGCTATATAAGGTTTCAGTCAATCACACTATTCGTTAGTAAAAGAGTAGCCCAGAAGTTGGCGGTGGGTAATGATGAAAAACTGCCTTCCCTCAAGTCTTACACTGCTAAATAAAGGACAGCTAGCGCAGATAGCCCTCGTGTAGCTTTTCGCAAAATTCAAACCAATCAACTAATCATTCTCTCACGTGCCATTCCTTCATACAAGTGGCCGGAAATTACTGTGAGATCATATTGATCCCAGATTTGTTATTTTGTTGTTTTTTTGTAACTGGTTGATTAGTTTTACTGGAACGAAATCAATAAAAGACACTATCATGTTAAAATAAGAAATGTCCACGATCGTAAGGCCAGAGGTTAAATATCGAGACAATGTAGCTTCTACCATGATAATTTTCTTCTGGTCTTTCTTCGATCAATTTAAACGATCGAAACACGTCCAAGTAAGCATTAAGAAAAAATAAAATAAAATGCACAAACTGTTCATCGTATCTTCCAGTGTGAATTTGAAATATATATCATGCTTGTTTGTTTGTTTTTTTAATTTTCGCGCGAAGCAACACGAGGGCTATCTTCACTAGCGGTCCCTAATTTAGCAGTGTAAGACAGACTAGAGGGAAGGCAGCTAATCATCACCACCCAACAAAAACTCTTAGGCTTCTCTTTTGAACGAATAGTGGGATTGACTGTAACTTTATAAAGACTCCACGATTGAAAGTACGAAAACAAGTACAGACTTAATTAACCCTTGTTCTATCGGCTCGTATTGTAAATTCAGCGGCCTAAGGTTACCGCTTCTGCAAGCTCATTTCTCTCAGTCTTAGTAGTCGGGTTATGCGCTTTACGTTCCTCGTTCTTGGGTAAGTGTCGTGGCAAAAGGACGTTTCAATGTATTTTGTGTGTGCGTTCTTGAACCAGTACAATACTTTTCTCACAGCGTTCTGTGTTTTTCATTTTTAAATCCTGTTTTTTTCACCCACTGCTATGGCTACTTTTGTTTGTTTGTTTGTTTGTTTTGTTTTTGAATTTTGCACAAAGCTACTCGAGGGCTATCTGTGCTAGCCGTCCCTAATTTTGCAGTGTAAGACTAGAGGGAAGGCAACTAGTCGTCACCACCCACCGCCAACTCTTGGGCTAGTCTTTTACCAACAAATAGTGTGATTGACCTTCACATTATAACGCACCCATGGCTGAAAGGGCGAGCATGTTTGGTGCAACAGGGATTCGAACTCGCGACCTTCGAATTATGAGTCGAGTGCCTTATCCCACCTGGCCCTGCTTGGCCATATATTAAGTCATAAAAACCAGTCATGCTACGAGCATGTGACCCGTCATTGAAAATCACTCTGTTCGCAGTCCCCGCTGATACAGTCTATGGATTTCCAACGCCGAAATCATGGATTCGATTCCCCTCAGTAGACTCAGCAGATAGCTTTAATGTGGCTTTGCTATAAAAACACACATACACACTGTGTTTGTAAACAAAAAAAAGCACTCACGTGGTTACAAACAATAGCTACCAGTCAACAAGTCTTACAAATCTTTTTTACTCAAGAGAAGTAAGCAGTTGCTGAAATACCTTGCATGCACAGATTAGTGCTTCCCCAATGTAGGCGCAGTTATTGTTTATTACCAAAACGTCACAAACACACAAGTGATTCAGAACAGTTACAGTTTAACATCTGACATATCGGACTCCCAATACAATACTTTTGTTCTATGCAGTATCATATCTTAGACTGGAGATCGAATTTACTCATTAGTAAATTCAATTGCGCAACTGAAAACATCGAAATCATACACAAAATAAAAATTAGCCATTTTTTTATTTTTGTTTCTTTCTCATAAAAAAGATTTTGTTTATAGACAAAAAATACGGTGTGAAAACAAATTCGACTCAATTCAGATAAATAATTCAGAAGATGTAGTCCCTTTCTTGTTTTCAGAATGTTTCCATTACTGCTTTAGATTTTGTTATCTCACAACAGCACGAGTAGTCCTTTGATAACACGTTTCTTTCTTTTTAAGAGCGCCCGTGTCGCGCTAAACATGCTCGCCCTCCCAGCCGTGGGGGTGTATAATGTCACTGTCAATCCCACTATTCGTTGGTAAAAGAGTTGGCGGTGGATGGTGATGACTAGCTGCCTTCCCTCTAGTCTTACGCTGCAAAGTTAGGGACGGCTAGCACAGATAGCCCTCGAGAAGTTTTGTGCGAAATTCCAAAAACAAACAAAAAAAAACAAATCGAATCAAAGTTAGTTTAAAAACACCATGTTTAGGGGGAAGCAATAAATGTTTAAATAATGTGTATAATGCGAAATATATATTTTTCTTTAAATTTTTAATCTACTTACTGTAATTAAAAATGAGTGTAACTATATGATCAGTAGATTTTTTTTCATTTATTATGATTTAGTAAAACAATGTTTTTTCTTAACCGAAGTTTTAAATTTATCAACAATACAAATATGCGTACCACATGTACATCCAATATGCTTCTTTTGAGTTCATAACGCTCTGAAAGCCGATGCTCCATGTGATCGCCTGAAGAATTTAAGAGCAAATGTCAGAGGAAACAAAGTGTGAAATAGTGTTATTCGGCTTTCACAAAGTTTACTTTTAAGTTGATATATATATGTGTGCACTTGGTTTACACATATAATATTGTGGACACCAACTACTTGTTCTTTTGAAAAAAACACTAAGTTGAAAATAACTTACATTGATAAAACAAAACAACAACAACATTGTATTCGATATAAGTTGTTCTTGTTTGTGGTATCTACACACTCTGATAAAATACCTCTAATATCAGAAGAATTGAATGAAACATCGGTAACCTTGTTGAAACATTTCTTAGTTACTATTTGAAGTTAATTAATAAAACACAAGTGATTATTTGTACCTATGTGAAGTCGATACAAGCTGATGTGAAAATATAAGATTGTGTCACAGTTTCTGTTGTTTAATAACACAACATTACATAAAGGACTCTTTATGCCACAGTCAGAACAAAGTGAGAACAGAACATAATAAAAGAGGCGGGATCAGACTAGTGCACCTATTCTGGGCCTGGTGTGGCCTAGCGCGTTAAGGCGTGCGCTTCGTAATCCGAGGGTCAAGGGTTCGCGCCCGAGTCGCGCCAAACATGCTCGCCCTCCCAGCCGTGGGGGTGTTATAATGTTTCGGTCAATCCCACTATTCGTTGGTAAAAGAGTAGCCCAAGAGTTGGTGGTGGGTGGTGACGACTAGCTGCCTTACCTCTAGTCCTACGCTGCTAAATTAGGGACGGCTAGCACAGATAGCCCTCGAGTAGCTTTGTGCGAAATTTCAAAAAACAAACAAACAAAGTACCTATTCTAAATATTTTTTCTAGATCTAGTCAAATTATCGTCATTTAACTTCAAAATTGAATAACATAATATAGCTCTCTGTTGAAAAATTCATTACATCATATGTAAGGTTTTGTAGTTTTCGTTCCAAGTAGGATACAATTATATTTTCACGATAAAACAATTGTCTGGTTTTATATTAGAGAGTTGTAAACTGTTTACTTTCTTTTTAAACAATAAATCTAAATTTCTGAAAGCTGTTCTGCTATTTTTTTATGTTTTTCTAAAGTAAAGCTGCTCTAGGCAAATTTAGTGTAAACTTCCTCTTGACAAATGTTCTCTAATACAGTTAAGGGTTGGTGTTGTTGACTACGTGATTTTAATTTTAAAAAGTAGAACGCTCTTGCTCAACTGGGCTCTGTGTAGCTTTACTGAGATTGTAAAACAAGTACAAAGAAACGCTTTATCTTGTTCTCAATACATTACTAATTGGAAATAACATTGACAAACTATTAACACTTTTGTTTTGCCTAAATATTCGGAGAAAAGGTGAACATGACATTGACCAACTAAGATTTAAGGTATGATGTTATGGTTTTGTAGAAACTCGCTATCTGCGCTAAAATCAGTAAAAATCTCAAAAATAAAATACTTTTGTGCCAGTTAGTCTCCAAAAACGAACAATGGAGATGGCATTGTTCTATAAATCTATCAAGGTCTGACTGATCATAAGTCTCTGAAGAAGACTTGTAGATAGAACAAATAATGATGGTACAACCCACAGAAATACACAGGGCTGTGGTCTCCGAGAGTTTATCGAATGGCAAAAACAAAGTGTATAAGTGCTAGGTAATCAGCAATGTCACCTCTCCATGAACTCGTCTATCACATAACCTGTTATTCTGATATGAAAAAAACAGCATCAGGCGGTTTTAGGAATTTCTAATGTAATAGAAGTCACACAGGATGATGGAAATCAATCAATGCCTTAATGTCATGCAAATTAGAATGGAAACCTCAACAGTTCTACTATATCAAAATGGCTATTTTTATTTAGCTGGATGTGAATTGGGTGGAAATATATTTTGCTTGTGACCACGCCATTTGTCCTTACCTGAATGGATACTCCAGAGACTGAGGGCGTGAAAAAATAATAGTTTTGTTACTTGGTGTTAGAGGCAACGGGCTCAAGTAGTTACTGATTACAACAGTGTAGAGAGAGAAAAGTAGATATTGATTTGTTAGCTGTAGCATGTACAGAGTGCATACAACTCTTTACATAGTGTGAGAAAAATTCTGATGGAAAGATATTTCTGCACTCCCACTGTGGTAATGGAACAGAGTGCAGTTACATATGTGTGAGATGGAACAAGGTACAATAACTCCAAAACTTTAGGCTTAGAAATGTTGTCTAAAGTGCTTAAACATTGTACTGCTTTTCCTCTATAAACTGAGGGCAAGATCGTGAATAAGAGAGATGAGAACTGCCACATGTGCCATGCACAGAAAATGTAGTTGACAGTTAGAGGCATCGTGGTTTTTGCCACCACAACGAGCACACATTAAAAAAACTACAACAATGTCTTTTGAATGTCCAAAACAACTGACACTGGAAACATCTGTGAAGGTTAGGAATATACAGCTGTACCTTAAGGGAAAGTTAACCTTCTTAACAGTGGTAGACAGGCATTGTAATATAAATGTCAATACAAAAATATTGGGAGGTAGCATAATTCATTATTTATAAATGGAGATAAATAAACAGTAGATATTCCTTGGTTGGAGAAACTGGAGAGGATCTCTGACTCGGAAATGTTTCTTAAATCCCTGTCGACAGTAACAGTTTATGAGTAATTCAAAGTAGCATGGGGAGTAACATCAATAGCTGTATTAACCTTCAGTAGCATGGGGAGTAACATCAATAGCTGTATTAACCTTCAGTAGCATGGGGAGTAACATCAATATCTGTATTAACCTTCAACTTCAGGAGGAGCTCACCGTATTTGAGTGTAGATGTTTTCACCAAGCTTTCTTCAGTACTTAGCTAACTTTGGAGATTTGACAAGCCATTTTAATCCCTTTTGAATAGAAAAGGGAGACATTTGCTCTGAAGGCTTGTTCAATAAAGAATGCAAGATGGAAAAAAACGAAATATAGATGCAGAATGGGGTAGAGACTGCTATTCATCACCTTACAAATGTGGTTGTTTACGTGTTAACTAATGTTATTAGTTTAATTTTTAGGAATTGAAGGGTCAATAAAAACATGAAAATGACTATGTACCCATTGATTCCTCTCATCATGGAGTCCTACGAGGAAAGGCACGACAATGTCAAACAAGAACACTGCAGCAAATCCAGGACTTTGTGAGTAATATATTCAAACATCAGTATCATAAACAATGTTCACAACACATACTGAGAACGACCAACACCAGTACTTAGTTACCTTTAGCCCAACTGGACCAGCTGATTGACTCTGGGTGAGTCATTTCCTGGTCATATATCTATAAAAATTAAAAGCCAAAGTGGCCAGAAATACTAACCTTATTTCAAAACAACTGCCCAAATAGAGAGGTGTGTGTTAAAGTACCCTTTCATGGGTGGATATTTTGATCATAGAAGAGATAAATTGAAAATACAGAACCTTCCCTACGAAGTCTTTTTGTTACATACAAGAATCTTCCTTGAGGAAAAGAGGACTTACAATCATCACAGTTGATATATTGATGGTCCGGGTGACACTTCTAGTCATCACAGTCCTCGCCACCACAACGAACACATGTCAAAGAACCACGAAAAGATGCATTTTGGTGGTCGAACTGCTGACACTGGAAACAGTTGAAAGGGTTAATATTATTTGATTATAATACCATACAGTTGAGATAATTTATTTTGACAGTACAAATAAGCGTGATGATTTAAATTTCAATACAAGAACATTAGTAGGCAGCATAATTCCTTCTTTACAAGTGGACATAAATTGCACAGTAGATATTCCTTGGTTGGAAAAACCAGAAAAAATCTCTGGCTCGGGAATGTTTCATAGATTTTTGTCATCAATCACTCATCAAGAGAAATTCAAAGTGGCATGGTAAGCAACCAAAATAGGTATATCCCAATAGCTTTGGAATCCAGGAGGAATTGAGTGTGTTTTGGTGAAGATGTATTTATCAAGATATTTTCAGAACATACCTTTTGACTGACTTTAAAGAGCCAACAAGTTCTTTTAATCCGTTTTGAATAAAAGAGGGAGATATTTTCCTTAAAGGTTTGTTTAACAAAGAATGCAAGATAAATAAATGAGATACAGGTTCAAAATGGGGTAGATAGTTCTGTTTAAAGTCTCCTACATGTGGTTGCTTACCTATTAACTGCCTTTATTAGTTTCTTTTTGGAATTGTGGGATTCGTAAATAAATGAATATGATACAGTGACCCCACTCACCATGGAATCCTAGGAGGGAAGTGTTGAACAAAGATGTTGTAGCGATTCAAGTGCTTCTCTAGCAATATAACCAAACATCAGTATCAGACACAATATCCACAACACATACTGAGAACACCCAACAATGGTACTTAGTTGACTCTAGCTCAACTTCACCAGTTTATTAGCTTTATGGAGAACACTTATTTACAGGTATTCAAGGCCAGAGTGGTATGTTGCAGTGCCAACTGACACCCCTCAGCCACCAGGATACTCTCCTCCTTTACAAGAGTTGCTACACTCAGCAAACATGCTGGTGGTTGTTATCCAAGAGGAGATAAACTAAAAATACAGAACCTTCTGTGGCAGATCCCTAATCACATATAGGAAGCCTGCTAAAGGGGAAAATGTTGACGATTCTGTCTCATTACGCGAATTAATGTTTTACTTATAGCTAAATTTAATAAGCAGAAGAAATTATTAGCATTTTTACCAGTTTCGTCATAGAAAGAAGTATCCATCTTTACTGTGGCTTTACCAAAACCAGTTTCATTACAGCAGCAAGTTAACTGATTTAATCATAGCAATAACTTAACAAATTTAATCACAGTGGATCCTTTACCAGTTTGCCATAATATTATTTTAACTATCTTTACCATAGCAGTACTTTAACCAATTTCATCACATCAGTTCCTCTTTCAAATGCGTTATATCAGTATCTTAGCCAGTTTCGTTAAAGTATTGTCTAAACCAGTTTCATCATCATAATGTCTTAACCAGCTTCATCATAGCACTGTACCTTCACTGGCTTTGTCACAGTAATGCTTTTAACAGGTTCGTCAATCTTGTTTCTTAACCAGTTTTGCCATGCCAATAATTTAACGAATTCATTCATTTATAACCGCTTTCACCATAGCAGTACCTTAACCCTTTTCATTATAATAATGTCTTAAACAGTTTCGGGAAAACAGCTTCACCATTGCAGTAACTCTCCTAACGTCAACATTTTTATTGTAGCATTACCTTACCAACTTTACCGTAATAGTGCGTTCAACAACTTCAACATAGTTGCGCCTTTTTTTTTTATTTTAACAGCGCCACCACCTCCTAGTAAGACAGCAATATGTTTGTGGATGCTAGAATTCATGTTCCGATATCCATGGTGAGCAGAGCACAGGTAGTCCATTGTGTTGCTTTGTACTTAGCTTGAAACACACCAGCTTCACCATAAGTGAGTTTTCGCCATAACCAATACCTTTACCAGTTTCGCCCTAAGAGAAATTTACTAGTTTTACTTCAATAGTGCCTTTACCAGTTTCACCATTTTTGTACATTTAATAAGTTTCACTCTAGCAATCCATCTACAGACTTCATTATAGCAGTATGTTTACTTGATCCACTAGAAAAGTGTTATTTACCTTTACTAGTTTTATTATAACAGTGTCTTTACCATCTTCACTACAGCAATACCTTTATCAATATTACTAACTGTATAGTTCCTTTAGTACTTTTTAAAAAAAAATTATGAATGTCATACCGATCTACATCTAATCAATTGAAACAAAATAATGAATACAAATGATTTGAATGTTGTGTACATTATACTTAAATTATTTGTAGCCTACTGTATTTCATGAGCCATGTTTAAACATGCTTTAGCTAATGATAGTGCATATTGTCAATATCTCTGCGGCGTTGCTTACGTTCCAAGCACACCCCTCCTCTCTGAGTGCTTTCCAAAATCCATATAGTGTGCTAGAATGATGGTTACCATCGCTCGTTTAAACAGTCAGATTACTTCGTAGACACCGTCCGTTGTTGTGACTTATATGGCTTTATATTTAATAGCATGGATAATTGTTTCATTGATTAATGAATATATCTTGTACAATTGATTTATGTAGCTTCCTCGACGGAAATCTTTCTTTATTATTCTGTTATCTTCATCATGGTGATATGAGGGTCTGCAAATTAAGTCCCGTAGTCATCAAATAGCACTTCGCGTTTTGGGGCCAATAGCGAGTTGTATGAATGACGGTGGCATTCTCTTATTTGCTTATTTGAAGCATACTAGACCCAAAATTGGTAATGGCTGATGTTGACTCGCTTCCTTTCATCTAATCTATGAGTTCATAATTAGAGACACCTAGTGAGCTTAGCTCTCTTTTTTTTTTATTTAATATATAGAAAGCAAGATTTCAAACCATCACTGCATTTCATCCACAGCTATTTCTATATTATATTAATTGGTAGATGTTCAGGAATAATATAAGAAAATGAAACTGGTATTTTGTTACCTCTGTATGTGTGTGTGAATATATTTAGAGATGTGATTTTACTAACCAGTCTTAAGACCTTTCTATTCTCTGTAGACTAAATTATAGTTGTAAAACAGTACTCACTGCATATTTAAGAATGCCGACCGATTTAAACAAACATCTTTGTCATTTTCCTGAATGTCTCCGTTTCTGTTTCCTGTTGCTTTTGCTTCATCTGGGAACATTCAGTCTGAACAACAAGAGTATGTTAAATAATTTCGGTCTGACTATTGCAGTTTATTTGCTTTGACAAGCTGTTTGACGTGAGGCAAATTAACTTAACAATAAGTTTATAGGTTAAAAAAATCTTGTATACTCAGTAATTATTAACCTTTAAAAGAAACAATAAAATTATATTCGACCCTATGTTAAATAGCAGTATTTTGATATTCGCTTCACAAGGGCTATCTGCGCTAGCCGGCCCAAATTTAGCAATGTGAGACTACAGAAAAAGCAGTTATTCATCACTACCCACTGCTAACTCTTGGGCTACTTTTTTTACCAACGAATAGTGCCATCCACCGCAACGACCCCACGGCTGAAAGTACGAGCATGTTTGGTGTGAAGGGATGAACAGTTTGTAATAGCATAAACTGAAATATCAAAACACATACTATTTTTGAAATCCATTGTTTGTTTGTTTTTTGGAATTTCGCACAAAGCTACTCTAGGGCTATCTGTGCTAGCCGTCCCTAATTTAGCAGTGTAAGACTAGAGGGAAGGCAGCTAGTCATCACCACCCACCGCCAACTCTTGGGCTACTCTTTTACCAACGAATAGTGGGATTGACCGTCACATTATACACCCCCACGGCTGGGAGGCGTTTGAAATCCAACTCGAAAGCACTGAAAAATTAAAAGAAGGAAACTTATTAATAAATCTTAAGTATAATATTCTAAACGTGAAGACATAAAAACAATACACCAATGATCCAGTTCAATAGCTGATCAGCTTGTTAAAAATGTTTAAAAAAAGGAAAACAACGAATTCCCTGTTAAAAAATTGTAGGAAACCATGATCAGTCGCTCATTTATACTGATGAAAATTTAAATCACTTGAACAGAGATCTTTTGTGGGGGATAAAAATTACAGAGAAAGAAAGAAAATATAAATTTGTTTGCTACAAAAAAGTAAAAATATTTGCCAAAAAAGAGGAAGGAAACAATATTTTAAATATTGATAAGAGGGAAGTTTTCCTGAAATTAAGTAAAAATAACTTTATTAGATAATAACCATGAACAATTTAGATTTACCTGAAATTCCAACAGAAAATGATTTTCAAGCGACTATGAAATTAAGAAACTGGTCTATAGAAGAGAAAAACGTTCGGTTTTTTAAAAAAAAGTTTTTTCACTCTTGTCTATTTAATATAAGTTTAAGGAAAACTGGAATAAATTGATATATTTTAAGTATTATATATTATATATTGAAATAAGTTAAATTATTATGATGAACAAGTAAACAAAATATTTCAAAAATTAAAAGAAAATGTTATATAAAAAAAGAAATGTCTAAAACAGACAGGTATAAATTAACTAGTAATATTATAATCATTATGTGGTGTGGTATCATCATTGCATTTCATCCACAGATATTTCTATATTATATTAATTGGTAGATTTGAAGCCGTTTGTAATAAACTTATGTACATCAAGGAGAAGAAAAGATCTAAAAGAACGCACATAAATAATCAAAAGACGAACAAACAATGAATTAGTTTAGGCTTACTCTCTCTTTATCTGTTCAGAGTACTAAAAAGTGTATAGGATATTACAGTTATGTTTTATTTGAACAAAAAGGTTCAGTTGCTGCTTTGTGAAAGTTAGGGTTAAAGTGTTTTTTTTTTGTGTGTGTTTTTTTGGAATTGAAGACTTCACGAAACTGGTTCAGCTAATTTGGGGAGCAGATAGACATGATATAGATGGACCTGAAGACGTACTTTGTAGAAGAGACACCTCAAAAAAGATAAAATATATGATAAAATACAAAAGTAAATAAATAAATATCCAGAAACAAGAGAATCATTCGAAAGAGAGAAATACGTATTATATGAAAATCAGTTTAAATTAATGTTATTTCAATCTGTACCTTTAAACATTAATTCTAAAGAGGTTCGTCTAAAGCTAGAAAAAAGTAAAGTAGGATTACTGAATGGAACAGAGAAAGCAACTAATAAGTTAATGTAGGAAAGTCAAGTAAAATGTTACATAATTAAATCTTTGATCTATTAGATGGTTTATTTGAAAGGAAGAAAGGTAACATCTAATGAAGTGGAAGAATATCACAAATAATTTTTACTATATAATAAATGAGTTATATTAGAACGAGCGTGTATTTAAGTGATGACAAACAGCATGCAGAAAACAAAACGCTTTTTTTTCATTCCCATCTGTTAAAACTAAACATTTTTATCATCATATGCGTTTGACAAAATGCATATTAAAATAGCTATACTTTTTGTTAATAGCAGATGACAAAAAATTTGCAAGTGGTGATTGAACTCTTGGAGTGCAAAAAAGGTGACGGAAAAAGTTAGTATTTCTGATGTTTATAAAGGATGTGGATGTAAAAAGAAAATTGGTTAAGGAATAATTCTAAACTTGTAAGAATTGCACACAGTAATAACGATATACACAACATAATGAAAAATAAAATGCTTAAAGGCACGTGTTCTGTTGTTTTAGGATAGGCGATTAGAGCGCCCGATAATGTGCGTGTTTGAAATCCCTTTTCACCAAACATGCTCGTCCTTTCAGCCTTAGGGGCATTACAAATTATTAATTTGATAAAGATACAGGACCTGGTGTTCATTGGGATTATCATTACAATGCTACAGAATATTATTTAGTTTAAAATTTCATTTCTTATGAATAATGCAAGATAAATAATGTTAAATATAATAAAAAAATTAGCTGTTTGTTTACAGTTAAGCACAGTGTTACACAATGGGCTTTCTCCACCAGGAATATCAAAAGACGCTTTGTAGCAGTGCAAGTTTGCAGAAATACCGCTGTGCCATTGGTCATGAGGAACAAGTTGTTGTTGTTGTTTTGAATTAAGCACAAAGCTACACAATGGGCTATCTGTGCTCTGCCCACCACGGGTATCGAAACCCGGATTTTAGCGTGTAAGTCCGCAGACATACCGCTGAGCCACTGGGGGGCCATGAGGAACAAACTGAACAATATTTAAAATCAAGAAGGAAATATATCCAAACTTAAGAAAGTCAGAACACTATTCTTTACTTTATTTTAATAAAAGTTTTAATACCCGTCTCAGCCGTCTTTAGATACACAGTTTTAGGTTCATCAAATTCCAAATACTTGGAGGGCAATAAAACTTATATCCTATCGATGTAATTAAAAAGAAATTACAATTTAAACAAACAACTATTTGTATTATACAGACCACTTTCAAACAATAATATATGAATTATAATAAACTGTTTGTATATAAATTTGATTGATTAGTTTTTAAGCTGTACAAGCAATGTGCTCTTGCTAACGGCAGAATAAATAAGATTTTAGGTTTTGTCTACAGAAATGTTGCCCATAAGTTTAAAGAGGCTGTAATGTCACACTTGATACACTGTTCAAATTTCGAGTTCCCTATCTCAGAAAGGCAATAAATTGCTGAAAAGATTCAGAGAAGAGCTACAAGGACTATACCTGAGACGTAAAGATATGAGGATCGGTTAAGATTTCAGAAATTATTTTATCTGGATAACAAGAATTACAGAGAATCAAAGTGATTGTAAAAAAAGAAAAAAAACTGACAAAGTTGATGCGTCATGTTTTCTTACTTAATGGTTAAAATTGTAATACTAAGAGAAACAGATATTAATTTTGATAGGGTGAAAATCATCTCCAACTAAGACATATTTATTCCTCTAACAGGACAGTTGACGTTTATAATGGATTGCCTTCTGATTTGGTAAATGCATTCAATTTAAGGGAATTCAATGAAAAGCTTGAAAAATAACTGAATGGTAACTTACTGTTTTTTTTAGTCCTTTATTTTAAGATTGCAGCCTCACTGAGAATTCTTGGGCAGAAATGAGGCATTAAGACGCTAACAATGACCCTAAACCAGCTACTGTAGCTAAGTTGTAAGACCTTTTAGCGGTAAGTTGGGCTGAAATCCAGGTGCATTATACCAATAACCTCATTAACAGCACGTAATGTCTTTTTGCAAAGTGGTTTAATGTACGAGAAAGATCAACAAAGTACTGAATGTTTAATATGAACAGATATGTTACAGATGCTCTTTATAATAATTTGATATTATAAATTGTCACTATAAATGTTTTTACATGGTTTTGTTGTGATACGTCAAAGGCTGAATTAAACATATTTATATAAGTGTTTGATATAATTGTATGTTGTTCTAATGATTAATTCACGATGTCCATAGAACATGTCTCATTATAGAAATTGTATATGAGTATGTTTATGTATAGGTTTAATATAATATGCATGTTTTAGTTTGAGAGTACTAACTTACAAACGTTTTGACTGTGTTCAGGTGATCATAAGATTCTTTAATATTTTGTACTTCTGACTTTTATCTTCTGTTTGTAGCGATTTATAATTTTAAATTATATCGTGTGTTATGACAAACATACATTGTTCATTTTATGTAATTACATAATTCTCAGTCTAGAATCCAAGGATCCCTGGTGGTTCTACAACATTGTAAAGATGGTCAGTGATAGTAAAGATTAAGTTTTTATAATATATTTTTGTCTCGGATAAGCAAAAAGACATTAATGACCTGGTTAAGGTAAAATAACCTCAGTGCAGTTTACCTTAAAAGTGACTACCAGTGTATTATTACCAGATATTAGAAGATTTGTATATAATAGAGGATACTTTACGAAGCTTTATAGTATAAAATTCAAAAGCACTACTCTTAAATATCTTTCCTGATGTTGAATTTTAGAACAACTGTGATGGTCCTTCCTGAATTACTTGATGAACGGTAAACCCGTTGTACACAGTCCACAAATGATATACAGAAGAGAGTTAATCTGCGTCTGCTTAATACTAATTAAAGTTAAGGAACGTGCAAAGTTATAAGTATAGACTGTAGAAAAAATGTAAAGTCAGCTAGAATATAGGAGATGAGGAAACTGTTACAAAATACTTCGTTGCTTGATGTGATTGAAATCTACTAATAATGACTGTGCTGGTGTTACAGTAATAGTTTTTCTTGTATGTTTCTGAAAATCTTGTTTGTGGTAATCTTTATTTAGTATCAAAAATTTGTTTCAACACTACAATTACTCATAACTATATCTCAGAAAATATCAAATATCTTGTTTTAAAACTTCCTCCTTACGTCAAAACCTAACACAGTATGGATATAAAGCTAAGAAATGAATATAAGTACAAAAGTGTTCCTTTCTTTTCATAATGTATGTCTTTGATAAACGTAAAAGCATTGAAATTAACGTAATGGTACTATAGAAATTTAGTTTATCAATATATTTATTTCTGTGATGCAGTTAGCAGTACAACAGAATAAAGTAGCCAAAAATTTCAAACTCATCTTATCCTTGTCATGTCAAGTATTCAATTTTATCAACCGCTCTACATAATACATTTCTGCTAAGTTAAGACTGATGTAAACAGACTGATAATTTTAACCATAACAATATTGGAAGTGTTCACGATGATACGTGTATGCACAAAGTATTCAAAAATGAAGGTATTGCTGTTAATTTTAGCACCAAATGACGCTGATATAGCTCCTCGTACAAATGTGTAACGACAAATATTAAAATATTATCCATTCTATAAACTACAAAATTAATATAACAGGGTAATCACGTTTCGCTAAATCTGATAATATGACAATACAAAAACTTTGTTATGCTTCATAACTTCAGTCACTTACATTCACAAGTTCATAAAATATTTTGCAGTAATAAATAAATTAATAGGAAAATAATAAGATATAAAAACAAAAATTAGAAGTGTTACAAGTAATAGGGGCCCAGGATAGACGGGTGGTTAAGGCACTCGACTCGTAATACGAGGGATACAGCAAACATGCTCACCCTTTCAACCGTGGGAGTATTATAATGTGATGGTCAATCTTACTATTCGTTGGCAACTTTTTACTGCTTTAACCTTTTATATTAAGTTTCATGAAAAATTAAAGTATGCAACGTAAATGTTCAAAAATATATAATTTGTTTTATTGCAAATGGTGATGGTCTAGTTCCATCTACATCTATAAAATTTAACACTTCTTAAGTAAATATACGCGTGAATATTTAAGCTTCATTATGTATAAATCAATCGAACAACTTACTGTAATAACAAGTTTTAGAAGACTTTAATTCATGTTTTATGATTTGGATTTAGTGATTTGTTTGGTAAGAGAAGGAAGTCCAATAGACTAGCTACAAGAAAATGTTTGGAACGACACCAAAATGCAAGTAAATAAGACGCTATTTTGAGTAGAACACTGCTGGCAAACGCGATCCACTAATTTATTCATATCCATCAGGGAAATAATAACTATCCTTCAGTCAAATAAATCAACTGACTAACTAGAAGCTATTCTGACGATTTCATCTAATAATGTGAAACTAGTACTTTATTCTGTTTGGAACAAAATGATTGGGTTTGTGGTGTTTACCGCAGTATACTTTTATATTTCTTACCGCACACTCTATGATTATTCTTACAAATATATTTTTTAATTAATAACATTTATGTTTAGGTTTTCTTTTTTTTTATTAATGAAAGCAGATATTTCCATTTAAGTATAATACATGCCAAGTGAACGTGTAATAATGAAACCTTTGTCCAAAGAGTATTTACCGCTAACCGTACTGTTCTGAAAGATGTTTTTCTATGGTGTGACACCCGAGTCGTGTCCTTGAAAACCTATGAAAATTAAATATTTGGCTTGTTTGTTTGTTTTGAATTTCGCACAAAGCTACTCGAGGGCTGTCTGTGCTAGCCGTCCCTAATTTAGCAGTGTAAGACTAGAGAGAAGGCAGCTAGTCATCACCACCCACCGCCAACTCTTGGACTACTCTTTTACCAACGAATAGTGGGATTGACCGTCACATTATAAAGCCCCCACGGCTGGGAGAGCGAGCATGTTTGGCGCGACCGGGATGCGAGTCCGTGACCCTCAGATTACGAGCCGCACGCCTTAACTCACTTGGCCATGCCAAGCCCAAGAGTTAAAAACTTGTAGTTGTATATTTGTTTTGAGTTTTGGGCATATTTAGTCTAATACAACCACATATTAATGAAAAATTTTAAAACCAGTGAAGTATTGCTTTTTCCAGGGATTTCTATGAATGATTTAACCTTTTTTCAATTCCTTTCTTTTTATGTTTTCAACATCTTTCACCCCGATAGGGGTTCGTGGGTTTGTTCTAATTCTGACAATAATGGTGTACGATTGTCTCGTACAGAAAGTTGGCAGTATTAGATCTGTGTGTTTTCAGATCAATAATAAATAAGTTAATTATATCACTTTTAGGATGCTGGAGACAACAAGAGAATGCTACAAATAACAATTTATTGACACAGAGACAGGAAAGTGGAGAAACACAGAAAGAAAGCTGCCTGTCATACCACACGTTTTGCTTTCTTTGGCCCCCCCAGTGGCTCAGCGGTATGTCTGCGGACTTACACGCTAAAATCCGGGGTTTCGATACCCGTGGTGGGCAGAGTACAGATAGCCCATTGTGTAGCTTTGTGCTTAATTCAAAACAACAACAACAGCTTTCTTTGGATGCGACATAGCGACGCATAGAATGACTTTGAGTTTATTTATATTTTTCTAAGCACAAACGTTTGACTTATTACTCAGTTATCTCTTGGCCGATTTGAGATTTAAATATAGTTTTGGACTCAGGATGTCAAACTCTTTCGATTGGTAATTTGAACACACCCAAGGCGTCACATTAATTTACCCTAAAGGAGCGTAGGCTGGTAGAGATCCTTGATGTCGAGAAATCCACTTGAAATAAAAACGTATCTGAGAAAGGCTGTTATGGGAATCAGCACTTTTATTGATTAGGAGAAAACAACGTTTCGACCTTCCTGTGTAACTCACATTTTACACGTAAAACTATTCCTTGTTTAGTACTCTATCCCAACTGCATAACCCACAACGACGTATTTCAAAATAATTTGTCATTAGAATTATCTATGTTTAACCATATTTAAGCTATTCCCATTATATCAAAATTCTCTCTTCCAACCAGTGATTTAAAGTTATCTATTTTATTTCTTATATCTCTAGCATTAAAATAACAACAATTAAGCCTACTCTTATAAGTATTTATATATTAATTTTTTTCCTAGACTTTTCTTTACCTCTTATTCGTTTTATCCTTAGTTTATCCTAGCCCTACCACTATGTAGTCCTACTTTAAAACTCTTCGCACAGCTGAGTTAGTAACCGTAGAAAATAATTCAGCCCTTATCTTATTTAAATATAAATCATCCACTCGTTTCTACTGAACTGATCACACAAGACCAACCAGCTAATCTGTTCATCCTTACATATTAACCTAAGTCTAGTATTTAACCCTAGTAAACTACTTATAACGTTATTCTGACACTTAATTCATGGCAGTATCCCTGAAAAAATTAAGGTATAGGATTTTTCTTTAAATACCTTCATCAACCAATTATACTTATTAATTAGCTACATAAACCTACTTTTTCCTCGATCATTAGTCCCTACATGCACCGCAAAAACTGCATTTCTGCTAGCCTCTTGTATTATATCTTCTGCTCTGTTAGTTATATTCACCACCAGTTTCCCTGGGTAGCATAATGTGATTCTTTTATCCCCGTTTACTCCGCAGACTCTTCTATTGACTTACCTTGTCAAGGAATCACTTCCTTATAATTTTCTGATAATTTTGTTTTCCTTCTCTTCGATAGCTATTCGTCTATAGAAGACCAGGGTTGAAATTTGTTTCTAAATAGAATAGATTCATTACAATTAAATTCAATATTTTTAATTTTAGCCCTAATCGTTCTATTTCTAAGTTCTTGAAACTCATTGGTAGTTGATGTATCCTTTGTAAGAGCTTTAGGTCCTCTTAAAATCCCGTCGCCATGTTTTACAGTCTACACTTCTCTTTGTTTATTATCCCTGCTTTAATTATGGTAAGCTCCAACTTCTCTAATCTACAAACTCTACATACAAATTGCACATCTTCGTTACTAGTTATCTTAAACCTATATTCCAGTTCAGTTCCCAAATAACACCCGCCAATTACAACTAACAATCTGTGAACAATTAATTCTAACACTAGTCTTAACCATTGGATTTGCACTTGAATATAAATATCAAATATCAGTAGACTATTATCAACACTGTTACTACTAAGCCTAACTCTTAAAAACAATTATATTAATTTGTTATCACTAGTTTGTTCTAAGTTATAGTTTGTTTTTGATTATATACAATTTAGAAATAGAAGCGACAATAACTAGCCAGATTTTAATCTAATCTACCTTAAACTAGAGACTGAACTAAAATTAATGGATCAAAGTTCAAGTAAACATGTTAATTCTTAAAGCACGAAGTGACGTTAAACTAGTTATTAGATTGACGACCCCAGTGGCTCAGTGGTATGTCTACGGACTTATAATGCTAAAAAATGGGTATCGATATCCGTGGTGGGCAGAGCACAGATAGCCCATTGTGTAGCTTTGTACTTAATTCAACAATAACAACTTTTTAGATTGTATTTATTAAATAAAAGCAACGTATTTAAGCCGTTTTGTGATTTATCATAGTTGAAATACTCCTAAACCTAAAGTATCGTTACAAGTACTAAGCCTATTTTAACTTTGTAGTAAAATTTACACCACTAAATTAGAATTTAAAATTTCACCCTTTTATTTGTATTTACTAACTTTACTATATCTATTTATTCTTGTATTATTTAATCCAGTTCACAACAAATTATAATATTAATATTAAATAATTTTCAGAAATCTTTCGCTACAATTCGGATTTCGATATTCGGGTTGGCAGAGCGCAGATAGCAGCTTTGCGGTTAATTATAATCAAATAGAAATCTCTAATGGCTTAAATTTTTTAACATGATTCAAACACTTGAAATATTGCATATTATTAATGGTGTACGTATGAAGAAAAATACAGCAGCGAAAACTGCAAGACATGAAAAATAATGAAAAAAGTGTTCAAAATTGGTAAAACACACATCTATAACAAAAAGGTTGTTATTATTTGCAATGTTTCAACGTAACAATATATTGCTAACAGGAGGGCTCGATACGGCCCGTCACATTATAACACCCCCAGGGCTGAAAGGGTGATCGTGAAGGGTGTAACGGGGATTTGAAACTGCGACCCTTAGATAACGAGTCGCGTGCCTTAACCACTTGGCCGTGCGGGGCCGGAGTAAAGGAAAGGCAGCTAGGTATTAAACACCATCCACGGCCAACTCGGGGAATATTCTTTACCAACGAATAGTGAGATTGACCATAATATTATAACTTCTCTGGATAGCACTAAACACTTTAACTTATCATCAAAATTATCACTGAGTTATGTAAAGGGTGCACGCTTGTGCTGTTTTAGCACCAAATTACACAATAGGTTATATACTATTTATCCACCATGGAGATTCGAATCCGGTTTTTATCGTTGTAATTTCGTGAACGTACCTCTGATGCACAGAAAGACTAGAAAACATTCCGCGTGTCTTTTAACAGACATGTAATTCGTAGTTTAAGTTCTCTCAATATGATTTAGATAATCTACCATCAAAGTACCTGTTGCTGTCTCTGCTATTTAACTTAAAACATTTAAATGATTTATGTTTTCTCTAACAACTTTACCTTTTAAGTTATTTTATGTTCCTTATCGATATTTATAAATAAATGTAAAGGGAAAATTGTTCCTTAATGATATTTTCGTTTATTTTCAAAATTTTAAATTAGTAATCAGTAATTTTGTACTTGATTCGACCTCAGTAGACCAATGGTAAACGTGTCGGCTTTTGACGGTATAAACAAAGTTTCGATACCTGTAGTGTGCAAAGCACAGAAAACTCATTGTGTAGCTCTGTGCTTATTACGGTTCGTACTGTGCATCGCGCCCCCCGCTGGTACTGCGGAAAGTCTAGGGATTTACAATGCTAAAATCAGGGGTTTGATTTCCCCCCGGTTGACTCAGAAGATAGCCCGATGTGTCTTTACTATAAGAAAACACACACACACACATTATGCCTAGCAATGTTTGTGATATGTTATAAACAAATGTTAGTGGAGCTCTTTATATCTTCACAAAACACCTTGCTTTGAAAAATAATCTATTTATTAAGTACTGACCAATTTCAATATAGATATTTCAGGTTTCTATAAAGTAAATCGCAAAGGTAAAGAAAATTAGCAAAATTTAGTTTATATGATTACAACTTCAAGCTGAGTAGACTGGCTGATAGCTTTTCAACCAAAGCTGATTCTGAAGACCCGATCGTTAAGTAATCTGTCCGTTCAGTGTAAAACTACCCTGCGTATCTCTTCCATCACGTAAATTGAGTTTTGACAGTTTTTGAATTACTAACAGAAACCTAAAATAAACTTCCTTTGTACAATAAAGGAACTCTTGTTTAATTTTGAATTATTTTCTACACCTACTAACAGCTATTGATTCCCCTCCCCTACAACTCTTCATGAGACAGATCGTGCCTCACATACAGGTGGTGCTGCTGCTTAAATTATGCGATGCCGAGTGCCACATACGTTGTGTGCACGCGAGTCGCAGTGTGCATGCGTCGTGAAGCAATCGAATTATATTTAGAAACAGTAAATGAAACTTTGAATCAGTTGATCTGAATGAAAAGCGGAATCGAAAGGTTTCGTCTATATGTAAACAAAACAACAACAAACGAACAAGTTAACTGTTGGAGCCTGAAGACCTGAGAACTTCAATTCCTGCCTATGGAGTTAACTGTTTTAAGCAGTGACGTAACTGATAACCCTCAAAACAATAACCTTAATGCTGAAAATATGTCCGTTCAGCAACAAACAGTTGTAGAAATTTACAATGTGCCTGTGAGCATCATCAGTTTGTTATCAGTTTTTTACGGGACCGTGTCCTTGCTGGCAGTAGTAGGAAATCTTTGTGTGTTATGGATTGTGGCTACTAGCCTCCGTATGAAAACGGTGACAAACTTTTTTATCGCGAACTTGGCGAGCGCAGACATCATTATTGGTCTATTTTCTATTCCTTTTCAATTTCAAGCGGCGTTGTTACAGCGTTGGGTCTTACCCGACTTCATGTGTGCGTTCTGTCCATTTGTCCAGACTTTGTCGGTGAATGTCAGTATTTTTACTTTAACGGCTATTGCCCTGGATCGGTTTCGAGCTGTCATGCATCCTCTCAAAGCTAGAACTACAAAACTGAGAGCAAAATTTATTATCCTGGGAATATGGACATTTAGTGCTGCCGCGAGCATACCCTATGCTTTGGCCCTGAGAGTGACCTACGTGTATGACTCCACAACAGGGAACAATACCAAACCCTTTTGTAACAACGTGGGTATTTCAAACTTAATCTGGAAAACATATAATCCAATCTTAGTATGTTTACAGTACTTCCTTCCCTTGTTCGTCATCAGCTATGCCTATGGTCGCATGGGTCTGAAACTAAAAGGCGCTCAAGTTCCAGGCAACGCAGAAGGGACACGAGATGCTGGAATTCTTCGAAACAAAAGAAAGGTATGGTTTCTTAGTCTCATGTGTATCATAAGCTTCATTATCAATACAATTGCCCCTCACCGGTTTATCTTCAAGGAGTTACAACGCTAAAATAGGGATTTGATTCCCTTTCAGCCGACACGGCGGATAGCAGTAGAGCTTTGCTCTATAACAAAGAATACAGTTGAATGCATGGGCATTTTGTGTTAAAAAAGCTATTTACAATTTTTAATAGTATAAAGTAAATAAAATTAGTGTTGGATATAACTGTTATTTCTAGTACAGTAAAAATTAATATTTAGATTTCAATTTTATAGAAATTAGAAAATTTTAAGTGTTGAATAAGCATCTTAATGATCTTGCATCCAGATATTAAAGTACAATAATTTTTTCTTCTAAAGTCGGGGACAAATATACATTCTCTTAACCAATATGTGGAGACTATAAATTCTACTTGCGTTTGCTTTTCTCTGTGCTTTGATCAAATATGCATATATTTACTGAATGCTATGAAACTGTAAGAATTTTGTTTTTTGATTTAAAATATTCAACAGAGATACATTTGTAATAGTGAAAAAACAATAGAACTATTTGTTTTGCTTGTTTGTTTTTAATTTCGCGCTAAGCTGCTCGAGGGCTATCTGCGCTAGTCGTCCCTAATTTTGCAGTGTAAGGCTAGATTAAAGGCAGCTAGTCATCACCACCCACCGCCAACTCTTGGGCAATTCTTTTACCAACGAACATTCGGATTGACCATCACATCATAACTCTCCCACGGTTGAAAGGGCAAGCATGTTCAATGCAACCAGGATTCGAACTCGCAACTCTCAGATTACGAGTCGAACGCCTTAACCCACCTGGCATTATCAGGCCTCAACAGAACTGTATGATATTAATTAAGTTCACTTATGATAAAACGTTAAAAATGCTTCTACAAAGTAGCAACATTTTCACGATGCTTGAGGATATTTATGAGGAACACGATAGTTATACTCAGAATACATTTGTAACAATTATAGTTGAACAATGAACAGGCTATGAAACTTGTTTATAGATTAACTTGATTCTAATTAGTTAACCTTTCAGAGTCAACACTGCTTCTTAGGTTCTTTGATATCAAAATATTTTAAATTTAGAATCATAAGAATATACAAATTGACTAGAAGGTTTTCTTTGTGATCGGTTTTTCGAATGAAACACATTGTTTTCCCTTTCAAGTAATGCACTATATAATTTTCAATTTTGATCAAATCTGGTAAATTTGAAAATTGTAATTTTAGTTTATACATTTTATCTATTTTTTTCTCTCGAAATGAATTATATTTTGCTCAATTTGATCTTATTTCAATAAGAAAAATTTCTGTATATTGATTGTTCTTACTTATTTGTTCTATATAAATCATTTAGTTTTATTTTTCACATTATTCTTCACCGTCTATATCCTTGTTTCTCTTGTTATCAACAAGACATTATTAACTATGTAACTCTTTAGAATACAATATAGTTAACTACTAACAAATGTTGTGTCTGAGTGGATCATCTCATCACTAGTTAAGATAAGCAGTGTTGACTTCCTCCTGCTTGCACTGTACTAGATCTGATTCCAGTTACCACGTCCATTCGTTTTTATTGTCAATTTTTAACATACTACTGCTAAATTAGACAAACATCAACCAGGACCGTGGATAGTAGTGAAAAACATCAACCAATAGCAAGGATAGATTGCAACTACTATAATCTACTTTACTGAAACTAGTCATTGTCTCTGCAAATTACAAACTGTATTGACGCAATGTTACAGAAGGACAGTCTCATATAAAGATTTTCCCAAAGAAGACATATCCCAAAGCTACAATGAAAGGTCTAATGTCTTCAGCATTTTCTAATCATATGCTAAAACAGTCGACAGTAAAACTAACAATATGCCTAGATGGTGTATGTACCACGTGAGGATGTCATCAGATGAGATATGGTCATATCTCCAGAAACAAACATTTGATTATGTACCCTAGGAAAGGTCTTGCATGGTTACTTGAGTAAATACATCATCAACAAAATACCATGGACGTTTGAACTCGGACAACCGCAAAAGGAAAATAAACCTTCTAATCAATGGTGAAACAAGTAAGACCTGGAAGATGACTCCTGCAGGAATTATTTCATTTCTCACCATTAACTGTAAGGCCTGGAAGATGACTCCTGCAGGAATTATTTCATCTCTTACAATTAACTGACGTAATCTTTGAGGTAAATGTCTTAGCCTGCCATTCTCAATGAAGATAACCGATGTTAGAAAATTTCCACTGTACTAGCCAATTCATACCTGATATCACTAGTTTACTATACCCGGCATTACTGGGCACAGGGTGTAAGTTTAGAAGAAGCATTCACACTTTCTGTTAATGGAATACACTTTCTTTTAACATTAATACACTTTCTGTTAACATTAATATCCGAAACACGAAACATCATCCAGGTGACTGTGGAATTGTGTTACTTTCAGAAGTAATTTACCAGCTCCAATAAAGATCTACAAAAAAATCCAATATCTTGTCCAGCAGGCAACGATGAAAGGATGCAGGTTAGTTTGCAGTCTTAGGAGCTTTCTATTAAGCATCAATTGAATTTTTGTTGTTGTTTTGAATTAAGCACAAAGCTACACAATGGGCTATCTGTGCTCTGCCCACCACGGGTATCTAAACCCGGATTTTAGCGTGCAAGTCCGCAGAAATACCGCTGAGCCACTGGGGGGCAAGTATCAATTGAAAGTAACAACATTAAAGTGACTTATGATTACTCATTATTACTTTTGGTTTGTCTTTATTTCATTATATATTAGAGTGTAATGTGTTTTGTTGTAGTTCTTTCTTATTTTAGTCAGTTCAGTATATTTACCAATGTGTATATTCCTAAACTACAAATTTTTAAGTGCCCTTAATTATGTTAACTAAGTTTTTAATTACAATTTAAAATGTTCTGCGAACATAACATTGGTTTTATATCTTATATGTCATGAAATGTCTAATTAAGGATGAAGAATACGCTAAGTTAAGGATACACTAGGTTAAAACCAATAGCTTTATTCAGAAGCTTGCTTATGTCTATAGTACCGCAGTAAAGATTGTTAAGCCAATTTTATGAATTTTGTTCATTTGGTTTACAGCCTGCCTTTTATGTATAATCAGTGAGAATTTTTTTTGTAAATCCTGATGTTATTTTGTGTATTTTACTTTTAATTGATATTTTCAGTTTACGTCGCTGTAATGCTGCTTAAGTTAATCAGTTTGTTGGCTGTTCTTTCTTAATTCAGTTAAGTTTATTTTTGAGTTGCGGGAAAGGTTATTGTAACTCATGTTTAATATATGTGTTGCATTGCTGGTGTTTTCTATTGGTTCAAGTAGTTCACCACTGAGACAGGGGTTAGTATACGGATTTACAACGCTAAAATCGGAGGTTTTATTCCATTTGGTGGACACAACATACAGCCATGTGATTTTGCTAAAAACAGAACCACTGGGTCAATGATTATTGTATTTCTAATAACCCTTGGTTCTTCTGATTGTGTTGCATTTCATGTTAACGTTTTGTATTACATACTATTTAACTGTATTTATAAGAGTAACTTTTATATTTCAACTGTGCAAACTTTTGATTTATTATGTCATTTCTTTGTTTTTTAGTTGCACATTTTTGTTTATCTTAAACCAGTAAGTTCACGGGGAACATTATTGTGGAATACATAATCTAACTTTTAATTCCTCTTGAGTGGAGTTAGAATCTCTAAAATAACTTCTTAAAAATGTTGATTTTGGAATACTTTAGTCAGAAACCAGGATGTCTGTTAGAGATTACATGCAAACAATGGGTTAGTTAAAGCAAGAATACCTTAGTCGGAAACCAGGAAATCCATAATAACTCTTACATTTGGGCCAATTTGACGGAAAAGTTTTATGGGTAAAGCTCTTAATTGTTTGACGTAAGTGTTCTACACGTAAAACTCTTTTCTAACAGCACGTACTTGTTAAATTGTTACCTGTCTGTATTGAGCTAAATCTAGTTATAGTAGGTTCTTTCATGAGTGCGTCAGAGTTACAGTCAGTCTCGTAGCGTGAATGGTAAGAGACAGAAAGTTAATGACTGATTGCCTTCCCACAGGTCAGGATTTCAAAATTAGGAACGGCGACAGGGAGTCTTAGTAGCTTTGCTATAAATATAAAATCAGGAATAGAACTACTATTCGTTAATTATTACACTTTATTTAATTTCACGTCAGACGATATGTATGCTGTTTGGGATTTGTTACTGTAAATGAAACTAAATTCTTTGTTCGTTTAAGCCATTTCGTCTTCTGTTTGGGCTAAATTAGTTCTTTGCACAATCCTTCAGTCCCCCGTTTGTACAGCGGTAAGTCTACAGACTTACAACGCTATAATTTGGGGTTGGTTCCCCTAAGTGGACTCAGCAATAGTCTGATGTGGCTTTGTTTTCAGTAACGCACACACACCCTCCTTCATCTTGACGGAATATTTACATAACTAATATGAATAAGTATATTGTTTAAGTTTAACAATTAACAACTATTGAAAATTACAGTTGATTTGTTGAAAAGTTTAGATATCTCCCAGTTTGTTATTTGACCATAAGTACAAAAACTATAGCGCGATTATGTTCACCAGATCTTTGCAAGTGCAGATAATTTATAAATCCCAAAAATTGGGTGTCTATCGTAATTCATAAAGAGCAGAACATTTATAGTGTAGTTGTCGAAAAATATAATGAAACATCCTGTATAGTAAGACGGTTCTTTCTTTGGAATTTTTGGTTAAAGGCCTAACAGCTGATTAAAACTTTTTTTTTTGAAAGAAGAAAATGCGGCACTCACGTTTCAACTCGGCTTTTGGAGAAGTTAGTGAATTTACTGACTAACGTCCCCTTTCGTCCGATTTAAACAAAAATTAAATTACAAGTTTTTTAATCGAAAACATTATTAATTTTTAAACATAATTATCTCACTCTAACTTGTTAATTTCTTTCCGAACATGATGATAAATAAGAGGAAAATACTATTTTAAACATGAAGTGACTTATGAAGAGTACGTTATTTTGGCGGTAAATTTAGAAAGTTTAATTCTCAATACAGTTTCGGGACAAAAAGACCTAAAATGTTAGCATAGAACATAATATCTTTTAAATTTTATTTGTTATTAAGTCAAAATTTAACAGTTTTTAATTCATACTAAATTGGCTTAGGTAGTCCATCAGTTAAGTCTGTAAGATTTAAACTGCGAAACACAGATCACTAAAATCTATATTCATTGACATTTTTAGAAATAATTACCTTGTGCCGATTTAGTTTCGTGTTTCTAGTTAATTTGTACAATTAATGTACAAAATATGTTTTAATATAGGCAGCTCATAAAACATGTTTCCATGTGCATATTTTAAATATATTCTATCTAAGATATTTCCAAAGTAAATCGATGACACATAATGATTATTAATGGAAGAGTATATGACATTTGTTCTGGAAGGTCTTTTTCTTTATATACTTGAAGCATACGTTTTTCTATTTTATTTTTCACTTTGAAGAACATATTCAGACTATTCACCTACAGTCGTGTAAAAAAAAAATCTGCTAGGAAAGAACTTCCGACAGTTGTTGAGCTGGTCAAATTTGAATTTCCTCAGAAATGAGACTACTCAGTATTGCATCGTGAATTAAGGCGTTTGATTCGTAATCTAAGAATCGCGGGTTCGAATCTACGTCACACCAAACATGCTCGCCATTTCAGCCGTGAGAGCGTTAACATGTGACGCTCAATCTCACTACTCGTTGGTAAAAGAGTAGTCCAAGAGTTGGCAGTGGGTGGTGATGACCAGCTGCCTTCCCTCTAGTCTTACACTGCTAAATTAGGGACGGCTAGCACAGATAGCCCTTGAGTAGCTGTGCGTGAGATTCAAAAACAAGCAAACAAATATAAATAAGATTCACAGCTAATCGTTGTGCTAATTTTCTGATGCCATTTTCAGTATTACGTTTCTAAATAAAATGTTTAAAAATAAAAAGTCGATATATTTCAGCAACGTCATCATAGTTTTAAATCCACAAATAAAATTAAACTAACTGTTCTTCTAAACAGATATTACCAGGAGGTTTCTAAAATTAGTACTGTTCTTAACGCACGTGTTTTAGAACACGTCATAGGCAGAGATCTTCAATGGAACAAACTTGTTGGGTTAGTAATTTGGTTATGATTGACATGTTTACCAGATGTTGTTAGCATGTCTGTTAAAGTTTAATTAGTTTCAAATAATCACAGAAAGCTTCACAAAAACTATCTGTGTTAACAGTGCTAAGTATAGTCTGATAAACTATCGCGAAAATAAGTATTAGCAGCAGCAACCGTCGTCTCTTGAGCTACTGTAATCACGATTTACTTGTTTTGTAAAAAGAGATCACACAGAGGCACGTCTGCAGACTTAACACAAGAGACCGTGTTTTGACACCTGCATGTGCTCAGCAGAGATAGCCCATTATGTAGCTTTCTGCTCAAGTGCAGACAAACAAGTGGATGCTAAACTTACCCCTCGTATTCCATGGTTCAGTACGCCATCAATTACGCCAACTTTTATACCAAGTATATATTTTGATATATTTAGATTCGCCAGCCAACTTGAAATTTATTTGTTTTAAAGGTCGTATTTCTTTATTGGCACTACCTGCAAATAATCAATTGCACGTTCTCTTCACACCTGAATAATAGCACCTCTTTTTCCTTATGTAAGAACGTTTAGATGAATAAGGTCAACTTTGTTATAATTTTATTTATTTATTCACTTAAAAGTAAAAAATTTCAATTAACATGTTCGCCCTTTCAACCGTTGGGGTGTTATAAGGTGACGGTTAATCCGCCATTCGTTGGTAAAAGAGTAGCCCAAGAGATGGCGGTAGGTGGTGATGACTAGCTGTCTTTCCTCTAGTACTTATACTACTAAATTAGGGACAGCTAGCACAGATAGTACTTGAGTAGCTTTGCGCGAAATTCAAAAACAAACATACTTATTTCCTTTCTTATGCAATTTCAATTTAAACATAAAAATGTTTACACGAAGTTTAAATTATACTGCGTTAACAACGTGGAAACTTAGTGTATAATGAATATATCTATCAACATTACACGTCTTAACTTATCCAACATCCGGGTATGTATATTTACATTTTATTAATTTAATTTTCAGTTCAATATAAATTGGAAACGGTCGTCAATAATCTTTATTTAAATATTTTAAAGTAAGTGAAAGATGATATAAAGTATATGCAAATATATTAATATGGTGTAACCATATTTTTGTATTTGATATTTGGCGTCGTCATTTTATTCGATTTAAAAAAGATGAAACGTATTTGTTTTTTGCGTGTCTTATTAAACTGTCAAAAATATTTTTCTGTCTTTTTTCTTTCGAAAAATTAGTCAAATCACAAGGATTTAGCGTTGATAGTTGCCGCATTTCTTTTCGTCACAATAACAGTTGACTGGTTTCCCGCTGAGAAAGCGGTAAATCTTCGGATTTACAATGATAACATCAGGGGTTCGATTTCTATCGGTGAACACAGCAGATAGTCCTATGCAGAAAAACAAAACAATAAACACACAATAAAAACAGTTGACCGGGGGTGTGACATTTTGTGAGCTGTGTTGTAAAGTTGGTTCGTAAAGGTCGGCAGAAAATTATGGTGGCGAATTTATTTAACTTCATTCCCAGAATACTGAGTCAAATTGAAAATGTAGATCAAGAAACTGTTTTTTTTAAATAAACTCACGAAAGACAATGTTATACTTTACGATTAATTACTGTACAATAACTGTCTGGTAAACTGTTACTTTATCGTCTTTAAATAATTCTTGTTTATTTGATTGATTAAACAGCAGTGTGAAAGGGAAGTGTCGAAATGTATCTTAGATTTTGCTCATATTTCTTAAGAAATCAGGGCATCCGTCTCATCATCTCATCCCTAACATCTTGGACCATTCAAATAGCTTAAGCAAGCTCATCTGCTTTATGTGATTTTTCCTATAAGTTTACTCCAATTTCAATAAAAAAAATCAAAAAGTGAAATGCATTTCACAAAGAAAATTCGCTTCTAGTTTTTCTTTGTCCACAGTTTTCACTCTAAATGCTATTGAAGCCATATTTTTCTCTATTCATTTCAGCTAAGTGGTTCACAAACTGCATGCTAG
Source organism: Carcinoscorpius rotundicauda (assembly GCA_011833715.1). Taxonomy (NCBI): domain Eukaryota; kingdom Metazoa; phylum Arthropoda; class Merostomata; order Xiphosura; family Limulidae; genus Carcinoscorpius; species Carcinoscorpius rotundicauda. The sequence goes on along the minus strand of CM022394.1, from coordinate 115,355,011 downwards.
ATACTGTTTATTTATGCTTTGTTTTTTTTAATATTGCCATTGAAGATATTAAGAACCCTCACCAATGTTGAAGGATAGTTCAGTTGAATGGTTTATTGTAGTGTACATGCGTTGTCTAATAGTTTGTCTATTCAGTCTGTTATCAGACTCTGTATTACCTTGTGCCTAAACATATTCCCTTTCAGTTTACACTTTTAATAACTGTAATTAAAGGATTTCTTGGCAAGCTAGTCAAATAACCGGTCTCTATAGACGACTCTAGTGCCAAACCATCACCAATTATTATTGTGTACTTAAGTGCTGGAAAATTCCGCGTTTATTTTCAATTATCTTGCAGTTTAATGCTGATACGATTTTACTTTAGTAATTATGTACTGTTCCAGCATAACAGAACCTGATCCTGGTGTATGGATAGTATATAAACACAAGCTTTTCTGGTAAAACAGTTTTTATTAGGAGAATACGCGATGTTTCATTTAGTAATAAGAGGGAATCCTCAATAGCCAGAGCACTTGAAATTCTTTTCATACAGGATTAGAGCATATTAATTTATAATACCTTTTTTACCTTCTTCTTTACATGAAATTTATTTTTGTCCGCCAGCAATACCAAAAGAGGGTCATATGTATACCAAATTCAATTTTATTATTCAACAGGAGCCAGTCTATGAACTGCTATGTAGAACAATACTTAAATGTTTATATTCAAACAGGTAGCACTCGTGGATGTTTGTGCGAAATTCAAAACATAACGAAAAATTGAACCTGGCTCGATAGCACCGTAATTAAAATATGAACCACAGTTAATGGAACGTCGATATGCTTGAAAGTATTTAATGAGAGTTATTATGGAAAAAAAATCATTTCCACAAACTAACGTCATTAAACTAAAAGAAAAGATAAATTCTTTTAAAGTAGTTGCATATATGTTAGTTTGAAGTGAATAAACATTCAGTATATATATTCAAACACATTGTAATGTCCAACATTGTTTAAAGTTTGTTTGCAAAACCTACTTTCCATTCGTGAAATTTATTTTGATCCCCACACAGATCTGTAAGCAGACAGACAAATGAAAGCGATAACAACTTATATCAATGTATGTACTCTTTGGTGGAATATAATGTACACTACAGTACCTGAACATGATCGTTTCAACGCATATGGTGTTATTTTATGTCATTGTTAACAACTCCAGTGGAGCCGCCTGTGGGTTAATAGTAAAGTGACAATATTTTGATTCTAAGGATTCTGGATTCACATAAAATAGACACGATGCAGGTGTTTTATATCCAAAAATATCATGTCGTACACACCATCATCATCGGTTATCCAGAATGGCATGACATATGTTCATATTCATGGATATTTTTCCATCATAAGCCATAACGTATTAAACAAGTCGTGGAATTTAGGTATCAATGGCTCATTAATATTGAAGCTGAATATAATATGAGCATCAGAACATGAGATTACTGTGATAAATACCTGATTGTGCTTGAGTGAAACAAAGGCTTATAGTTATATGTATGTGTGTGTACATATATATGTATATAAAGTGAATAAATAGTTAACACTGGTCTGAAAGAGAAACATCTGTTCATAGCCACTCTTCATAACAATTCAGTAGCCTGTATGGCTGTATGTCTGTACATTATCTACAGTACGGTAAGAACGTGGTACGAAACAATTTAAGAACACGCAAATCGAAAACACACATTGCAGTGAAATGAGATGCATTAAAACTACATTTTAGCATTATTTGGCGTTACACATGTAATGTGATCCCGCCAAAATTTGATCATTTTAGAGAAAGGAATGTAACAGCCATTTTTCAACGCCATATAATCACAGGCTAAAATGTGTTCAGATCAGCAAGATATTCGTACGCTCGGATGTGTTCAGATCGGAGACTCAGAATTTCCAAGATAAAAATATCTCTTCTACTTAATGCCATTGGAAAATGGAGAATTATGATACATTTAGAACCACCCAGAAAGAAGCAAGTTGAACCTTTATTTTTTGAAGAAAGGAGCAACATTTTCTAAGATTAGAATATACAAACACAAAGGTCAGTGTCAAAAGTCGTCTCGTGGCCCAGACAGCAGTATGCAATATTAAAAAGGAACACCTTTATGGAAAAGATGTAACTGTTTCAAAATCATCTTAATAATAACACAGTATTGAACTGATCCTACTCTATGGACAGCGTCATCAAGATGATTAGAACAGTGTTGAACTGGTCTACTCTGTGGAAAGTGTCATCAGAAAGATTAGCACAGTATCGAGCTTGTCCTACTTATTGACAGTGTCATTAGGATGATTAGCACAGTTTGAACTGGTTCTACTTATGTACAGTGTCATGAGGATGATTAGCACAATACTGAACTGATCCTACTCCATGGACAGGGTCATCGGGATGATTATCAATATACTGAACTGATTCTACTCTATGGACAGGGTCATCGGGATGATTATTAATATACTGAATTGATTCTACTCTATGGACAGGGTCATCGGGATGATTATCAATATACTGAACTGATTCTACTCTATGGACAGCGTCATCAGAATGATTAGCATAGTACTGAGCTGGTCCTACTCTATGGACAGTGTCACCAGAATGATTATCACAGTATTGAACTGATCATACTCTATTGACAGTGTCATCAGGATGATAAACACAGTTTGAACTGTTCCTACTCTTTGAACTGCATCATCAGGATGATTAACACAGTACCGAACTTATCCTACTCTATGGATAGTGTCATCAGAATTACTAGCACATTATTGAACTGGTCCTATTCTATGGACAGTGCCATCAGGATGTTTAGCACAGTATTCAACTGGTCCTACTCTATGGACAGTGTCATCAGAATGATTAGCACAATAATGAACTGGTCCTACTCTATGGACAGTGTCATCAGAATGATTAGCACAATAATGAACTGGTCCTACTCTATGGACAGTGACATCAGAATGATTAGCACAATAATGAACTGGTCCTACTCTATGGACAGTGTCATCAGAATGATTAGCACAATAATGAACTGGTCCTACTCTATGGACAGTGACATCAGAAAGGTTTATGGGTGTCAGCAACTGCGTACTACATGCTCAATTACGTACAGATGCCATACGTGCAGATCATGGTCAGCATCGAACATAAACCATGGATTCGCCATATTATCATTTGTCACAGTAAGGCAATACGGCAATATCCGTTCGTTGCTTGTTTACTAGCGTAATACTGTTAGGATGTTTATCTGAAGTGCATTTATAATTATAAATGCTATTGTTGGACAATTTGGATAATTTTCTACTTAAATCGTATATTTTCTGTCCCACATCTTTTCTAATTTATTTTTTTGGCGAACGAAGATGTCCTTATGTTACTCCAATGTAACAGATAAAGTCAACAACATGTTTTATTCATATAATTAACAATTTTCCATAGCTCTCTGTCTGTCAATTAGTTGGTTCTTAATGGACTTCTTGATTGCTACGTATGTCTGAATATTAGTTATACCAGTTGGGAAAAAAAAAGTTCAATTTTATTTTATTACATTTTCTGAGCAAAAGAGTTGTGGTTATTCAAATTCGAAACTACCCAATAGATTAAGTTACTACATGTAAATGTAACCCCCGTTCTAACATATTTCTGACCTACCAGAAAACGAGTGAAAAATATTTAACAATACATTTTTATAAATACTTTTATAGTTCTTCAGTTTCTAAAATAAGGCCCGGCATGGCCAGGTGAGTTAAGGCCTCGACTCGTAATCTGAGGGTTGTGGGTTCGAATCCCCGTCGTACCAAACATGCTCGCCCTTTCAACTGAGGGGCGTTATAATGTGACGGTCAATCCAACTGTTCGTTGGTAAAAGAGTACCCCAAGAGTTGGCAGTGGGTGGTGGTGACTAGCTGACTTCCCTCTAGTCCTACACTGCTAAATTAGGGAAGGCTAGCGCAGATAGCTCTCGAGTAGTTTTGCGCGAAATCCAAAAACAAACAAACAATCAGTTTCTAAAACCACAAAGTTGTGATTGTAAGATGCCTAAATATGAGCAAAATCTAAAAGAAAAAAATTGTTTTATGAGTTTTAATAATAATTGAAATTGTAAATTTCGTGACAATAATAAACTGACACACGCATTTTTATTCAAATAAATGTATTTGAAGTTATGATTTCTACAATACTAGTGCTATCCTCTTTCATTTATATTACATAATGGAAACATTCAGTTTTAGAATTAGTCCAGTTTAAAATCTTGCAAAAAGCCTTCGTTAATGAAAATTAATTAATACAAGCTATGTTAATTAACTGAATACGGACGTCTTTGTTGTATTATTCTCTGTGTAATGCCTAATGTGCTATATCGGTAAGATAGTTAGAGTTAGACAAACGAATATTTCGACTACAAAAAAACAAACAAACAATTAAAATGTCGAAACCAGATGTCGAGTCACTTTTTCACTTCCTATTTTAATGTTCTTTTATCTTTATTTTGTTTAGTTCTCTTATTTCTCTCAGAGCGACTGCCTTCTAGCTGAAACAGTGAAGACACTGGTATAGACAGTTGTGAGCTAGAGAACCGAACACCTATTGTTAATATTATATTTTTAAGATAAATACACTCTATGTCGATGGTTACAAAGTTGTAATATAAAGATGTAACGTTACTTAACTTACAAGTTACGTGGTTATCTTTTTATGAAAGTTTTGGATATAGTTTTATTTATTGTTTGTTTTGCCTTTTGAATTTCGCACAAAGCTACTCAATGGTTATCTGCACCAGCTGTCCCTAATTTAGCAGTGTAAGGACAAGAGGGAAGGCAGCTAGTCATCACCACCCACCCACAACGCTTGGGCTACTCTTTCACCAACGGATAGTGGGAGTGACTGTCACATTATAACGTCCCCACGACTGAAAGAGCGAGCATGATTGACCCGACCGCGATTCGAAACCGCGACCCTCAGATTACAACTCGAACGCTTTAACCCACCTGGCCATGCCGGCTCTAGTTTTATTTATGAGAAAACACTTACACATCGGTAAAATTACTGGTTCAAAAGTGTTTTTAGCTTCAACAGTTGTTAGCACCAATGAATCGCTTTCGTTTGTTTGTTTTTTATCTTGAACGATAGTAGTACGTTTTACATGAATAATATACTGTACTAATTTTCTGCCCTGAAGCATAGATCTACTGCGACATTTGGGATACTTTGTTTTGTTTTGAATTTCGCACAAAGCTACTCGAGGGCAATCTGCACTAGCCATCCCTAATTTAGCAGTTTAAGATTAGATGAAAGCCAGCTAGTTATCACCACCCACTGCCAACTCTTGGGCTACTCTTTTACTAACGATTTGTGAGATTTACTGTAACATTATAACGTCCCTACGACTGAAAGAGCGAGCACGTTTGGTGCGACGGGGATTCGAACCCGCGACCCTAAGATTACAAGTCGAACGCCTTAACCCACCTTGACCATGCCGGGTCTCGTAATAATGTAAGAGGAATGAAAAAAACACATAACGGCTGATACATGCATACGTCTTTCTTTTTTCACATAGGTTGTTTTATGTTGAAAGTTTATTGACTAGTAGAAGGACGTTTATCAGAAAAACAAGGACAGAAGTATTGTGTTTAAAAAACTCTTCCGTAACGGAATAAAATAAATGTTATTTTCCAAACAGATACGTTTCAGGAAGTGATCAAAAGATGTAATGATTGTAGAAAGTCAGAAGAGTTTCTGATGTCAGATTACATGATGTTCCTTTAAGTCATGCTCACATTTCAAACTGTTTATTTTTCATATTACTCTTAACCATTCTAAGACACTGATGTTATTGTTTATTTTGTTTCAAAAAATGTTACAGTCGACATCTTTAAGCAACGATCTCTATTTCTTTCTCTTGGAGACGATACATTTTTTTACACCAACGGTTAATTTTGTTTTCCATAAGCATTAGCCATACTTTCGTTTCTATCACAACTGTAATTATTTCTGTAAATCAGCCACCATGATTATGTCTTCCACCAGTTTATACTGTTGTTCTTTATAACGTATAGAACTTTTCCTTCCCGAACTCTTGTAGTTTTATTTAATAAATTGCTATTCACATTGGTAATATTCTATCTATCATACTGTTATTACTGCTACTACTATCACATGTATTAAATGTCGGTATGTTAAATATTATTCAGTTCATTTTAGCTATCATGTCGTTATGTTACATATGATTGTAACATACAAAATTAATGAGAATAGCAACTAAACAAATACACGTTTTATTAAATTATAATAATAAATTATTCTGTCAAATATCCTACATTTTAAATACAACTCTTACTGTTATTTCCAAAGAACGATTACAGCTCTTGCTAAAGAGAAATTTTTAAGTAGCATATGATCGATTAATTTAAAAGTTTTATGTTCAAGAAGGTGTTTTCAGAGATGTTCACAATATCTTCCATCCCTACAAGATGTTTACAGAGATGTTCACAATGCCTTCCATCCCTACAAGAGGATGTTTACAGAGATGTTCACAATATCTTCCATCCCTACAAAAGGATGTTTATAGAGATGTTCACAATACCTTCCATCCCTACAAGATGTTTACAGAGATGTTCACAATACCTTCCATCCCTACAAGAGGATGTTTACAGAGATGTTCACAATATCTTCCATCCCTACAAGATGTTTACAGAGATGTTCACAATATCTTCCATCCCTACAAGATGTTTACAGAGATGTTCACAATACCTTCCATCCCTACAAGAGGATGTTTACAGAGATTTTCACAATATCTTCCATCCCTACAAGATGTTTACAGAGATGTTCACAATACCTTCCATCCCTACAAGAGGATGTTTACAGAGATGTTCATAATATCTTCCATCCCTGCAAGAGGATGTTTACAGAGATGTTCACAATATCTTCCATCCCTACAAGATGTTTACAGAGATGTTCACAATACCTTCCATCCCTACAAGATGTTTACAGAGATGTTCACAATATCTTCCATCCCTACAAGATGTTTACAGAGATGTTCACAATATCTTCCATCCCTACAAGATGTTTACAGAGATTTTCACAATATCTTCCATCCCTACAAGATGTTTACAGAGATGTTCACAATACCTTCTATCCCTACAAGAGGATGTTTACAGAGATGTTCACAATATCTTCCATCCCTACAAAAGGATGTTTACAGAGATGTTCACAATACCTTCCATCCCTACAAGAGGATGTTTACAGAGATGTTCATAATATCTTCCATCCCTGCAAGAGGATGTTTACAGAGATGTTCACAATATCTTCCATCCCTACAAGATGTTTACAGAGATGTTCACAATATCTTCTATCCCTACAAGAGGATGTTTACAGAGATGTTCACAATATCTTCCATCCCTTTTTGATAACGCTTATAATCGTTTCAGAGTTTTCACAGTTCCAAAAATAAAACCTTGGTAACAATAAAAAATTATATAGGAGAGTGTACAGAGAATAATATAATAAATAAAGTATATAATATAAAGTAATAATATAATAAACACAAAAATCATAACGTAAAGTAAATAATAAAAATGACAGTATAGAATATAAAGCTTATGTCATAATAAAACTGTTAATACAAAATAATAAACTTAACATAAAATTAATATAAAATAAAACTTGTAAATAAATGGTAAACTATAATTTGTATGCGATATGTTTTTATTGTTGTGATTAAAATGTTGGCTGGAGGGTGATGTTAAGAGAGGTCTGAAACGTCTAGAAATTTATACACTAAAATCAAGTTTTTCTTATATATTTGACAAGAGAGTTCAAAAATATGCAGTGTTATAAGCAGTGTTTTCATAAAGTATTTGGATATATTTTTGATATCTCGCTTATTGAAAATCAATGTGAACAGTAGGTGAATTAAATGGGATGGTAGTAGTTTTTCTTACTGTGAAAAACTTCCCTGTGTTTCATGATGTGTGAAAGAATGCATTTTGAAAGCTGACTTCATGTGGAGACGTTAACCCTAGCTGAGGCTAACTTGGGACAGGTTCATAGTCTATCTTCGACAAATTCCTGTGCACTACATAGAGATTCAGTGTCTGTAGCAACAGGGACGGTGGTCATTGCTGCACGTGAGATATTCATATCACAGAAATAATTTTTCATCTTGTAACTTGTATGAGACGAAATATTCCAGTATGATAGAAGGTATTTGTGGTTGGAAGAGACGAATAAAGATGTCATACCTACCTTTATTCAAGAAAGACTTAAAATAGCTTGTAATAAAGCAAAAAACAAAACAAAACTGGATTTCATAAAGATGTCATGGTATGGCTGAAAAGTGGTCGTTATAAGATAGAACAAATACCAAAGATAAATAGGAACTAAGAGAAGAGGCAATCAAAGATAAAGGGTATTCACTGTATTTGTCTTTGGAAGTGCATTAGTGAAAGAATGGCCAATTAGGTTGCTCGAGAGAAGAGCTTGCCAGATGAAATTTAACTTGCAAAAGAAACCCCAGTTCCTTTCACAGCTACTTTTAGAGGGTGTTCGAGAATAGACCTGCCAGTAGATTTACAGGACCACCTACTCAGGAATAACTCGACCAGTGAAAAAACAGATAATGACAACATGGGACAAGATATCATTCCATCCATATACCATAAGCTTCCTAAAAATAACAGAAATTTCGTGAAGGGAGATTTTCATATATAGTTTTGTTTTCCGTTTTAGGTGTTATTAAACTTCACTATCCTGATGATGGTCAGTGGTATAAGGTATATTTTTAATATTGAAGTTACATGTCAGCTATAGGGTTAAAAATGTTCCAAGTGTCTAGAATATATATAGGGAGTTATACAGGGTGGTCGCTAGAAAAGCGGAAAATTTGAGGGTCAGATGAGATCATGAATAAAATTCGTGCTTACTCATTTCTATTTTGATTTCTTTACATCATGAATAAAATGCATGATTTTAATAATTTTGAGCATCTATGAGTGTAATATAACATATGCCTTTAAAAAACTTTGTAAAAGTTATTCTTTGTAAAAATAAATAGCTATTTGACAAATTTTCCGCTTTTCTAGCGACCACCCTGTATGTTGGTGTAATATGTTTCTGGTACATTTGAAGATAAGTTATAAACTTTACTTTGTTGTAAAGTGTATAGATATTTCAAGATACGGAGATCAGTCAGCAGTGCATTTTCGTGAAGTATTTGGATCTCTGTTTGCTAACATGTTTATTGAACTACTTTATATAGGTAAGTTGATTTAACGTTAATCATAGTGATGGTAGGGAGATTACAGCATCATTAATGTAGACCTTCCACAATTTACGACAGTGTAAAAGTGTTCAAATTTGAAGAAACATTTAATGAGAAAATAATTGCTTCTCGCTACACACACTGAACTGAACATAGACTGAATTATTTTTACCAGATAATTCAAAAGAGCCCTTTAACATAAAAAGAGCGTTACTACAATAACAGTTAAAAGTTAAACATCGTGCAGGACATGAAATAGTTAAAAACACAGACTGAAATATGATATATATATATATCTGTTATCCAATTTATACTTTAATATTTGAAAACGTATTTTTATGTTCGCCTTATGTAAAATACTGAAATAAATATATTTAGTTCTGAAACTAGCCTATTACCTTTATTTTGAATGACTCTAAGACTAGACTAAATTATTCTTACTTAGATTACTCTAACCTGGGCCAACATGTTCCACAAATATTGTTTGAAAATTTTAAAAACGTTTATAATTGTAGGAGCATGTGTATATATTTCAAACTTATTTGTATTACACTAATGGTGATTACACAGATGTACACAGCTCCGACGAGATAATTATGTGAAAATAAAACACTGTTCTAATAAACGTACACCCAAAAAATACACGATAAAACTGTAAAAAAACAATGTACAAATGAATCATTTACACTGACTTACCAATGTTTTTCACAATTTTATTAAAACCATTTAATTACTTGAAATCTTTAATGAGTTGTTTCCAATTATATTTTGTATTAAAATGAATAACCAAATATATTTTGCAATTCAAGGGTATTATTACCACACCACAAATAATAACTGCAATCTATTTAACTTTCTAAGTACTTTCAGCTTTTTTTCAAATTTATGAAAAATAAATTTTGACAGGACTCAATACAACTAACCGTTTATAAAGCACCCTTGAGAGACACGTAATTTAAAGGAAGTTTGATTATGTAGACAATCTTATCTATAATTTTATATGTAACCAATAAGCAATAACAACAGTAAACTAAATATACTTCTACAATTAAGGTTTTCCATAGAACAACTCAAGTAATCAACATGTAATGTATTAATAAGCACCTTATGACTGACTCCTGAAGGACATTTTGCTTTGCGAGAACGTGTCTACTTTGACTTTGATCAATCTTAAAAATATAAGAAATGTATAAAACTCGGTTAATAATTTAAAACTTAGTTTTAAACAACTACGTCAAATGCTTCATATTTGTTTGTTTTTGATTCTCGTCAAACTAACAAGAGTTGTTTGCTCTGTAATTTTGAGTATATCGTCTGATGAAAGGTAGCTAGTCAATAGTATTCAACTGTTGGGCTATTCCAGTCCAATACTTGGATCTGTTTGTCACTCTTATAATTCACCAATAACTCCAATGTGCAGGATACTATTTCTTTTTTGCAGTAACGGGGCACAAATCTTGACTCCGGAATTCATAATCTGGAACGTTCACAATAAGAACACCATATCCTCTATTGTACGTTCAATATAAGAACACACCCGCCCGTTCTGTTACTTACAATATCCTCTACCGTACATTCACTATAAGAACACATCCACCCATTCTGTTACTTACCATATCCTCTTCTGTACATTCACTATAAGAACACATCCACTCCTTCTGTTACTTACCATATCCTCTTCTGTACATTCACTATAAGAACACATCCACCCCTTCTGTCACTTACCATATCTTCTTCTGTCTTATGCCAGATGTTGCTCTTATTCCTATAAAATTATGAAATATTGTTCATACTTACACCACCAGTTACTTTTGTTCTTTCAACCAGGTCTGGCATAACCAAATGGTTAGGGTGCTGAAATTGTAATCTGAGGATTACGAGTTCGAATCCCCGTCATACCAAACACGCTCACCCTCTCATTCGTGGGGTCGTTATAATGTGATTTTCAATCTCATTATTCGTTAGTAAAACAGTAGTCCAAGAGTTGACAGTGGGTGGTGATGACTAGCTACCTTCCCTCTAGTTTTACACTGCTGAATTAGCCCTCGTGTAACTTTGCGAGAAATTCAAAAACAAACAATATAAACAAACCTTTAACCAGTAGCCATGGCTCTTCAGTACATCTGAAGGCTTAAAATTTGATTTCGATAACCGCGGTAAGCAAAGCATATGTAACTTTGTGCTTAACGACCAAATCATAGCAAAGAAAAAAACAATCGACTGAAAACAGCAGTCTTTCTGATAACAGCTGACTATGTTGTTCCTTTAAGTTATCAGATATATTTTATTCTTATACCTACGTTTTCCTGTCACTTGCTTCCCAGGTCCCCCGAAAAGTTTGTTTGTTATTGAATTTCGAGCAAAGCTACACGAGGGCTATCTGCGCTTGCCGTTCCTAATTTAGCAGTGTAAGACTAGAGGAAAGGCAGCTAGTTATCACTACCCACAGCCAACTCTTGGGATACTCTTTTACCAACGAATAGTGGGGTTGACCGTCACATTATAACGCCCCACGGCTGAAAGTGCGAGCATGTTTGGTAGGATGAAGATTCGAACCCGCAGCGGTTGGATTACGATTCGAGTGCCTTAACCACCAGGCCATGCCGGGACCGTCTTGTCTGTCAACTTAAATATAGGTATGTGCAGTTAGACCTTGCGTAGTGTTCCTCTTTGATACAACTCGAACGCCTTAACCCACCTGGCCATTTCGGGCCTCCAAAGAAAAGTTAACATGTCTACCACAGTAAAAATTGGGTTTCGGTACCGCTGATGAGAAGAACACAGACAAACAAACCTTCCGTTTTGTGTTATAAATATCAAAGTTGCGTAAATTTTGCTTGTATTTGGAATTATACTAAATACAGTTACATATGGAAGTGTCTTTGTTTTGATTTCCTTGTTCTAAAACAAACATTTCTTCTTTAATATTGTCCTTTCTTTTCCTAATTTTGATTCTTCGTTTGAAATTATGTATTCTTCGTTTCTGTATTTTTAGTTTCATAAAATATGTTAAATTGTAATAGATCATTATTTTTGTTGTATGTAATGAGTCTGTGTCCCTTTACGTTTATATTTCTAATCTTGTTACTTCAAGGGATAAAGCAATCTCTTTGTGGGACTGACAGACATATTTGCTAGCGAGTCCCTATATGTTTATCTTTCTAATCTTGTTTACTTGTTTGAGTATTTTATGGCAAGTGTAAATTTAGTAGCATGTTTGTTGTCTGAACACATTTTGAGTTTACGAACCGTGTAATTTTAATTATGTTTATGATTTTGCATTTATTTTTCGCGAGATCGTCGTTCGTTACATTTGAATACGTAGTGTGATTTTTATTTAAATCGTTTTTTTCCTGTTGAATGATGGTGGTGATGTTGTTGCTGGTGGTGCTGTTGTTGGAGGTGATGTTCTGTGTTTTGTGTAATAAATGTATTATATTGCTGAATTTTCGAATTTGAAAAACTGGTTGTTTTGTAAACTTAAGATTTTTTTGATAATCAATGTTTGTTTTTGCATTTCTCACGTTTTTATGCATTTCGAAGTGTCTGTGTTTTTGGCGCGGGTAGTCCTCGTATAGTTGTGGACGAACTTCCAGATCAAGCTGTGTTTTTGTTATCTGCTATTTTTGTGTTTCATATTTTTCTCTACTTTTGATTTTGTTAACCCCATCTTGTCTTACTTACAAAACAGGTTAATGACATAAAAATAAAGTCCTCCATGGCCAGGTGGTCTCTTTCTCTCCCTCTCTAGGTGTTTGGGTGTATATATTTGTATAATCAGGAAAGTCAGGTTCACTGGACCTCTTCCTCTTTCCATTAGTAAGTTCAAATGGAATGATTAATACTTTTAGAGTAAATACAAAATGGCTGAAGTCATAGCATAACTTTAAATCTGGTCCTTTTCAGGGTAATGTCCATTAATGTTCTTTTTTACATTTTTTTAACTTTTATTTCTTTATTTTACTTTATTTATTTTATTTTTATTTTGTTTATTTTACTTTTTATTTTATTTTATTTTTTAATTAAGTCTGGAACGTAGATTTTCTATTTTATTTAGCACTATTTTATTATTATTATTTTAAATTTGGTTTTGTCTTAAAGAGCTGATGTACAAGTTTAACAGGGAGAGGTGTGTAGTTCTATCTTTGGCCTTGGCATGGCCTAGCGCGTTAAGTTGTGCGCTTCGTAATCCGAGGGTTGCGGGTTCGCGCCCGAGTCGCGCCAAACATGCTTGCCCTCCCAGCCGTGGGGGCGTTATAATGTGACGGTCAATCCCACTATTCGTTGGTAAAAGAGTGGCCCAAGAGTTGGCGGTGGGTGGTGATGATTAGCTGCCTTCCCTCTAGTCGTACACTGCTAAATTAGGAACGGCTAGCACAGATAGCTCTCGAGTAGCTTTGTGCGAAATTCCAAAAACAGACATCATATATGCAATATCTATCTAGTTTGCATAGCAACTAATGTTTTCGCCAATTTTTATCAAAATATTTTTTGTACTATGTAGAAGTCTATCTGGTATTGTTTGTGTATTTGAGTAATTGTGCATGGACTTTGAGGAAGTGATTTTAGGTACTCTGTATGCTAATGTAATTAGTGTATTCTGTAATGTTTGGAGTTTGGTTTGTAATTGTTTTTCACTTATATTAATCCATACAGGAGCTGCGTAGGCTATTATAGGTCTAATGTATGTCTTGTATATTTTAATGATGTTTTCAGGTGTTGTTCCGTAGTGTTTTTGTTCTTGTTGTTTTGAATTAAGCACAAAGCTACACAATGGGCTATCTGTGCTCTGCTCACCACGGGTATCGAAACCCGGATTTTAGCGTGTAAGTCCGCAGACATACCGCTGAGCCACTGGGGGGCCCGTGGTTTTTACCAGTTAGACTCCAAGCATAGTTTATTATTCGCCAAATTTTTGTTTTTATGTTATTTACATGTTTTATCCAGGTAAGTTTAGAATCATATGTTATCCTTAAACATTTTGCAGATGTAGCAGTTTGCAGATGCTGTCCGTTCATGTAGATTTGAGGTTGAACTTTTTCATGTTTCGTTGATTTTGAAAATATTACTAATTGTGTCTTCGCTGTGTTTATTTTAATTTTATACTTTTTCACAATGTTCACATAATCTATTTAGTTGCAGTTGTATGTTAGTGGTTGCTATCGTGGGTGTTGCGACAATTTTCCAGACTGCCACATCATCCGCGAACAGTGAAGAGTATCTATGATTCGGATCCTTCAATGACATATTGTTTACATACATGATGAAAAGTATAGTGCTAACCACCCCTCCCTGAGGGACACCAGCTTCTGGAGTAAAGTACTCAGAAAATGTACGCTCAACATTTACTCTACATTTTCTATTTTCCAAAAAGTTGGATAACCAGCGAATAATTCCACGCGGTAATCCCATTTCATACATACGGAACCAAAGACCGTTGTGCCATACAGTGTCAAAGGCTTTCTCGATATCGAGGAAGCAGGCAACAGTGCATTCTTTATTGTTAAAGTTGTTTATTATTGTTTTAGTTAACTTAATTAAATGATCTGTTGTTTGTCTATACTTTTTAAATTCGTTTTGTTCTTCTGGTAATTTTGAATTAATCTACGAAAATGTGGAGAGTCCATTGCTTATTATTCTTTAAAGAATTTTGCCTACACAGCTGGTCAGGCTGATGGGTCGATAACTGTTTGGTTTATTGGCTGGTTTTTCCTTCTTTGTAGAACATTAAAATATTAGCTTGCTTCCAAGAAACTGGGATGTATCCAGAGTATAGAGATAAATCAAATATGGCTAATAGGTGAACAAATAATTTTGGAGTGCCTTTTTTGAAAAGAATTGTTTGTATTTCGTCATTTCCCGGTGCTTTGATTTTTGAATTTTTGATTGCTTGTTCAAGTTCATTTAGTTTGATATTTTGGTGAATAGTTGTGTATTGTAGTCATATGTATTATTAGTGTTGCTGTTTATAATGTTGACTGGAAAATGTGGTTTATGTAATGTTATTTGTTACATGGTTGTTCATTATTGTAGTAATGGTTGTTCGTGATCGAGTAATTGTGTGTTTTAAATGTGATTTATAATTGATATTTGAAGGCTTCTGCTTTTTTTTTTGGTTTGTGCTTAGGTATTGTTTTATTCCAGTGTTGGGTATTTTCTTGCTGTGGGCTCATTTGTGAATCTTTTTAAGCATAGCCAAAACTTACTAGGGTCGGTTGGTTCGTTTAGTTGGGAGCAGAAATTGTCCCATTTGGCCAGGTGGTTGGGGCGCTCGAATATTAATATGAAGGTCACGGATTCAAATCCCCGTCAAGCTAAACATGTTTCGTCCTTTCAGCCATGAAAAAAAATATAATGTGACGGTAAAAGAGTAGCCCAAACGTTAGGTGGTGATGACTAGCTATCTTCCCTCTAGTCTTACATTGACAAATTAGGGACGGCTAGCGCAGATAGCTCTCGTGTAGCTTTGTGTAAAATTTAAAAATAAATAAACATATTTCTGATTCTCAAGACCAACTTTCTATATTAAAAATACATAAACAGTGTGTACGTGTACTTTGATCTGCTTTATATGTTAAACAAAGGGGAAGGAAACATACAGTATGCCTGCATACCATGTTATTTATTGTATTTTGAGGCTGTTGGTTTTATGTTTTTCCTTATGATATGTTATTTTATGTTATTTATTGCAATTTATTTTCAATCTTTTGTTCAATTTATGATCAGTGTTTTTATTCTGTTAGGGACTTCTCAGTTTAAAGTCTTGCTTTTATGTGAATATTTCTAGAGCCGTGTTTTTTTTTTCAGGTCTCTTTTATAGATTTTTCTATTATCGTGATATTTTTTGCAGCATTTTATATGTAGTTTCTTGAGGGTTTTTTTCCCCTTCTTTCTTCGTTTTTAATATGGTTGATTTTTTTATCTTTTATATTTCGTATAGATTTAAGCTGATTACATTCTTTTGTTTTGTGGGCAGAGCACAGATAGCCCATTGTGTAGTTTTGTGTTTAATTCCAAAAAAACAAAACATTTTTTTTATTAGTCTGTTTTTAGTTTCGTACAAAGATACATATTGAGCTGGCCCCGCATTGCCAGGTGGGTCAAGGCGTTCGACTCGTAATCCGAGGGTCGCGGGGTTGAATCTCGGTCGCTCCAAACATGTTCGCCCTTTCAGTCGTGGGGGCGTTACAATTTTACGATCAATCACACTATCCATTAGGAAAAGTGTAGCCCAAGAGTTGGCGGAGGGTGTTTATGACTAGTTGCCTTCCCTCTAGTCTTACACTGCTAAATTAGGGACGGCTAGCACAGACAGCCCTCGAGTAGCTTTGCGTGAAATTCAAAAACAAGCAAATACATTGAGTTATCTGTGCTTATGATTTGTCATCTTTCCCGTGAACCTATAACATGTTTTTTTATAATGTTTCTCATTTCCGGTCATCATTTTTAATTTTTGTTTCATATGTTCATTATTTTTATGTGGTACTATATATGTAATATTCATCTGTTTAGATTAATTGTATTTTATTTTTTTACCATATGTTAACGGTATTATTTCGATAAATTAAAACCACAACCGTTATTTATGTGTATTTTAACCTAGTGACATATTTTGACCTTTCTAGGTCATCTTCAGGCTAACAAAGAACCTGAAGATGACTTTTAAAGGTCTAAAAGTTGTTCTCTGCTTTAACAGTACAAGTGTTAATTTCCATAACACCCAGAAAGTGATTTGCAAAAAGATACTTCAATTTGATAAGCAAGGCGGGATCTCTCGTAACTTGAAAAAACCCACGAAGATCAATGACAATAGCCATACATTTACCTAAGACAACAGTACACAACATTAAAAGGATCGCCATTTTGAAAAACATCATTAGTCACGTGAACTTAAGTTGCTTCCACGACATATCCGTTTGATTGTCACATATTTGTTGAAGCACGTGAAGAATGAAGTCTGTATTCATACTATTCCACACAAACACACAGAAATCAACTCGACAAACACAGTATTTATCTTCGATAGAAAAGTTCAACGGTTGCTTATGAGCCACCCTGTATTATATAACATTAACTTCTTCTAAACAACTTTAGCGTTATGAAAACGAGTATGAAATTACCTATATATTCACCCAGTCTACTCTTATTGGCCTTTAGGCATGTTGGTCAATTTCACAATTTTCAAAGTATTTTTCACAAAACTTGAATTAACCTATTTAGAACAAATTACATGAATAAAGTCTCTAAATGAATGTCTTTGAAATGGCACTGCGCGACTTTCGAATTCAAGCAAAAACCGAGAAGACACGAAGTTCTTTTGTGTTCAGTTAACACATGTGACCGTAGTTTATCTCTCTACAACACTACACAACAAAGGTTTTGCTTCTTGAACACTGTTAGGTGTTCCTCAGAGGTTTTTGGCTGCTGATCAGGAAAATCACATCCATTGCCCATCACGTACCGTTTTATCGAAATCTTCAGTTTCGCCAGAATATTGTTACAATGGAAAAACGATATCAGGGCAACTGGAATCCGTCAATGCTTGCTGTCTGCTGTTGGACACTGCAACGTGATGCACCGGACATTGAATACAAACGAAAATCAGGAGCAAACCTCTTTTAAATATGTTGAATTTAATAGCGTATTAGAAACATAAACGCAATTGAATACGTTATTGCCGGTAAAGAGTTAACTGTCTATTTCTCGGAATTCCTAAGTGATGAAGCAAAACAAAAACTACAGGGTGGTCGCTAGAAAAGCGGAAAATTTGTCAAATAGCTATTTATTTTGACAAAGAATAACTTTTACAAAGTTTTTTAAAGGCATTTGTTATATTACACTCATAGATGCTCAAAATGCATTTTATGATATTAAAATCATGCATTTTATTCATGATGTAAAGAAATCAAAATAGAAATGAGTAAGCACGCATTTTATTCATGATCTCATCTGACCCTCAAATTTTCCGCTTTTCTAGCGACCACCCTGTATATTTGAGCATACCCACCAGGTACCTGTCACAATCAGTAAAAACTTTTTCAGGAAGCAAAACTATTCAAAAAAATTGTTGTGTAGTGCAATTTGCATTTGTAACCGTGAAGGTCGATGTATAAATAATAGTAGAAGTAATTATGAAAACACTGAATAAATTGGATATCAAATGTGAAAAAAAAGGTAAAGACATTTTACCCCCACTCCAGTGACACACCAACATGTTTACGGACTTAAAAGGCTAAAATATGGGCTTCGATATCAGTGGTAGGGAGAGCACAGATAACTGTTTGTGTAACTTTGTGCTTACAAACAAACAGATTAGGTCCGACATGGCCAGGTGGGTTAAGGCATTTGACTTTTAATCTCAGGATCGCGGGTTTGAATCCCGGTCGCACCAAACATGCTCGCCCTTTCAGCCGTGGGAGCGTTATAATGTGACTGTCAATCTCACTATTCGCTGGTAAAAGAGTAGCTCAAGAGTTGGCGGTGGGTGGTGGTGACTAGCTGCCCTCTCTCTAGTCTTACACTGCTAAATTTGGGACAGCTAGCACAGATAGCCCTCGTGTAGCTTTGTGCGAAATTCCAAAACAAACAAACAGATTACATCTTCTATGCTGCACAAAAAATAAACCTAACCAAATTACAGTCCCATGCCGATAACTTACGCTGTGACTGGTTGTCATTCAACCAGTCAGCAAATGTCACACTAGTTTAAAATATATAATAAAACATGCAGCCGTATTATTCTCAACACTAATGTAGCTAATGTACACATTTCTCCAATATTAGAAATCTCACATGTGTAGAAATCAGTTTGGAGCTGGTGAAGCCTGTTTATTGCCTCAAATTGAAACAATATTTCACTTTTCCATAGGAGGTACAGGAAACTAGTATTCCGTGATGACGAGAAAACCCACTTGTAGAGAAAATTATACACGGAAAAACAGCTGTTATGGATAAAGAAAACACTATGTAGAGGAGCGAACAACGTTTCGACCTTCCTCTGAACCTGAAGATGACCGAAGAAGGTCGAAACGTTGTTCACTCCTCTACATAGAGCTTTCTATACCCACACCAGCTGTTTCTACATATCTAAGGAAACTAATATTGTTTATTATAGAAACAATCGAGGTCCATACGAGTAAAAGGTAATTTTAAATAAAGCAGGGTATAATGTTAAGGTCATACAAGTAGATACGTTGCTAATGGCCTTGTTGTAAGTTCGGTCGTGAATGTTATCTCTTGAATAGTAAGACACAGATTAGCACGAAGTAACAATATATATGTATCTGCGTTACTCAAACTACTGGATGTAATACAGTAATGTAATGTACAGACAGATAATTGAAGCAGAAGGCTGAAATAAATATCATTATGAAATGAGAAAGTTCAAATGTGTGGCAACAGTTAGTAGAAGATTGATGGTATAAAGGTGAGTGGTATAACGGTCAACATGCATTAAAACACGTTGGGATTACTAATACAGGTGTAGTTGCATTATGAGCCAGTGGTGGTGGAGTTCAACAATATGTGATGACATTCAGGTTGCTGACACCTACAAATAGATGCTTATCCATCATGGTACTATTTCAGGAATGAAACCTGTTGATCAGAATCTTTTATAGTAAGACAGGAATCACGCAAAACTTGTGGTGAAACAGTACCTGGAGTGAAAAAAACAAAACGATGAACATTTATAATCACGACACCAGGTCTCGTTGTGAATATTATTGAGGTTGTATTGGTTTATTTGGACACTGAGAAGGTGAGACTTCAATCAAACAACTTTGATGAATTGTACAGAAAAACTTTTGGAACAATATTCACGCTGATAAAACCTCGTGTTCTGCTATGTTTAAATATCAGTCCCCTGTACAAATTGTGCACATATCTGCAATATTTATTTTAATAATCTGTCGTATTAATGGTAAATTGATGATTTAATTGTAATTATCTATCCATTTTTATTCATGAATATTTCCTTTGCATTTGTTGTAAACAAAATTGTTATTTATTAAAATTATCATGAGTCCGTTATGGATCTTCCAATGTTTTTATAATTGCGACTTTTTATGAACAAAAACGTTTCATGATCAAAGATTACTACGTTGAGAAAAGAATGAGCAGCGTGCTAGAAGCATGACTGTAGAATGTTTAAACTCCAACAGTTTTAGGTTCAGCAGGACATTTCGGTTGAAAACAACTTAGCATCAAGTTTACCTTCTTTTAACATAATACATACTGCAGTTGTTAGCCACAGTTTCAACTGAGACGAGAAATGTTAACATCAAACATGATCATAGTTCTAAAGCAGTTCAGTAGGAAGGGACAGAATGGAGTTTGTCTTTTAGTTTAATTAACATAATACATGCCGCAGTTGTTAATATGAAACAAATAGTTTTACTGAACGAAAGAAACAAAAACTATTAACAGAAAAGTACAAAAAACTGAAATATGGTTTCGACAAAAACACAGAGGTAAAGTGGGAAATATTTTGTATCCATTTCAGATAACTTTAGCTACTTGATATTTAATAACATAGATAATTATGTAGATCAAATAGTTACCTGGACATACAACAAACAGTACTATTATATTATATAGATGAAGTAGTTACCTGAACATACAACAGGCAGTACTATTATATCATGTAGATGAAGTAGTTACCGGGATATACAACAGACAGTACTATTATATTATATAGATGAAGTAGTCACCTGAACATACGAGAGGCAGTACTATTATATTGTACAGATGAAGTAGCTCCCAAAACATACAACAAACAGTATTATTATATGATATACATGAAGCAGTTACTTGGACATACAACAAACAGAACTATTATATTATATAGATGAAGTAGTCAACTGAACATACAATAAACAGAACTATTATATTACATAGATGAAGTAGTTACCTAAACATACAACAGGCAGTACTATTACATTATATAGATAAAGTTATTACCTGGACATACAACAAACAGTACTATTATATTGTATAGATGAAGTAGTTACCTGGACATACAACAAACAGTACTATTATATTGTATAGATGAAGTAGTTACGTGGACATACAACAAACAGTACTATTATATTATATAGATGAAGTAGTTACCTGAACATACAACAGGCAGTACTATTATAATGTAAAGATGAAGTAGTTACCTGGAGATACAACAGACAGTACTATTATATTATATAGATGAAGTAGTTACCTGGACATACAACACGCAGTACTATTATATTGTATAGATGAAGTAGTTACCTGGACATACAACAGGTAGTACTATTATATTATATAGATGAAGTAGTTACCTGGACATACAAAAAACAGTACTATTATGTTGTATAGATGAAGTACTTACCTGGACATACAACAGGCAGTGCTATTATGTTGTATAGATGAAGTATTTACCTGGACATACAACAGGCAGTACTATCATATTATATAGATGAAGTAGTTACCTGGACATACAAAAAACAGTACTATTATGTTGTATAGATGAAGTACGTACCTGGACATACAACAGGCAGTGCTATTATGTTGTATAGATGAAGTACTTACCTGGGCATACAACAGGCAGTGCTATTATGTTGTATAGATGAAGTATTTACCTGGACATATGTTACGTATTTTTTATGTTTTAAGTTCTTCGTAGACTAAACGCAACAGAAAAACGCAGATAACAGCTTGTATAATTTAGTACACTAAACTATTAACAAATATAACAGACAAAACACAAATTATATATAATAACAGTGACAGATATTAAGTTATAACATTCGAAATTAATTACAAAACAAAATAATACTAGTTTCAAACTTCAAAATTAATCACAATACAAAATGGTACTGGCCTGTATCTAATATAATGATCTAAAATGAAAGTCTCAAATTCCAGTCTAGGGTGTGAATTTGGTCCCACGAAGAAATTCCGAAACAGTTCACAGTTCAATAAATTCGCCGACTCTCAGCACAAGCAGTAATTCAGATGTATCGTAGAGATTGACGAAATAAAATCACAGCTTCCGTAGATCTAACTTTTGTCACAAATCCAAGTTGAATAATCACAGCAAACACTTAATCTTTCTCAAATAACTGACTCTCTTCTTTTCAAATAAAACTGATGTCTGAATCTCACTATCCTTCTTCGAAATAAAAACTGATGTCTCAATCTCACCCCTGTTCTTCGAAATAAAAACTGATGTCTCAATCTCACCCCTGTTCTTCGAATAATAACTGATGACTGAAAACTCTCTATTGTCTCTCGCATCTTCGTCTGTTTATATATTGTAGGCCTAAACTCCCCGAAAGACCGCGAACTTTCCACAGATCTCCAGAGCAATCCACGCATGTCCGTTCTTGCACAAGACTACACGTCTAGACACAAAGTCACCAGCACTCATTTACAAACATATGATTGGTCTTTTATATGCAAAAAACGGCTCTTTTGGGCTCAGAAAACACTTCAAATAGAAGAGCGAACAACATTTCGACCTTCTTCGGTCATCGTCAGGTTCACAAAGAAAGAGGTAACTGGCCGGAAGCTGACCACGACTTCTATATAGGAGAAACAAGTAGAAAAATGGAAACCAGATTCAAAGAACATAAAAAGTCACCTTCACACGTTTTCGAACACTGCAAGTCAAATGAACACAACATAACCATAGAAAACACTAAAATACTAAATAAAGAAACAAACATAAACAAACGAAAAATTAAAGAAGCCTTACTTATACAACAACTTAAACCCAAAATAAACCAATATAAAGGAACACCATTATACCTATATTAATATTATAGATAAAATTATATATTCAAACA
Organism: Carcinoscorpius rotundicauda; assembly: GCA_011833715.1. Taxonomy (NCBI): domain Eukaryota; kingdom Metazoa; phylum Arthropoda; class Merostomata; order Xiphosura; family Limulidae; genus Carcinoscorpius; species Carcinoscorpius rotundicauda. The sequence goes on along the minus strand of CM022394.1, from coordinate 115,331,914 downwards.
TCAAACCGCCCCCTCTACATTGCGACACTCAGTTATACAACCCCTTCCAAACATGTGGTCAGCTTCCGGCCAGTTACCTCTTTCTTTGTGAACCTGACGATGACCGAAGAAGGTCGAAACGTTGTTCGCTCTTCTATTTGAAGTGTTTTCTGAGCCCAAAAGAGCCGTTTTTTGCATATAAAATTCTCAACAAGTGGGTTTCTCGACATCACTGATATGATTGGTCTACTTAATTTAAGAAAATTCTAAATGTTACCCTAAATGAATAACAAAATATTAGTTTAAACTTCGAAACAATAATATAAATATGAAAAAATGAATAATAGAAATGAAAATTTAAACACAACACGACATGTTCTCGCTTACAAAATATTTACACGTATACATAACAACATACAACAGGCAGATCTGCTATTATATTATACAGATGAATAGTCTAATTCACAGCATTGCAGCTGTTCTTCAAACATCTTTTAACATAAATAGCGCATAGACCGCTGTTATAGTTTTCGTATTCCAGTGATGTCGAAAAAACCACTTGTAGAGAAATATATATGCAGAAACGGCTTGTTTGGGTTGAGAAAATATTTTACGTAGAAGAGCGAACAACGTTTCGACCTTCTTCGGTCATCGTCAGATTCACAACCCAAACCAGCCGTTTTTGCATATATAAGTTTACGTATTCCAGTTTCTCTGATCATTCCTGGTATTATTGGTGAGGCTTTGTCCGCACTGGGTATGGCATATGTAGCGTATTTGACAAAGTTTTGAAATATAATTTTTTGCTTTCACTTTCAGATTTTATAACACAGAAGAAAATATGATTCAAACAATGTGTTCTTAATACGAGTAAACAATTATTAAGGACTAAGGATCTTTTAACATGGGTGAATTAAATATTTGAAGAAAAATCTTTAAGATTTTAAAGCGGTAAGGACGTAGGTTTACACGTACCCACAAACACATTCAACATAACAATAAAATATAAGAATTTTGAAAATGATTAAATATTGTTAACCTACACGTGTCTGAAGCCAAAATCAAAACTATAGTTTTCATAATAAAACTAACAAAACAAACACATCTATCATTTTTTAATGATTAATAGTTCAAAATAATAACTTAGGACTTTTATAAATTTTATTTAATTTTTATTGTAGTAGTTTTTATAAAGTTAGAATGAAAACGGGAAGCCATTTATTTTGACGACTCAATTTTTTAAAGAATTATTTATACAACATGCAGAATGAATAAGAGTGTGGTGAGTTCACCCGATAGTACATTAAGTCTGCAACTTTTGATGAACAAAGTAAACAAAAACAATGAAAGTTAGGAACACACGTGTAGGTTTTTTTCAAAACCATTGGATAGTGTGATACTTATTTTGCATTTACAGTGAATGTGAAAATACCTGATATTATAAGCTTCATAAATGCCATGTGTTAACTTTTCAAAAAGATTTATTAAGTCCTAAGATGAATATTGCTGTCCTATTTCCAAAAAGGCACTTTTCATATTAGTACCTAGTGGTGTTAATTCGAGTCAATTTAGTGTAGATAGTATTAACTGATTTTTTTTTAGTTAATATTTCATGACTGTTATTATTTTTTTTCATAATAAGAGTTATGTTTTATATGTTGAGGGTACTGATATATATAGAACGCCTCAGTAAGTCGTATAAATAATGGAAAGTAGATGAAATACAGAGCGGAAACAGAGCAAAATCCAAGGAAAGATAAGTTACGTGAGGAAAAAGTTATTATACGACTAAAATTAACTGCCGTAGGAATAAATAGCCTAACGGTTGATATTTCAATTGAGATTAACAGTTTTCTGGCATTTTAGGAAAATAATTTTTCTCGTAAAAGGGTGTTCTAAAGTAATTAAATCTACTTGTCTGGACGTTGGCAAAAAGTAAACGATTATTTGGAAGTAGACCTACATACGAAAAGCAGACGTTTATTACAAGTAACCCAAAATACAAAAATGCAGACGAGCATTGAAAATTCAGAATACAACTGTGGTAACTAACGAGAGAAAAATGGCGCTAACTTTCTAAAACTTAACGTGATTTACGTTCATACAATTGTCATTTTTTCGCGTTCCACTTCTACGAGGAAACATTAGTCATGACCCGAAGTTTTCTCTTCTGTTTTTCATTCACCTAAGAATTATAATAGATATATAAAAAACGGTCTCATAGAAGGTGGAAAATTACTAAATTATTTATCATGTTAGTAACATACAAGGTGTTCTGTAGTAGACGGCCCGGCATGATCAAGTGGTTAAAGCACTCGACTCGTAATCTGCGAGTCACGGGTTCGATCCCAGCCACACTAAATATACTTGCCTTTTCAGCCGTGATGGCTTTATAATGTGCGGTCAATCCCACTATTCGTTAGTGAAAAAGTAGCCCAAGAGCTGGCCATGGGTAGTGATGACTAACTGCCTTATCTATAGTCTTATACTGATAAATTAGGGATGACTAGTGCAGATAGCCCTTGTGTAGTTTTGCGCGAAGATTAAAAAACAAACAAACAAAGCCTGTAGCAGGTTGTCTTGGCTGCACGACACACTACTGTGTGTCTTGATGTGTAATTAATATTGAAAAGACGTGTTGAAAGCCAAAAAATTGCGGTCTTGTGTTTAGACAGTTAAAAATCAGAATTTAAAATAAATTGTGCACATACTGTTGAGATTATAAATAGAATAAATTTTTCATTTTATCTGAATTTATATGCATTCATATATTCACTCTCTCAAAAGGTGTTATAAAAAACAGCTCAAACTGAAATTTAGAATCACATAGTGTCTTAATGGTTCATTACATTCATAAATTATATTATTTATTTATTTAATAGCTCTAAAATCCAACGCTTGGAGACCAATGACATCTATGAAAACATTTTCTTTTTAATAATATCGGTTGTCTTTGTTATAGTCAAGAAAAATATCAATTGTGGAACACTGGTTATTCTTATTGTGAACACAAAATATAAAAAGAATGAAAGTGTTATATGGTGTTAAATATCCCATTTAAAATTCGTGAATGAGGTATATTGGTTGTTGCTTGTTTACCGGGACTTGTTTAATTTTTGAATTACGCGCAAAGTTACATGAGGGCTATCCGTGCTATACGTCCCTAATTTAGCAGTTTAACTCTTGGATTACTTTTCTAACAACGAATAATGAAATTGACCGTTACATTATTACACTCCCACGGCCGAAAGGGTATGACTGGTATACGAGCCCACGACCTTAAAATGAGGAGTAGAACGCCCTAACCCCTTCGCCATGCCAACCCTTACCAAGATGTAACCATATTCAGCATTCAATAAACACGATTTTTAGTGTTAGAGATATTTCTTCTACTATCCACCATGTTTAGCTTGATAGTAACTGTAACACATTATTGGATATTGCAGCAATATTTATTGTAACAAGTTTCTGTGAAGACAGTCAGTGATCTTTAAACAAAAAATCTTGGCAAACTTTCCACAAAATGTTTGCCATCCTTACGTGACTACAAGGACTATTTTAAAATTGACAAAAAATATAAACAATATTTTGAAAGTGAGCAGAAGACCTTGACAAATACGAAATAAGATATTTCAGTTGTTTGTTTATTGCCATATTTTTTTATGAAAACGTTCTTTGATTCCAGGGAGTGGTTTGGAGCTAATGACAGCTCAGCTGATGAACCTTCTTCATCATTCTGGTCTAGTTGACGATATTCATTCCAACAGCTTTTGGGCTAGGTGTTGTCTTATGTAACTAAAGTCTTAACTTTGCAGGTGGAGTTGATTCCAGTTAACTACTACTGTAGTAAATACTTTATTGAGTGGATGAGTTTCCTTACATGATTAACACTGAAACTCCTGTTGTTGGTTATTTATGCTGTACATCATTTGTTTTTTCGCTATAGCTATATTGTTCCTAAGAAAAGCTGATTACTCAGGCCTTTATCCGTACGTTTATCAGTAATGACACTGCACTCTTGGGTGATCGTAACTTTGCTGTGACCAAAAAAAAAAGGTGCTCAGCATGTCGACATCTATGAAGACAAGTAAAATCATTTCGATAGAGTTAATACTTTCTATTTATTATCATTGTTGTTAAACATAGTATGATATATTGTTACATTTCGGAAAATTAGATAGAGACTAAATCAAAGTGTTATTCAGTCACGTTTCACGACTCATCCGAGTCGACAATTTCATAGAAACCGTGCTCAATGAGGTTTGCTCTCCTAATTCTAATATTTCAGTTAGGCCTAGTAATCTTATTATGTTTGATCAGAACGAAATCAGGATCTTTACTTTATATTTGTGACCAATCACAGTTCGGGGACCACAGTGTAACTTTTCACTTATTTTACTATAACAATAATTTGTTTAGCTCCTCTTCGTTTCATGTATTGCTGTAAAAACCTTTTAGCTTTTTTTCTTTGCTACGAATTTTAATTTTCGTTACTGCTAATCTCATTCTTCGTATCAACTCAACGCCACAGCAGAAAAACACCCCCTCACTGCCTTCCCCATGCTTCATTGTAGGTGCTATGCATTGAGGTAAGTATCTTTCACCTTTCTTCCTCCGAATGAACAACTTGCTCTTGGAACCAAATATTTCAAACCTGGACTCATCTGTCCATAACACTCTTTATCAATCATCCAAGTACAGTTCTTGTACTTTTTAAAGCAAATTTCAGTCTCTTGGCAGTATTTGAAGATTGAAGCAAAGAGTTTTTAACCGCTCATTACCAAATGTTTCATTCTTGTTAAGCCTTTTTGATTTAACCAGGTAATCCCACTGAGATATAATTTTACTAACATAGGTTTCTGATCTAACTAGGTGGTCCCTCTGAGATGTAATTTTACCAACAGAGTTTTCTGATCTAACTAGGTGGTCCCTCTGAGATGTAATTTTACTAACAGAGCTTTCTGATCTAACTAGGTGGTCCCTCTGAGATGTAAGTTTACTAACAGAGGTTTTTGATCTAACTAGGTAATCCATCTGAAATGCAGTTTTATTGATGGAGGTTTCAGATCTAACTAGGTGGTCCCTCTGAGATGTAATTTTACTAACAGAGGTTTTTGATCTAGTAGGTAATCCCTCTGAAATGTAGTTTTACTAATGGAGGTAACAATTTTATATGACTATATTAAGTTGTGATGTTTTAATATACGAAAGTTTCCATCTTTCCGTCTAATTCATTCCTTTAATACAAGACTTACTTATGCTGTTTACAGTTTCCGTCTTTCCATCTAGTACATTCATCTACTACAGGGCTTATGTGTGCCGTTTACCTAGTTGTATGTAAAGTTGAAGTTAAAACTGTGCACTTTATGGTAGGATTTAAATGGAAACTGAAATCTACTAATACTCTGAAGCCTTGGCGAATGGAGTATAACTTTGGTAAAGATTTGCAATAATTGTTTATTTTAAATTATTATTGATATGTTTTTGATTTTAGTTTATATCTACAAAACATATATGTGAACCCCCTAAGAGAAATAACAAAATAGTCATTTTAAAAATAAAATGTGTAGACATTTATTGTCTGTTTAATATTTTTTGCTCGTGAAAGGCCTCCCAGTGGCTCAGCGGTATGTCTGCGGACTTACACGCTAAAATCCGGGTTTCGATACCTGTGGTGGGCAGAGCACAGATAGCCCATTGTGTAGCTTTGTGCTTAATTCAAAACAACAACAGCTTGTGAAAGACATATTCCGTTTTTTTCTTGGCCAATTTAAAATATTAAATTACAATTAACCAGATGTACACAAGTTTCTTTTTGAAAATTCCTTCCCTTTTGGTATATAAAAAAGTCGCAAAATTCACTTTTAAAGAGTAAACAGTAAGTTGCATAGTAAAAATAATTTAGTATGCAGAAAATTACGAAAATTATGCCATTTACACATCTGATACAACTCGATATATTCCATAAGAGATTAGGATAAATGCTATCCCTTCAAAGATGCATGTTAATGATCTATCAAATAAAGTGACAATCCTGTACAGTTCCCTTTTTGTCCTAAAAAGTTCACAAATCAAAATGACAAACAGCGGAGAAGAACTTGAGGTGAACAATGAAAGAAGAGTAGATACACATTCTATTGTGATAAGATTGTGACATTATTTTTCCATTGTTAATGGTTGTGAAATAACAAACAACATTTGAAGTGTGTTTGACGTTCTTCATAAGTTTTATGTCTACAAGAAATAAACAACATCACTTTATATTCCTGATAATATGTGACTTTCTCCTAAGTTTAAATTAATGTAAGCTCTCTTAATCCTCCATAAGAAAGTAAGTGTACTTAACGTGAAATAAAAGAATTCTAGACAGATTTATAGACTATACCTGTCCAAACGATCGCGAAACTTCGGAATAACAAGTGATCAGGTACAAGAAAATCCACCATCATACCACACGTGAAGATAAAATGTATTGAGAAACTTATTTGTTTTATTTCTATTGAAAAAATATTGTTTGTGTAGAATAGAAAATCGATTATCATCGGTATTTATTCTTTTACCTTTCTTTTTGGCCCCAAATCGGTGGAATCTCAGGAAACCGTGAATAATGTGAGTAATATCAAAGTTACATTTTCTATCAGTTTTAACGCATGCATCAGGGCATGTTTATAACTGTTTTACAAAATTGTTCCATTCGCATTTCTTCGGGTAATGTAAAAATAATTTTTATAAGTGAAAGTCATCTTTATTTCGGCACTTTCAAGTCAATGTAAATATCTTATGTTAACAAGTTTCTATTAATTACCTAAAACCGAGAGTCGTGTTACTTTTACGTTTAAAACACTGTTAGTAGTTTCGACGTTTTTCTTTTATTTTTTATCTCATAAATATACTGACGAAATTATTTTCTAGAAGTTTCAGAGATTGGTGTAAATTAAACAAAAATATATTTATCATAATCACAAAAGTTGTTTTATTTATATTTGAATAGTTTTACCTTGTTGAGTTATGTCCATTAGCCCTAGAAACGCTGTAAATAAATATGTCTATTCCTTTCAGGCAGATATTATAGAGCATAGTGGTTTAACTGAAGTATAATACAATATTGTTTCTATTAGGCTTGGTTATCGATTAGAGTTATAGAATTTATCATCATCCTTTAGAGCGTAAGATAAAGGTATAACTACCATTCAAGAAAATCCATCTGTTTTCACTTTCCCATTTATGTAAAAGGATACCTTATACCTGCATAAGTTCAGGCATATGTTTCCCGTTACTACAAAAAAGGGAAAAGTATATTCAATTATAACAAGAAACTGTAGTTGTTCCTGGCTTTGGGTATTAAATAAATACGTAAAGGTAGTTATTTAAAAATGCGTTATAAAATATATGTATCTGTATGTAAAATAAAACAGGTATTTTCAATGCTGGGATGAAGGAAAATAATATAAGTGAGTTTCGATTATTCAGTAGACGACTAACTGAAAAAAAAATTATATTTAAGTTCTATAGAACTATTACATATCACTACATTTACTGATTTTATGTCCTACTTTTCTTTTCAATTATTTTATAAATGTTTCATTTATATGGTAAAAAGAACTTAATTCATTTCGACGCTAAGAACTAGAAATAAACTTCTACATTAAGATGACTTACAAGCGTGCCCAACATGACCAGGTGATTAAGGCATTCAACTCGTAATCTGAGGGTCGCTGGTTCAAATCGCCGTCGCACCAAACATGCCCGCCTTTTCAGCCGTGGGGGCGTTATAATGTCATGGTCAATTCCACTATTCATTGGTTAAAGAGTAGTCCAAGAGATGACGGTGGGTGGTAATGACCAGCTGCCTTCCCTCTAGTCTTACACTGCTAAATTAGGGACGGCTAGCGCAGATAGCCCTCGAGTAGGTTTGTGCAAAATTTAAGAACAAAACAAACAAAACAGACTTACACGTTTATTTATATAAATAAATTGCATTAAAAAGTGCAAACATAATGCTTAAAATTATCAACTTTACATACGTATTTTTGGCTATAAGAATTTAAAGGTATTAAATCCGCCATTTTGAATCAAATTTGAACTATGCCAATTTCTTCGACCTATTTCAACTGTAACCGTTAAATTGTAAAAAAAAAAAAAAATGGTTCTTAAATGAGAATAAAGCCTACTTTAGCCAGATGAGCAGGTCACTAGAATCGTAATCTGGCTGTGGCGAATCCTGTCGCTGAGTGTGCTTTTCTTTTCATTTCGGTGGAGTGTTATAATTGTATGGTCAATCTCACTTTTCGTTGGTCAATAGTAACCAGAGTTGACGTTGGGCGGTTCTGACTATCTGCTTTCTCTCTAATCTATCACTGCTAATTTACGGACAAAGAACACAGAAAACCCTCTCGTAGCTTTCACGCGAAATTCAACAAAACAATTAACAAAAACACATATGACAAGGTGTTGTTAATTATTTACTGCATCATTATAGTGCATAGAACACCAAGCGGTAATAAAAATAACTTAGAAATGATATTTACTTGACTTCATACATGATTTACAAACAGTCGTATAGCTTTAACATTTTAAAATGCTTTTGCACCGTTTCACTCCATACGTACAGAGTTTTACTCTGAAACTCCATTTTTCCCCAAATTAAATTATTTTGTAAATATTTCAGACTATACTATATAACAGTTTTAAATGTTTAAGCCATGAAAACTTGCAAGCTTAAAATATTATGCGAAACAATTATAATACAAGTATTTTAAAGTCTAATAAATCATTACAACATTGATGATTAGGTTTTAAACGCACATACATAAAACGACTTCTAAGATACATGTATATGATGTTTCTTTTAATTATTTCGTATAAATAGCTTCGTTTGTGAATAATTAAAATAACAAAGTTCTTAATATTCATGATTTCTTTTTACATGTAAGTAGAATGTTTGTAAATCGCGCAAACATCAGGATTTGGAATGTCTTTTTATTTCAGTCAAGCAGCTAAAACTGGCCTCAATATGTATAATGAAACGGTTTTGAAATGTGCACTGCTGAGGACCGTTTTGTTTACAGTGTGGTAGAATGAATGTGTTAGGTGATAGAGTATCAGGTTAATGGTTAAAATATGTTAGATTCCTTTAAAATATTCACGTGTTTTTTAGCGCAAAGCCATATTGAGCCAGGTGCTGTATCCAAACGAACCACGTAATTTTGCGTTGCAACTCCATAAACTTACGCCTGATTAACCCCTACTGAACATGTAATCATCAACAGGTTGAATATATATATGTTCATTTAACAAACAATAACAACGTTCGTTATTTAAATATATATTTGTGATAGAAACAATAATACTGCTGGTTATTTAAATGCATGTTTGGGGTACAAACAATGATACTATTGGTTATTTGACAATATGTATGTGATGCAAACAGTCATACCGTTGGCTATTTGAATTTTTGCCTAAAAGTGTTTAACGTCAGTATTCAACGGAATACACATACCTGTAATAGTGCTGTCTGTTCTATGTCCATGTAACTGTTTCGCCTCATATAGACGGACCTTCACCGAAGTTTTAATGGAAGCTCATTAAGTCTCCTGAGAGATACATAGATATTTTCAGTTTTTGCGATTTTTAGGGACGATTTTTTACCATCACTTCAACCCTGTTGATAAACCTTCAACAAGTTTGACATGAATTTTTTTATAGATCCATGCAGAGAAAAACTCAAATTTGCAGTGTCACGTTTTGTGTTTTATATACAACGGAAGAAACGTTTGGTAACCTAAAATAACTTTCATTAATTACGAAATTACCTGAGTAATATACTCAATTTTCTATATAAAGCAACATTAATAAAGATTAATAATTAAATGTCACTGCCGTACCTTTCGCTCATTATTTTGGCTATCCTAGTTGTTTATCCACGTTTTCTTTCGATTGTAGTGTTGTGTATTTTCTCAAGGTTCAAATGTAGGTTATCAGCTTCTCTTTGTGTATTAATATGACTCTTATATACGTGCTATGACAGATTATAAGTTCTCTACAAAAGTAATTTATTTTACATGTTTTAGGTCATCAAGATGCTTTTTATTGTTGTTACTCTATTCGCAATCTGCTGGCTTCCGTTCCAAACGTACAACCTCCTACAAGAGATATTCCCACAAATAAATAGGTAACAAATTTTTATCTGTTCGTTAAATGATTTAAATCCAAACTATCACACAGAGTTGCTCAAAGTGAAGCCTAGTATTGTTCTTTTGAGTTACAGTTTTCTAGTGTTATTGATAAGGGTTATAATTCACAGAAATTATTTTAACTCGGTGAGTATTTTCAATAGAATTATATATTGGACCTCATACTTAACTTTACAATATCCTACAGAGTGTCATGATTTAACCAGTAAAACCTTAGCACTTTCAGTAGATGTTTCTTCAAGGTTAAAGGATAAACATGTGAAATGGTGTATAAAACGTAGACATAAATTGAAAACTGGAGATAGGTTTGATTGGGTGGGCGTGGGGCAGAGTGACTAAACAAATTCATCTCTTTTTTTTTCACCGTATTTCCACACTTTTGCTTTGACAAGTGAAAACGTTCCACCTGTTGATATCTTTATAGATTTATCTGATTCTTTGTAATATTATTTTTCACATATTTGTTTCATCTTAAGCGTTTCTAACTTTTATAAGTATGAATTCAATAGCTTAACAGCTTATTTTCCTGTCAAAAACGAGAGATAAGTAGCCACGTAATTTGCTAGCATTGGTGCAAAGTAAATGTACAAATGACTGACTAAGTTATATTAAAACGATTTATTGAATATGCAAATCACCAAACCACGTAAGAGCCACAGCAGAACAAAACGTGATGAAAGGAACGCATCAGGAATGTTTGGCATTTTCGTAGGTTGTTTGGTGCCACCGAAAATTACATTCTTAAGCCTGTAAATTTATCGCAAAACTAGTGGAAGACTTGCTTGTAAGAAAGATGTTTAACAGGCTATTCCTATGCAAAGTATTTATACATCCAGTTAAAAAGATATGCTCAGATTAGAGATTTCAGATTTTGTTTTCACTTCACCGACGGAAGTTCTCTGCCACCAGACAGTGTATTGCTGGGAGAGAGAGGTAATAAATAACCCAATTTTCACCAGAGGAAAAAGAAATTCCTGTGAATTCTATGCTAGAAGAAAGTGGTGACGTCATAGTTTTTTCTCTTTCCCAGTTGCTAGTTAAATCACAGACATATTGAGACTGAGACAAGTATTAAAAATGTACAGTTTATAGATTTCCCTATATATTTAATTACATTACACGTGCTTTATACAGGAGATTGTCTTTTTATTACTAACACATTTAATGAATGTGATTATAGTTTTTGCTCCCATATCAAGACACGTGGTAATGTGTCATGTAACCAAAACAACCTGTAGGACAAGTGTACAAATTGATTTCCTTCACTATAATTTACTTTTCTATGCAAATAATTTTGTATAATTGTTGCTACTGCTCAACATTATTCTTACTTTTCTGTTGGAAATTTCATTTTTTTGCTGTTTGGAACTTTATTCGTAATGCCGAAGACGTACAATCGTGTTCCTTTCACTTCTCCCCGAGTCTTTATCCTTCAGCGTAAATAATGGAAACAGTGGCCAGGTGGTTTAGGCCCTCGACTCGTAATTTAAGGGTCGCGAGTTCGAATCCCCATCGCACCAACCATTCTCGCCCTTTCAGCCGTGGGGGCGTTATAATGTGACGGTTAATTAAACTATTCGTTGGTAAAAGATGGCTGTGGGTAGTGATGACTCGCCTCAGTCCTTTTAGTCTCACACCGCTAAATTAGGGACGGCTAGTGCAGATAACCTTCGTGTAGCTTTGCGCGAAATTCAAAACAAACAGTTATTGCACTTTGTACTCAATTATACTCCATGAAGTGATCATTCGTGTTTCTAACAAACGTGTTTAAAATATATAACTCAAGTTACATATAATTATGTTATCATCAATCTGTGTAAATAAAACAATAAACTTCACATAAAACTGTTATCACACATACTGAAACATTTGAAGATTGTTTTCTAAACAATGAAGCATTCTATAATCAATTAACATTTAATAATTTTTGAAAAAGTACCTTATGTTTTATTCACGGTGGTTTACTGTATTTGCTTGATCACATGCACGAATGTTGGATATACCACAAATATTATAACACTTGGCTGTAATTATACCAGGGTATCACATTGGGTAAAACAATATATGCAGCCTAGCTGAATAATAAATGAATATTTGCTGTAAAGTTAATATCAGGGCTATAAATTAAGCCACTTGTTTAGCTGCCAATTTTGATTTCATTCTTTTTTGGCCACGCCTTTCTTTCACACCTTTAATGTTTTTAATTATATTTATCTGATAAGACAGTGGCTTAAAATAATTGTATATTTAACGTCAAGTTGAGTATTTTATAATAAGAGCAGAGCTTTATTTGAAACAACTCACACCAATAACGCACACGAAATAAGAAAGTGATACTCGATAGTTACCAATATTAATTTTAGGATCTTAATCCAATTATTTGGAACAGACCAACGCCTTACAGAACCAACCTGATTCTTTAAAATATCTGGTAGTAATTTTCCTATCTAAAACACTATTAGTAACTTCCTTTATAGTAATGCCACGAGGCCTGGCATGGCCGAGCGCGTTAAGGCGTGCACTCGTAATCGTAGGGTCGCGGGTTCACGCCCGCGTCGCGCTAAACATGCTCGCCCTCCCAGCCGTGGGGGCGTTATAATGTTTCGGTCAATCCCACTATTCGTTGGTACAAGAATAGCCCAAGAGTTGGCGGTGGGTGGTGATGACTAGCTCCCTTCCCTCTAGTCTTGCACTGCTAAATTAGGGACGGGTAGCACAGATAGCCCTCGAGTAGCTTTGTGCGAAATTCAAAAACAAATACAAACAAAAAGTAATGCCACGGAAACTAGGTTAAATGTGTCATCGCACAAATTCACTGGGCACAGCCATATCATGCATCATTATGTCAGTTACTGCAGCTAATATCACGGAATGTTGAAGTCTATTTAATTAGAATATTTTGATAAAATTTAGCAAATTTGTGCTTAAAAAGTGACAGTGAATAACGAATAATAACCGTGCACTCATATTATTCTTTTGAAAACTTGAGCTGGAGACTGCCAATCTACTTTGCTTGTCCTAACCAGTAGATATGTAAATTTGCGTGCTTTCACTCTATAGGTTTTTCTGCTTTAAATAAGCAATCTTTAATCTCAATGACAAAGCACTGAAAACAATCCTCTTTGAGGCTGTAGTAATGGTCAGACTGATAGCTCACGTGACGCTTTGTGTACGCGTGCTCAAAAACTTCAGTCAGAATTGAGCAGTTTTTATTGAATAACACGTGGCTTATGTTTAGATATTTGACACCTAATTAGAGGCTATAAAGATTTATCAGTGTAGCTTATTTTAAAAACATCCATGAGTATATTGTTTTGTTAAATAACGTTTCTGTACTTTTAATACAAAGGAAAAATGAATATGCATAAATTCTACCAAAACTGGAAATTTCATAATTTGTGTATTTTCTATAGGAAAACCTTTAACTAAAGGTAAGATCTAGTAAAGCACTTCCACTAAAAATATGTGATAATTTGGAAGACCCCTACGACTAACAGAAAGCAGAATGTTGCTGAATTATCATTTCTGAATTAAGTTTTAAACAGTAAGAAATAAGCTCTAAAAAACAGTGAAATATTTTTACGGAAAGGTAAGAATGTGGTTTTATATAATAGCGACAATTAAACAGATTTTTTATTACGTATTATTATGTCGGAAGAATATCCGATTTATTATATTATGTACGTTACGCATTACTATTTCAAATAATCCGAATTTCAATTTGAGCTTAGTAGCTAATCAAATGTTAATATGTATTAAATTTATGCTATTTCTCAACAAGATTGATTCACGCAATTTTCTTTTTTAACACAAATATGTTTTAATATGGAAACAAAAACAAAAAAACAATAAAGTTAAACTAACGGTCATTACTAATAGTTATTACACATGATGGTTTATACACAAGAATTTTACAAACTTACAAACAATACAGTCTTACATCCAGTCTAGAACGGAATATTTTATCGATGATCCAGGTCTACGACAAACAAATTAATTCTGGGTTGATATTGTTGTACCTCGTTTAAGTTAATGATGTCTTTTTTTGGCTAGCCTCACACCGGTCAGAGTTCACTCTTTCCAGCAAAGATATATAATATCCTCATAGAAATAATAGGGTCCCGAGTAATTCACTGAAGTTGAACGGTTTGTAATGTTCAAAATACATAGTGTTCCTGGTCAAATTCTGTAGTTTACCGATAAATAGACGCTAATCACAGTTATAGCTTCATAGGACTATGTAGCAAACCGACTGAAGCTGTCTGTTTTTATATACTAATCACGTGAGACTTTAGGTAGCAAACCAACTGTAGCTGTCAAACCAACTTTAAGATTTTCAAAAGTGATCTAGCATGCTTTCGTAAACAAATATTGTTTTTTTGTCACTTTCAAGAACTCTCTACAAGTTTTGAGAACGAGTGGGACTTTCGCAATACACAATCAATAATATACGTCACATACACAAAAGAAAACTACCCAGAAACAAACGCAGCCACTAAAATAAATGTACGGCAGTAAACCTTTAACATTTTCATAGATCTTTGAAAATTAATTGTAGTGAATCAAATCAACTTGTGAAAGTAAACATGAAAATTAAATTATTGTTTAGAGATTTAAGTAAGTTTATGTTTCAGGGCAAATAGATGTAAAGGAACGTTATGCAATGTGTTTAATATAGAAATGAAACTTAATGACTTACTGATAAATATTTTACATATAGAACTTTAGAAAATGCAAAAGGTGTGTGATGCCAATCAGGTAAAAAAGTGAGAATTATAACCTTGTGCTGCTGTAAATTAAGACATGTTAGTAGCCATCTTTGTAAAACACATGTAATACAAGTAAATATATGAATGAGAATTATAAATAGATACTGAGACAAGTTGAAATCTTCATACAGATCTATGGATGCATAGTAACAGCTGCATGTAGAAATGACACCATCTTTGTAAACAATAAGTCGTTAGTAATTATTTCAATCATGTTAAGCCTGTGGTTAAAATATCTCTTTAAGACACAGAGTGAATTTATACAAGTGAAAGTACAGCCGATTTGAAAATGTAATATATATAAGTTATAGTTGAATTTTTTATTCGTTATATATTAAAATTATAACGTAATGTTTTGAATTTTTTTTAACCATGAAACACCCAAATATTACATAAAAAATGAAACTTTGTGATGTATCCCTTCTCATAGCAACGAGTCTTCTGACATCAAACAACTTTCGTCAGTCAAAATAAATTAATTATTAATGCTAGAGACATAATAATATCATCACTTTCCCAGAAATGTGCCCCCTGTATCGATGAAGCAATCACGTGATGTCTTCTTTTTCTTCTGTCAGTGCAATCTCTGGTGTTTCATAACGTAATCATAGGTGTCACGCCTCTCTTAGGAATGCGTCCAAAATAACACACAGTTGATAGAAAACTTTTGACAGTGAAGCGGGGAGCAATGACTTCTTACTTGGTACTAATAATCTAGGAGTATGCTGAGTGTACTTTCAGATTATGACTATTGTTTTATTACAAATTACAGCTTTTACAGTGAGAAAAAATATTTTAAACACATACGACGTGTATAGTGCAATCATTCTCGTATACACGTTTTAATGCCAAAGAATATTTTAGTATTTAAATCAACATGTTCAACAAGCTATAGTTACATTTTTGAATATTTAAAAATTATGCGTCTATTGTTGATAATACCCCCTTCGAGAGGTTTGTTTTTTGAACAGTTAAGTCTTCTAATAAGAGAATGTCTTAAAAGATGAATGATGCATGAGTAAAAGGATTAATTGGAACTTATTTGGATCGTAACATCTGTTGTATAAAGACGAAGCTTTGAAAGTTTGAAGTTTTACTTTATTAGTATAATGTGTAATCAGTTTTCTACACACACATTCACCTCATTTAATACGATGCTTACTATCTTAATCTGGTGACCAGTTTGTTTCTTTTTGGCAGGAGACAACAATAACTCAAACCTAATTACGTTGAAAATTCGTGAATCAATTGGAATAATGTTTTTCAGTCTATCACACGAGTTCATTATGTTTTATACGGGGAAATTTTATATATGAAAAAAAAGCATTTATGAGGAGAATTATTAAAGGTAAATAACGGTTGAGTGAATATTTATAATTACTTTGTATACAAACTGGGTCTTACATTGTCCAAAGAAAGTACATTAATAATCAATTAGTTGAACCTATTATCATAATATTACTCTTTTAACATCATTGACCTCCCCTTTACTTTGTTAATCTTTCTTTTGAACTTTTTTTTCAGAAGTTTAATTAACTGAAATATACAAAAGAATTTATAGTGTTTTCTACTCTATTTTAAAGGCACTTTAGGTATTTTATTATTGTTACGTATTTTTTGATGTTTTAAGTTCTTCGTAGACTAAACGCAACAGAAAAACGCAGATAACAGCTTGTATAATTTAATACACTAAACTATTAACCAACATAACAGATATAACATGAATTATATAGTAATAGTGACAGATATTAAGTTACAACATTCGAAATTAATTACAAAACAAAATAATATTAGTTTCAAACTTCAAAATAAATCACAATACAAAACGGTACTGGCCTGTATCTAATGTAATGATCTAAAATTAAAGTCTCAAATTCCAGTCTAGGGTGTGAATTTGGTCCCACGAAGTAATTCCGAAACAGTTCACAGTTCAATAAATTCGCCGTCTCTCAGCACAGGCCTGGCATGGCCGAGCGCGTTAAGGCGTGCACTCGTAATCCGAGGGTCGCTGGTTCGCGCCCGAGTCGCGCTAAACATGCTCGCCCTCCCAGCCGTGGGGGTGTATAATGTGACGGTCAATCCCACTATTCGTTTGTAAAAGAGTAGCCCAAGAGTTGGCGGTGGGTGGTGATGACTAGCTGCCTTCCCTCTAGTCTTACACTGCTAAATTAGGGACGGCTAGCACAGATAGCCCTCGAGTAGCTTTGTGCGAAATTCCAAAAACAAACAAACAAACTCTCAGCACAAGCAGTAATTCAGATGTATCGTAGAGATTGACGAAATAATATCACAGCTTCCGTAGATCTAACTTCACACACAAATCCAAGTTGAATAATTACAGCAAACACTTAATCTTTCTCAAATAACTAACTCTCTTCTTTTCTTCGAATAATAACTGATGTCTGAATCTCACACTTGTTCTTCGAATAAAACTATTGACTGAATCTATCTTCTTTTTTCGAATAAAAACTGATGACTGATGACTGAATCTTTCTTGTCACCGTCTTTTATAGCGATAGGCCTATTTCTCGAACAATCTTGCAATTTCCATACAACTCCAGAGCTATCCACGCATATCCGTTCTTGCACGAAACTACACGTCTAGACAGGAAGTCACCAGCACTCATTTACAAACATGTGATTGGTCTACTTAATTCGAGAAAGTTCTAAAATGTTACCCTAAATAAATAACATATTTTAGTTTAAACTTCGAAACAATAATATCAATATGGAAAAATGAATAATACAAATGAAAATTCAAACACAACACGACATTTTGTCGTTTACAAAATATTTACACATATACATAACAATTATTTCTTGCTGTAAAGTAAGAAACACTTGCCATATTAAACTGTTAATTTAAACTAAAACCTTATCAATATTTTAGCTCTTTGTTAAATCAGTAGATAAATTACACAGAAGACACAGTTACTTGTCATGGCCAACGTAAAGTAAAATTCTATGATTGTATTTAAATGACATATACTCAACATTCACTGTATAATTAACACAGCTGATAAAATATAAAAATACATTTATTGTTAATACTTTAACCATTATTACGTTAAGACATTGACGTTTATCATTTAGGAATGAAATGACGTTTAACACCATGTTGCAGCATAATACACGTATTTAACTACAGTATATAGTTCGTTTCAAATTTTTTAACTACATATAAGAATTTATCCAAAGAAAGTCGAGAAAACGTTTCTATTATTGCTTTATCTTTACAAATTCATTGGTAAAATACTGGTTTTGAAAGAAAGTATGAGGAACTCACACATTCTATTTTGTTATACAGGGTTTACACAAGTGAATAGTGAGGTTCGTAAGCAGACTAGTAAAGAGACAGATATTCAGGGTGCATTGAACTTTTGTTTATTTGATTCGCCAACTTCAAAAGTTTTGTAAATGCAGTTTTATCCATTTACAAGGTTTCTGAAACAGTATTATTCAACTAAACCGTTTGGACCATTAACAACATGTCGATAATCAATTTCTGTCTGTACTCGATTCAAAATCTCCGGCGAAACATTTAAGTTGATCTAGTGACGTTTTGTCGTAAATGATCCAGGTTAGAAATATCTTCTCTCTTTACGGTGTTACTTTTCATGTTCCCACAGAAGTCTAGGGGCGTGAAGTCGAGGTCACGCAAGCGGTCAGTTTACTCCGATTTATTGATCGGAGAACCTGGCATTAAGATGAACCGTCTTCGTATGTTCTTGCTGTGTGATGGACTTTTATCGTAATTTCTTCTAAATTGTGGTTGGACCGATTTCAACGACTCCAGATAAGCTCGACACAGAACACACGCTGCTTTTTCTTGAGCTGTACTCACCAGGACTTAACCATATAACGTTGAACACTATTTCTAACATAACTATACGGGTATACAAATAAATATTATTTTTACAGTAAGGAAGACTATCTTTAGAACAGATACGACATACTGATCACTAGTGTAATTGTTCTAAAGTACACAAGTTTTAATGGTAAAGAAGGTTTTAGTTCTTAAATAAACAGTGTAACAATGTATTTAAACCTTGGCCAGGTGGGTTAAGGCGTGCGACTCGTAATATGAGGGTTGCGGGTTTCAATCCCTGTCGCACCAAACATATTCACCCTTATAGTCGTGGGGGCGTTATAATGTTACAGTCAATCCCACTATTCGTAGGTAAAAAGAGTAGCCTAAGAGTTGGCGGTTGGTGGTAATGACAAGCTACTTTCCCTTTGCTAAATTAGGGATGGCTACCGCAGATAGCCTTCGAGTAGCTTTGGGCGAAATTAAAAACAAACAAACATTTAAACCTTAAAATTTCTAGTAGCTATTTATACATGTCCGTATCAATTTGCGTGAATTGACAGATTATTTATTTATAGATGAACTAAATAAACAACAAAGTTAATAAATATGAAGTTATGGAAATGGCGTAGGAAATATTTCCATAAGATTAGGAATGTCTAGGGAAATAACTGTCAAAGAAATATGGGAGTTTGTTAATTGTGAACTATTTATTTTTATTTATAAGATTTCTTTGATTTTTCTTTCGTTAATGTCATGTTCGTGTTTAGATGCTGTGATACTCTGTACAAAAAAACATTGTTTTGTTTATATTTTTTTGGACTTTGGTAGAGGTTTCTTGGTGTTCCTTTAACTTGATATATAAGTTTTGTCTTACTTCACACGTGTAAAAAACTGAACATTTACACTTTATTTGTAAGTTTTTCCTGGTTATATAAGTTTCATTATATAATTTTATTAACATCTGTTTAATTTTAAATTCGGTGCAGATAGCCCTCGCGTAGTTTTGCGCGAAATTAAAAAACAGTTTTTAATTCAGTAATTTTGTTAAAGTTATATGTACGTGCTAATTTTTAATAGAAATATGCTAATATTTTCTATATAGCGGACAGTGCAAGTGATTAAGCTTTCTTTATTTTCTGGGGTACTTTTTTAATTTTGTTTTTATTGCTAAACGTGTATTTTCTGTTTTTTTAAGCTCGTTAATAGTTTATTTAACTGCTGTACTAAGGAACTGATTTTTACTAGTAATGCACTGAGTTAATTGTGCAACTTTCTGTGGTGCATATAACGTATACTAAATTTTTAGAGCTCCTAGTGTTTGATGAATAACAAAATTAGAAGGCCTAGCATGGCCAGGTGCATAAGGCACTCGACTCGTAATCTGAGGGTCGCAAGTTTGAATCCCTGCCACACCAAACATGCTCGCCCTTTCAGCCGTGAGGGCGTTATAATTTGACGGTCATACCTATTATTCGTTTATAAAAGAGTAGCCCAAGAACTGGCAGTTGCTGTTGAATGACTAAGCTGCCTTCCCTTTAGTCTTACACTGCAAAATTCGGCTAGCGAGAGAGCCCTCGTGTAGATTTGCGCGAAATTCAAAACAGACAAACAACATTAGAAAACGTGAATGTAATTTGCGCTGTGCGTGCTGTTTTTTTTGTTTATATTAATATTATTGGTGGAGACTTGAGGGTTTCCATGACGTTAACGATTGGAAAACTTTATCGCATAGTTACTTCTATTTTCAACTGTGAAATGTATATCTGTGTGTAGGTTGTTTATGCACTAAATAAATTTGATGGCCATCACCAGTAAAGCCGAAAAAGCGTCATTTACACACCTTAACCAAAATACAGGCTTATGTAAAGAAATGACTATGATATGTTGTTAATAAAGACACGTAGTTTCAAGAAATATTAATATCAAAGGGATTTTATCGTTTTATGTCATTCTACGCGATATAAGAAAAGGAATTATTACACTAGATCAGAATGAATTTTCTACAGCAAGTGAATGCAACTGAAAGAAGTACAAAAGTAAGTAAATGTAGCTAGTTGTAACAATTCAATAAATGGAATCTTGTGAAATCATTTCAGCCGTAAGTTGTACTGACTTAGTGCAAGAGATTTGAGGAAATAGGTTTGTGACATCATTGCTAGACATGATTATTTTATTTTCTAAACTGTGTAGGTGTTCTAGAAGGTGCGAATTTTTTATTGGTTAGTTATTTTAGAAATATAAGGTTCTACTACACAAGTCTGTAGTTTAATAAAAGGTATACAAAGACATAATTTGGGTGTAAGATCATTGAGGTGTTTTTGGGGTTTCGGTAAAGAGTAGATTTTGGTTATTCTTGGTTGGCTTGTATGCAAAAATCTGTAAAGTTTAAAAGTAGTAGTTTTTTGTTCAATATCATTTTCTTGTGCGTTGGGTTAAGGTAAGTATTTCACTGTTTGGTTGGTAGACACACGATAGAGTTTCCTTTATCGACTTTTCACATGACAGTTTCTTCACCGTTTCGAAAAAGTTTTAAGCTTTTTCTTTCAGCTGATGTCAAGATTTGTTTTTTTAGTGTTTAAGATTTTCAAAGTTTTTCTTCAAAATATTGTAGAACATTTTTAATGGACTTGTTTTCAGTTTCATAAGGAAAGTGCTGATTACGTTTTTCTTGTTTTTTGGGATACTGAATGTTTTCAGTAATTATTTGTTGATCCGAGGGTGGCATGGCCAGGTGCATAAGGCACTCGACTCGTAATCTGAAGGTCGCAAGTTTGAATCCCTGCCACACCAAACACACTCATTCTTTCAGAAATGGGACCGTTATACCGTTACGTTCAATCCCACTGTTCGTTACACAAACTGTTAATGGATTTAAAGAAAAGTTTAATAAAACAAACTCATAAAAAGTTCCACAAAACAAAGGATACCTAATTATTTGCACTATCATACATAAATATATATATAAAGTATCAGCATACCTGTATCAAAATGTGGAAGATATTCACTTTCACCTCCGGAATGAAAATTAAACACGTGCTAAGAAAACTATACAGCGAACACACCCCATCAGGATACATCTCTAAAATAAAGATTAACAATTGTTCGGCCATTTACAAGTAAGTTGAACAACACCCTTCACGCCAAAGGTAACTTTCATGTTACAAAATTTTTATCTGTTTAATATTTCTACATCTTTAAGTTTGTATTACATGTAATATTTGTTTGTTTGTTTTTGAATTTCGCACAAAGCAACTGGAGGGCTATCTGTGCTAGCCGTTCCTAATTTAGTAGTGTAAGACTAGAGGGAAGGCAGCTAGTCATCACCACCCACCGCCAACTCTTGGGCTAATCTTTTACCAACGAAAAATGGGATTGACCGCACATTATAACGCCCCCACGGCTGGGAGGGCGAGCATGTTTGGCGCGACTTAAGCGCGAACCCGCGACCCTCAGATTACGAAGCGCACGCCTTAATGCGCTAGGCCATGTCGGTGTTACGTTTTTTTTATGTGGACTGAACGCAACAGAAAGACACAGATAACAGCTTATATAATTTATTACAATAAACTATTATATATGTGACAGATATAAAATAAATTATATAATAACAATGACAGATGTTCAGTTTCAACCTTCAAAATTAATTACAAAACAAAATGGTACTGGCCTGTGTCCAATATAATGATCCAGAATGAAAGTTCAAAAGTCCAGATCAGAAATCCAAAATTTTAGTCTAGGGGTGAATTTGGTCTCACGAAGAAATTCCGTAGTTTGAATGGAGAAGTCCAGAAACAATTCACAGTCCAATAAATTTGACGAAGTTCTTTTTACGATGTCTTTGATGAATGTGTCAAATTTGTCGTTTTCCAACTTGCCTCGGTCTCCCCTAAATAGTCCTGTACGTGTTGACCTTCAGTATAACCAGTAATTCGAATGAATCGTAAAGATTGACGAAATAAAATCACAGCTTTTGTAGATCTAGTTCCAGTCACAAATTCAAGTTGAATAAACACACAGCAAACGTTGAAAATTTCTCAAACGAAGACAATATCTCTTGAATCAAATGAAAACGAATGACTGACTCCCTCTCCTCGCATCGCCGTCTGTTTATATACTAGTAGGCCTACTGTGTTCTCGAACAATCGCGTAACTTCCCAGAATTCCAGAGTATTCTGGATTCGTCTCGTACAAACACCAGGCCAAGACAAATGATCGATCTACATAATTCTAGAAATTTCTACATGAACAACAACATATTTTATTGGTTTGAAATTTAAAACAATAATGTAAACAACAACATGGCATTCCAAACGCTTTATACAAAACAGCCGGGCCACGTAATATTTAAACATAATGATCGAGAACAAGTGAGAAGCTGCGAAAAGAAAACCATAAAAATCTCATTCAAAGCACGGACATGTTAGGAAAACTTAAAGCACTTAGTTCATTACGTGAATGTGAAGGAACGTTTTAGGTGACGAGAAACTAGGATATGAAAGGAAGAAAAGTGAGAGTATTTTCACGGTATTGTTAAAAAATATAACCAAATAAACTCAGAGAACGTGCGTATAACAGAACACACGTAGTATCATTAATAAGTTCCCTCTGGCTCAGCGGCGAGTCTGACCAGGTGGTTAAGGCACTCGACTCGTAATGTGAGTGTCGTGGGTTCGAATCCCTGCCACCCTAAACATGCTCACCCTTTCAGTCATGAGGCCGTTATAATGTTAAGGGCAATTCTACTAGTCGTTGGTAAAAGAGTAGCTCAAGAGTTGGCGGTGGGTGGTAATGACTAGCTTCCCTTTCTCTAATTTTACACAACTAAATTAGGTAAGGCTAACGCTGTGCGCGAAATTCAAAACTGACTTCCACGGTTCTGACATAATCATCCCATATTTAGAACTATTGAACAAAGAAAAGGAAACCAGTCAAAAGTAATTGTCACGTAAAAAGACAGCTACTTTCAACAGAATAGTGGGATTGACTGTCATAGTTGTCCTTCGGTGGGACAGCGGTAAGTTTACGAATTTACATAGGTAAAATCCGGGGTTCGGTTCGTCACCGTGACTTAAAAAGATAACTCAATATGGGTTTGCTGTAAAACAAACTAACAATCGACAATGGTTATAGCGCCCTCACAGTTCGAAATGTATCGTGTTCAGTGATATATCACTTTCAGATCCTTAGTTCGGCACATTACTAGACGGAAATTATTTGAATATGTATTATAGGTGGCGAGCTTACCATTTTTTAAAAATCTAAATTGTCATGTTTCACATATAGCGGATCGTGTGAATAAAAACAAATCACAAACAAAAAGCGCCAGAAATAGTTAAACGTTTTTTGTTTTGTTTTTCCAAAACATATTTGGAATATTCAGCACATTTGGCATGTTCGTTATATGGAACAAAACTAAGCCACAAATACGATGGTTTTTTGCAGAAAACTCCAAGTACAAAACTTGGGTACATATAACTAATAGAATGAGATGCCTATGCTCTATGCTTAATCCTTAATATTTATATACGTGCAGTATGTGTTGTGTTACTCGTTTGCTCTTAGGAGGGGAAGTCGTGTTTCCTCTCATGTCTTTCTCTTTAACAGACACTATAAACACGAAATTCAGCATTCGTGTTTATATGTAGTAGTGTTACAATATTACACAGTAGGTAAATATTATTACATGAAACACAGTTTGTCCACACCTCTAAACTGTCAGCGATAGGTGATGACACTAAAAGATAATTACTATCCTAATTAGATGTTTTCCGGTAGATTTACAAAATACCTTCAATATTAAAATTGTAACTTAGAAGCAGATTGGGAGAACATGTGTTAGATTATAACTGATTATAAGGTGAAACAATATACATGTGAATTTTGAAGAATGACATTGAACCCTTACTTGGTATACAAAGGGTTGAACGTGTTATATTAAAACGAATTTAAAAACTCCCTAAGTTGTTTCAATACATGTGGTCACGACCAGCCTTGCACTAACGACTATGCGCCTTAACAATAAATCTGCAGCACAGTTTTCATTTTTCTAAGGCTGACACGTCCGAAGCACACTCCTACACCTTGCTATCTTTTCATAATCCAGTTAGTGTACAAGTACTGCATTTTTCAGACAATACGATCGCACAGAAATTCTTAGATATTGCGTCTGGTGACTTGACCGTTATACACGTTATCATCAACACAAATTTAATTCTCTAGCCGCTCGAGGTATGCGACCTGATGGAAAGATGTGACTATAAATGTTATCTTGGTGAACCATTACTCTTCCTATCTTGTTTCTAGACACATATCCTTCTGGGTTGCGTTACATACTGTTGTTTAGGTTACATTAACGATTTTTGCCACTGACTTTTATGGTTTCAAAATCATTACAAGATACACACTTTGTTGACACATACCAATAGAGTACAACTTGTTGCAGGCTTTAATGTACCCTACCTTGTACAACTCATCGAGATTTCGTGTCTGGTATTTTATTTTCATTCATAACATAATGTCAAAGTTTAAACATAAAATTTACACCATTTTATGAAAACGTTATTAACACATAATGTATACACCAATACGTAATGAAAAACTTTATTATACGATTAACAAAGTTAAGAAACCTTTGTGACATCTTAAACCTATAGAAATGTCCTTAATTATTCGTTCGATTGATTCTATCAAAACTTAGAGTATAAAGATATATTTTCCAGTTATATATATATATATATATTTACTCATTATTGAGTTTTCCCTACATGTATATATATATATATTATAATTATTTAGTATACGTTTTATATCTAATAAAATAAGTTCAAACTGACTCAGAGCTCCTTTATCAATCAAAATAAAAATGTATTTTGAAAATATTTAGATTTGCTTTTAATGACATATTGATAGCACTTCACAGTCGGTTTTCGCAGCACTACTCGACCTTATTTTCCCTGAAAAATCTTATTCTCTCTGAGATTTTTATTTCACCAATATCTAATAAGGTCTGACTTCATTAAACTTTTAAATAATAAAACGTAATAAGGAAAGAACCGATTGTGCAGTTTTAGTTAAGTTGATGTCATATTTTTGTTTTTATGAAATTTAAATATATTTTATAATTTTATGAAGACACAGCTATATATATAAATAGAGAGAAAGAGAGAGAGAGAGATAATAGATAATCCAACATGAAACTAATCCAGCTGTCTTCTCAAATTGTGTATTTCTGACCATTTGGAATTAACACAGTTTGCTCAAATTATGTATATTTAGCGTAAATAGATCGTTAAACACGAAAAGTTTTATATAAATGAAGAGATCCTCAAAAGATGAATTAACACGCAAACGTTTTTCAGGTTTAAACATATCACATAATCTAGCATTTAACCCTTCAAGACGAATTTTAATGTGCTATCCACCATTTCAACACAAGTTTAGGATATATCACATACTCTAGCATCGAATGTTTAAACAAAAATTTCTAATATGCCACTTCATCCAGCATCCTACACTTCGAAAATACTTGGTGATATATTACATAATCTGATATCCAACGCTTTAAAAAGGGTTTCTAATACGTGGCCAATACTTAAAATAGGTTTCATACTATCTTAACACCCACTTACTTCATCTTTTTAAAATTCAAAATTTTAAATTTTCTGTAAAATAATCGAATTTCAGAAACAATATACATCTTAGAAGACAATGCCTTGAATGTACAGTTTTGTTTTACGCGAATTGGACTGTTAAATTAATCAGTGGAACAGATTTTATCATTCAAACTTCAAAAAAATATTTTACACTGTACATATAATTCGTTTGTTTTGTAAAGAAAGATATTTGAAGCCAAGTCCGATTCCAATAATCTTATCTTCATACGTTTTTTGTAGAGCTGTCTTTATATGTCTCTCTTTAGGAAACCATATATATTTATTACTCTCTATTTATTTATATATATTTATATTATATATGTGTGTGGGTCTCTAGATAAACTCTTTTTCTATTGGTGCGTGTTCGTATAGTTATATTCTGTTTTTTTCCATGTTTCTATTCTCTAAAGGTTTACTCACATCAAGAGTATAGAATATTTTGATTGTTTCAGCTACAAATACATCAATGTCATATG
Organism: Carcinoscorpius rotundicauda; assembly: GCA_011833715.1. Taxonomy (NCBI): domain Eukaryota; kingdom Metazoa; phylum Arthropoda; class Merostomata; order Xiphosura; family Limulidae; genus Carcinoscorpius; species Carcinoscorpius rotundicauda. The sequence goes on along the minus strand of CM022394.1, from coordinate 115,305,034 downwards.
GTTCTGCAGTCATTGGCTGGCCATGAGTAACTCCTGTTACAACCCGTTTATTTACGCCATCTACAATGTAAGTAGATTTGAGAATATATCTTTTTATAAATATAAACATATATACGAATGGTTGCGTACATTATATTAAAACCATTTTGGGCATGTAATTAAGTAGATAATGTGGTAAATAAAGCCAGTGTATAGTCGGTGAGTTTCAAAGTGTAAGAACTACATTTCAACATTGTTTTTAATGACATCTATTTCATTCAACAACGTATAAAGCAACAACTAACCCCTAACTTTGTGAAGGTAAAACTAACCAAACATTTTAATCAATACACATACATTTAACATTATTTACTTTACTTATTAATAGTGTGATGACATTGAAATTTAATCGCTTTTAATAAATATTTGTAACAGTCCTTTCTGATACAAAACATTTATGAGCTCATTATAAAAACAAAGATGTATTCATGTAGCCCTTGGGTTGAATGATATGGAAAAGAGGGAATGGGATTAATTTGGATGGCAGGAAGATACAGAAAATGGCCTATGATCATGGTAAACAAAGTATGGCGTATTTTAACGGGCGAGAATCCAAGAGTATAGAGGACAATGTAACTCAAAACGGATGGTATACTCATACCAGCCGTTCTGAGATACAGTTTTATTTCAAGTAGGTTTCTCGTCATCAAGAAATATAGACATCAGTGGCTAAAGCTGTCCACCTTCCCTATCTAACAATAAGCAACATAACATCTAAAAACTAGAGTATGTGTTCACAAGGTAAGGCTTCTCGTCATGTCTTACATTAAACTGTCTCCTAATTCAAACATCTGGATAATGAAATGTATTAGTGCTATTTCCCATAAAGATATACAAGTCAAGTTCTATGTAAACGCTGGTTTATTTATTTGTTTGTTTGTTTTTGAATTTCGCACAAAGTTACTCGAGGGCTATCTGTACTAGCCGCCCCTAATTTACAAGTGTAAGACTAGAGGGATGGCAGCTAGTCATCACCACCCACCGCCAACTCTTGAGCTACTCTTTCACGAATGAATAGTGGGATTGACCGTCACATTATAACGCCCCCACAGCTGAAAGGACGAGCATGTTTGGCGCGACGGGGATGCGAACCGGCGAACCTTAGATTACGAGTCGCACGCCGGGCCCATTCTGGTTTATATACAAAATATCGGTAGCTGGGACGGAAGAAAGAAAGATAACGTTCAGATGAAATACGGAAATTAGTAAACATGCACGAGCTGGTAAGAAAAGTTTCATATGGCCGTTAACTCTTGTTTGGCATTATAGGTTTCTTCATTACAGATGTAATAAACAGACACCAGTTGTTTATGCACCCAAATCTTCTGACTTTTTAGAAGGGTTCTTGAAGAAAGCCGTCACTGACGAGTAGTTCTCTAATACCTAAGTAAATGTGATGAATAAATAACAAGTATAGTAACTTCTTATAAGGTATAAACCAAGAGGGTCGAGAAGACGCACAAGGATGTCTATGGGATTTCAGATACGTTTTATATTAATGTATACACACTGACTTGATTAGAAGCTTAATTTGTGTATTTTGATGTAAATGATTCTTTTAGGCCATCTGTAACTGTCTTTTTTGTATTTTTTGTCATATGAGTTAACATAACACGAAATAATTCATCTAAGAAGTAGGTTCATGATGTTTATTAACATACTAGTACCTGTAGAAGGTAGGTCACAATATTATAAATACTGTAATATCGTACTGTTGGCTTTCTTTATTTTTACATTCATCCACTGATGAAACGACGATAGTTTTACACCAAATGGTGGATATAAACTCTAAACCTTTGTGATTAATAAATCACTTCACGTCAAGTGCTTTCTCTTCTTGTTATACAGATTCTATGTGAGATGATAACAATATCGTTCAAACATTTATCTTCACACGTGATTATGAGATCACTATCTCGAGCTGTATTAGATAGAAAAATAAGAAAACTCATGGCATAGTGTTTTTTTGGGATGTCTGTGGTTCTCACGAGTCCTAAAGGTGTTTGACGAGAAGCCTTAAGCCTTGTTTTGTGCATAAGGAACCACTCATGATGAATTTCTTTACCACTGATGAAAACCTGACTATAACATACATCAGAAACCGTTTGATGACTCTTACATCTACTTGATGTATTATCCCTAAGGGACAGTACTGCTTTTGTCGTTACTTTTTATATTTTTCCTCAACGGTCTAACAATAAGAATAATTGAAGTTATTTCCACAAACTGGTGTCAGCCATCCAAGTTAGATGGAATGTACTTTATATTTCAAGTTCTCGCTAATGTGTCACAAATAACATTTTTTTCTTTTTTTGGTCAGTAATTTGTCTTCTGTTACATTTGAAACTTGCTAATCATTTGAAAATCTAAACCTTGCTTAAGTGGTTACCATAAAAACGTTATCTAAGGATTCGATTGGTTCAAGGCATAAATCAAGGCTTAGCTGAGACAATAAATTGAGAACAAGGAGAAATATAGTGTACCGAAAAAACAAGTGATTTAAAATGAAATTCCTACCAAGTCAACTCAGATCTCTAGATTCGTCAAGATATTATTTTAGTTACACAATATCCATAGCTTTGTTTTACTTATAATAAATATCACGTGGTTGATTTATTGATTGTTTTGTAGTTTCGAATATATTTATTGACTTTAGCTAAACCTTGAAAGTAATTGTTCAATTTGTGGCCAAAACTTTCCGAATTAAAAAGAAAACGATAAGTTGGAAAGCAAATCCTTTTTAATGCCTTAATATAAATTTTACTTTACATTTTAACAGTTGGATCCTGAATTTCGATCAAGTTTTACATACACCACGTGGCAGCACCTCTGCCTTTATTGAAAATGATATTTAATAAAATGGTATCTGTACACAAGAGAAGATTGTTTGAGAATTCTACAACGATTTTATTGGTAAAAACATATAAATGAGATTACTGCAAATGCAGGTTTAGTATATTATTCACTGTTATTCTGGTACTAAATAATTTTTTGTATCACTGGTGGCTGAAAGTATGACAGGTTTAGTACAGTATTCACTGTTATTCTGACATCGTAAGGAGAGCATTCTATTCTAAAATTAATAGAATATCTAAACTCTACTTCACTTAGAGAAACTAAGTTACGCACACCAATCCAAATATGTAGCTACTCTGTGAAAAATGGATTTAAAAATCAAACTGTTTCGCTAATCTGCACAAACTACATTATAAGTTATTAATAATAACTTTCACTTCAAAAATGAGAATATGTGTAAATATATTTTCCCATATAGTATATCTGTATTCATTACTCATACTACCAGTTAACATTTTCAACCCACTTTGGTTTAATACATACAAGTTCAGAGATCCACGAGGATTGATACAATATATTGTACTTTTTTTTTCTGTTTTTTGTTTTTATTTTTTACCACCAGTGTCGCATCACTTTCACATTTGTTGTTAAGTTGAAGATGTTTTTGTTTTTGTTGATTTGAATATTTTTATAAAAATGTAACATCGTCCTGATTAAATTATATAAACATGTTAAAATGTGAATATAGATAACCAACAACACATTTATAAACACATTTTTCAAGTGTTTAGAGAAAGGGTTTAAGTTAAAATAATATCAACAGTATTAAATTATTTGTAACAGTATTACTATAAAATGAAATAGCACTTATAACGTGATGGCGACATCTTTCTTCCCAAACAGTTGTGGTAGAAGTGCCTTCTAGTTGTATCCAGTTGTTTTTCAAAGAATGAAACTAAACTATTTTCTGTATACTCCAGGAAAGATTCAAGCGGGAGTTTCGACACAAGTTTCACAGAAGCAGCCATAAGAGACGCCGCCAACAACAGTTTTGGGAACTGGACAACTCGAACACCATGGTTCTTTCCGTGAGGCAGTCAACCAGAGGATCAAGAAATGGACAAAGTGTCTGTCATTTTAGTACTTTGTGATCGATATATTAATATATTTTACCATGTGTAAAATTCTTAGATTTACTTTCAGTAACCTGCAATGAGGGAAACAGTCCAATGTCAAAACTCAACCCACTAAAGGTCATACGCTGTTTCTGTTAAACTTATTTGTTGGATGTATTCATCAGATTTTTGTATTTGTATTTGTGTGTGTGTGTGATGTTATCAAATTTAGTTTTATTACACAAACCGTGAATATTTCAGATTCAGACTTTTGTGTTTATCGTCAAACGTTTTCAGCGCACGTAAAATTTATCACATCCTTTACAATCGTGGAAAGAACTACAATGGAAAGTTTTGTTAAAAGTCTCCTACAGTTATATATATTTTTCTGCCTTAGAACGAAGCTACTTGTTTTTAAGGCCCAGCATGACCAGGAAGGCTAAGGCGTTCGACTCGTAGTCTGAGAGGTCGCAAGTTCGAATCCCCGTCGCACCAAACATGCTCGCCCTGTAAGCCGTGAGGCCGTTATAAAGTGACGGTTAATCAAACTATTCGTTGGTAAAAGACGGGTACGGGTGTTAATGACTAGCTGCCTTCCCTCTAGTCTTACACTGCAAAATTAGGGACGTCTAGCGCAGATAGCCCTTGTATAGCTTTGTACGAAATTCAAAAACAAACAAACTTGTTTTTAAAGACGGGTGTATATAACGTAGCACATAAAAGAAATGCTTTAATGTAAGTAACCTGATCTCGTTGAATTAAGTTACTTAGGCAACATTACGACACCTGCAGTTGACCTAACAATCAACCTGTGTTGAAAAAAACACTAATATATCATATTCAAACGATCCATGAGAAAGAATGATTTGTTATAATGTCAATAACCTTACTTTTGCCATAGGTAGTGCCCACAAGGTCTTTCTCTAAATACCGGGCCGAGTGAATAGACACTATACATGTAATCAGTTTCGTGAACAATGATTCTTACTTTGTGAACTAAATTATGCAAGTTAAGTGTCAATATTCACCTTATTTTATCGCCAAGTATTTATTTATATTTATTATTTTCAATTAAATGTATATCATTCAACCGATCTGCAAGTTAATTTTCTTTCAGAGAATAATTAAATTGTACCTGATTAGCCGCACACTCTACTCCATTTTACTACGTTAGTTTGTTTGTGTGTAATAAAGTGCAAAGCTACACAAGGGCTGTCTGTGCACTGCCTTTCATGGGCATAGAAATCTAGTTTCTAGTGTTTTAAATCCCCAGACATACCGCTGTTCTATTAGGAAGTGTGTGTGTGTGTGTTTTTCTTACAGCATAGCCACAACGGGCTATCTGCTGAGCCCACCGAGGGGAATCGAACCACTAATTTTAGTATTGTAAATCCGTAGACTTACCGCTGTACTAGCGGGGGGGGGGTCGCTAGGGAGTCATTATGTCAAAGCATGTGTTGTTTATCAATAGTACAAAACTAGAGGTATTACATACCTAACGTCAGGGTTGATAAGGTATTACATATCTAACGTCAGGGTTGATAAGGTATTACATATCTAACGTCAGGGTTGATAAGGTATTACATATCTAACGACGGGGTTGTTTAGGTATTACATATCTAACGGCGGGGTTGTTTAGGTATTACATATCTAACGGCGAGGTTCTTTAGGTATTACATATCTAACGACGGGGCTGTTGAGGTATTACATATCTAACGACGGGGTTGTTTAGGTATTACATATCTAACGACGAGGTTGTTGAGGTATTACATATTTAATGGCTGGATTGTTTAGGTATTACATATCTAACGACGGGGTTGTTTAGGTATTACATATCTAACGGCGGGGTTCTTGTGGTATTACATATCTAACGGCGGGGTTCTTGTGGTATTACATATCTAACGACGGGGTTGTTGAGGTATTACATATCTAATGGCAGGGTTGTTTTGGTATTACATATCTAACGACGGGGTTGTTGAGGTATTACATATCTAATGGCAGGGTTGTTAAGGTATTACATATCTAACAGCGGGATTGTTAAGGTATTACATATCTAACGAAGGGGTTGTTGAGGTATTACATATCTAACGTCAGGGTTGATACGGTATCACATATCTAACGGCGGGGTTGTTTAGATATTACATATCTAACGGCGGGATTGTTTAGGTATTACGTATCTAACGGCGGGGTTGTTTAGGTATTACATATCTAACGACGAGGTTGTTTAGGTATTACATATCTAACGACGGGGTTGTTGAGGTATTACATATTTAATGGCTGGATTGTTTAGGTATTACATATCTAACGACGGGGTTGTTTAGGTATTACATATCTAACGGCGGGGTTCTTGTGGTATTACATATCTAACGGCGGGGTTCTTGTGGTATTACATATCTAACGACGGGGTTGTTGAGGTATTACATATCTAATGGCAGGGTTGTTTTGGTATTACATATCTAACGACGGGGTTGTTGAGGTATTACATATCTAATGGCAGGGTTGTTAAGGTATTACATATCTAACGACGGGGTTCTTGAGGTATTACATATCTAACGGTTGGGTTCTTGTGGTATTACATATCTAACGACGAGGTTGTTTTGGTATTACATATCTAATGGCTGGATTGTTGAGGTATTACATATCTAACGATGGGGTTGTTGAGGTATTACATATCGAACGGCGGGGTTGTTGGTTTCTGGAATATTTAAACATCTGCCATGTGATTTTTATTTTTAGAAATAAAACATTTGAATGTAAATGTAGGAAAATATTCGAGTTATTACATAGGGTTTTTATTCATTTAATATTTAAAATCAAAACACGTAATTCTGAAGAAAATGTAACTTGTTGTGATACATAGTTATGTACTTATGTGACAACTATTCTGAATATGCTAACCAGCAATTCAAATGCCAACCACAACCGATATGAAATTATGATGGAACATAATGTTCCATATTTACACGCTGATATTGTCAGGCATTGCTTAAGTAGTGTGATGTCATCAAATATTAGAGAGTATCACAAAGTGTGTCTTGGTAGCGAATTTCCAAACGAGGTATGTCGTTTGAACTCAATGACTTTAAAAGACAGAGGAATATGGATCAACTTATGGATCACATACATCAACTACTACCCCAGTCATGGTAAGCAAAGTGCGCATCGCACAACAGAAGATAATCCACAGATGAAGACGCTAATATCACATCAGTCCACCGAGTACTAGCAACCATAAACAACATAAGGAAGTAAGATCTCTGTTTGGCAACAAAGCCAACAGGATTTGAAATCACAAATCTGAGACTTTCAGTCGTACCATCCATTTTTCAAACTTCAAGGATATGAAGAATGAAACGTTATTCATGATATCCACACTAAGGTATACTGGCCAACCTGATGAACACAGCGCACCTGTCGGTTTCTGTTAAGACTGAGGGTTTTGAAAACGATAGAAAGTATAGAAGTATTATGAAAATCAATGGTCGTCAGATAAAGAAGGATCAGTTATGGCGACGTGGACTGTAACGACGTGGTTGCACTACAAAAACGTGTTGATATTACCTGTTACACTTGTTGCATATTTTCGTATGTGCAAATTTGCACGTTAGACCAAAATATGGCATACCTTTCTAAAACACATCACATTGTATTTTCTTAATAAAAATGTTGGTATGTTAATGTAATATGTACATTTACATAAGATGCACATTTCATAAATAAACTTTTGTTTTAAATGTTTTTCGTAATATTAGTTTTGATTTTCGTGCAAAGCTACTCGAGGGCTATCTGCGCTAGCCGTCCTTAATTTAGCAGTGTAAGACTAGAGGGAAGGCAGCTAGTCATCACCACCCACCGCCAACTCTTGGGCTATCCTTGTACCAACGAATAGTGGGATTGACCGTCACATTATAACACCCCCACAGCTGGGAGAGCGAGCATGTTTAGCGCGATGCGGGCGCGAACCCGCGAATTACGAGTCGCACGGCTTACGCGCTCGGCCATGCCATGCCCTATTTGTTTGTTATTTGTACAAGGGTGCGACATTAGGAGATTAACACAAAACTGCAGAGTACTTCAAGTCACCTAGTAACAACTCAAACTAATCAACTCGTTATCTAATAAAGAGCCTCGCTTAAATCCTCGTAACATCAAAAATGCTCGCCCTTTCAGCCGTGAAGGCGTTGTAATGTTTGGCCAAAACCACTTTTCATTGTTGAAAGAATATCCTAAGAGTTGGCGGTGGTCGTGATGACTAGCTGATTTCCCTTTAATCTTACACCACTGAATTATGGACGGCTAGTGCAGATAGCCCTCGTAAAGTTTTGTGCAAAAATTCAAATGGAAGAAACAAACAAAATATGACGTCGGACAAAAACGATCAGTAGTGCGTTTTAATTACATTTCAGTTTTCGCAATATAGTTATAATATTACGTACCAACTGTAGTACCCGTCCGGTGGACGGAAGTTATGTATGCTTATAATTAATGAAAGGTTATATTAGAACATAAAAAGTTGCTTCCCTTATTTCTAATTGTAACAAAAAAGCACCAAAAACATAAAAGTCTTGAAGTGAAGGACAAAATGTGAGATAGTAAAGAAGTGTTTATTTTCGCATGGATCAAAGAAACCGTCGTGAAAAATTTCGTGAAGATTCATCAACAGGGGCGAAGTAGTAGTGAAAAACGTCAATAAAACACCGCAAAAAACAAAATTGAAAACTTCTATGTTACCCGATATGGAACTAGTGAACATCCACACCAGTTGTTGTGAAGATTCATCCAAACGGTGTTGTAAAGTAATTACATGAATATACAACAGGCAGTAGTCTTATTTTAATACAGATAAGTAGTTACATGAACACACAACATAGAGTACTGTTATATTTATATAGACAAGTAGTTACGTGAACACTCAACAGACAGTACTGTTATATTTATATAGAATGATTTTTCAATTTCGCTTTGTCAGTTTTAAATTTCTTTGGGTATTTTCCATAGAGCACTTCATCGACAAGAAACACATCATCAAACACGCTCGACGTTCCGCCTCGAAAGGACACCATGAGACCATAGTGGAAGATCTCGGCTCAGACACAAGAGTTTAACACGCTTTATAGTCAGTTCCGTCGAGCTGCGACCAGATCCAATTAACGTGAATTTTTTCTAGTACTGCTAAAAGGATCGTTTGTTCACGTTGAACTATATTCCAAGTTCAAGCTAGAAAACCAATAATGGAAAATATTTCGTTGTGTTTCTTTTCAATTATCTCTTCTCGTCTTCTCTCTTTTCATTCACAAAGTGTAAAGATTACCGTCTGATTGTTCTAGTATAGTGTAAAGATTACCGTGTGATTGTTCTAGTAGATTATTCACAGTGTAAAGATTACCGTCTGATTGTTCTAGTAGATTATTCACAAAGTGTAAAGATTATCGTCTGATTGTTCTAGTAGATTATTAACAGTGTAAAGATTACCGTCTGATTGTTCTAGTAGATTATTCTCAGTTTAAAGATTACCGTCTGATTGTTCTAATAGATTATTCACAGTGTAAAGATTACCGTCTGATTGTTCAAGTAGATTATTCACAAAGTGTAAAGATTACCGTCTGATTGTTCTAGTGGAATAGAAGGAACTATTATATTATACATTTGGTAAATAAAAACATGTTTATTGGTTTTGTTCAAAGTTTTGAAAAATAAAATATTTACCACTCAGTGTTTTTAACCCGTTTGGATTCACTAATAGATAATATTAAGCAATATTATTATTTTGTGAAAAAATCTTAAAGGTTTTTCTTTCTGATTTGGTTTCAAAAGTTTTGAGTGAGTTGAATATTGAACAAAGTTTTATTTCCTATATTTGTGTATCAATATCTGATCGGAACAAAATTTAAAGCCTTTTCTTAAATTGTGTTTCGGTTTCCCTTTTGATGGAAAGCTGCTATAATCTTGTTTAGTTTCTATTTTTTTTGCAATCATTATATCCTGCTGAAAGAACTTATCTCTAAAGCAGGTAAAAGACAAACTTTAATATTCCATTCTATTTAGTAAGACTCGGCATGGCCAGGTGGTTAAGGCACTAGAGTCGTAATCTGAGGGTCTTGGATTCGAATACCTGTCCCACCAAAGATGCTTGCCCTTTCAGCCTTGGGTGTGTTATAATATGACGATCAATTTCACTATTCGTTGATAAAAGAGTAGTCCAAGAGTTGATGGTGGGTGGTGATGACTTTCTACAGTCCTTTTCGTCATTTTACCGCAAAACTGGAACGGATAGCGCAGATAGCCCTCACGTAACTTTACTCGATATCCAAACTAAAGAAACCCATTTTCTATTTATGTTGCCGCTTCCTTTTATGGTGAATGAGATTGGGAAGAAGTCTTGTCTTCCCTTTATGAATATCTGATGAGAGAAACATGTCACAAACCTAATCGTGTCTTTTTTTAAATCTATGTCTAACAACGTTTGGTAACGGATATTATTAAATGATTTGGTCTGTATTTTATTTCTACTTTTTTTCTTTAAGCCCAGCATGGCTACGTGTGTCAAGGCGTGCGACTTATAATCCGATGGTCGCGGGTTCAGATCCCGGTCGCACTAAACATGCTCGCCCATTCGACCCACTATTTCCCACTATTTATTGGTAAAAGAGTAGCCCAAGAGTTGTCGGTGGATGATGATGACTAGCTGCCGTCCCTCTGGTCTCACACTGCTAAATTAGGGACGGCTATCTATGATAAACGTCATAAATCATCAGTCAATAAGAATAAAACCTACTATAACTAACGTGTTTTGAATAGTCTGTAGAATACCCTCCCTCTTACTAACGATAATTTAAGTTATCCATAAATTTAAAACTTTAACCTATAATAAAACACAATATTCAGAAGCATAATATTAATTTAAAAATGTTATAATTAATAAGATTTGATAAATCTAAGCACTAATTAAAGAAATATGGAATTAATTATTATTTCGAAATACACAAGAACATCAATTGTTAGCTATTGAGCTTGGGAAAACAAAAATATGAGATATTTTTAAGCGTTTACTGAATTATAATAGTGCATACTGTTACAAAACAAAACGTAGTATAATAGAGAAATGAGTGAGATTCATATAAACCAAAATATCCGCTGTCCAAAAGCTTTCTACTACGTTCGTCCTGTCCTTAAATAAGAGTCTGATATCAGAAATGAAAGGTTTCTAACACGTAGTTCTGTTTAAATATGTAGTAACAAGATGTTACTGGAAGTGTTCTGTTTCAACAATAAATGTAACTAAAATTAAGAGTAACAACTCTTTTATTTCTTGCATCTGTAATTCGTGCGCCATACTGTGATGTAGCCTACAAAGTGCCTAATGTTTCACGATTCACGGCATGTACGCATTTTATTGACATCCTGACAGTACGAATTACAAAGTTAAGCATCCTTTATGTGACGTCATTTTAGTGTCTACTGGCTGTCCGACAGACAACACACTACTGAATAGAAATACAAGTTGTTAAAATCCTTTAAAATTAGCTGAAATATACAGTTAAATACTCAAGTAATCGTAAAAACTAAAAGCAATACTACATACCGGTTTAAATAGATGATATGTTTGAGGTGACAGAAGGAGTTACATATTTGACAGAAGTAAATAAACAGTTGGAAAAATCTTTATTCTGAGCTCTCACCACAACATCTGTAAGGTTTAACAGAGTATACTGCGTCTAATTAGTCATGAAGTCTCACCCCAACATCTGTAAGGTTTAACAGAGTATACTGCGTCTAATTAGTCATGAAGTCTCACCCCAACATCTGTAAGGTTTAACAGAGTATACTGCGTCTAATTAGTCATGAAGTCTCACCACAACATCTGTAAGGTTTAACAGAGTATACTGCGTCTAATTAGTCATGAAGTCTCACCACAACATCTGTAAGGTTTAACAGAGTATACTGCGTCTAATTAGTCATGAAAGATAGCCATTAAAACCACGCATTTGTATTTGTGGTAAACCTAATAAGTCTTTGTATCACAATTTCGAAATTTGAACTATGGACCAGAAGGAATGCAGTCAGTGAGTAACACCCTATCACTCAACCTACATTCTAAGGAATTGAATGTCACTTTTATAACGCATCCACAGATTAAAGTCTGGCGACATTTTGTGGTTTCGCACAGTTTTGAACTTGGCTCGCAAGCTCCAAAATCAAGACCTATGCTATGAAGCCAACCTGCGTTTTTGTGTATTTGTAGATTGAAAAGTTTATTTCTTCCATTAAAAAACCTAAACGTGAAGACTAATTAATAATAACGTACCTTATACGTATTAAAAGAATTTGTTTTCTATGGTGTGTTTTTTTAGATAAATAAATTAAAAGGTTTGAATAACGTATACTATCTCATTATACCTTAAAGCTCGACTAACATGCAGAATGTTATTCTCTTCCGCACTAAGTTTTATTAACATAGATAACTGAAATTGCAAAATTCGTAATTTGGAATTATCACACATCGATATTTGTGTATGTTAAAACATATGTTGATAAAATTGAACTAAAATATTATGAAGTGTGGTATCAGGTATTCTATTGTCTCACTGATAAGTCTAAAGGACCCGGAAAACACAGTTTCAGTACTGTTATTCAAATATTACATTGAACATTGATACCATAGGAACACAAAATCATCACTAAACAAACGAATGTATAAATACATTCATAACAATGTAATTATATCATAAAAACTAACTTCTTGACTTCCAGTCCGTATACCTACTGTTTGTTGCTGGGATCAAAGGAAGAGATAATGGTATTGTTACTAGAGATAAGCGCTGAAGATCAGAGAGTTCCACACATACACACAAAAGAGACAAAGTTATAAAGATGAGCGATTTTTACAGTCATACTGAAGCGTGATTTTTGGTTACATATTTAGGTTCTAACTTACATACAATTACAACCGTGCCAAACCAATTTTTCTGTAACACCTGTTTGGATAAGACACTTTAGAAATTCATTTATACATACTAGCTTCACAGTTATAATCCAAATTTCTTCTGTGCAACCCACTTGCACAAAACTGACTTGTGAAGTTAAATTCTTAATTTCTGTGAGTCTCTTGAAGGTGTAGGCTCTAGAACCGCAAATCAGAAGTAGGTCAACCAACCAGAAAACATCTTATTACAACTGTAAACAGTCTACACGAAAACTCTTGTTTTTTTATGTTTCGAGACCTGAATTTTTTTTAAATAAACTGAGTTTATTTAGATTAATAAATAACACACAACATTAAAATAGCTACAGGAGATATCGTAAAAGTCACACAACTAAAAGATTTATACAGCTAATGTCAATTTAGTATTTTTACATTATTTTGTTACCTCACTTGCCTAATTCACAGTACATTATTTTGATTTGATGTTTTCTAAAGCTGTCATTTACACTTCCAGAATATTGACTAACAGTGAATCACCTCAAGCCACAACCTAACATTTGGTACCGTAATGGCAAGCCCGGCATGGCCAGGTGGGTTAAGGCGTTCGACTTTCAATCTGAGGTTCTCGGGGTCGAATCCCGGTCGCACCAAATATGCTCGCCTTTTCAGCCGTGGGAGCGTTATAATGTGACAATCAATGATTGTTGGTTGGTAAAAGAGTAGCCCAAGAGTTGGCGATGGGTGGTGATGACTAGCTGCTTTTTCTCTAGTCTAGCACTACTAAATTAGGGACGGCTAGCGCAGATAGCCCTCGAGTAGCTTTGTGCGAAATTCCAAAAGACAAACAAACAGACGAAATTATAGCTCAAAATATTTTTATTTTTTTAGTTTTACAGCTAATTAAGATAATGCATTCGATAACGTAATTTTGTGTGTGTATTTCAAAGTCCGAATGTTTATGTATGTATGCACGTGAAAATATCTGGAGTGAAAAACATTGAGTTCGTACTCAAGATTCCATAATCACCGTATTTATCTTAAGTGGTTTGATTTGTTTGTTTTGAATTTCGCGCAAAGCTGCACTAGAACTATCTGCGCTAGCTATTCCGAATTTAGCAGTATAAGACTGGAGAAAAGACAGCTAGTCATCATCACCCACCGCCAACTCTTTTACTAACTTATCTTAAGTATCAATAAAGTGTAGGAAACTCGCTGTAACTTAGGTATTATTATGTTATTCAGTACTGAAGAAAAAAGGCTTAGGTGTGTGAGAAATAGCACCATTTTTAACTTAGTCTAAGTAAAGCCATTAGTTTAAAGGCGGTTCCAGTAAAACTACTAGTTTTTAAAGTGGTTCTAGTAAAGCCATTAGTTTAAAGGCGGTTCTAGTAAAGCCATTAGTTTAAGTTCAGTTCCAAGAATATGCAAAGCAAACAGTTTACAATTAAAACTTAAGAAGCTCAATTTAAGAATCAAATTTATCATTCATGTTTCTTTTAAAAAATTACAAACCTAGAGCTACTTTGTTTTCACTTACATTTTCCAAGTGTTTCATTTTATCTCGAAATTTATTAAGCATTGATTGAAACTAATATTTCACGGTAACGTAACTACTTCTATGTACTTAAGAACCATAAACAGCTTTTAATAATAAAAAAACAACAGATTCATATGGTACAAAATCTACTTCATGTTGAGAAATCCCTCGAGGAGTACAATAGGTGAGAGTTTAATTTTATTCAATCAACTGCACGATCCTGATGACAAGTGTTCTAGTTTGTTTATAAGCAAAATAACTTTAAAATCGATACGTTGAGCTTGCACTGAGTTTGTTCGTTGAATTGCGAACGTGAGCTAAGAATGAAAGTTTAAGAAACGTCGATAACAATTAAAATACGAACTAATCTGTATCAGTCGTGTTTGATCCAATCCTATATATTAACAGGATCATGAGTCAACTATGGTGTTGCATATGGAAAAATAATAACGTGTCATCTATCCTTTAGTTACTGACTTTATCAACCAAATAAGATTACAGGTATACTCCAAAAGCAACAAAACGAAACTAGCTTTGACAGTTTTTAAATACATATGTATGAGCTCTGGTTTGAAGATCATACAGTATTTTATATGTTTTAATATATTGTATTACTGAAACAGCATTTGTGTAGTCCAATTAGATTTTCCTACCTACTTGCTCTACTGCCATTTTACAGTATTTAATTATTCGACCTTTCATTTTAGCAACATGCTTCAATTATTCAAACAGCTAGAAGGAACATCACAGCATCGATAAAGAGAATTCGTAATGACGAGATACTCACTTGAAGTAAAAATATATTTCAGGTTCACTGGTATGGGCATTAACCTGAAGATGACCTTAGACGGTCGAAACGTTGTTCTCTGCATTATTAGTAAAAATGTTAATACTCATAGAGGCCGTACTGAGATACAGATAAAGGAACTTGTTACACAAGGGTCACCATAAGCCATTTCTGGTTATTGGTGTTTTTGTTGAAATGAAATATTTATATTAAGATGTGATATCAATCGTCACGTAAATGCTTACTGACCAATGCATCTAGCATTAATTTTCAAATTCAGAGAAGAAAAGTTTAAGATAGTACAGGATTCTTATTTTTTCTATCTTTTTGACACAACTATATTGACTATGTGTGCTGGACTCGAAGTCGGATGATCGCGGGTTCTAGGCTGGCACTTGAGCAAGATACCCAAGCTTTTCAATCAACCCAGCTATATGATGGGCACCAGCTGTTAGCAAGTGGTTAATTTGCTCCTTCGAGTTGGAATGTGTTAATATTCTTATCCGCTTGTACCAGTATAAGGGGAGTTCAGAACCCGAATATATATATGTATATGTCACTCTGGATGGAAGGAATGTTATCTTAATTTGTAACAATCTAAAGCTACATGTTTCTATCATCTTAATACATAAAAAAACCTACCCCATCACTTTAACACTAGAGCGATTTGACCTCGACTGTTTTTGACACCCACAAATAACATACTTTTATAACGTTAATACAGCCAAATATCACATACTTCGATCATGTTAATACAGCCACAAACCATAAATATATTTATTAACACAATCTCAAAACACTCGCTCCTATTATGCTAATACAACCTCACTCCATGTTCTCTTAGCTTTGTTTCTTCCGATTTATGATTGACTTCCTTTAGCCAGTATTAGCCATGCAAAAACATAAGTACAAGAGATAAGGTTTATTTGAAGCTTTGCGGTTTAAAAAAATCACTTCCCGTTGTATACTCTTATAATCACTTAAAACTGAACAAAGCTTGTTACGTGTGAGAAAAATATGAAATACTGATTTATCTTTGATGCACTGTGACCAGTTTTAATAATAGTAAGACAAGAGACTAATAAAAATTATAAAATTGGATTAATGTAGACGAAACTAGCAATAAATCCGTTTATAGACAACTTCAACATACATGGAAAACGGTACGTCTTACGATTTAAAACGCCAGAAACTGGTTTTTGATACCTGTGATAACATTATATAACTTTGTGCTTTATTACAAACAAATGAAAACAATTAATAATTAAATACATAGCCTCTAGCGGTTTAAATGTCCTCAACCATTTGCAAGGTTTTAATAAATTGTCTTTCAGATCAATATGTTTGAATTTTTGATGAAATGAAATGGAACTTGATTGTAAAAAACTGATTTATTAACTAAGCTACGTACGTATGTGTGTATACAAATATATTCGTATATATGGATTTTTTTTAGTATTTCTGTGTATCAGATTAAAACCACAAACCATTCTCAAAGCAAGGGTGTGTGTAGTTTAGTGTTATTCTTATAGCAAAGCCACATCGGGCTATCTGCTCAACCCACCGAGGGAAATCTAACCTCTGATTTTAGCGTTGTAATCCGGACACATACCGCTGTACAAGCGGGGGATCTCAGAGCAAACCAGTGCTCTACCAATTCACACAGAGTTTGCCTGTTAGCATTTGCTATCACGTGACTTTAGGAAAATGAAAGTGCAACATACAAACACATAGATTTGAAGACAGATAAAAAATAATACATAATATACAATAATAAAATATATCGAATATATTTGAATTTGAATATTAAAATAAAATCTCCCTTTTAGATCTCGCAAACTGCAAAGTATATTTTTAAACAAACAATAACACCTTGCAACAAACCTACATAAATAATAATATATCAGTAGTTTTATAATCTAGATATATGTGACACAATTTAACATAAAGTTTTAATTAAAACTTTTATTAAAGTATCTAATCAACGTATTTTCCATATAATATAGAATTTTCTTGTAATTTAATTCAAGTTGACGACGTTGTAATAGGCTTATATAAAAAAACATGTGCACTGATGCGTTCTCAGCACTGTTATTAATTCGATTGTGTACAAGCCAAAGTTGTGCCAATCTTTTTACCTGCCTTATCATGTTCTAGTTGTTGTTGCTTGAACTGAAACTTGGAATTCGCTTAATAAAGCACTTTTTTCTGTCTACAAGTATCATAGACGTCGTTAGGAGACTCGATACGACTATGATGCCGAAGGCCTTGGAAAAGAAATGTGAAAAAGAATTATTAATGAAATAGCAGAAACCTATTGGGTTATTTCATTTGAAACACTTTATTTTACATACTGAATGTACAGTTTTTGAGTCGTCTTTTACTTGACACAAAGGAAATGTATTGCATATAAACATAACATTCACTGTGGTGTGTAAAATATCGTTTAAAACGTCATATAATACACGTTACGTCTCACAAGAAGCCTAAACTTACCCTATAGATTTCATTTTTCTTGTCACGAAAAGTTCTCAGAAACCGGTACAACTCGGTAACATTTAATTAATTAAATGATGTTGAGCTTTAAACTTACTTTTAGTATTTCTCAATAATGATTGGTAAAGTTCTCAGAAACCGGTACAACTCGGTAACATTTAATTAATTAAATGATGTTGAGCTTTAAACTTACTTTTAGTATTTCTCAATAATGATTGATAGAGTTCTCAGAAACCGGTATAACTCACTAAGAAGCGATGAATCAAATCTTCAATCTTGTGTTCTTCACAATAATGATTGGTAGAGTTCTCGGAAACCGGTATAACTCAGTGACAATTGGTGAATCAAATGATATTGAGTTTCAAACTTGTTTCTGGTACTTCACAATAATGATTGGTGGATTTCTTCGAAACAGGTATAACTAAGTGAGAAGTGGTGAGTCAAATGATATTGAGTTTCAAACATACTTTATTACTTCACGTTCAGGTATTTTAATTCAAAAATATATTGAGAGGTGCATATTATTGAAATCATTCGACTAACATTCATCTTGTCAAACCCTACAGCATAAGTTCAACAATATAGATTTGTTTGAAAATAATGTTACTGAAAATCGGATATGAAAATCTCCGATGGAAACAACATTTTTAGCTATACGCTTAACAATAAACAAAATCAAAATAATCATTTTTCAACGCTTGGTGGTGTAACAATGTCATGTTTACAGTTGAAAATACCACATTAATATAGACATTTGGAACAGTTGCTGGTAAAAACGTAACAGCATAATAAATATCCGAATTTTGTGAAGTGAACCTGTTTTATTTTTAAATAAATCAATTTAAAAATAGGTGTTTGGAAAGTCATAAATATGAGTTCAACATTATATTTTCAACAGAACAGTAGAACCGCTTTACATCAAAAAGAATAACGTCCTGTCGAAACAGGTAATGTTTTATCTTTAAAATAAATCACTTCATTATATTTGTAAGTTGCTGTTTGTTAACCCAATAAGGTTCGGCACAGCCAAGTGGACAGGGCGCTCGACTCGTAATCTGAAGGTATCGGGTTCGAATTTCACTCGCTCTAAAACATGCTTGCCCTTTCAGTCCTGGGGCGCTGTAAAAAGCGGTCAATCTCACTGTTCGTTGATAAAATAGCCCAAGAGTTGGCAGTGGGTGGTGATGACTAGCTACCTTCTCTCTAGTCTTATACCGCTAAATTAGAGGCAGCAAGCGCAGATAACCCTCGTATAGCTATGCTCGAAATTCAAAAGAAACAAACAAACCATTACACAGCGGAATATCTGCGGACTTACAACGTTAGCAACCAAATTGCAATGCCCTTATTTGGCAGAGCATAGATAACCAATTACTATAAATAACACAAATTTTGTTCCTGGATAGTATGTGTTATTTCTTAATTGCGTATGTTGTAAAAGTACAGAAAATGACCATTATTCCCTTCAAACTTTGCTTTTGTGACCTGGATTATGAAATTTAGAAATTAACTTATTTTCTATGTAAGAACGGGCAAATTTACACATTTAAATGTACATAAGGTCTGAATGAAAGAACATGAAACAAGATTTACATGTATTTATATTAAAGTTATACAAAAATATTTAGAAGTGAGAATTTTTTTGAGTTTTGCGACTGTAATTTAAATCACTTTCACGTATCAGCAACTAAATATAGTCTCTCATTATGTTTTTATTATACGTTCTCAAGTCACGAAAGCAAAGTTTGAAGAGAAAAATAGGTCTTTTTCATTTACTTTAGGCATAGTAATTCGGAAATAACACTTTCTGGCAAGGAACAAGAAACAGTAAAAATTTTGTTACATAATGTCATTAAATCAGCATAACATACTTCCTTACTTCAACACAAAACTACGTTCTAAATGGGTTCTGAAAAGAAGAACAAGCTGTAGTTATGTTATTAAGAATAATGTAGTGCAACCTAGTGGACTCCATATTATAGTAGTCGCAAAAATTCATGTGTTTAAATATAAACTGTTAACATTTTGACTGCGGTGAATTGGAAACCTTATTTCGACAACAAACTTTAAGCTAAAAAAGATCTAATGAGTTTTGTCAGTGATGTTTAAACGAGTTATTTATATATATATTTGCACTCTTATGACTGGATAAAGTTTTCGGGTTGAAAGCAAAAATATTTTTTTCAACATCTGATGAACTTAAACAAATAAGTCTTAACTATGTAATAACACATCAAAATTCTATAGAATGTGTTCGACGTAAAAGATATACAGTGTTAACAATGACATTCCTACACAATTTTCAAAGTTTTGTCTTCAAGTAAGTTACTTAATAAATGAAGCATTTCATTTCTGTGAAGGATTCGCTATTTCTGCTTGTTTCTCGAATGTTGTCATGTACTGAATTTATTTGTGTATAAGCTGAAAATTAAATAATCCCATGTACCAAATTTCTTGGTGTATAAGCTGATAATCGAATATCGTCAGGTACTGAATTTCTTGGTGTCTAAGCTGATAATCAAATGTTGTTATGCACTAAAGTTCTTGGTGTATAGCTGATAATTGAGTATAGTCATGTACTGAATTTCTTGGTGTATAAGCTGATAATCGAATGTTGTCATGTATTGAATTTCTTTGTGTATAAGCTGAAAATTAAATAATCCCATGTACCAAATTTCTTGGTGTATAAGCTGATAATCGAATATCGTCAGGTACTGAATTTCTTGGTGTCTAAGCTGATAATCAAATGTTGTTATGCACTAAAGCTCTTAGTGTATAGCTGATAATTGACTATAGTCATGTACTGAAATTCTTGGTATCTAAGCTAATAATCGGTTGTTTTCATGTACTTAATTTCTTGGTATATAACCTAATAATCGCGTTAAATATGCGGCATACATAACTGAATTGAACCTATACACATTTCTAAATATAAAATTAACCTATACAATCATCGACATTAAAATAGATATAAAATAGTAAATCCCTTGCCATCTCTAGGGATGGAAATTTCTGGTCTTACTAACTGATCCCTTTAGGATTAGTTTGGTTGTAGGAAGATTATGACCTAGCTAATTGATACAGTACGGTCAAAAGTACTGCTGACAGTCTTTCAATGACGGCCCAGTACAGTCAGATGGGTTAAGGCGTGCGACTCGTAATCTGTGGGTCGCGGGTTCACGTCCTCGTCGCACCAAACCGTGGGGGCGTTATAATATCCCGGTCAATCATACTATTCGTTGGTAAAATGGCCAAGAGTTGGCGGTGGGTGATGATGACTAGCTGCCTTCCCTCTAGTCTTACATTGCTAAATTAGGGACGATTAGCCCAGATAGATCTCGAGTAGCTTTGCGCGAAATTAAAAAAATAACTTTCAGAGATTGTTGCAAAGTGTCTTTTAGGACTTTACTTCAAATGTCTCTAATATATATATTCCTTTAAAGTTTCTTTGGAAGTAACTTATGCTTATAATTTGCCAAGTTTTTGGTCTATCAAATCTCAGAGCTTGCTTAACTGGGCTGATATCAGGGCTCTCTGAGAATATTTGTGTCACTTGAATAATTCCCGCAGTTTCTTTCTAAAAAAAACTAAGTAATTTCTACATGGGTTGGATGAGTGTTTGTGGTCATTATCTTCTTGGTAGTAGAATCATTTACCAATAATACCTTAACCACCGGGTATATTATAATGGATTGGTATATCATGGCACTTGCGATGATCTACTACTTCACCTTTTAGCAAATATGTCTTGTTGCCTCAGCATACAAATACCTCAAGCCATCATATTGTCTCCTTCATGTTTTATTGAGAGTAAAATAGATATATAATAGTAAATCCGTCTTAAGTCTTAAGGGCTTATGACACTAAAATTTGAGATTCGATTTATATGGTATACACATTAGAGATGGCTAATTGTTAATTTATTAAATTCTTTAGCTTAGAAAATAGACTATTTGAAAATAAAAGATAAATTATCTTTTCTTTGAATTTTTCTATATGTTAATTATTAAGCTTCCACTTTAAAAAGTATTTTTTTCGTAAAAGGCTTATGAACGATCATTGTCATAATATTTTTTATTTTACCTTTACTAATCTAATAATTCTTCAATACTGAGGTAATAGACTAGTCTAAAGTTAATTTCTATGATAAAGGTTCTCTCTTTCAAGATCAGATAAAGCTTACAAAAGAAATAATGATACTTCTGTAATAAAGGATTACTTGAATTATAAAGGAACAATAAAATTGGAGGCTTTCTTTACGTAATGTGAAACGTCTTCTAAAATTAACATTTTATACATTTTATTGGCTACGGTAGTGTAAGGTATTTGACGATTTGGGTTTGGTGAGATGTGCCTTCATTGTTTTATCACATGGCACTGTTAGATATTTGGGTTTGGTGAGATTTGCCTTTATTGTTTTATCACATGGCAGTGTTAGATATTTAACGCCCTCTAGTTGGTCAGGTGTTTCTTCATTATTTTATTGCATGACAGTGATAGATGTTTAACACCTTCTAGTTGGTCAGGTGTGCTATCATTTTACATGTAACTCAAATGCACTCTAGGTTTCAAAAATACGCTCTTTTAGCATTGTGTTCGGTTTCAATTAGTTAATACTCCTTACATTCAAAGAAAGTACAGGTTTATGTTTTGTCCATTTTGTCTTATTAGCATGAGGAGTTTCTATCTGAAAGTTGTGTGACGAACTTTAATTCAATATACTGTAAAGCTGAAGAAATATCAGATCTCAAAACAATAACAGTTAATACAATAAGTCACGAGTCAGAATAATGCCTTCTCCGAGAGTAAAGTAAGAATCCGAAATATCATAATACTCTTTTATTTTTTGTGAAATCATATAATTTTTTATTCTTATTATTAATTATATATTTTATATATAAAAACTTAGGTATTAAACTGATAACAGATTATAATTATTTACAAACAGTTCCTCGAAATGTATAATTATACCATTGGCAACTTGCTTCTGAACAGACATTTTATAAGAAAATTGTATATGAGAGATGATTGCTTCTATGCACGTTTGAATAGTCCAATAATAATAATTGTTGCAAGTAACTAGTTGCTGAATTAACGCGTTTACATATCATAGTACTGACTGTTCTATGTCCATGTGACTACTTATCTATATAAATACAATTGTACTGACTGTTCTCTGTCCGTCTAACCACTTCACAGGGTGTGGAAAGATATTCACAAAAATTGGTGTAAACGTTCAACAGGTCCATGCAAGGGTAAATACAAACTGTCAGTTTTTCTTTTTACATTTTGCAGTTTTTCATGGCCGATTTTTCACAACTACATACAAGGTAAGCAACTTTAAATCTTAAGATAAATATCCATTAATTATTTCCAACCAAGAAACAGGTGATCTTCCAGGTATAAAAATATATATCTTTGTTAGTTTTTCAAAGCAAACCACGTTGTCAGGTATCAAATGTCGATAAAAACATGAAAAGAACACTTATTTTAATGTTCGCGATTGTATCACTAATTTTTTTTTACAAATTGTAAATGTTTTTACTGTTGCCATCTCGTGTGTAATTTATCAACTACAGGCTAATAAGAATATTAAAAACATTAAATTCGTTTGTTTGTTTTGAATTTCACAAAAAGCTTCTCGAGAGCTATCTGCGTTAGCCGTCCCTAATTTAGCAGTGTAAGACTAGAGGGAAGACAAGTTGTTATCACCACCTACCGCCAATTTTTGGGCTACTCTTTTACCAACGAATAGTAGGATTGACCGTCACTTATAACGCTCCCACGGCTGGGAAAGCGGCATTAAATTCGAACATTATTACATCAATCCTGGTAACACAGTTAACTTCAAAACCGTATCTCATACAATTATGAACAATATCTACGGTTTCAGTTCTTGCGTACATGGAAGTAGTCTTAAAACGAAATAGTTTACCTAAACAGATTCTGTAAAAACTAAATAATTTTTAAATTTTGAAAAATGTCTACAAGTTTCGTAGCTAGGTTCATAAATAAAACATTATTCAGCTATTTAATTTCAAGTTCTACAAGTTAATTAAAATTATTGTCTGCTTGAAATAAAATAAGTAGCCTAAATGCATTGTGATACTAGAAAATACGGTGTTTAATATCAAATTATTTGCGACTTTTTTGTCGATTAACTTCACTTAGATTTTCTGCATATAAGACTTTGTGAAAATTTAGAAAATGAGTAGTTTATAAGTATGATGCAACTCTAATATTTTCTCTTTAACTTAGTATTATAAACTTCATTCTTTTATATGTGTGTATTCTGCCTTATTAGTAATCAGATCAGTTTATCGGATTCGCAAAAACAAAGTTAGTTCTAATGAAATTAATTTCTTGAACGTACTGATAAATATAACTGTAATGAATCTGTAAAAATGATAAACATGACTGGATCATTGTAACAAACAGTAATTAAGTGATTTTCTTTATAAAAAACAAAGCTTTAAGTTGACAGAGTACCACACTGTTTTAGTAAAGAGTTATACGAAACTTCGAGGTTATGGTTATCGTTTTTATAACATACAACTTACTTTTATTTTATCCCCCCTGAAAAAACAAACAAACAACAAAACATGATCCAATAACCAGCTATATCTAATTTGGACTAATTAGCTTTCGAGAGATTTTCACTAGTTCGATTCAACTTGACCGACAGCAATAATTAAGCCGTATTGTGTGACATGTGTGTGTGTAGTCATGGTACACATAGCACAATGTTTCCTAGACTATCTCCACATAGAAAACCCTATTAACAAGTTTCACAGGCTGTTTACAATATAGTTACTCGTACAAAGAACTTTGTAACATGGATGTGATTGGATTTTTCCAGAAGATAATGTTTGGTTTGTTGGCGTTGTAAATGATCTATAATATGTATTTTACCCCTAGTCGTATTCAGCCAACGTCAACAGATCCAATATTGGCACAGATGCACGTCTGTAGTACCATTTAACATTTTCAATTTTCACTTCAATCGCTTTTTGAGAGTCAAGGGATTTATTGTATAACCTTGAGTAATCATTAGCCTAACTCTGCAGAAATTGTTGCTCCTGGTTGTCTTTGAGAGTGGTTTGAAGTCTCTTGGTGTGAATAAAGTTCTGTTTTGCTAGTTTCACCCGTTTTCTATGAAACAAATTGTAAACATTTTTGCTTTAAATGTAGTCATTTACACTAAATGGCCAAAAGTATTTGGACACTCCTAACTAGTAGGTTCGGATATTTCACTCACACCCATTGCTAACAGGCGCATCAAATCAAGCATACAGCCATACAATCTCCATAGACAAACATTAGCAGTAGAATGGGTCATACTGAAAAGCTAATGACTTTACTTTCAACATGGCATTATCATAGGATGCCATCTTTCCAACAAGTCAGTTTGTCAAATTTCTTCCCTACTAGAGCTGCTCCAGTCAACTGTAATGCTTTTATTGTAAAGTGGAAACGTCTAGGATCAACAACAGCTCAGCCACGAAACGATAGCCCACACAAGCTCACAGAAGGGGAGCGCCTAGCGCCTAGTGCTGAGGCATATATCTCGTAAAAATGGTCTGTCCACAGTCTCAACACTCATTACCGAGTTCCAAACTGCCTCTGGAAGCAATGTCAGCACAAGAACTGTTCGTCGGGAATTTTATGAAATGGGTTTCCATAGACAAGCAGTCGCACAAAAGCTTGAGATCACTACGTGCAATACTAAGCGTTGGCTGGAGTCATGTAAAACACACCATCATTGGACTCTGGAACAGTAGAAACGTGTTCTCTGGAGTGATGAATCACGCTTCAATATCTGGCAGTCTGACAGACAAATCTGGATTTGACAGATTCTAGGAGAACGCTTCCTGCCTGAATGCATAGTGCCAACTGTAAAGTTTTGTGGAGGAGGAACAATGGTCTGGAGCTGTTTTATATGGTTTGGACAAGAGTCTTTAGTTGTAGTGAAGGGAAATCTTAATGCATACAATGACATTCTAGAGAATTGCGTGCTTCCAACTTTGTGGCAGTAGTTTGAGGAAGACTCTTTTTGTTTCATCATGATCATGTTCCCGTGCACAAAACGAGGTCCATCAAAACATGGTTTGCTGAGGCTAGTGTAGAAGAACTTGACTGGCCTACACAGAGTCCTGACCTCAACTTCATCAAACACCCTTGGAATGAATTGGAACTCCATCTGCCAGTCAGGCCTTCTCGCCCGATATCAGTGCCCGACCTCACTAATGCCCTTGTGGCTGAATAGGAGCAAATTCCCGCAGCTATGTTGCAAAAACTAGTAAAAAGCATTCTCAGAAGAGTGGAGGCTGTTATAGCAGCAAAGGAGAGACCAACTACTTATTAATGACAATGGTTTAAGAATGAGATGTTCAACAAGTACAGATAGATGTGATGGTCAGGTGTCCACATACTTTTGACAATGTGACATTTTAAAATGTCATTAAACGAATGGCCTTTTGCTGAATCATATTCCTCCAGCTTTCATAGGAATCTTGAACCAAAAATACAGGTGTTAAACACATTGCTCTTGATGCCACAACTCCTATCTGCTTCACAAGGTTTCGTATTTATATCAGTTATAAAAAAAATATGTCGCCCATCCTAATGCTGTACTGCTGCTGAAAAACAAATAACCAGTCGTCAGTGTTTACTATGGGATTGGTTGTCACGCTTAAAGTGCATCGAGCGCTTGAAGTGGAAAATTTTAGAAGTTTAGAATCCTATCACATGACCAACATTTGCGATCTATGTGATGCAACAAATCTCTGCATTGGGATATAGAAATAGTACTTAAAAGTTTGGAAAACGTTTGGTATAATAGTCTTTGAAAATGATTTAATGAATAACAATAAAACTATTAAAAGTTTAACATAGTAACACATGTACAACGCTTCAACAAGGTTTGTTCCAAAACATGTTCCTCATTAACAAAGTAAACCCGTGGTACATTGCAGTAAGCATGTGTAATGAAATATATTGAAAGTAGATTTGTTATTCTTATCCACCATATTTGTAAAATATTTTTACCATTCCTAATTTAATGAACCATATTTTTACTTGATTTAAATGTTGATTTACAGAAAGAATGGTCTTTGCATCAAAATCTCCTAAAATCATTTTTAAAACCCTCAGATTTATCATTTTTATTACTTTACAATTGAACTGTATTACACATTGATAAAAATCATTTTGAGCAACATATGACAAACTCCATTAGGTCTTTAGTTTTATTGCAAAGGTAATAAAACCAAATGATATTTCGATATTTAGTGTTCAATATTTTTAGCCCTACCAACATATTAATATATCTATTAAAATTTCTAATTCTCCATCAAATTTAGCTCTACCAGAAATAAGAATTAAAATAAAAGAAGACCAAAGTTAGAAATGTTGGTGTTTTGAATTAAAAATTTTGAATATTATGACTAAGGCAACAATAATGGAATAATTACTTATGAAACAAATAGAATAATCAGTTTTACGTCTAGACATGGATTTTAGTCTTGTAAGTTCATAAACTAGTATTATGGGAAGTAAATCTAACGCAAAGTATTTTGCACACCATTCACGTCTTGTGAATTTTCAACACATCCGTGCAACGCAAACTCGAATCCCTGTCACACCAAACATGCTCGTCCTTTTCGCCGTGGGGGCATTAAAATGTACGGTCAATCCCACTATTCGTTGGTAAAAAAGTGGCCCAAGAGTTGGCAGTGGATGGTGATGACTAGCTGCCTTCCCTCTGGTCTTACACTGATAAATTAGAGACGGCTAGCGCAGATAGTCTTCGAGTAGTTTTGCGCGAAATTCAAAACAAACCAAACCAATCCTGAAAAACCCACAGCTACAAGTCACCACAATATGAAAAAACAGAAAGTGCAACGGTGTGAATCGTCCTAAGTAATAATTTAACATTTCCATAAAAGTTTCATGTAAATCAGTCCTGAGAGCCCACAAAACTACATAACCAATTACTTGATCTATATTTGTATTACTGTATTTAACAGCTCTTTTTATAATACTATTAGTTTTTAGGTTCATTGAGATAATCAGACCTAGGAACCTCAGACAACTTTTTTACCCCTCTGATAAATAGTTGTTGGTGTTAACCTTTTAATGTCAGTATTTTGAAATCAACGGATCTGTTCAGCGAAACCTAAACACCTATGCTTCAACAAAGTAAAAAACTAATACTTTGAATCAACCTTTATGTTCTCAAGAATGGTGTTAGTAGAACACTATAGTATCATCTTTGAAAATAAACTAGTTCTTTATGAATAAATAATAGCCATTATATTTATTTGTAGTTTTCAATCAATGAAGAACGACTTGTCGCTTTGATGACGTAATTTGATGCATAAATCATCATATTGAAGCAGGTGTGGTAGTTTTAAGCCTTTTAACCAATTTGTTTTTTTATTCACTATATTTTTATATACGTTATTTTTGTTTTTACTAATTCCTAGCCTACTCTATTTTATATTCTCTAATTATACCCTTTGTAACTGGATTTGAGGTTCTCTCATTATTTAAATTGCATTGTTCCAAGTAGTGTAGTTTTGTTTTCATTTTTGAAGTCGTTTATTCTCCTTTCACACATTCTTGGAAGGCTTTCCCCGTGATAAAGCAGTAAGTTTTCAGATTTACAACTCTAAAATTCACGGTTTCATTCTTTGCGGTAGACACAGCAAACAGCCTAGTGTAATTTTGCTCTAAAACAACTAATTAAAAACCAAAGATAGAGCAACGTTTTTATTTTATCTCTTTACCCGATGACGTTGAGTTAAATCCACGGAACAAAACAATTAAACATTTGTTTTTAACTCCGAATTTTGGTTGTGTTACTTTCCAACCTTTTAAGCTTCATTCTAGTTAATATAAGCTATTAGATTCATCAGCTTCTCATGTTGATCTATCTCCTTTCATTTAAAGTTTGACATCAAACCAAGTAATCTGTCGAAAATGTTTATTTTATTTAGATATGATGTATGTTATCGCATATTTGATATCGAGTTTCCGGTATTTATGTGTGATGAATATAGAAAATGCTTTACTGCTGTATAATAATATGATATTCCTTATTTAAAACATTAATGATCCATAGATAAACAATTACGTATGGTGATAAGGTAGGGTTGGTTGGTAGAAGTAAGACAAGCATGTATGATGAACATAGCTAACTCCTTACAACTTCAGCCCAAGAAGCGCCAGTTTTCTAAATCATAGCCAATCACAGTTGAAAGAAACTTATGCGAGTAGAAAATTTTGCTAAACGCTTGTCAAAGTTGCTGTCAATAATCTCACTTACATTACCGAGACAGAGAAAATCTAAGATAAAACGTGTCTAAGCCCTGTATGTAGTGCTCTTTTCTCTCACTACATACACGTGGTTTTCTGATTTAGTTAGAAAGAGTGAATCAATGGCAGGATCTTTCACATTTTGTCTTGAAACACGCACGAGTAAGAAACTTCATAAATTTGCTTTTAACTAAATAGTTTATTCTATCATCTCTAATGTGTTTGAGGATTAGAGTTCTCAAATAAACTAAAAACAGTAAAATATTAATTTAGAGACGAAACATGTGCTATTTTACTTTAAATCATCAGATTCAAGTAACAAATACACAAACCCATTTGACAAAGGCCATAAACACTTTTAATTCCTCAGACATTAATCAGCCTTTTCTTCTGTTCGCTTACAGTTCTAACGTTTGGTGTGGCTGAATGGTTAAGGCAGTCGACGCGTAATACCTTAGGGTAGTGGGTTCGAATCCCCGTTGTACCAAACATGCTCCCCTTATCAGCCGTGGGGGTATTAAAGAGTAGCCCGAAAGTTAGCGGTGGGTGGTGATGATAAGCTGCCTTCTCTCTAGTTTTACACTGCTAAATTAGGGATGGCTATAGCCCTCGTGTAGCTTTGCGCGAAATTAAAAAACACTAAAACCAAACTGCTTACAGTTCTAGGAAATTGCTTAATCTTCAGAATTATACCGTTAAATAGTTAGTGTCGTGAATTAATTTACTGTTGTTTTGTCACTTAACCTGAAACTGTTCACTCAACAAATCAAAGGTATTTTATAGCATTCATAATAAAAGTACGAATGCATGGCTATAAACAAAATACACTTGCAATTTTCAAATACTCTGAAAAAAAAAACATTTCGAATTTTTAAAACATACTACTAACAGAAACACTACCTTTAGTCGCAACATCAAAGTACTGTGACAACGTCATTACAAACTGTATATTAATTGTTTCCTTATTTATCTAGTGGAACTCATTATTGTAATAAACATACAAAAAGTAGTTTGAATTAAAAGTGGCGAATAAGAATAGCAAAAACTCACAGACGTGTTTCTGTAGAAATATTTGAGCACTTAAAATGGAAGCCTAATATGTGTACAACGTATGAAGGATACATCTTCAAGATAGAGGTTAATACAATGTGGTTCAATGGATGGAACGTCGTACTTACTGATAAGTTTGGTGCAACTGTGAAAATAGCACTTGAGAAAAGTAATTTAATTATGTAGAGCAGCTGATAAAACTGTTCCACGTTTCTCACATCGGTTATCATTTTTGAAAGCTGGTTGTTAATAAGCTGGGTGTATAACATTTACACAAGCCACCTTGTGACACATTCTTGTAGCTAAATATCTGAAATTAAAAACCCTCCAAGATGAATCAGTTATTTTGGTTTGTCTGGTTTGTTTTTAATTTCGCACAAAGCTACACTTCCCTAATTTAATAGTGTAAAACTAGAGGGAAGGCAGCTAGTCATCACCACCCACTGCCAACTCTTGAGCTACACTTTTACCAACGAATTATGCGATTTACAGTAACATTATAACGCCCCCATGGCTGAAAGGACGAACATATTTCGTGTGACGGGAGTTTGAATCCTCGTCAGTTATTTTAAAACTGTATAAAACTATAATAGTTAAATATATTTTTGTTACATCCGTTTCATGTTTTTATAAGTTATCATCTATATTTTCTTGTTCTGTAACTAGTAACACGTTAGTTTATTAACTTGTCTTCCTGTCCCGCTTCTTAATATAAATTAAGTGTTTCAAAAAATATTTTCATAAAAGAATAACAATGTTCACATGTAAATAATAGTATTATTGAAGTTAGCTAGCTAGTACCGAAGTTATAGACAACTATTTTAAATCAAACATAAACTGAAGTGCGTTTTTTCGCTTATTTAACAGTTCCTGGAGTTATCTATTCACCGGTACATTCTATTTATTTATTTAATGTCGTAAACTCCTAAATACTGTATTGATTCGTGTGAATAAGAACCACGAAACAAGAAATTCTATTAAAATAGCTATTTGAATTAATGAATAATTTACATAAAACATTTTAGGCTTTATTTGATGTAAGCTCTAGTGCTAGAGTTCTTCAAGCAACGTTTAATTAGTGTACACTTAAGCCATCGTGAAAACATTAACAAATAAAATTATGGACTGCACAATATAAAGTCAAAGAAAGAAATGATCTCCCTCCGTCACTGAATACGCAATAGGCCTGGCATGGCCGAGCGCATAAGGCGTGCGACTCGCAATCCGAGGGTCGAGGGTTCCCGCCCGCGTCGCGCTAAACATGCTCGCCCTCCCAGCTGTGGGGGTGTATAATGTGACTGTCAATCCCACTATTCGTTGGTAAAAGAGTAGCCCAAGAGTTGGCGGTGGGTGGTAATGACTAGCTGCCTTCCCTCTAGTTTTACACTGCTAAATTAGGGACGGCTAGCATAGATAGCCCCAAGAATACGCAATAAAACAATTAACGCCAATTTAACACAGCTACTATAACACATAGTCTTAACACTATAACCATAAACAATAACTTTAATCAAGCAACAATATGTATTAAAATTACCTTACAAAACTGGACAGTCAAATTTGCAGAATGAACCGCTTATATTAAACACAAGTACAGTTCAGTTTGTCTTGGCAGTAGTTTTGGTTTTATTTCTCAGAAGTCCCTACGTGGCTCAAGAGACAACCAGAGATGCTCAGAAAGGTTCGTTTCTTTTTATCCCCGTTCACGGAATTAAAATTTGGTTCTACTGGGAAAGAATAACAATATTACTAGTGGAGTAGAATAGATACCGAATTACTTGAGGTAGGTAGGTCTAGATAACCATTATACAAGTTGAGAAAAGTCTGTGAATCAGGATGGAATCGGTAGAAGATACAGTCTATGACTACTACTCAATGACCTTTTTACAGGGAGACCGTATATCTTTAACGAGTCATCTGTAATTAGAATATAAGGTGAAAGCTCGAGCTGACCACCGGAAATATTTCCGGTTTCTGAGGGCAACCTAAAATTGAGCACGAACAACCTGTTCGTCATATTAAACACAAAATACATCCTAACACATGAAAAAGGCAAATAAGGAATCTAAAATACCCATCAACAACAAGGCGGGAATACAAGACAGTACACATGAGCTTAGGCCTGTACAAAAACATAAGTGAGGTCATAATTACATGTTAAAATACAATGAGAACAATCCATATAAAGGTAAGATTATTTTTACAACCATATAAACTTACAATAATTTAAATTAAAATGATAACAAATAAGAATCATAAATGAATCAACTAAAATACAGCACAGAAAAAGAACAAATAGATAAAAAAATAATATATATGGATCTATAATATATAACAATTTCCCTTCATTAAAAAAATCAAAATTTATATGAGCATGAAATATACATTGGCTTGCTAAGAAAACTGAGCAAGTTAAAAGAATGATGTAGCTCCTGTACCAATAATATTTAATTTGGGGTTTTGAAACAGTTTAAGGAATGGATATGCGAGCTATTTGCTATTATTTTTTCTAAGCACTTGAATAGCCACCAGATTGGCTAATGTTGAGAAAAATTATCACAGCAATTATGGGTCTATTAGTTTTGGATCAGTGATGGGTGAAACTTAAATATCTGAAAAGCAACTTTTTAAAATCCAAACTTCACTATTGTATCTAGACAAGCCTCTACTTCAGATTTGTGAGTGCTGTGTGTTGTTTTTATTTATTTTATAATTACTTGTCATTCTCGAAGTTTCTGTTGAGGTGTTGACAAATATCAAAGGGTAAAAACAAACACATTTACGTATATATATTTGTAATACAAAAGCCATTATTAAAGATACTAAGACGGCTGGTGGGCCCGGCATGCCCAAGCGTGTTAAGGCTTGCAACTCGTAATCTGAGGGTCGCGGGTTCGTATCCCTGTCGCGCCAAACATGCTCGCCCTTTCAGCCGTTGGGGCATAATAATGTTACATTCAATCCTACTATTCGTTGGTAAAAGAGTAGCCCAAGAGTTGGCGGTGAGTGGTGATGACTAGCTACCTTCCCCCTAGTCTTACACTGCTAAATTAGAGACGGCTAGCGCAGATAGCCCTCGAGTAGCTTTGTGCGAAATTAAAAACAAACAAACAATACGGCTGAAGGTTAATATATTCGTAAAACCATGTAAATATAGTTTATTTGATAGGAAAATTATAACAATCACACTCCCCAAACATTTTGAGGACTGAACAACTCTTCTAAAGCACAATAACTGGTATTTTCGTACAATCTCCCCACCTACACGTTCCTCCTCTCGCCTCTGGGAAGGTCAAACGCGTTCGTTCAGTTACCTACCAGATCAAGTCCGGTTTTACTCAACGGAGTCAGAAAACTTTACCGTGATGTTGTTATTCATGTCATAGCATGGAATGTTGCTCAAAGCCTGTCGTTATAACTTTCAAGAGAAGGGTAACAAGATTTAACGTTGTTGGCTGTGAAAACATATTTTTTTCTAATTACACAGTCTTGTGTGGTATCACATGATATAAAAATAAAAAGAATTAGTTGGCTCTTTAAAATCACCACAGGTTATTGTGCTCATTATAAAGCAGTTTCCTATATAGTGATCTTGCGCTCTATACTGACTAAGTTAACCCAAGCACGATACTGAAGCAATGCTTAACTCAATAGTAAGTACATTTCTTAGTGATTTATAAATAAAAAAACTACACGTTTTAAAATATTTTAAGATAAAAAAATGAAAGTGAGTAGAGTGAAACGTTTCCCTTTTTCTGTTATTAGTGAAATATCTATTGAAGTTATATTTCGAAAAGAGTTTTGTTGAATGAAACACTTGCTTTCAATGCATTTTATTGGTTTTAATTTTGACCATTTTTTAGAAAGTACACTGATTTATTAAACATATGTATAACATATCTGAAAATTGCAGTTTTCTGTGCAGTATCACAGTATCTATGTTTGAAATTCCCGTGCGGGCGTTATAAAGTTACGGTCAATCCTACTATTCATTGGTAAAAGAGTAGCCCAAGAGTTGGCGATGTGTGGTGATGACTACCTGCCTTCCCTCTAATATTACGCTGCTAAATTAGGGCGGCTCACACAGATTGCTCTCGGGTAGTTTTGCGCGAAATTCAAAAGAAGCCTAGCGCATATAGTTCTCGTGTTGCTTTGCACAAAATTCCAAAACCAACAAACAAAGAAATGAAGCCAAACCAACCCAAATGTTGTCATGTGTAATCAGATTTCCAGCGATTTACTTAATCGTAATATAAAACATTCTTCCTTGTTGGAAGATATAGGTTTGGAGTAAAGTTAGGGATATTTAAAACAATAACGTTAATACCCTACATAAACTCTATATACATATTCATTATTTGACATTTATTAAAAATTCAAGACTAAATTAAACGTAGCATAAGCTAGTTGAAACTATATTTATATTATTAAGTTTGACCCATACTTTATTACTTTCATTTTTCAATATTTTAATTTTTTGAATTTAATTTTAAGTGGACGTGCTACTTATATATGTGGTTGTATTGTTATAACTACGTAACAATGCGCTCATTACAGATACTGTAAGGAGCCAAGAAGCAGTCATATAGCACTAGAAAAATGCTTTTAGATAAACTTGTACAATTGAAAATCGTGAATTTCTTATTTTTCTATTTAATAATCATCGCATAGGTTTATTTGTGAAATTTTAATGTGTATGTATACTGTAATAATTTTATACATTCACAAAACAAAACTAAATAATAGAGTAGTTAACAATGAATTACAAAAGTTAACACTATCATCATTTTTATCATATTCTCTTGAGTCGAGCGATAATTTAAATAAAGTCAATTAAATGTTGATATGTATTAAATTTGGAATATTTGCTAAAATATTCATGTACATAATTTTCTTTCTTAATATAAATATATTTTAATATACAAACAAAAATACAATTCATAACAATGGTTATCCTAAATATTGATTTACAGACAAAAGTTTTACAAACTCACAGACGATACTGAATCTTCTATATGGTCTGGAACAGAATATCTTATCCAGGGTTTACGATGAGCGAATTAATTTTGAGTTAACATAGGTACAATTCGCTTAATGGGAGCTTGAGAGCTCTACGCAGTGTTTTCTACTGATGCATTTATATAATGTTTACGTAAAAATACAAATGTCCGATGTGAATCCACTAAAGTTAAGTGGTTTGTAATGTTCAAGATCTATGAATGTTAATGGTCGATATATCTGAAGTTCCCGATTTATTAGCATTAATCACAGTTATAGCTTCAGGGTTTAAAATATACCAACTATAACAAAACCTGTAATATATACTGTACTTTGACGCGACGTATTTGTTACATTTATAGACGTGAGGAGAATTTCTAGAAATTTCAGCCTGCACAATACTGACAATACACTAGTGTTTATGTACACAGAAATATTGTTGATTCTTACTCTCGAATCATCTACAACTTTAGTGAATAGGTGGGGATTTCGCAATGCAGACTTAATAGTATAAGCTATGTACACTTATAAATACATGTTAAACATGGTGCAACAGATGAAGACTCCCCAGGTTCTCATTGTTTATACCAACACTTCTACTCCTATCACTTCTGTCGCTTCCTGTCCGAAGGCTTATAATGTAATAATCTGATTTCTATACCCATGTTATGAGCAGGACAAATAGCACGTTATGTAGGTTTATGTCAGCAACACGAACACTCTTTTTATAGTGAATTCCACTTCCATTATGGTTTTTTATCCAGATAAAACAGATATAACTGAAGTCCCTAATATGTTAGAATTTAAGCCATTATTAGCACTAACAATTAGGAAAAAAAAAATACACATGGAACCTGTTTACAGAACATAAGACAGACGTGAACGAATCTCTAATATTATGTATTCATGTATCAACTTAAGTAATTTACACTCAGTTTCACAGTTTCATAAAGATATACACTGCAATTATGTTGTACAAACATTGATAAATGCATTATATTAACCACTGTTAAAGAGTTAACAGGCGTATTACACACTCAATCTGAACATTTTGAAAGTTTGCCTGTGATAAGATCCCCTGTTTTCACGTTTCTTCCAAAATACGAAAATATCCATGTCACATTGTGAGCTAAATATAACATATAAAGGTTTATAGGACTTCAGATCTGATAGATCTTTGGAAAAGGTATGATCTCATAGCTTCTTAAATAACAAAACAGATTTAATGCTTCTATCAGGGATGTATCGATCATTTTGCTAAGCTCCTTGAATATTAAGTTACAATGAATAAAACTGATACACATTATTGTATATAAAATAGCGATTACATTTATTGTAATTGATATAATAAAATTTTTAAAAAATGAAATTACATAAATATTATTTAAATATCGTAACTAAATTAATTTTCTTTTTTCCAGATGAAAGACTGCCCTTTTCAAATATTTGCATTGAATTTATTGTTGACACTCGCTATTGGAGAACATTTTTTTCAACACGACCATTTCCCAAAGCGAATCTTCCAACAAACACCACGTTTGATTCAGTGTGAAAACGATAACTCTGGTTTGAATCAGGAATCTGATGCAAGACCACCATTAGAAACCAGAACACAGTCTAGTCAGAGCCGACCACGACCACTATCAGAAACCAGAACACAGTCTAGTCAGAGCCGACCACGTAGCGATAGTTTATCTCATCCAACGCTTTTACACATTCAAGAAGCAAGATCGCTGGGTCTCCCCCAATTGAAATACTTTTCAAGTCCATTTCATTTGAAAGAACTTGACAAGATCATAAATAGTTATTTCGGTAACAATCGACGAAATCGTGGTCATCGGCATTTCTCTCGTCCTAGAATCCTTTCTCTCTTTGAGCAGGTCAGTAATTCTAAACCCCAGTTAGCCCAGCGGCCACAACAGTTAAACAATCTTAAACTTCCTTTTCGTGATGACAGTGCTTCTCAGCCTGCACCCTCGCCTGGTCAACTTCAACAAGCTTTCTCTATACCCCTGGTGAGTAGATTTATAAACCATATAAATGTATACATTTAATCATTCACACTTTACAACAAAAAGGAATTCAATGAAACCGTAAGCGAACTACAAATCAGGATTTTTTCAGGATATAACTTCTATTCCCTAAAATAAAATGCGATGATTATTTAAGTAAGTAGATAAGACTATAATGTATTTAAAATATAAAAATTGTGTTATTAATAACATTCACATCAGTTTTCAGATACGTTTGTTTGTTTTTAAGGACAAAGTTACACAATGGACAATCTGTGCTTGTTCGCAGCATTACAGATTTTCAGACTTTCCCCCTGAACTCCAGGGGAAGGGGACCAACTTTTATTTATATATTTAAATGTAAGTTTCTTTCGTTTAGAAGTTTATCTCTCATTATCGTGAACGCTTACAGTAATAAAACTGAGACTTAATGTTGTTACGTTATGTTTGTTTTTTCCAAGTCCTCTACCATCAGTCAACGTCTTCATCAGAACCAACACAGACCTCCAGTTTTTAAAAAAATTAGTGTTGATAGTTCTACAGATTCTGCAGTTTTACCACGAGCGGTTTCACCGAATATCAGAAATCCTCAATATGAGAATGAATTTGTCCCCATCTACAATGGCAAGACGACTGCTTTTACAGCAGAAACACTAGTATCAGCGTCGTCACATTCCCAGGACAGCTCGAATCGTTCAAACGAAAATAAACTTAAACACGTGACCCCATCAGCGTTACACAGTATTTCATCTGAAGCAGGAAAATTGGAGTCTAACTTGGTTGATGTGAACTGTCGTGGAAGCAAAGACCTGGGATGGTGCGATCTTGCGACAAACTACCCCAGGCAAGTTTAGAGTATGAACACTAGAATTAGGCAATGAATAAAATCTTTATACTTGGGTTTTGAAAACACTTCTTTGTTACTAGGTTAACGTATAAGCTTCGAAAGAAATAGGTTATAAAATGTCTATTTCATTAATTCATATTAAATGAAATGCTTGGAGCATGACCCTACACATTAAACATGAAGTAGAACACTACGTAATAGTTATAACTTTAACACATCTTTTCAGGAGAGTTGTAGGTTAGAAAAGAAAGTTACTGAGAAAAACATTAGCTTGTTGGGCTCAGAAGAATTTTGATGCTTAAAAATGTGCTAAGATAACAGTTATCAAAAGGTTATTACTCCTGAGAAATGCAACTTAATGTCAGTTGTGAAAAGGTCGATAGTTTTGAGAAATGTACTAGAATTACAGTTTTGAAAAGATTATTACACCATATAAAAGTACTAGGACGACGGCTGTCAAAATATTATTACGTCTCAGAAATGTTCCAGAATTGTAAGCTTTGGAAAAAACCTATTTGAAACGAATTATTCTAAACTTTCATGATTGGTATAAAAACTTTCACTGTGAAACATATAAAAAATGTAATTTGAAGGAAACTATAATAAATGCTGAACTTAAAAAATATTTTACTTTAGACAAATAAGTAAAAGACGTTATAGTTCTAATGGGGAATACAGCTCCAAGAAACATACTAGGATTTTATGACTTTGAAAATCCCTTTGTTTCTCAGGCTTGACGAAATAGAACATTTCACTCTACTATGTTTATTGTACATTCATCTTGCAAAATAATAACCTTTCTTAAACTGAATATAAGCTTCTCGAAATATCAATCCACTTCTGCAATTGTTTATCCTGTCCTATTTCTACTATTTTTATTTGGACGATGTGACTAGGAATAGTATCATTGAAGCAATATAAACAACCAACTGACCTACATAT
The DNA here is from genome assembly GCA_011833715.1 of Carcinoscorpius rotundicauda. Lineage (NCBI taxonomy): Eukaryota > Metazoa > Arthropoda > Merostomata > Xiphosura > Limulidae > Carcinoscorpius > Carcinoscorpius rotundicauda. The sequence continues at coordinate 115,266,173 of CM022394.1, read as the reverse complement.
TTTCGAGCTGAAGAACCGTTTTGGCCTTCCGTTTGTTTCCTGTAAGTTCTTTGATCCGAGTGTTTTTGTATGCAACTGTCAATGACAGCAAAGGGGATACTGAACTGAAGTTTTTATACTGGAAATACCGAACTTACGTTTTTATATTGGGGATACCGAACTCGCTGGCTATCTGTACTCGCTATCTGAAAGGGCGAGCAAATTTGGTGCGAGCGGGATTCGAACCTACGACCCTCAGATTTCGAGTCTAACGCCTTAATCCACCTGGCCATGCCGGTCATACGTTTTTGTATAGGGGATACTGAACTTAAGTTTTTATACTGGAGATACTGAACTTAAATTTCGATACTAGGGATACCGAACTTAAGTTTTTATACTGGGAATGCTGAACTTATATGCTTATACTATAAACAAGACTTTAAGTACTGTCATACTCGATTGATATATCAAGAACCTAATACAACACAGTTTCAAGTTAAGTCTTCATTTCACAGTTACTGATTCATATTAGAACCCCAGTTTGTTATAAATCACGAATGTTAATTCCAGACAACAGGAATTGCGGATTAAAAGAATTATTTCTGTTAGCCAACTTTCATTTTTGAAATAATAGCTTAACAGTTATTTTTAAACTTTATAGTTTCCCTGAATGGTGGGGGGCAAAATCCATTTAAATAGATCACTTGTTTTAATCACTCTCACCATTATAGGGTTGCAGGACAACTGTCACCCCGTAGAATTTTCTCCCTGAACAACTGGTACGTAGGAAAATTGCCCCTGGGCAACTGACACCCGCAGCCATATATTCGTATATTAACAGAAGTGACAAAATTCCGAAAAAAAAAATGATTCTGTTTGTGTGTTTTTTCTATTGCAAAGCCACATAAGGCTTTGTTTGTCGTGACAGCGATTCGAACCCGCGACCCTCGGATTACGAGTTGAATGCTTGAACCCACTTGGTCATGCCGGGCCAACGATTTTGTAGCTGAATATCTTTACATTGTAATTTTATTTAGATGCTATAAAAATGGATCTGATACGCAACATATCAAGTTCACAATAGAAAACAATACTTTTTATATGATCAGTTAAAAATTTTTCCTCTTTGGAAATAAATTATTTACATTGACTTGAATGAGTTGATGAAAGTAATTTAGCCATGATTTGGTTGCGTAATGCAGTTAAATTTGTTTTATATCGCTGTCACTAAACACAGAAGATCAGAAGACTATGAAAACTAAACCAAACTCAAAATTCTCAAACATTTTCTCTCAATGAAAGATTAACTGGATGTGTTTAAACTTCAACCACGCCATGTTTGTCGGTATTGTTTGATGAGGTAAAAACTGAACAGAATTCCTCTTGTTTAATGGTAAGTTTACAATTTGTTTGTGTAAAACTAAGTGGAAATTTAAGATCTTATGAATACATGTTGAGTTTCAGACTTCATTCTTAAAGTACCTTTCTGGTCAGTAATCATATAGAAAGCCTAGTTGGGCAGTGTGAAGACGAAATTAGCCGGATGTACGTGGAGGTGCCTGACAACATGGAAGAGCTGAGAAACAATAAGCCGCTTACCTACTTCTATAACTTCACTAGACAGGACAAAGGAAGACGAAGCCGGCAGCCGTGGTCGTGGGCAAGTGATTTATACCACAAGGAGTCGCTCTGTAAAAGCATTCACCGCATGATTCAACCAGGGCTGGCACGGGACACAAGTGGAAAATGGTTCATTGTGGTTCAGACAAAACAGTATCCACAAAGAATTCCAACAGAACTATGTAGGTAGGTTGAGAACGGTAGAAAAAGAGAGATAATACTACTGCTAAAGGCAGTATATGATCGTTACACCCTCAACAAAGCTAACTTTGTAATACGTACTGTGATTGGTTTACTTTGTGCGTATTTTTTCCTAATTTTTTTTCTCCATTCTACTGATAAGTACAATATATTTTTTAATATTCTTAACTTAGACTTAAATTTATATATATTGTCATTAATAACTACCAACTATTTCACTAAAATAATGTAGTTTAATTTTAATTCTTTCTCATTTGTTTGAACTTAGAAATAATTTCTGTTATCTGTATACTCCATCTCCAAGAGCTGTCTGTTACCGTATTTGATAGAATCTGTAAAACAACTGCAACGGCTGATTTAACATTAATGGATCTGTTGTTAGCTAACGACAATAATACTATGATATTAAATGTTTTATTCTATTTTGAGGTTGAAAATTCCATCACTTTTAAGTATATATTATGTACAATAAACTTTTGTTTCATTTATTTGTGCAGATTTACGTTTGCGCCTTTTTTTACTGACGTAACTTCACGACAACAAGAAAAACGACAATGATGGGTCTGAATAAATATTTATTGTGACAGATCCATCATGAATTGTGTATATCTTTTAATGGCATGAAATAAATTTGTGTAGTTTGATTATTATAATTTGTAATATTGAGCATTTAATACGACTAAACTATTTAATTGTTTGTTTTCGTCATTTTGCTCAAAGCTACACGAGGGCTATCTGCGCTAGCCATCCGTAATTTAGCATTGTAAAACTAGGGTGAAGGCAGCTACTCATCACCAACCACCCCCAACTCATGGGCTACTCTTTCACCAACGAATAGTGGGATTAATCGTTACATATTAACACCCCCACGGCTGAAAGATCGAGCATGTTTGATGTGACATGAACTCAAACCCATGACCCTCAGATTATGAGTCGAGTGCCTTAACCACCTGGCCATACCGGACCAAATTATTTAACTAAAATTCATAATATATTTGTATAAATAATTGGGATCACACTATTTTTATTGCACTTATTTCAAGTAACCTTTGGCCTGGCATGGGCAGGTGGATTAAGGCGATCGACTCGTCATCTGAGAGTCACGGGTTTTAATCCCCGTTGCACCAAACACGCTCACCCTTTCAGCCGTGGAAGTGTTATAACATAACAGTCAATCCAACACTTCGTTTCTGAAAGAGTAGCCCAAGAGTTGGCGGTGGGTGGTGATAACAAGCTACCTTCCCTTTAGTCTTACACTCCTAAATTAGGGACGGCTAGCACAGCTAGCCTTCGAATAGTTTTGCGGGAAGCTCAAAACAAACCAAAACCAAGTAGCCTTTAAATCATTAACATATTAAAATATCATCAGTGAGCAGGTATTTCTATTTTTAGTACATTTATAACTAAAGTTATTGAAAATTATTCACTGATATCTGTTTGACAGGTCTCCAGGTAATATCTGCAGGAACATGGCGGACTGTGGCAAAAACTCTCGGTGTGTTCAGAGGTACAGTTATCAACTCTTGATCACTTTTGATCTAAACCTCTCAGAAAAATGTCCTTTTATGAAACTCTTCAAGTTTCCGTCTTCTTGTGTCTGTCATGTGCAAGCGGAGAAAATTAAAAATCAATAAAGTATCCTATTATATATATAAAGTATTCTGTTATATATATATAGCTATAAAGACATTAAAACATTCGTTTGAAATAATTAAAATATCATAATACTGAGATGAAAGTTCAGTAATGAGTTGAGTATAACATGTTGTTTAAACATCAAAATCAAACCAAAACGGCTTCTCAGGCTCGCTTAAATTTAAACAGTGACGTTTTCAGAATACTCTTATTTTCGCCATATGAATATCTCATGCATCACTCTTTCTTTTCATAAGAATATCATAATTAACAAATAAATAAGATACAGTTAAATATAATGTAGAGTAAAAATGAACAAGTAACTTTTATTTTCTTTATTAACATATTTTAATAAAAAATGTTCGAAACGTATTCGGAAATTAAGAACAGCCATAACAACATTTCAGTTACTTCTGTAGGATTGTTGGGTGGGAAAACAGTTGTGGGTCTGAAATGGCTTCATTAAGGCCATGAACACAACAGATTTTGAAATTCTAGTCAATTCGCAATATGATTTTGAAAGATTTGAAACTGTGTATTTATATTTCAACATAACGAACACAGGGGTAGTCACCTTAGTAAAGGAATATGGGAAGATCATTACTTATTATTTGCATGAAAAGAGCTTACCATCTCGCTGTAGTATTAGAGTTATTGTGGGCTTACTAATAATAGCCATGTCAATTGGGCCATTGAAATGAAATATTTCATATAATTTATGCTGGAAGTTTAACTTCAACACGATAGTTGACCAGACGACTTCCAGTTGCAAAAGAGGCTGAGAATTTCAAGAAAATACAAAGAATAACAACGGATATACAGAGTTATGTTCCAGTTCTTGTACATCAGCCGTTGTACTTGTGAATAAGAAGGATATATTCAAATTATATATGCAAAAACGGCTCGTTTGGGTTGAGAAAATATTTTAAATAGAAGGTCGAAACGTTGTTCGCTCAACCCAAACGAGCCATTTTGGCATATATATTTCTCAACAAGTGGGTTTCTCGACATCACTGATTGATATATTCAAATGTTCTTACAGAATATCAGGAGTGAACGAACAAGGATGTATACCCAATACCATGGACAGACTCTTCTTTGGATGTCTTATCTGGAATAAAGTGGTGTTTAGAATTGAATCTGAAGATTAAATACTGGCTAGTACAAGATAGTAAAGGAAATATAGAAAACTGATATTACGGCAAAAACTTGTCTGTGGTAATCTGATGTGTTACCATCTGGAACAAACCAAGCATCTATTATATTACAATAGCTAATTGAGTTTATTTCATCCAGACTACCCTGTAGAGTCGTACTCTTCTACTCGGATAACATAATTAAGCACATGAATACCCTTGATGCATGTAAATAACTAAGAAATATTCCATATTGGTTGAGGGAAAAGAACCTCAACCTCGTCTCTTCAGAATTGGCAAACAGCATAAAACGCGTACGAGATGTGTTTTCTTGGGTTGTGTTCTCACACTGGTTGTTTAGTAAAATTGTTTTTTAACAAAATTTGTTAAGAAAAACTAAGCAAGCCATGCTGGACTGATGATTGTGAACAATCAGTACTGAAGAATGAGTGGTTAACCACTGCTATTGTATTAACATTTCTGATTCTTGAAGATCAAGTCATAATGAATACCAAGGATGAAAACTGGCTATAATTTGGAGATTTCCACCATTCATATTGTTAAACTAGCTATCCACCAAATTTGTTCACATTTGGAGATAAAAAAATATGGGAATGGTTGCTGAGATCGGAGACAAATAAGAATACTAGTATGTTCAGTCTAAGATTTTCTTTTCTGTTTATCTGTTCATGCTAAACAAAAATCGATGTAGTAGGCTATTATTAACTGTATGAATAATGAAAGCAAATTAATTACGAAATAACCTTTAAAGCTGATGGTGCTTAAAGCCTCATGGATGTACAAAGTCCTCAAAGTACAATGTGGTACAACAGAAAAGAATCAACAAAAGGAAGACCTTAAACTCTTCAGCATTCATCTTGAGTGATGCGCTTTTCTTATCAAGTTTTTTAGAATTAATTTGAATAGAAATTTTATCTCCAACTGTAAACTGTTTTTAATGTGTAAAACAATTCAGATAGTGGATAAGTTAAGCAGATGTGATCCGATGGAAGTAGCGAAAATAGATGGACTGTATAGTTCTTGAAAATATTTTAATAATTAAGAATTTTTGTTACAAATAAAAACATATCTCATGTTTATTAAATGTCGAAGATTCAGTATATATTTTTATTCTTGAAAGGTACTATACATGAAGGGGTGAGATCGTGCAGCTGTGAAATGTCAGACACTCATACATAAGAAATCCACATTGGAAAAACATAGTAGAACATAGGCAGAGCCTCATCTACATATCCTTCCATATGTGTATTTCAAAATTATTTGGAGCAAGCTCTCCTAGGAAAACTGTCCTGTACAAATATTGCCTTTATATCTCATGAAAGTGTTAGATTGTATGTAATTGGTCAAATAATTTCAGTTATAAATAATTGTATGTAGCAAATAAATATTTCATGCAATGAAGAATTTGCATGTTAGCTGATATGTAATGAAATAATGTGAATATTTCGTGCTAAAAAGTACACATAATTATATACACTCTGTAAATAGAGTGAAAATAGTAATGACGACCACCACAAAATTCAAAAGGGAAGAATTCAAAATAACTGATGTGGTACAACATTCAGTTGTGAGAAAGTCATGTGAAAGATATCAGTCTTAAGACATTTCTGGTCCACATACAGTGGACCAGAAATGTTACAGAATGACCCTATCGCAGACAGTGGCTCTGTTTTGCCAAGACGGATATATATTAGGCATAATTTGATTCACTATGCTGGTGAGAACTCTTATAAAGTCAGAAATAAATAAATACCAGAGAAGAGAAAATTAAACTACATTTGATTCTTCTAACAGTCTCTATATTTAGAGGCGCTCTATCATTTCCATAGTCTTCCAGAATTTGTACACTCAAATGTTAAGTAGACTCTGGAGAGAATTAAAGACTATTTATTGCGTTTCGTTCCAGAAGTTTATTGCGAACTGTGAAGTTAATTGTGTATTAGAAATGGTCATACACTGAAACCTACAGTATCAGTTACATGGTCTACAGACTTCAAAAAGAAGAACTCAAGCCAAAAGTTGTTCAACATGTTTGTTTCTGAAGCAAGTCAGCGTGATTAGTGATGTCGAGAAAATCCAAATGGTGATGAAGTATAACACTTTACCACAACTTCGTCGATAAATCGTGAAAAAAGAAAAAAACAAAATATTTTAAGTTAACAGTTTAAAAACAGTAAATAAGACAACAAACAAGATCTTTTTTGTTTTTTTAATGATAATCAATTAAATTAGTTATTTAGAGTTGTAATGTTTATTTATGGATACAAATATTTTTTTTATTGTGAAAAGATATTTTTTGTTTCCAGTCCCTCTGTAGTAAATCTGAAGGCCCTCACGGAAATGTGCACACCAAAGATGTTTCATTGTGTACGTTGTGCTTAACCACAAATAAACAAAGTGATTTTATAGCTAAATTTAATTTCAGTATCTTATGAGATTGTTCAGGTAACTTCGCAATCCAAGGAGAGAACAATGAACTACGTTCTAAGCTATTTATTCAAATATTGGGTTAGATGCTTTGTATTGTTTGCTTAGAGCAGTAGCGTAATATAAGATACCTAGAAGTTTTCCGAGTGCCTAGATTTGACATGATAAATTGAATGCGTGGATTTGATTTGAGTTTCACACAGAGCGAAACGGTGGCTATCTGTACAATACATTCCTAATTTAGCAATAACAGACTAGAGGGAAAGCAGTTTGTCAACACTTACCACTTTCAAGTCTTGGTATACTTTAGTTACCAACGATTAGCGAGATTGGTCAACGATTTATAATACCACCATTACAGACAGGACGAGCATAATCGGTGAAGGAATTCAAACCCACTACCCTTAGATTGCTAGTCGTAAATTAATTAGTGGGTCTACTATCGTAATACTAATCTATGAAGAAGTTGACAAGTCCATCCAACATTCAATCCTAACTATTAGAATTTAAATATATTTGATATCCCAGTCTCTCCACTTCTTCAGAACGATCCTCCAAGTAACAGGTCGATGTTAAATAAATAATGCTCTTAATGTTTAAGGTTATATTTATAAACAGATACAATCCGTCTACCACAGAAGTCAAAGCACTGAACTAAGTAAGATCATCCTTATAACAATTACATTAAAACGAAACATTTTCAGCATAAATTGTGCTGGAAAGTTTGTGACAACCTGGAACTATTTCTTCAAGCTCATGTTGTACAAAATAAAAAAATAAAAAACATCACAAAAGAAATGTAATAGGAATATATCCTTCCACTATGGCTCACAAAACCTAGGCCATATTTTGTATAGTTAGCTACAGTGTATACAAATGTACAGACACTGTATAAGAAACAGGAAATGGAGAAAAAAGTAAAAACATGTGTATTATCATAATAAACTACCATCGGTTACAGTCATACTATATGCTATGCTATCATTATTTGTGGGTCAGGAAACTCACTACTCTCAATATCACAAGACATATTACTCAGACAAACTCCAGTGAAACAAGAGTGCTTTGAAAGTTCAATTCACATTTTGTTGTGCAAACTTGAAAAAATTGGCAAATGTTAAGAGACCGAATTGTGTGGTTGCACGTGTGAATACAAAAAATAAATAAACTACACTGTTTCGTTCATTCAATGCCTATTGGAGTCTACTGATTAATAGACTATCCTTCGTTCTTGACTCTCTTCACTGTTTGTCCTGACACAGATTTTAATAGTTATTCTATTTATGAGTTTTCTACCCTTACGCAATGCCTGATTCTTAATGCTTGAACGTAGCTTAGATCTGCAACTTGCGTGTTGTTCTATCTGGATTTACAAAACTACAAGTGAAATTCACAAAAGTTTTAGTAGTTTCGTCTCACTGGTCCGTATCCAGAATAACTTTAGGTGCTCTAAGAATATTCCATTTCTTTTCATGCTAATGAAGCTAAAACAACATTGACCACACCAGAACCTTTAATAATAAATATATACAACTTGCCTCACTCACTGTGCTAATTACCATTCATAATATGCAAGAACTACTGGCTCCATTCTTACTGTGGAGACAATATATTTAGTTCTTTGTTTTTCAACATTTTCACTGACTGCGGCTGTTTCAAACATTTTTCTGACCTTCATATTTCTTATCTTGTCTCTTATTGTTATACTGGAAACTTCCAATAAACTTTTCATTTCGCAAGTGATAATTTTCCGTTATTTATTTTTGACAAGCTTCCAAATCTGACATTGATAATATAAGATTGATAAAACGATGATGCTTATTAATTTATTTATACTTTATTTCAATTGAAAGATTTGCGTTTTTCAAAAGAGGTTTTAATAGGTAGTTTACATAACATGTTTTCTGTATTCTAGTTTCGATTTTTTTAATCTGTCCTTCTATGAATGTACTTCCAGATATTTAAACTGCTGTAAATTGGTGTTATTAATAGTAATGTTTAACTAGAGTGTTGTTCTACTCATTAACATTGTTTCTATTTTAACCTGTACTGATTTTCATATTATAGCTTGGACAGCTGGTGTCGAGGTTATTTGAATGTTTCTTTAGTTCTTCTTCACTTGGATATACGAAACTATAGTCATCAGCAAAAAGTAATTCGTTTGAGGCTTCGGGTTTGACTTTGCATCCTTGGTGATCTCATAAATATGATTAATTAATACACAAGTAGATAACAACACACTGTCATCTCACCTCAGATGAGACTTGAAACCAATTATCAAAGCCATTTGAGGTTTCTACAGCAGTTTTACTGTCTACATACAGTGTTTATATATTGTTCAAGAGCTGACCTAGCACCTCATAATTTTTAATTTTCAAGTACTTTCTTCAATTTATTTCTGCTAACACGTGTTAGAGCAAATGCTTTTTTCACCTACAAAAATAATATTCAATTATTATTTTTAAGGTTCAATGGCTTTCTCACTGAGTTGCTTTATTACAAATATTACATCAGTGAGACTTATGCCTTTCTTAAAACCAAAACGTGCCTTGCTTAAAAGTAGTTCATTCATCTACTTTGTCCATTGTATTATGGCTTTTGCATACATGTTATTAAATGACTAACGAGAAAAATGTCTCTGGAAGTGTTGCAATCTATGTTATTACTTATTTTTAGATTGGTACCACCACAACTCTATGCCAGTTTTATTGGACTTTTTTTTTAATGCTTTGTTAGATATTCTTGTCAATTACTTGTCTCTCATCTCTTCACACACACCTTATTGTGTTTTTTTTATCTTATTCCACACGCAGTTCTTGTGGCTGTTCTTTATTTCCTGCTCTAATATTGATAACTCGTTGCAGGGATGGATACAGAGAGGAGGATGCATCTCCCACTGGCCATACCAAAATTCTGTAGGTCAATGGGAAATCAGAAATATAAAGTACTGATCATCTCAATCGGAATATTTTTTGATAACGCAGACCACTGAGTGAGATTTCCCCAGGAACAAAGAGCTACTGTCTGACCAGTATTAAACTGACCTCAGACCTAATGACTTTATAGTACTGGCTAGATCAACCCACTAGGCCGTCACTTACTTCCTCTCAGAAATGTTTTGGAATAAATGAGAGTACATGATTATATGTACTGTGGTGTTAAAGAGTTCATGTTAATATGTTTTGTACGTGATCCGATTTACTGCTATAGGCCTAAGTGCGGTGTGTTTACTTGCAACATGTTATTTAGGAATACATGAAAGTTCATTGTCACATGTTGTGTGATTCAGTATGGTGATGTACGATTACTTGTAACATGATATTTTAGAATAAAATCAATAAATGAGAGTTCATAGTCCTATATGTTTCTTTTCTTTGTTTATAAATTAATTCCATGAAATTTACGTTGCAGTAACAAGGAAAAGTTTACTTGTGGTCGGGCTTAAGTCAGTGTTACTTAGTCGATCGTACTTCCCACACAAAAAATACTGTATTCACCCCTGGCTCGCTGTACTTTTTCTCAGACACAAACATATTTAGAGAAATTGTACTTCCTTGATTTTAAATTTAATATTAATAATGAATGTACTTAATAAAGTTTTTCTTCTGTTGTGGAAATCATAATGTAGATATATTATAATTATACTTTAAAAATACTCCAAATCAGTGAATAACATCTTAAGATACAAAACCATAAATTACGTTTTAAGTCTGAATGAACATAAGAGCCTAAAATTAACTCTAAATTTCCTTATAGTAAAGATTTATAATAAAAACTTAATATCAGTAGACATTATTATAAAAATACAGCGATAACTTATGAATAATTTACTAGAAAATACAAGTGGAAAGAAAAGAAATTGAGATATAATTTTCTGTCTACTTAAGATTACAAACCTCATTGTTGTGGTTAACTTGTTGTTGGAGAATATGAATATTAACAAACTTAATCATGGCTTGGAAATAGAAACATCTCATAAACCAATGCATGCGATATTGTATAGTCATGTTGACAGTTTTATATCAGCAAACTATAAGGTAAGTATGATAAATATCTTATATAACAGAGTTTATTGTATTGCCAGTAACTATCATTAATTTCATAATGGAATAAAGAATTTGAAAAATGTTTTGTTAAGAAACGTTTCTCATGTGCCATTCCCAACATTTTAAAATGTTTCTTAAATGGAAGATACACTTATCGTGAAGTGAGATACGCGATACAATACACTTTTTCTAAGTTAATCCTTTTACTGGTAAAGACATTTATGTTTTGTGAAGAAAATTCGAAATATTTTAAAATCAAATTATTTATAACTAGCAATACATGTGGATGTAAAATCATTGATGATAATAGAAACTAAATCTAGTATTTTTTCGTGCGTCTGCACTAAAAATGTAGGGAAACTAGAGATGAAAATACTGTAAAATGGCATATAGTTCCAACAACAAATGAACTATATATAAAGATCAAGAAAACTTTAGCTGTGAAGAAAGTGAAACGAAAGTTCAATGTTAATTCATCAGCAGTTGGAAAAGGTCATTAGAATTTTTATCCACGGGATAGCACCTCACTAAATAACTCTGAGGTTTTTTTCAAGTGCAAACTTTTAGCTTATCTCTCCATCTCATGATCGAATTGAAAACAATTTAGATTTAACAAGATTATAGAACTTGTAGGATATCGATAGATCCTGATGAAGTTGTAACAGAAAAATACTGAGCTCATAAAGTTATAGTTCAGAGGTCATAATTTTATTTAAGTTTAAAATATCTCATAATAAACTTCAGTTTATATTAACCAAAGTTGGCAATAATAATTTTGGTATCAAATATTATAAAACCTTTAATTTTTTAATTATTCAAAAACATTTTGTCTTTACTAAAAACAGGGTATTTATTTACATGTTATTTGAAACTTCAAAGTATGCTTAATGAAGTAAAGTAAACCTTAATATTAATGGAAATATCTCCGTGTACTTCCTTGAAACTCTTATTATTTCTTATTGTTTTTCGGCCATTATTATTTATTTAATAAGAAACAAATTACTTTTAAATGTCATTCTTTTTTATCCCCATATCTCTTTTAGTCTTCCTTTTAACTTTTTCGTCCTGTTGCTTATAGCTCGCTCTATGTGCTGTTTATCTCTAGAGCTTATCTGTTACTAAGTCTAATATATCTTTGAGACCCATTTTCTTCTCTGATCATATCGTTTAATTTTCTATTCAGTCTTGAAAAATCTCAACATACTTCTTTCTTTATTTCTTTAAGCTCTTTGTCGTTTTGTCTTCTTTCTCTTTGTCAACGCTCCTTCAACCGTGGGGGCGTTATAAAGTTACGGTCAATCCCACTATTCGTTGGTAAAAAAGTAACCCAAAAGTTGACGGTTAGTGGTGATTACTAGCTGCCTTCCCTCTAGTTTTATACTGCTAAATTAGGGACGGCTAGCGCAAATAGTCCTCGTGCAGCTTTGTGCAAAATTCACTCATCTATGTCTTTGCTGGTATTATGCACTGGTCAAACATTTTTCTTCCAGATGCATCACAATTTTTTTTCATATTGTAACCCAAGTTTATAAATGCTATCTCTCGTCAACGAACATTTTCGCCTTTTTAGCAATAGAGGCGTTATAATGTGTTGATTTGTTTGTAAAAATGTAGTCCACGCATGGTGTTAAATAGTTGTCTTCCTTTTAGTCTACAACTATTTATTCAAATTCAAAACAAACCAAGCCTTAACAAACAACTTCATATTCTGCTAAGTACGTTTTTGTTTCATTCGTGTGCTGCATAATCCAAGAATAAAAGACGTAAAAGAATAGTACATATGCCATTCTCATATATATTATCTAATTTAATAATTTTGTATTAGCAAACCAAAAAACTTTTTGAGATATGTCTCATACGGCAAAACACATCCCTGATATGTTAAATGTAGAGGATTGAATTCTGTCTGTATCTTTTTGTTTTTAACTTTTCCCAAACAACTTTTAGTAATCGAATAACTATAGTACATAAACCTAACATTAAGCACGAGTTTATTTCCTACTTTGAAATTAACAAAAGAGTTTACACGAGTAACATATGAGACACCCTCGAGTAAAAAATAAACTCTTACATGCCAGTAAACACCTTAATGGATGCATCCTGAACGAACTTAAAATTATTAAAGAACCAATATTTTTATGCCTTTGTTTTGGAGTTAATAATGTTGACGTCTTAGTTCAGGATGCAAATGAAAATCATCACAATTTACGCTGATTTTTCAGGTTAATCTGAACTAATTTTATATACAAAAACGGCTCGTTTGGGTTGAGAAAATATTTTACATAGAAAAGCGAACAACGTTTCGACCTTCTTCGGTCATCGTCAGGTTCCATACTGGACTATACATTCCTTGGGACTCAGCACATGAAACAAAATAAAAACTCCACATACTAAGAAACCAGATAAACACAGCCATAACACTATGCTCATCAGATAAAATTAACAATGAATTAGACAAAATAAAACAATACTTCATCAACATCAACAAGTTTCCTTCACAAACCGTAGAAAACATTATACACACGCACCTAGACAGAAAGCAAAATCAATCAACAAAAGTAAATATAAATCAGTGATGTCGAGAAACCCACTTGTTGAGAATTTTATATGCAAAAAACGGCTCTTTTGGGTTGAGAAAATATTTTACATAGAAGAGCGAACAACTTTTCGACCTTCTTCGGTCATCGTCAGGTTCACAAAGAAAGAGGTAACTGACCGGAAGCTGACCACATGTTTGGAAGTGGTTGTGTAACTGAGTGTCGCAATGTAGAGGGCGGTGTTAGATGTTTGAATATATAATTTTATTTATTTTATTATATTAATATAGGTATAAAGGTTTTCCTTTGTATTGGTTTATTTTGGGCTTAAGTTGTTGTGTAAGTAAAGCTTCTTTAATTTTGCATTTGTTTATGTTTGTTTCTTTATTTAGTATTTTAGTGTTTTCTATGGTTATGTTGTGTCCATTTGACTTGCAGTGTTCGAAAACGTGTGAAGGTGACTTTTTATGTTCTTTGAATCTGGTTTCCATTTTTTTACTTGTTTCTCCAATATAGAAGTCGTGGCAGTTATCACATTGTATTTTATAAATAATGTTGGTGTGGTGTTTGTCAGTGTAGTTCTTTCATAGTATAGACCTCAGTTTTGTGCCTGGTTTTTGAATAAATTTAGTGTTAACTGGAATGTTATATTTTGTTACTAGTTTTTGCCCAATGTTGGTTATTTGTTTGCTGATGTCAGGAATATATGGTATACAGCAGTATATGGTTTCGTGATTTTTTGATTCGTGAGATATATTTACTTTTGTTGGTTGATTTTGCTTTCTGTCTAGGTGTGTGCGTATAATGTTTTCTACGGTTTGTGGAGGAAACTTATTGATGTTGATGAAGTATTGTTTTATTTTGTCTAATTCATCGTTAATTTTATCTGGTGAGCATAGTTTTATGGCTGTGTGTATCTGGTTTCTTAGTATGTTGAGTTTTTGTTTTGTTTCATGTGCTGAGTCCCAAGGAATGTATAGTCCAGTATGGGTGATTTTTCGGTGGATTTCTGTTTTGAATTGTGTGTCGGTTCTTATAATTTTGAGGTTAAAAAATGATATTTGATTGCTTTCTTCCTGTTCACATGTGAAGTTAATGTTGGGATGTATAGAGTTAATGTGAGTGAAAAAGTTAAGTATGTGTTCTGTAGATTCGAATCCCGCAACCGTGTCATCTACATATCTGTACCAGTATAGTGGTGGATGTAATGCTGTATTAATTGCTTGTGTTTCAATTTGTGTCATAAAAATATTGGCTAAAACTGGCGATACTGGGTTGCCCATGCTTAGGCCATTTGTTTGTATATAGTTTTGGTTGTTGAACATGAAGTTTGTCTTTATTGTGGTGAATTCTATGAGGGTTGCTAACTGGTAACTGGTTACTGGGTAACTGGTTACTGGTTACATTCCCTATAGTTTTGGTTGTTGAACATGAAGTTTGTCTTTATTGTGGTGAATTCTATGAGGGTTGCTAACTGGTAACTGGTTACTGGGTAACTGGTTACTGGTTACATTCCCAGTAACCAGTTAGCAACCCTCATAGAATTCACCACAATAAAGACAAACTTCATGTTCAACAACCAAAACTATATACAAACAAATGGCCTAAGCATGGGCAACCCAGTATCGCCAGTTCTAGCCAATATTTTTATGACACAAATTGAAACACAAGCAATTAATACAGCATTACATCCACCACTATACTGGTACAGATATGTAGATGACACGGTTGCGGGATTCGAATCTACAGAACACATACTTAACTTTTTTCACTCACATTAACTCTATACATCCCAACATTAACTTCACATGTGAACAGGAAGAAAGCAATCAAATATCATTTCTTAACCTCAAAATTATAAGAACCGACACACAATTCAAAACAGAAATCCACCGAAAAATCACCCATACTGGACTATACATTCCTTGGGACTCAGCACATGAAACAAAACAAAAACTCAACATACTAAGAAACCAGATACACACAGCCATAAAACTATGCTCACCAGATAAAATTAACGATGAATTAGACAAAATAAAACAATACTTCATCAACATCAATACGTTTCCTCCACAAACCGTAGAAAACATTATACGCACACACCTAGACAGAAAGCAAAATCAACCAACAAAAGTAAATATATCTCACGAATCAAAAAATCACGAAACCATATACTGCTGTATACCATATATTCCTGACATCAGCAAACAAATAACCAACATTGGGCAAAAACTAGTAACAAAATATAACATTCCAGTTAACACTAAATTTATTCAAAAACCAGGCACAAAACTGAGGTCTATACTATGAAAGAACTACACTGACAAACACCACACCAACATTATTTATAAAATACAATGTGATAACTGCCACGACTTCTATATAGGAGAAACAAGTAGAAAAATGGAAACCAGATTCAAAGAACATAAAAAGTAACCTTCACACGTTTTCGAACACTGCAAGTCAAATGGACACAACATAACCATAGAAAACACTAAAATACTAAATAAAGAAACAAACATAAACAAACGAAAAATTAAAGAAGCCTTACTTATACAACAACTTAAGTCCAAAATAAACCAATACAAAGGAACACCTTTATACCTATATTAATATAATAAAATAAATAAAATTATATATTCAAACATCTAAAACCGCCCTCTACATTGCGACACTCAGTTACACAACCCCTTCCAAACATGTGGTCAGCTTCCGACCAGTTACCTCTTTCTTTGTGAACCTGACGATGACCGAAGAAGGTCGAAACGTTGTTCGCTCTTCTATTTAAAATATTTTCTGAACCCAAAAGAGCCGTTTTTTGCATATAAAATTCTCAACAAGTGGGTTTCTCGACATCACTGATTTATATTTACTTTTGTTGATTGATTTTGCTTTCTGTCTAGGTGCGTGTGTATAATGTTTTCTACGGTTTGTGAAGGAAACTTGTTGATGTTGATGAAGTATTGTTTTATTTTGTCTAATTCATTGTTAATTTTATCTGATGAGCATAGTGTTATGGCTGTGTTTATCTGGTTTCTTAGTATGTGGAGTTTTTATTTTGTTTCATGTGCTGAGTCCCAAGGAATGTATAGTCCAGTATGGGTGATTTTTCGGTGGATTTCTGTTTTGAATTGTGTGTCGGTTCTTATAATATTGAGGTTAAAAAATGATATTTGATTGCTTTCTTCCTGTTCACATGTGAAGTTAATGTTGGGATGTATAGAGTTAATGTGAGTGAAAAAATTAAGTATGTGTTCTGTAGATTACAGAAAAAAACTACTTAAAGCCATCTTGAACACAAAATTATAAGAACCAGACTATGACCGAAGGTCGAAACGTTATTCGCTCTTCTATGTAAAATATTTTCTCAACCAAAACGAGCCGTTTTTGCATATAAAATTCTCAACAAGTGGGTTTCTCGACATCACTGATTGAACTAATTTTACTTTTGTGTTGGTCCCTCACTAAAACAACGGAAATCCTACGTGCTCACATTTCTATGATTAGGAGTTCGATTCCTCATGATTAATTTAAATTGAGTAAATATTCACAGGATCACTGGGAATGAGATAAAGTTAGAAGTTAATAAAAACTGTAACATAATAAGTGATGGAAACCAAGGGAAAGTATAATTTATAATCTTAAAATACTTTAAAAAATATAAACTTACGAAAAGATTTTTTATTGCACATTAAACTGATGTTATGTATTTATAGATAGAAGTAACATTAGTTTCAGTTGCACAACGGATTATTGAAATATTGTTTCGAGTTAAACATAAAACTTCACAATGCTCTGTTAATCATGATTATTGAAACTCAGTTGACAACACTGAAAATCCGCATATTGTAGTAATTAGAGGTGGTGTTTTGTGAGAAATGTGTTGTCACGTATAATACTATGTTACATGTGTAAAATTCACGCATTATCGTTTAGATTAATTCAAAATTATTTGCTCAATAAAAATCTAATATCTGGTTCTTAGTAATTTATGTGACTTGGCAAAGTTTACGGAACAGAAGTTGAGCGGTGCACTGATCATCAGATCCCCAATTGACTTGCAGAAGTTTCCTGTCAGAACTGGAGTATTCTTCAACACAATAGCAACCATTCAGAGACTCCTACTCCGCACTTTCACTGAGATCACTGATATAAATCATGGTCCATCCAGAACTGATGGTAATGTAGTTGCTTTCTTGAATATTAACCAAGCCCAAAAACACTGACGAAATTCTGCTTCTAAACTCTAACAGATAGAGTCAATGCCACAGTGTATCTCAGCTCCACCTTTATTCATATCAAATGACACCAATAATGCACAGTAACCTTAACTAGAAAGAGAAACCAGTTTGAAACAATATGTGCTTCCATCATCAAACGGTTCAGTGACATTTATATATCTTCCTTAAGTAGTGTTCCTAGATTATTACACAATATTAAGATTCAATGTTGCGGCATTTAGTTCTTATGTTGTATGGCTTTGCAACTTTTGCTGTTAACTTAATCAGTTGCATCGTCACTTTGATCAAATAGCAGAGTTACATCGTCACTTTCATACAGCAGTAGATTTCAACCGTAACTTTGATATAGTAGGAGAGTTGCATCATCACATTGATAAAACAGCAGAGTTACATCCTCACTTTGAGGCAGTAGCAGAGTTGCATCGTCACTTTGAGAAAGCAGTAGAGTTATATCAACACTTTGATATAGTAGCAGAGCTAGAACGTCACTCTGATATAGTGACAAAGTTACATTGTCACTTTGATATAGCAGAAGAGTTATATCGTCACTTTGATACAGTAACAGAGTTACATCGTTACTTTGACATAGTAGCAGAGTTACATCGTCATTTTGATATTGTAGGAGTGTTACATCATCACTTTGATACAGTAGCAGAGTCACATTGTCACTTTGATATAGTAGCAGAGTTATATCGTCACTTTGATACGTAAGAAGAGTTACAACGTCACTTCGACACGGTAACAGAAATACATCGTCACTTTGATATAGTAACATAGTTACATCGTCACTTTAATATGGTAGAAGAGTTGCACCGTCATTTTGATACTGTAACAGAGTTACATCGTCACTTTGATATAGCAGTAGAGTAAAATCGTCAATTTTATATAGTAGCAGAGTTACATCACACTTTGATAGAGCAGAAAAGTTATATCGTCACTTGGATATGGTAACCGATTTACATCATAACTTGATATAGTAGCAGAGTTATATCGTCACTTTGATATACTAGCAGAGTTCAATCGTCACTCAGATATAGTGACAGAGTAACACCGTCACTTTGATATAGCAGTAGAGTTATATCGTCACTTTGATATAGTAACATAGTTACATCATCACTTTGAGGCAGTAGCAGAGTTACATCGTCACTTTGATGTGTTTGGAGAGTGGCGTCGTCACTTGATATAGAAGTAGAATTATATCATCACTTTGATTTAGTAACAGAGCTATATCGTCACTTTGATACAGTAGCAAAGTTGCATCGTATCTTCGACATAGCAGTAAAGTTACATCGTCACTTTGATATAGCGATAAAGTTATATCTTCACTTTGATACAGTAACAGAGTTACATCGTCACTTTGATATTGTAGCAGAGTTACATCGTCATTTTAATATGGTAACTGAGTTATATCGTCACATTGATGTATTAGCAGAGTCAGATCGTCACTTTGACACAGTTGCAGAGTTACATCGTCACTTTTATACGGTAACAGAGTTACATCGTCACTTTGATATTGTAGCAGAGTTATATCGTCACTTTGATATAACAGTAGAGTTCAATCGTCAATATGATATAGTAGCATAGTTACATCCACATTTTGATATAGCAGTGGAGTTCTATCGTTACTTTGATATAGTAACAGAGTTACATCGTAATTTTGATGCTGTGACAGAGTTATATTGTCACTCTTATATAGTAACAGAATTACATCGTCACTTTGATATAGCAGAAGAGTTATATCATAATTTTGACATGGTAACAGAGTTACATTGTCACTTTGATACAGTAGCAGAGTTACATCGTCCCTTTGATATAGCAGTAGAGTTAAATCGTCATTTTGATATAGCAGTAAAGTTGAATCGTCACTTTGACATAGTAATAGAGCTACATTGTCACTTTGATATATCAGTAGAGTTACATCGTCACTTTCATATATTATTAGAGTTGCATCGTCACCTTGAAATAATGGCCGAGTTACATCGCCACTTTCATACGGTAAAAGAGTTACATCGTCACTTTGATATAGTAGAAGAGTTACATCATCATTTTAATATTGTAGGAGAGTTACATCATCACTTTGATAAAGTTGAAAAATTACATCGTCACTTCTATATGTTAGGAAATTTGCATCGTCATTTTGTTATACCAGAAGAGTTACATCGGCCCTACGATATCGTGACAGACTTACATCGTCACTTTAATATAGCAATGGAGTTATATCGTCACTTTGATAAAGTAACAGAGTTACATCGTCACTTTCATACGGTAGCAGTGTTTAATCGTCACTTTGAGATGGTAAAAGAGTTACATCTTCACTTTGATACAGTAACAGAGTTATATAGTCACTTTTATATCGTAGGAGAGTTACATAATCACTTGGATATAGTAAAAGAGTTACATCGTCTCTTATATAGCAAGAGAGTTGCATCGTCACTTTGATATAGAAGTAAAGTAAAATCGTCACTTTGATATAGTAGCAGAGTTACATCCTCACTCTGATGTAGTGACGGAGTTACATCGTCTTTTTGATATAGTAACAGTATTACATCGACACTTTGATGCAGTGAAGGAGTTATATCGACACTCTGATATGGTAACAGAATTACATCGTCACTTTGATATAGCAAGAGAGTTACATCATCACTTTGATACGGTGACAATGTAACATTGCTACTTTCATATAGTAGCAAAGTTATATCGTCACTTTTATACAGTAGGAGAATTACATAATCACTTGGATATAGTAAAAGAGTTACATCGTCTCATATATAGCAAGAGAGTTGCATCGTCACTTAGATATAGAAGTAAAGTTAAATCCCCACTCTGATATAGTGACAGAGTTACATCGTCTTTTTGATATAGTAACAGAATTACATCGTCACTTTGATGCAGTGGCGGAGTTATATTGTCACTCTGATATAGTAAGAGAATTACATCGTCACTTTGATATAGCAGTAGAGTTAAATCGTCACTTTGATATAGTAGCAGAGTAACATCGTCACTCCGATATAGTGACAGAGTTACATCGCCTTTTTGATA
Source organism: Carcinoscorpius rotundicauda (assembly GCA_011833715.1). Taxonomy (NCBI): domain Eukaryota; kingdom Metazoa; phylum Arthropoda; class Merostomata; order Xiphosura; family Limulidae; genus Carcinoscorpius; species Carcinoscorpius rotundicauda. The sequence continues at coordinate 115,245,291 of CM022394.1, read as the reverse complement.
TAGTAAGAGAGTTAAACGTCACTTTGATGCAGTGGCCGAGTTATATCGTCTTTCTGATATAGTAACAGAATTACATCATGTCTTTGATATAGCAAAAGAGTTATATCATCACTTTCTTACGGTAAAAGAGTTACATTGTCACTTTGATATACTAGCAGAGTTACATCGTCACTCTGATATAGTGCCAGAGTTTAATCGTCTCTTTCACATAGTTGCATAGTTACATCGTCTTTCTGATGCAGTAGCAGAGTTCTATCGTCATTCTGATATAGTATTAGAGTTACATCGCCACTTTAATACAGTGTCAAAGTTATATCGTCACTTGCATATCATAGGAGAGTTACATAATCACTTGGATATAGTAAAAAGTTACATCGTCTCTTATATAGCAAGAGAGTTACATCCTCACTCTGATGTAGTGACAGAGTTACATCGTCTTTTTGATATAGTAACAGAATTACATCGTCACTTTGATGCAGTGAAGGAGTTATATCGTCACTCTGATATAGTAACAGAATTACATCGTCACTTTGATATAGCAAGAGAGTTACATCATCACTTTGATACGGTGACAATGTAACATTGCTACTTTCATATAGTAGCAAAGTTATATCGTCACTTTTATACAGTAGGAGAATTACATCGTCAATTTGATACGGTAACAGAGCTAAATCGTCACTCTGATATAGTGAACCAGTTACATCGTCACTTTGATATAGTAACAGAGTAATATCGTCACTTTGATATAGTAGCACAGTTGCATCGTAACTTTGATATAGCAGTAGAGTTATATCGTCTCTTTGATATAGTAATAGAGTTACATTGTCTCTTATATAGCAGGAGAACTGCATCGTCAGTTTGATATAGTAGCAGAGTTACATCCTCTTTTTAACATAGTAACAGAGTTACATCGTCACTTGATGCAGTGGCAGAGTTATATCGTCACTTTGATATAGCAGAAGACTTATATCATCACTTTGATACGGTAACAGAATAACGTTGTCACTTTCATAGAGTAGCAGAGTTATTTCGTCACTTTCATACAATCGCAGAAATACATCGTCAATTAGATACGGTAATAGAGTCAAATCGTCACTTTATACACTAGCAGAGTTACACCGTCATTTTGATACGGTAACAGAGTTACATCGTCAATTTGATATAATAACAGAGTTACATAGTCATTTTGATATTGCAGCAGAGTTATATCACCACATTGATATCGTAGGAGAGCGACATCGTCGCTTTGATATAGTAATAGAGTTACATCGTCTCTTTGATGCAGTAGGAGAGTTTCATCGTCACTTTTATATAGCAGTAGAGTTAAATCGTCACTGTGATATAGTAATAGAGTTACATTCTCACTCTGATATAGCTACAGAGTTACATAGTCACTTTGATATTGATGTGGAGTTATGTTGTCACTTTGATATAGTAACATAGTTACATTTTCACTTTGATATTGTTAGAGAGTTTTATCGTCACTTTGATATAGTAGCAGAGTTGTATTGTCACTTTTATGCGATTAAAGAGTAACATCGTCAATTTGATGCAGTAGCAGAGTTTAGTGGTCATTTTCGCATAGTAACAGAGTTACACCGTCACATTGATATAGTAGCAGAGTTATATCGTGACTTCTGTATGGTAGCAGAGTTACATCGTCACTTTGATAAAGTCGCAGAATTTCATCGTAACTTTGAGATAGCAGTTGATTTACTTCGTCACTTTGATATAGTAGGAGAGTTACATCGTCACTTTGACATAGTAGCAGAGTTAAATCGTCACATTGAAATACTAGCAGAGTTACATCGTCACTTTGATATTGCTGTGGAGTTATGTTGTCACTTTGATATAGTAAAAAGTTACATCGTCACTTTGATGCCGTACCAGAGTTTAATCGCTCCTTTGACATAGTAACAGAGTTATATCGTCACTTTGATATTGTTAGAGAGTTTTATCGTCACTTTGATATAGTAGCAGAGTTGTATTGTCACTTTCATGCGATTAAAGAGTAACATCGTCAATTTGATGCAGTAGCAGAGTTTAGTGGTCATTTTCGCATAGTAACAGAGTTACACCGTCACATTGATATAGTAGCAGAGTTATATCGTGACTTCTGTATGGTAGCAGAGTTACATCGTCACTTTGATAAAGTCGCAGAATTTCATCGTCACTTTGAGATAGCAGTTGATTTACTTCGTCATTTTCATTTAGCAGCAGAGTTGCATTGTCACTTTGATACGGTAACAGAATTACCTCGTTAATTTCATATAGCAGTAAAGGTATATCGTCATTTTGATACAGTAACAGAGTTACGTCGACACTTTGATATTGGAGCAGAGTTATATCGTCACTTTGATATAGTAATAGAGTTCCATCGTCTCTTTGATATATTAGAAGAGTTGCCTCGTCACTTTTATATAGCTTTGGAGGTATATCGTCAGTCTGATATAGCTACAGAGTTACGTCGTCACTTTGAAATACTACCAGAGTTAGATCGTCACTCTGATATAGTGATAGAGTTACATCGTCACTTTGATATAGTAGCAGAGTTACATCGTCACTTTGATATAGTGGCAGAGTTGCATCGTACTTTTGGTATAGCAGTAGAGTTACATCGTCCCTTTGATAAAGTAGGAGAGTTACATCGTCATTTTGATTTAGTAGCAGAGTTGCATCGTCACTTTGATACGGTAACAGAGTTACCTCGTTAATTTCATATAGCAGTACAGTTATATCGTTATTTTGATACAATAGTAGAGGTTATATCATCACTTTTATGTAGTAGCAGAGTTATATCGTCAATTTTATTTTTGGCAGAGTTAGATCGTCACTTTGATACGGTAACAGAGTTACATCGTCTTTTGAGGCAGTAGCATAGTAACATCGTCACTTTGATACATCAGTAGAAATATATCATCACTTTGATATTGTAGAAGAGTTATATCGTCACTTTGATATAGTAGGAGAGTTGCATCGTCACTTTGATATAGTAGCAGTGTTCCATCGTCATTTTGATACGGTAACAGAGTTACATCGTCACTTTGATATAGCGGTAAAGTTATATCTTCACTTTGATACATTAACAGAATTACATCGTCACTTTGATATAGTAGGAGAGTTAAATCGTCATTTTGATACGGTAACAGAGTTACATCGTTATTTTGATATAGTAGCAGAGTTATATCGTCACATTGATGTATTAGCATAGTTAGATCGTCACTTTGAAACAGTAGCAAAGTTACATCGTCACTTTGGTATAAAAGTAGAGTTACTTCGTCATTTTGATTTAGTTGCAGAGTACATCACCACTTTTACATTGTAGGAAAGATTGTAATATAGTCACATTGTCACTTTGATATAGTAGCAGAGTTATATCGTCAATTTGATGTAGTAACCGAGTTACATCGTTCTTTTGATGCAGTAGCAGAGTTATATCGTCACTCTGATATAGTAACATACTTACATCGTCACTTTGATAAAGTAGCAGAGTTACATTGTCATTTTGACATAGTAGCAGAGTTGTATTGTCACTTACATACCATAAAAGAGTGACATCGTCAATTTGATGCAGTAGCAGAGTTTAATCGTCGTTTTCACATAGTAACAGAGTTACACCGTCACTTTGATACAGTAGCAGAGTTGTATCGTCACTTCTATATGGTAGCAGAGTTACATCATCACTTTGATATCGTGGCAGAGTTACATCGTCACTTTGACATAGTAGCAGAGTTAAATCGTCACTTTGAAATACTAGCAGAGTTACATCGTCACTCTGATATAGTGATAGAGTTACATCGTCACTTTGATATTGCTGTGGAGTTATGTTGCTCATTTGATATAGTAAAGAAGTTACATCGTCACTTTGATGCAGTAGCAGAGTTTAATCGCTACTTTGATGCAGTAACAGAGTTACATCGTCATTCTCATACAGTAACAGAGTTACATCGTCATTTTGATTTAGTAGCACAGTTGCATCGTAACTTTGATATAGCAGTAGAGTTATATCATCATTTTGATATAGTAGGAGAGTTACTTCGTCATTTTGATTTAGTTGCAGAGTTACATTGCCACTTTTACATTGTAAGAAAGTTATATCATCACTTTGATATTGTAATAGAGTCACTTTGTCAAATTGATATAGTAGTAGAATTATATCGTAAATTTGATATAATAACAGAGTTACATCGCTCTTTTGATGCAGTACCAAAGTTATATCGTCACTCTGATAAAGTAACATAGTTACATTGTCACTTTGATATTGTTAGAGAGTTTTATCGTCACTTTGATAAAGTAGCAGAGTTACATCGTCACTTTGATATAGTAGCAGAGTTGTATTGTCACTTTCATACCATAAAAGAGTAACATCGTCAATTTGATGCAGTAGGAAAGTTTAATCGTCGTTTTCACATAGTAACATAGTTATACCATCACTTTGATACAGTAGCAGAGTTATATCGTCACTTCTATATGGTAGCAAATATAGTGGCAGAGTTTCATCGTGACTTTGAAAAAGCAGTTGATATATATCGTCACTTTGGCATAGTAGGAGAGTTACATCGTCACTTTGATATCGTGGCAGAGTTTTATCGTAATTTTGAGATAGCAGTTGAGTTAGATCGTCACTTTGATATGGTAGGAGAGTTACAACGTCACTTTGATATAGTAGAAGAGTTACATCGTCACTTTGACATAGCAGTTGAGATTCATCGTCACTTTAAAATACTAGCAGAGTTACATTGCCACTTTTATATTGTAGGAGAGTTATATCATCAATTTGATATTGTAACGGAGTAACATTGTCACTTTGGTACGGTAGCAGAGTTTTATCGTCACTTTTATACAGTAGCAAAATTACATCGTCAATTTGATACGGTAACAGATCTAAATCACAATTTTACATAGTTACATCGTCTTTCTCATATAGTGACAGAGTTACATCGTCACTTTGATATAGTAACAGAGTTAGATTGCCACTTTTATATTGTAGGAGAGATATATCATCATTTTGATATTGTAACAGAGTCACATTGTCACTTTGATATAGTAGGAGAGTTAAATCGTAACTTTCATATAGTTACATAGTTACATCGTCCTTTTGATGCAGTAACAGAGTTACATCGCCACTTTGAAATACTAGCAGAATTACATCGTCACTCTGATGTAGTGATAGAGTTACATCGTCACTTTGATGCAGTAGCAGATTTTAATCGTTACATTGACATAGTAACAGAGTTATATCGTCACTTTGATATAGTAGCAGAGTTACATCGTCACTATATATAGTGGCAGAATTGCATCGTACTTTTGATATAGCAGTAGAGTTACATCGTCACTTTGATATAGTCGCAGAATTTCATCGTAACTTTGAGATAGCAGTTGAGATTCATCGTCACTTTGATATAGTAGGAGAGTTACATCGTCACTTTGACATAGTAGCAGAGTTAAATCGTCACTTTGAAACACTAGCAGAGTTACATCATCACTTTGATATTGCTGTGGAGTTATGTTGTACATTTGATATAGTAAAGGAGCTACATCGTCACTTTTATACAGTAGCAGAGTTTAATCGCTCTTTGACATAGTAACAGAATTATATCGTCACTTTGATATGGTAGGAGAGTTACATCGTCACTTTCATATAGTAGGAGAGTTACATCGTCATTTTGATTTAGTACCAGAGTTGCATCGTCACTTTGATACGGTAACAGAGTTACCTCGTTAATTTCATATAGCAGTAAAGTTATGTAGTCATTTTGATATATTAGTAGAATATATATCATCACTTTTATGTAGTAGCAGAGTTATATCGTTAATTTTATTTTTTCCAGAGTTAGATCGTCACTTTGAAATACAAGATAGCTGCATCGTCACTTTAAAACGGTAACAGAGTTACATCGTCACTTTGATATAGCAGTAGAGTTAAATCGTCACTTTAATAAAATAACAGAGTTACATCGTCACTTTGATGCCGTAGCAGTGTTTAATCGTCACTTTGACAAAGTAAAAGAGTTACATATTTAATTTAATATTGTAGCAGAGTTACATCGTCTCTTATATAGCAGGAGAGTTACATCGTCACTTTGATATAAAAGTAAAGTTAAATCGTCACTTTTATACAGTAGCAGAATTACATCGTCAATTTGATACGGTAACAGAGCTTATTCGTCTCTTTGATACGGTAACAGAGTTACCTCGTCACTTTGATGTAATAACAGAGTTACATTGTCCATTTGATATTAAAGCAAAGTTCTATCGCCACTTTGATATAGTAATAGAGTTACATCGTCACTCTGATATAGTGACAGAGTTACATCGTGTCTTTGATATAGCAGAAAAGTTATATCATCACTTTGATTCGGTAACAAAGTAATATTGTCACTTTGATATAGCAGCAGAGTTATTTCGTCACTTTTATACAGTAGCAGAAATACGTCGTAAATTTTATACGGTAACAGAGTTAAATCGTCACTTTATATAGTTGCAGAGTTACATCGTCACTCTCATATAGTGACAGGGTTACATCGTCACTTTGATATAGTGGCAGAGTTACATCGTCACTTTGGTATTGTAGAAAAGTTATATCATCTATTTGATATAGTAAAAGAGTCACATTGTCACTTTGATATTGTAACAGAGTCACATTGTCACTTTGATATAGTAGCAGAGTTATATCGTCACTTTGATACGTTAACAGAGTTACATCGTCAATTTGATATAGTATAAGAATTACATCGTTACTTCTGTATGTTAGGAAATTTGCATCGTCATTTTGTTATACCAGTAAAGTTACATCGGCACTCTCATATAGTGACAGACTTACATCGTCACTTTAACATAGCAATAGAGTTATATCGTCCCTTTGATATAGTAACAGAATTACATTGTCACTTTGATGCAGTAGCAGAGTTACATCGTCACTTGGATATAGTAGGAGAGTTATTTGCCCCCAGTGGCTCAGCGGTATGTCTGCGGACTTACACGCCAAAATCCGGGTTTCGATACTCGTGGTGGGCAGAGCACAGATAGCCCATTGTGTAGCTTTGTGCTAAATTCAAAACAACAACAAGTAAGGAGAGTTATATCATTACTTTAAAATAGTGACAGATAACAGAGTTACATTGTCACTTTGATATAGTGGCAGAGTTATGTCGTCACTTTGATATAGTAACAAAGTTATATCATCAATTTGATGTAGTAGCAGAGTTACATCGTCACTTTCAAACAGTAACAGACTTACATCGTCACTTTGATATTGTAACTTTGCTACATCGTCACTTTGATACGGTACAGAGTTACATCGTCATTTTGATGTAGTAACAGAGTTACATCGTCACTTTGGAATAATAGCAAAGTTATATCGTCTCTTTGACAGAGTAACAGAGTTATATCGTCACTTTGATAAAGGAACAGAGTTGCATCGTCACTTTGATACAGCAGTAGAGTTAAATCTTTACTTTGATATTGCAGCAGAGTTACTTTATCACATTGATACAGAGACAGAGTTATATCATGAGTTTGATATAGCAGTAGAGTTAAATCGTCGCTTTGATATAGCATTAGAGTTACATCCTCACTTTAATATAGCAGCAAAGTAATATCGTCATTTAATATTGTAACAGAGTCATATCGTCATTTTCATATAGTAATAAAGTTAGTTCGTCACTTTGATATAATAGCAGAGTTATATCGTCACTTTGATATAGTACAAGAATTATACGGTCACTTTTATTTGTAGCAAAGTTACATCGTTACTTTGATATAGTAACAGAGTTATATCGTTACTTTGATATAGTAACAGAGTTACATTGTCACTTTGATATAGTAACAGAGTTACATCGTCACTTTGATACGGTAACAGAGTTACATCGTCACTTTGATATAGTAAAAAAATTGCATCGTCCCTTTGATAGAGCAGTAGAGTTAAATCATCTCTCTGATATAGTGGCAGAGTCACTTCGTCACAGTGATATAGTGACAAAGTTATATCGTCATTTTGAAATAGTATCAGAGTCATATCGTCACCTTGATTGAGTAATAAAGTTACTTCGTCACTTTGATATAATAAAAGAACAATATCGTCACTTTGATACAGTATAAGAATTATATGGTCACTTTGATTTGTAGTAGAGTTACATCGTTACTTTGATAAAGTAGCAGAGTTGCATCGTTACTCTGATATAGCGGTAGAGTTGCATCGTCACTTTGATATAGTTGGAGAGTTACAACGTCACTTTGATACGGTAACAAAGTTACATCGTCATTTTGGTGTGGTAGAAGAGTTGCATCGTCACTTTGATTGACCAGTAGAGTTAAATCGTCACTTTGATATAGTAGCAGAGTCACTTCGTCACAGTGATATAGTGACAGAATTATATCAAAACTTTGATTTAGTAGCAGAGTTTTCCCGTCATTTTGATGCAGTAGCAGAGCTACATTGTCACTTTCATATAGTAGAAGAGTTATATCTTCACTCAGATATAGTGGCAGACTAACATCGTCACCTTAATACAGCAGAAGAGTTATATCGTCACTTTGATATGGTAACAGAGTTACATCGTGTTATGTATAAAACGCTTGAAATGCCATGTGGTGTTGTGGTTGGATTTCCATATATATCGGTCGAAAATTTTTTGTTCTTGTTGTTCATATTATTGTTTCGAAGTTCAAATCAATAAAATATGTTATTATTCATGTAGAAATTTCTACAATTGGGGAGATCGATCATATGTCCATAAATAAAATGTGTTTTGGCCTGGTGTCTGTACGAAACGAATCCAGATTACTCTGGAATTCTGCCGAAGTTACGAGATTGTTTGAGAATACAGTTGGCCTACTAGTATATAAACAAACGGCGATGCGAGGAGAGTCAGTCAGTCATTTGTTTTCATTCGATTCAAGATATGTTGTCGTCGTTTTAGAATTTTTCAACGTTTGCTGTGTGTTTATTCAACTTGGATTTGTGACTTGAGCTAGATCTACAAAAGCTGCTGTTTTATTTCGTCAATCTTTACGATTTATTCGAATTACTGGTTATACTGAAGGTCATCACTGTTTAGGGAGACCTGGGCAAGTTGGAAAACGACAAATTTGAGACATTCATCAAAAACATCGTAAAAAGAACTTCGTCAAATTTATTGGACTGTGAATTGTTTCTGGACTTCTCCATTCAAACTTCGGAATTTTTTCGTGGGACCGAATTCACACCCTAGACTGGAATTTTGAATTTCTGACCTGGATTTTTGGACTTTCATTCTCGATCATTATATTGGACACAGACCAGTACCATTTTGTATTGTAATTAATTTTGAAGGTTAAAACTGAACATCTGTCATTGTTATTATACAATTTATTTTATATCTGTCACATATATAATAGTTTATTGTAATAAATTATATAAGCTGTTATCTGTGTCTTTCTGTTGCGTTCAGTCCACATAAAAAAACGTAACAGAAAATTTGGAGCTCGTCCGGGATAGGTCAAACAATTTAATTCTATTCCAAAATTAGATTTATATTCTACACAGATCGACAGCTTGTATATTCAAAATGGCATTCAAACTCGAAGATTTTATAGAAAAATTTAATCAGAATCCCTCTTTCGAATTGATCAATGAATTGAAAAAATCTGAATTGCTTGATGTTGGAAAACATTTCAATTTGGAAGTGTGGCAAGAATTGAAGAAAGCAGATATGAAACGAATTGTTGTTGAACATTTGGTCAGCCAAAAAATTTGCCTCAAAAAGTTGTACAACAATTGCCTGCTGCTCATTTTGACCCAGATTTTGAATTAAAAAGAATGGAAATGGTAATGAAATTTCGTTTAGAAATTGAAAGCAAACGTATTGAGGCAGAACAGGAAAACAAACGCTTTGATGCCGAAATACAAAAAGAACGCATTAAAGCTGATAAGGAAATCAGTATGAGAAAGGCACAAACAGAAGAAAAGGTTGTCCAAATGCGGTTGGATAATTTTGATGCTTCCAAACAAATTCGTTTAGTGCCTCCATTCAATAAGAAGGCTGTAGATAAATATTTCCAGCAATTTGAAAAATTGAGAACAAGTAACAAATAGGGACAGTTCCTATTTCATTTTCATTAATGGCCAGTTGTAGAAGAGAACGAGTTTCAGGATCATTGTCCTGTTCCTCAATAAGTTTGTTACGATGAAGAGAGTTGAAAAATGACTCGGAGTCATCAGCAGAACTTAAAAACTCAACTTAAGTTGAGTCAGAAATCTCATCGATGCGAGACATGAACGTATCAGATAAAGGGAAATCCTCTTTGGACTCTTGAGAACATGTTTGAGAACGAGTAACAGCACAGGCGGGGAAAACATCAGGAAACTCTTTATCGAGTTGCTCTGTACTGGGACTAACAACAGGTGCTTCAACAACACGAACCTCTGGTACCACCTTACTACCAGCCAAATCATTTCCCAAAAGCAAAGCCACACCCTCAACAGGCAATGAAGATTTAATACCCACAGTCACTGGGCCCGAAACTAAGTCCAAATTCAAATCCAATCTTTGAAGAGGGACAGAAACGACGCCATCTTCTACACCAGAAATGAGCACATTGGCCCAACGGATGGCTTTTCAGAAAACGGAAGTACACTTTCCAAAATCAAACTCTGAAAAGCTCCAGTATCCTGCAGGATCTTAATTTGTTGTAGATGTGAATCGCCAACAAAAGAAACAAAACCTTCAGTCATGAAAGGCTTAAATTTGTCCTCAACAAGATCTTCAGGTAAATCAAGAATATTGGACTTGGAATCCACAGTGGACTTGACGGGGTCAAAATCATTGGGAACCAATGATGTATCCAACGAGGGCGAAATAAAACTATATATGGGGTGATAGCTTGTTTTTATCTTATAGCACTCAGAAATCAGATGGCCAGGTTTCTTACAATAAACATATGTTTTGGATGAGAATGACACGTTTTTGGTAGATGAAGAGCTTTGAGAATGAGATGAAGTCTTTGTTTAAGAATCAGAAGTTTGCTCTTTTTTGTCTTTGTCGACATTTGCATAATGTTTGAATGAGTCATTGGGTTTCTTTGCTGTGTGATTTGTTTTGCTTTTGTATGACAAATCTTTGTGAGTCAAAGCATACTCGTCTGCCAAGACAGCAGCATCATAAATTTTGGAAGCTTTTTGTTCATCAATGTAAGTTTTGAGCTCTACGAAGTACATCTTTTAAACTCTTCAACTAACATGAGTTCTCTGAGTTTTGTGTAATCATCTTTGATTTCTTTGGAATCACACCACCTGTTGAACAGAGTTTCTTTTTCACGAGCAAATTCGACATAAGTTTGGCTGTCAAACTTTTTGTAACCACGAAATTTTTGTCTGTATGCCTCTGGCACCAATTCATAAGCATTCAAAATGCATTTCTTGACGTGCTCGTAATCATAACTCTGCTCGGCCGTGAGTTTGGAAAATACTTCCTGAGCTTTACCTTTGAGAACACTCTAAAGTAATATTGTCCAATATTCGGTAGGCCATTTTAGCCAAAGGGCTAATTTTTCAAATTGATGAAAATATTTATTTACAGCCTTCTCATGGAATGGAGGCACTAAACGAATTTGTTTGGAAGCATCAAAATTATCCAACCGCATTTGGACAATCTTTTCTTCTGTCTGTGCCTTTCTCATGCTGAGTTCCTTATCAGCTTTAATGCGTTCTTTTTGTATTTTTTTTCTGCTTCAAGACGTTTGCTTTCAATTTCTAACTGAAATTTCATTTCCATTTCCACTCTTTTTAATTCAAAATCTGGGTCAAAATGAGCGGCAGGCAATTTTTGTACAACTTTTTGAGGCAAAACTTATTTTGTTCTTATTTTTCTATGTGACTAATAATCTAATAAAACAAGTATATATAGCTGATAGTAGACGCATCCTTAATTTCGACTGTTGTGTCAATAACAACATGAAAAACACCTAAGAATAGAGGTACAGTGTTCCCTCGTGTATCGCGGTAGATGCGTTCCAAAACCCCCCGTGAAAGGAGATTTTCCGCGAAGTGGGATTGCCGATTTTTACGTATATATTTATGTGCATATAGACAACTATTTAACCCTCCTATTACAATACTGTTCATTATTGCTGAAATAATAAGAGCAATTATTAAGATATTTCATTTCTGCACCAATCATAGCCCGTCTTGCACATCGCTACGCCATGAAGCTGATCTCGCGTAGCCTTCGCAGACGCACAATGCGTACATCTATAGCCTTTCCAGTTGGTTCTGTTTCCATTTCTACGCTGTTATAAACTCAAATATATGTTTTTATCTCAAAATTTACCTGTTTTTTTCTTTACACTATTAATTATATTTCTTTTAAATATTTTAATGGTATTTAATGCTATATTTTAGATTTAATGTTTATTATTTTATATACATGTATATATATATATGTGGGGGGGGTGGCCGAGCCCGCGAAGTGGTGAAGCCGCAAAAGAGGATCCGCGAAGTGGCGAGGGAACACTGTAGTTTCAAAGTTTGACAAACATTTTACTGAGCCACACAACCTTGAATTTTATTATTATTTAGTGCCCTTTAATAATATAGAAAGATTATTGCAAATATCATAAGTTTCATTTGTATGATATGAATTAAACTTAATGTGAATACTCCATTAAAATGACAAGTTTTGCTATTTTCTATGTTAGTAAACTATTTGTTAATAAATAGTATATGACGACCCCTAAGACAGTAGTTAGCCGTCCCTAATTTAGCAGTCTAAGACTGGAGGGAAGGCAGCTAGTCATCACCACCCACCGCCAACTTTTGGGCTGTTTATCTTTTTCGTATTCTTATTTTAACTTGGGAGAGGGTCGCGGGTTTCGCATCCCAGTCGCGCCAAATATGCTCGTCCTTTCAGCCGTGGGGGCGTTATAAAGTTTCGGTCAATTCCACTATTCGTTGGTAAAAGAGTAATCCAAGAGTTGGCGGTGGGTGGTGATGACTAACTGCCTTCCCTCTAGTCTTACACTGTTAAATTAGGAACGATTAGCACAGATAGCCCTCGAGTAGCTTTGTGCAAAATTCCAAAACAAACAAACAATAAAATGCATGAATAAATAGTAAGTCGTTCATTTATTATTTTAATAGTTATAGCAAAAATAAATTACTACACTTGTAATACAATTAAATCTAGTCATATGATTCGTATATTTTTGGTGTTAAGAAAGACAATTACAAAGTTTATAACATAATACATCTGATGCCATCATTGTATTCACCAATATATTTTATACAATTAGTTTGTTTTGTGCATAATTTTTACGATACTGTTTGCCAGCGTAATAAATCCTGATGGAAATGCTTATACAATCAAAACATTTGTCCTGTCTTTGATGTCTGTTAACTTAACTGTCATGAAAATAAACAGTTAATATTTGGTATCGCTGTGTAGTGAATTTGTATAGAGAGCAACAAAGTTTTATCGTTGATAACTACATTTTAGAAATGTGCAGTTTAATTAATGTAACAGATTTACCGTTATATGTTTATTTTAATACCTACACTTGTTTCAGTATGGTATTCCTTTTGCATGTGACGTATGTTCTTGACTGCGTATCGCGCAAGTCCAGCCTGTTAATGAAATTTGTAAAATCAACAATATTTGTTTTACGAGAACTCTGTAACGTTTGCGAACATTGTTGAAGCTTTCAGAAACTCGCATAATTCGTTCAAAAGTGGAAAGACAGTAACAAAAGAAGAGTATTATTGTCAGTCAGCTACAATTATTGTGCTGTAAAGCCTCGGAAGCTGTAATTGTGATTGACTCCTATAAGGCGGAAAGCTGCAAAAATTTGACAAGGAACGTTTATAGATTTCGAGCATTACAAACCGTTGAACTTCAATGTTTGTTTATTTTTGTAATTTAACGTAAAGCTACATAAGGGCTATTTGCGCTAGCCTTTCCTAATTTAGCAGTGTAACAGTAGAGAGAAGGCAGCTAATTATCACAAACCACCACCAACTCTTGGGCTACTTGTTGAGAATTTTATATGCAAAAAACGGCTCTTTTGGGCTCAGAAAAAACTTCAAATAGAAGAGCGAACAACGTGAACCTGACGATGACCGAAGAAGGTCGAAACGTTGTTCGCTCTTTTATTTGAAGTGTTTTCTGAGCCCAAAAGAGCCGTTTTTTGCATATAAAATTCTCAACAAGTGGGTTTCTTGGGCTACTCTTTCACCAAAGAATGGTGGGACTAACCTTCACATGATAACGCCCCACTACTGAAAGGATGAGCATGTTTAGTGTGGCGAGGATGGCCTTAACCACCTTGCCATGCTTGACCCAACTTCAGTGGATTATTTGTATGAGGACATTAAACAGTGTTGCCGGTAAAACGTCCATGCTCCAAGCTATCTACCGTGGAAAGAAGTTTACGGGTGTATTAACAAAAAATTAATTTGTTCGTCGTGAATGTGGATCGTTGATAAAATATTCAGTTCTAGGTCGTATATGGAATCATTTTTGTTTCTAAATTTGTAAAACTCTTGTATATAAATAATCATTTCTAATAACTATTAGTTATAATCGTTATTATAAATTGTATGTTTTTGTTTGTTTGTCAGTTAAAATATATTTGTGTTAAAAAAAAAGAAAATTGTGTGAATCGATCTTATTGCCAAATATAAATTTGATACATATTACCATTTAATTAACTTCTAAATTTCAATTCAGTTTTCCAGTAATTTGAAATAGTAATACCTACTGTACGTATAATAAGTCAGAAACTCGTCCGAAATATGGTACAATACATAGCATTGAATACAACAAATATATTTGTTTCATATGCGTCACTAAATCATCGCAGTTTTGTAACGTTAACCATCTATTTTAAATACATTGTAAATACGTATTTAGCAACAGTGTGTTATAATTGACTTTGATTTTAAACAAAAACATTTTTCGTATGCTAAAAGGCCTCCGCTGGTACAGCGGTAAGTTTACGGATTTACATCGCTAAAATTAGAGGTTCGATTCACCTCGGTTGAAGTAGCAGATAGCCCGATATGGCTTTATTATAAGAAAAACTCACACGTATGCCAAAGCGAAAGTATTATCTGTTACACCTAACACTATATCTCATGTATAAAATTAATGTAGTTTAAATTAAGCAGCTATCCGAAGACTGAGTCTATGGGTGTTCTACTTATTACATTAATATAATTTGAATGATTTCTCTCTGTTCCCTTTCATCCAATCACTCTTTTATCCAGTTATCTAACTTATCCCTCACATAGATAGGGATAATGTTTTAGAAGTAATTTATGTGGTACTTTATCAGATTCTTTTGAAAAATCTAGATACACCAAATTCACATCTTTATCTTCATCTACATAGTCGTAATATTTTCAGAGAACATATAATGATCTTTAAGACAAGATTTTCCCTTTGTGAAACCATATTGATTACCCAATAAAATTATAAAGTTTGTCAAATGAATTTGAGAAGCATCTTTTATGAAACTTTCCAAAATTTTTCCAACAACTAATGTAAGACTAATACGGCTATTTTATCACCTACCTTGCCAAGAGAAATAGAATTAGCCAACTTCCAGTCTTCTGGCATCTACCTGCTATTAAAGGTCTTGCAAGAAACAGAAGCAAGTGTCTCATACATCCAACCTTAACTTTCTTCGAAACCCTTATAGAAATATTATCTGGTGTATACGCTTAATTGTTTTTTTAAATTTTCCAGTTTTTTTGTTAACAAGCTTAGAATTAATGTGATCATCTAATTTAATCATGTTTCCATCTACCAACAGTCCAAATTGAGAAATATTACTTAAATTTTTATTAGTACTGTTATGGTTATTATAATTTATTTCGGAAGAGTCACCGAGTTATTGTGATATGTATGTTAACCTATTACGAGTTCAAACAGTTGTAAATTTTAATTTTAATTTAGTAGTTGATATATATTAAATTAATGATATTTGCCAACAAGATTGAAATACAAATATATTTTAATATACAAACAATAATACACTTTATCATAACGGTTATTACAAATAGTTATTAAATGTAATGAGTTATATACAAAAGTTTTACAAATTTACAAACAATGCTAAGTCTTATATCTTGTCTGAAACTGGATTGTTTATTGACAGTTCACAGTGAATGAATGAATTATACATTAGTATAATTCACTAAATGGAAAGCTAGCTTTGTTTTTGACTGGCCACACGTAGTTTACAAGCTAACTTTTCACCGAGGAAGATATCTAATGTCCTTATAGAAATACTGATATCGAATATATGCTAATATGTTGTTTACTAGTGTATTTAAAAATTCTTTACTCTTAATGTTCACATTTCAGCTAAACTTTTCTTCTTTTTTTTTCCATGAATCCTTTTTGATGTACTAACTTCTGCTTGTCCGACTTTCCTGGTATTCTATAATCTTCTAAATCTCCCTTCATACAAGTCAATTCAAGTTTCATGAATATATGATAATTTTTAAAAATTTTATATCCTTCACGCTTTGTGACGTAACGAGGATTTTTTGCTTGCAGCTATCATTTTCTTTCTACAAGGAATATGTTTATCTTGAACATTTAAAAATGTGTCATTAAAAACTTTCCACATTTGATTAGGGTTTCCAATAACTCAATTTCCCAGTGCACAATAATTCTTTCAACATT
Organism: Carcinoscorpius rotundicauda; assembly: GCA_011833715.1. Lineage (NCBI taxonomy): Eukaryota > Metazoa > Arthropoda > Merostomata > Xiphosura > Limulidae > Carcinoscorpius > Carcinoscorpius rotundicauda. The sequence goes on along the minus strand of CM022394.1, from coordinate 115,228,624 downwards.
TGTTGTTTTTTCCAAGTTTGAAGCAATAATATAATTATTCCCTAGCTTCATAACAGCAAAGCATCAAACCTAACAGAAAAATTATTACTTACCTGCACCAAAATGTTTCTCAATTTCCACTCTTTCAATCATTTTTATGCTGGAATTTAGGAATAAATCTAAAATAGCATTAAAATTTATATGTAAAAACAGCTCGTTTGGGTTGAGAATTTTTTTACGTGGAGGCGTTGTTCGCTCCTCTACGTAAAAAACGTTCTCAACCCAAATGAGCCGATTATAAAAATATATTTTCTCTATAAGTGGGTTTTATCGACATCACTGATTAAAATATCATTGTTTCTAGCAGTAGCAGAACAAACAGTTCAGGGATTTGTTTGTTTCTTTTTTAATTTCACGCAAAGCTACACAAGTTAGTTGTCCATGATTTAGTAGTGTAAGACTAGAGAGAAATCTCCAACGAGTCATCACCACCCACCGCCAACTGAAAAGGCGAGAATGTTTGGTGCGACCGGGATTCAAACCCGCGATCCTCAGATTACGAGTCGAACGCCTTAACCAACCTGGCCATGCCGGGTCTGCAGGTCAGGGACCTCAGGACAAAAAAATGATCAGGTACCATTTTCTCACAAGGAGAAAAAAAACAAAAAATAGACCATTGCCTAGAGGAATTGCCCCGTATCTAGTTCATGGTTGATTCCTTGATCAACTGGTGAAGAAAACAATCTTAAACAGTTTCCAGATCTTTCTCCATCATGGTTTATAGTACTTTTAGGTTAATGGACAAAAATGTTTCCAAAACGATAATGCAGCAACAAATCGTAGTCAAACTGCACAAAATAGGCTCAAAATTATGAAAAAGAAGTTTCGTTCATATTCTTTGATCACAAGATCATAGACAAAAGGAACATATTATCTTGATAAATTAAAATAAATGTCATTGAAATGAATTTAAACATCGCATTCATTGTGTAATACTATGCATACATCTATAAACCAGGTGTAGGTCATTTAACAAGTGACTTGTAACTTCTCTCAGACTTCCAAGAGAGAGTAAGGAAAGGTAACTACGACATTTGAGCGATACATTATAAACATTGGTTTGATTAATTGATTAGAATAAAAAATGTTAGTAGTATTTATAATGAGTATGAAATGTGTTTTCAATCAGAATACAAAACGTTGGCTCGACATGGCCAAGTTTGTTAAGGCATTTGACTCGTAATCCGAGGGTCGCGGGTTCGACTCCCAGTCACACCAAACATGCTCGCCCTTTCAGCCATGGGGGCCTTATAACGCGACGGTCAATCTCAATATTAGCTGGTGAAATAGTAGCCCAAGAGTTGGCGGTTGGTGGCGATGATTATCTGCCTTCCCTCTAGTCTTACACTGCTAAATTAGGGACGGCTAGCGCAGCCCTCGAGTGTCTTTGCGCGAAATTAAAAACAAAAAAAAACAATACAAAACGTCAAAATAAATGACACATTCTAAAAGTTCGTAGACCGATAGAGGGCTTTTCTGTTATTGACCCTACTTATTGTCAATCCGTCAAAGGCGAGTTATAAAATGCCAGGGAGAAAGCATAGACGGGATAAAAGTGAAATAAGTTGTTGTTTAAAATATTTAATATTCGGCTTTAATGTTATATTTTGGGTTCGTAATGTTTTATATTTTTAATTAATTTAAATAGAATAAGTAATTTTAAAGAGAATGTGAATAGTTGGTTTTTTATTTTAATTTTAAACGCTTTTCTACTCTAATTTCAAACTAAAAATCAGTATGCTCAAGTAAATGTAGAAGCCTAAATTAAGAAGTAATGAAAGTGATTTTGCACAATTGAAAGTATTCTGTAATTGCGTATTGTTTTTACTAATATTCAAAGTTGAACGTACACTTAACGGATTATAAGTACAGGCTGTGATTTAGCTTTAAGTTCAAAAAGTGTAATAAAGTTTAAATTTGATTGCTCAAAATCAGTTTGTCACGAAGTTCAGATGGAACACTAAAACTAGTTAAACATTTGTACAGCTTGTGCGTTTTTAGTAATAGGATTGTGTTTAAACATGATTATAGTGTAAACTAACAGTGCATGTTTTATGTTTCCATGTTAGAATTCACAATAACAAAAACTGGCTACAATTTTAACAGCAAAATCTTTCTTCAGACATGGTTTAAGCATAGGCAACCCTGATTTACCTTTTTTAATATACTGATGACTCGATCAAAAAACACAAACCATGCAACCTTTGCTTTAGCCTCCTTTCTACTACCATATATATATATATATATATATATATATATATGCCAGTGATGTTTCTGCTAGTTTGATTTCTTCTGAATACATACTCTATACACCTGACATTAAACTGACCACTGACCACAAAAGTAACAAGCAGGTATCTTTTTTTAACCTCTTATTATATACAACATTGTTCAAAACCAAAAAGTCACTTGTACAGATCTGTATTTCCTCTAAAATTTTGTCCTTAAATCTAAACAAAAATCAATATGCTAAAAAAACTCTTTGAAACTTCTCTCAACTGACTGCATAGATGGAGAAATGAACTTTGTACACCAACAAGTTTCCACAACTCTTGTTGAAAATTTTCCTTATGTGAGGGTTGAGAGTTTGAATCCCTGTCACACCAAACATGCTCATCCTTTCAACCACAGGGGCATTATAATGTTACAGTCAATTCCATTATTCATTGGTAAAAGAGTAGCCCAAAAGTTGGCAGTGGGTGCTGATGACTAGCTGCCTTCCCTTTAATCTTGCACTGCAAAATTAGAGATGGGTTGCGCATATAGCCCTTGTGTAGTTTTGTGCAAAATTCAAAATATACCAAAACTAATAAGTCTTAAGCATTTCTGTACACACATACACTGAATGAAAACTCAATTAAGTAATGATATTTTACAACTGTCAAATCTTGTTCATTATTTTTCATTTTCTTTAATATAAATCTTGTCCACCATGCAAAATAAAAATTGTTGTATATGAGTCAAACATCCAATTTTTTATATCTTCTCTCCCCAGGTTTTTTTAATTTTGCACTATTTACTGGTACCTTTTTAATCCATTTTGTAAACAAGATTAAGCTAAAAGTAATGACTGTCTTGGTTCATTAGCTAAGTTTCTTCCATCATCAAGATTTTGAATCACTAGTTTACAGTAAGCTCATTTCATGCATTGGTAACCAGATCACATTTTTTTTTCCCCCACTTTCTGTTTTCAGACCTAAGTAATCTTGAAGAAACTTTCAGTTGCAGTCATTGGGAAAATTTTGTTTCTGCTGTTTTCCACTGCTAAACAAGTTGAAAACGGAGTATTCTCAAGACAGTTGTTCTGTACTTTAATTAAAGTTTTAATACTTCAAGTGGGTTTCTCATCATCACAAAGTTTATAATAACTTTAAAATCTAATATTAATGATGCGGACTAATAAAGATGTTATGAAAGCTTTAGTAGAACTCTGTGAAACATTTGAAAAATGTTTAATGTAAATATTAGCTTGTGCATTTGCCATCTGTAATCAACAGCCCATTTACTGTATAGAATAAAAAATATTTGTGTAAAAACAAATTCATATAGAGTAGTAATTTAAGAAAGTAACTTTTGTGATTTATATTTCCCCTTAAAATCACCATTGACCTTATTTTATATAATGAAACATTTTAAGTTCTCTGCTAATTTATACAAGTAACTAAGGGGTACTTCTTTCTGTGGAATATATGTGTGTATAACTGTTATTAATGTGATCAATGTTCAATATGGAAAATTTAAAATCTGTTTTTTTGTATTTCTGATTTACTACTTCCTGCCTTTCACAAGATTAGCTATTCGTGTTAATTCCTATCTCATGTATAGAAACTTTCTTTACACGTGCCACAAGCCTTCCACTGCTCACTTCATTGGAATTGGGATGATATGAAGGTGCCTCATGTATCTTGCATTACCTTTTCACCAATAAGAGCATAATGTACACGAGAAGCATCCAACGTCTGTGTTTCTACTGAACTATCACTTCTTATTTGGCAGTGCTTGTGTTTGGATGAGTTTCCTTTTTTCGGCTTGATTTAAATAGTTTGAGGTAGTTTTTCTTGAAGTGGTTATACCTTATAAACTAGACCCAGTTTTTCAATTACTTTAATTCTAAGTCATTATAGCTGCTTTTTTCTAACTCCTGAAGTGCAAATTCTGAAGTTGATATCAACATTTTTAAGAGGTGCTTTGTCTCAAACCTCAGAGGCAGGTGGCCTGATTGGAGACTGATAAATGTTTATTTGCAGGGAGATTGAATGTTACTGGAATCAACCTCTATCTCCTGACATTGCACCAGGGTCATTCCATATCAAGTTATCCAGATTCTGGAAAATTTTCCCAGTAACCCCTTCAGAATGCCTTGAAAAAATTCACGTGTGCTCATCTACCCATATAATGAAAAATTGCTAAAGATTAGATCAGTATCTCTAAAAGTTTTTAATTTACAGTCCTGTAAAATTTAATTAATTTTTCTTTATTTTTGGCAGATTAATTTTTGGGCAAATTTGGCTGCTTAAAGCTGCAAGAGTAATGGTGGTAAAAGGCTGAAATTTGCAACACTGACTGAATTAATGTCACAGAATTCAAAAATTGTCTCAAACCAAGTTTATCTCTCTTAGGATTTACATAGTGAGGCTGTAAAATCACCTGAAAATCCCAAATCATAAAAAAACATTGTTTTATGTAATAAGCCATAGCTATAAAACTTAATATGATACAAAGCTGAATCTACATTTCAAATTTGCTATAACACATCAGTTGATAAATCAGCAATTGTTGTAATTAAAATCTATTAGATCTCCTGTAAAAAAAATTTAGTCGCATGCAACTTTTTATGATATAACTAAAACTAGCCCTACTTCAGCCCACAGTTTGACCATGTTACCTGTTATTCAGACTTTTCAGATTTTTGCCATATATTCTTACATCTCTGAATATGATCTACAAAAAATCAGGATGATGTTCAACCTACTTTTTGAGTTATAATTTTTAAAGTATCCTCTGACTGTACGTTTGTTATTTAAAGAAAAATTCAGTTCATGTGTATTACTGTGTGCAAATATATCCATACAATTTTGAAATAATTTATGAATCCCATTAAAATATTCTAATCAGCCTTTACCATATATTCTTACATCTCTGAACATGATAAAAAAATCAGCGTTGTGAAAAATAATAAATTATCCAATTTTAAGTGTCTCCGATATGTACCATTGGGCGAAGCACTACATTCAGGGCGTTTAGTTCTTTCTTGTCAATCAGGAATTAGTCCTGCAGAATTGTGTAAAGTTTGATCTACTTGAGTGCTATGAAAAATGCATAACTGTGGCAGGTAGGTATTAGGTCACATCATAGCTTTATTCCCCACTCTACCAACATACTGTATATGAGAAGGCTATCAGATGATGATGTGCACGCAGTAGTACCTGTTGGTAGTAACAGTGAAAGTGATGCTGCAGCAGCTCAAATAGGGTCTAATGATAGCAATGACAATTATCAGCCAGGGAAATATGTGGCATGCTTATATGATCATGAATGGTATGTGGGAAACATAAAAGATAGATCAGATGAACATTCCGATGTGTTGGTGTCATTTATGAAGAAATCAAGAAATGAACTGTTCTCATAGCCTGCAAGGTCATGTAAAGATGAAGGCTGGATTCCTTTTCAACGTATTCTTTGTCTGATAAGTGCAACTTCCGTGCACGGCAGTTGTGCTTGCCACTATGTTCTAAGTCAAAGTGATCTAAACATAATCAAACTTGAAATTTAGTCAAGCTGTCTGAACAAAGCAATATTTATTTGATGTTGTTTGTTGCTAAAGCAGTTTTTGAAACATTTCATTGTCACGATTATTTCAGTTTGGTGTGACTATAATCTTTCTCAGTTATCCCCTGTTGTAGCACTGTGCTTTTTGTGTTTGATTTACCTTTGTATTTATTATATTATGAACCTTAAACTCAGCCATATCTGCATAACTGTAGTGCATACACAATATACTTGCATTGCCGTGTGATCTAACTAGTTATGCCAATAAACTTGTTCAGAAATGAATTAATTCTTTCTTGTTTCTTACAGCTTCATTATTTAACATTGTGAAAGGCTGGTTAGAATATTTCTGTGGGATTCGTAAAATTCTGACAGGTATTGTTCTAAATTTTATGGATGTATTTGCACATGGTAACACACTTGAACTGAATTTTTCTTTAAATAACAAACGTATAGTCAGAGGATACTTTAAAAATTATAACTCAGAAAGCAGGTTGAACATTATTCTGATTTTGTTTTGTAAATCTTATTCTGAGATGAAAGAATGTACGGTACAAATCTGAAAAGGCTGAATAACTGGTGACATGGTTAAACCGTGGCCTGAAGTAGGGCTATTTTTAGTTATATCATAAGTTGCATGCAACTAAATTTTTTTACAGGAGATCTAACAGACTGTTAATTCCAACAATTGCTGATTTATCAACTGATATGTTAGGAAATTTGAAAAAACAAAATCAGTTTGGTATCATATTAAGTCTTAGAGCTATGGCCTATTACATAAACCAATGTTTTTTACAATTTTGGGTTTTCAGGTGATTTTACAGCCTCACTATGTAAATCCTAAGAGAGATAAACTTGGTTTGACATTTTTGAATTCTGTAAGATTAATTCAGTCAGTGTAGCAAATTTCAGCCTTCTACCACCATTACTCTTCCAGCTTTAAACAGCCAAACTTGCCTGAAAATGAATTTGCCAAAATAACAAAAATAGTGATTAAATTTTACAAGGCTGTAAATCAGAAACTATTAGAGATATTGATTTAATCTTTGGCAATTTTTCATTTTATGGGTAGATGAGCACGTGAAATTTTTCAACGCATTCTGTTGGGGTCACCTGCAGCTACTTGAATCATTTGGCATAGAATGACCCACCATGTCCTCCTGAACATTTTAAACTTGTTCAAGCTGATAAAGAATTCAATTGCCTTTTTCAACTTCCTGATTTCTAAGGATTCAATTTGGCTTTCCATCTATTTTTTTTTTACTTTGTTTCTCAGGTTTGTGATGTTTTGTCATTTCCCCCTGTTTCTCATGACCCACATTCTTTTTTACTGCATAAATCTTCTTTCCAGTGTTATTTGATTTCGCCACTCCTCTGACATTTGAGTTCATGCTGAACAATTTGTTTCCAATTTAAATTATGACATTAATATGTCATAATCCTCCACAGGCTTTAGAACAATTTGCTTTCACTTATCACTGTGCAGAGTTTTTTTAACTGGATCACCATCTGCTGTGTTCTGCTTCACCCATTTGGGAGGTGGATCCCAAGTCTCCTGTTATTTTAACCCATGTCCAGTTTTTCCACTTACATATTATCTTCATGATTCTTTTGTGGCATCTTTCCACTATTCATCTGATGTTCTTCACAGAAATCCAGAGTGGTTTTCTGGGGACATCCTCTCTCTACTTACCTCCACATTGGCTTTTATGTTGTCTTAAGCTGTGGCTTTAAGTACATAGTTTCTTGTTGTCAGGATGTTTTGGGCTAGGATGCTGTCTTATCAAGGGCTTGCTTGCTAACACCTTTTTTCTATTATTTATATGTGACCAATTTTATAATGATTGGTCTTTGATACAGTCCTGGAGTCTGTAGAATCTCAGGTGGTGTTAGTCCAACAACAGTTTAACCTTTCCCATCTGATAGCCCATTTCTTTCAATCAGAGCAAAGAATGGCAACCATTCATCAACCCTCATCTGTTCCTTCTTCTCATGGCTCATCATTCACCTACAGTACTATTCCAGTAGGAGCTCGACTTGCAATTTTTCTCCATCATTGGTGCCCTTTCATCAGCAATGTTTGTGTTCTTAAAGTTTTGTAGGAAGGATTCAAGATCCCATTTCTTGCCTTGCCTTCCCAGTTTCCTATACCCTTTTCCTTCCCTCTGTTTTCAAATACTATAGTTTATCAGCATTTTTCAGAAATGGTTCACAACCTCCTCTTTCAAAAGGTATTGAACCCATTCCTTATCATTCAACAGGTTATTTTCTTCCAAATGATTGTTGTTCCCAAGAGAACTAGGGACTGGAGGCCTGCCAATTATTTGTCTTATTTTATTTTCCTTCCTCCTTTTATTATGGACTCTTATCTACCCCATCACTGGACATTTTCTCCAGGTTTCTGTGGGTGACAAAGACTGATGCCAGCATTACTTACTTGCATATTCTGATCTCATCTTGGTCTCATCCATATCTTTGGTTCATCCATTATGATGTTATGTATCAGTTTTGTGCCCTATTTTTCAGGCTTGTTTCTAAACTTCATGTTTTCTATGAGATGGTCAGGGTTTTTGTTCTTCATCTTTGTGCCCTGGGGCTGTTTCCAGTATTATACACATGATTGGCTCTTCTGACCCATTTCAAACTGGAGTCAGCTTGTCATACTAGTCAACTTTTCCATATGGCTGATCCAGTGGGCTGGTAAATATAATGGAGAATCCCTACTTCTGTTCAACCCGTTATCTTGTTCATTTGAGTATCTTTTTCAACACTCACCTCAGTGGGCCCCAACCCTCTCCAACTTCAAGTTAGTTCACCATGCTCTGTTTGCTCTCTCACTTTTTGCATGCAAGGTTCTATCAATTTTAAGGATGTGGTCTTCCATGACATCACTTATACCCCTAGGTTATGCATATGTGAATTTTCTACAGTCAACTCTGCAAGATTAATGGAACATTGACGGGTTCCCCCGGCTTCTCCTGTTACAACTTCTCCTTCTCTATTTGATGATCTGCTTTGGTGATTGGATGTGTCACACATCAACAAGTGTGTGTAGGTGTATGTGTTTTTTTATAACAGCCTCATTGGGCTATCTGCTGAGTCCACCAACATTAGCAGGTACCCTGCTTCCTCCCCCTCAATCCAGATCTGTTTATGGATGCATTCTTGCAAGAGGCTTTGGGTCATTAGTCTTCCAACAAGCAGTCATTACATATCAATGTTCTTGATCTTCTAACTGTCTGTCAGATTTTGGATCATTACCTACCTATAACCTTCCCGAGATCCTTTTCTTTATGTACCTTGAATTTTCACTATTGGGCCCACATTTATCACCTTTATTTAATTGTGTGTCATCTTCCAGGTGCTTTGAAATCTTGTGGCAGATCATCTTATTCCAACAAGAATGGTCCCTCGATCATCTTGCTTTCTGGTGGCTTTGCAATCTGTGGGGTTTTCTTAACATTGATGCATTTTCCATCATCATAAATCCCATCTTATCCCTTTTTTGATTCTCAGTGCCTCATCCTCAAGCTTCAGCTACTGATACCTTCAGTCGTGTTTGGTCCCACAAATTCCTGTGTGTTCATCCTCCTATTCAATTGCTTCATTTGGTAGTTTCCTCAATCCATACCACTCTGTACCAGGTCCTTCTGATAATTCCCTATGGGCTTGTCCAACTGTGGTTCCTCATTTACACCAACTCCAAATATTCCCTCCTATATCCCTTTTCTTATTCCCCACCCTCCTTTGTCAATCCTGTTACTGTTCCTTATTTCACATCTTCCATCTTCATGCTTGACTTTTTTCCAATTTTTCTTGCAAGAAAATCAGGTTTCTCTTATCCCATAGCTTTCCATTTGGCTCACCCTATATGTTTCTTCTATGGAGGTATGTCACTAGAAGTTGAAAGTGTGTTACACATGGTCACATTCTCAGTTATTTCTTGCTGCTTGATGTGCTTTAGCTGGTGTATTAGAGTGTCTTATGTGGCTTTTTCAACCAGGGATCTTTATTTTCTTTGATTTCAGGTTATTGGACAGCCTTGTCTCATACATTTTGTCTTTCTCATTAGTACAGATTCTGTAATTCACCTGCCCTCACCATGTTAATCCATTATTTCTGTATTCATTGTCCTCCTAAAATTACTCTTTTGGACTGGGATGCTAATCTGGTTCTTCTTTCTTTGACTTTACCTCCATTTCAGCCTCTTTCCTTATGTTTTTTACTTTTCCCTTAAAACATATTTCCTTCTACTCTTGGTCTACCCACTCTACACCCTAGGGCTCTTTTTTTGTTTACCCACTTTTATGGTTTGTAGGATTGACTTGCATATATCTATTTAAGGATTCAGGTACTTATATCCCTCAGTTCTCTCCCACTTGAATTTTCTTATTATTTTTCTCACTCTTTTTCTCCATTATTTATGAATGGGGAAAAAGTATGTGTACTTAGTCAGAAATGATGTGCTTCCATTCTTCAGATCCAGTGTTCTGACTCTCATCTTTGGAGGTATCTTTAGAGTGATTTTGGAGGGTATGTCTGTTATTCCCTTCCACCAGTCCCTCTTCCTAACCTGTGTGTGATTCTAACTTATCTTGAAAGAGAAAGAAATAATCACATCAGAAGTTATAATATTCCTCTATTGAAGATGCATTTCTTAAAGGTTCTTCCCTCTTCCCACACTTCACACACTTCCTCTGTACATTTTCTGGTGCTTCTGTTTATTGCCAAACTTTGAAGTGATAGTCCAGTAGAGGTACATAGGAGTCACTTGTGTCACATGAGCATAATAACTAATGGAAATGTGATGCATGATGATTTACATGAGAGAACATTGGAATTACTTGATTCCAGTAAAGGAAGGGGGGGAGCAGAAGACTTGTGGTATGCATAGAGAAAACTTTTGCATATAGTGAGTACCAATGAGCAAGAATAGTTAATCTTATGAGCAGAGGGAAGTAATTATTAGAACTACATATTTGGTATAAGAAAATTATATCTTTTGATTTGTGTCCAATCAAATACCCTTATTTCTAACACTTTGTTCTTTCCTGTGAAGCTTATAGGTTTAGCAATCTTGGTGATTGGAGTCTGGGCATGGACAGAGAAAGATATTTTCAACAACTTGAGTCGACTGACCAACATTGCTCTTGATCCTGCTTTTATATTAGTTCTTGTGGGGACTATTACTTTTACAATTGGGTTCACTGGATGTGTAGGAGCTCTTAGAGAGAATACATGCTTATTAGCAGCAGTAAGTACGATGTTTTAATTTCTTTACAGAAAGGGACTATTGTATAAGTGAACATTAATTCATTTTAGTTGTATGAACGAGTCTTTTTGAAATATTCGTATATTAATCATTGTGTAGTGGAATAAATTTCACAAAATTATGTGATCATAATTGTAAGATTTATGGCTGTTGCCATTACCATTTTTGTTTTACATGTGACTGGTGTGAAGAAATTAGCAATAACTTCATTCAGAAGTACACAAACATCATGGAATAACTTCATTACAGGTGTAGAGACAGTCAGTTAGAGGTATTTGCTGATCAGTTAATCTACAGCATCATTAATTGATTAATTACAGTTGATTACTTCATTGGTACAATGTTCCTCAACTACTTGGGATGTATGAATAATATGAATATTGTGGTGGGTACTGCTTGACCTCTGCTTCCCCTTTAGTCAGCAGTTTAATAATAAGAAGAAAAATAGCTGGTTGCATATGCTACAAGCAAGTTGCCTTCTCTCATCTCTACAGTTCAGTGTTAGTGAAAGTGAAAAATATCACTACAAGGACATTACAAGGACAGGATGAGCAAATTTATGGCATTTGGAGTCAGTCATCAGGTCATGAGCCCCTACCTGCTAAAGTTTGTGCTTAACAATAGCAAAACATAATAGTAATACTTTGATAAGTTGTAATAATAAAACAGTTGTGATGTTCCTGAAATATAATTTCAATTAATTGGTTGTTGGAATAATCAAAAACACATTTTCAGTTGTTTGGTTTTTGTTGTTGTTGTTATATTTAATATACTCACAAGTTTGGTTTATTGATTGTTGAAATAATCAAGTGCTTTCATAATCACAAACTCTAATCATGGTTAATAAATTGAATTGTAATTTTGGTTAATTGATTATCTGCATATGGGTTGGTTATGTAAATTAATCTTGTAAGTAATCACTAACAAAATCAATTTACATAACAATTTACATCATTAAAAGTCTTATACAGAGAAACTTGGATTTTTACTAAAGATTTGTCCACGAGTTTATAAAGACTGTAGAAACAAAGATTAGAAATATTTCTTTTCACCATACAGTTTTCATATTTTATATATTTAGCTTCTAAAGCCACTTAAATAAAAAGCGAAAGCTTTTGCTAATATGTTTTACGTTATATTATCTACTTAAAGTAACTGTTGTGAAAACAGTGAAATATATTGAAAACTATGAAATAAAACTATTTTTTCTATTGAATGACTAAAAAATGTGACAAATAATTAAAATTATTCGTTCCACTCTTAGTTTTCTTAATAATATTTGTTTTTAGTTTTATTATTATACAGTTCCTTTATACCATATCTAACTGTATGATGGCTATTTAACTACAGTATTAGAACTTAGTATAAACAAGTGATGAAGTTAGTCATCATATGTTAGCTTGAACTGGTTTTATGAATTTGTTTAATTATTTCCATTTATGTTTTGCTCTCTAGTATAATAATATTTTGTTTTTCTTACATTTTAGTATCTCATTAAAAACGTATAATAATAAGTAAAATTCATTATTACGTGAACATGCTGAGATGAAACTTTTTTCATTAAATTGGTTATCTAGAAAATAATTGATTTTGCTCTCAAATTTGCATTTTATAACAAAACAAAAACTTGAGGTTCACCAGTAGAATGTATAAAAACTATTTGAACTGGCCTGGTACCTAAGCTGTAAATTAAGTTTCAAAATTTTGATACTACAAAGAGTAGTAACTTGTCAACACATTTGTAGATTTCCCTGCAAGTTACTGGTTTTGAATAACAAAACAAAATATATAATCATCAGACCCATGTGGCTATAAACAGGCTCAGTAGCAATGCGAGAGAAAATTATAGACATGTTTTGAAAGCTAAAGGAACAGATGGTAATATCACATTGGTGTAGCTTAAGTAATACAAGTGAAGCAAGAAGATTGGGTTTTCAAATTTTATGTTCTGTGTTGTCATATCTATAATGTATATAATTCATTGGACACCAAAATGCAAATAAAGGCTTTAAGAGAAATGTGACACAGTTTGATATTGAAAATTTGTTTTCTTTTGAAATTAAGAAATTTAAGATTAGATGATACAAAAAGTCTAATTATAAACCATATTTGATGCCAAGCTTATTAATTATATGTAGAATAGCTTAAGTATGCTAAAGGTAAAAGGTCATAACATGTTTTCTGTCTTGTATATATCCAGAGAGTTGATGTTGCAAACATAATGAAGAAATTGAAATTTGAATTAATTCAATAAATGTTATGAAAATGATTAAAATTAGGGTTTCTGAATATTGCTGTTTGTTATTAGGTGTACAGTTACACATTTGGATATATGTGCTAATGTGTATCAGAACCCAGCTTTTATTATTTGTGTTTTTTAGGCAACTCTTGTGAGAATAATGGATAAGTTAATTTCTTTTTTTATCACCTTCATAGAAATAGTCAAACAGTTGAATGTAATTAGTTAATGAATTCAATGAATAAGTTATCAGCAAATTCCAATAAATGCTCATATAATAATTTCCACTAAGTGTTTGTGTTATACACTCAAGTGTTGTTTAGCATCTTTCCAAACATGCTTGTTTATAGTTTAATGCTAATGAATAACAGAGCTTCCTCATTTACTTATTGATATTATTGATTTTTCTAAAACACTTAGACAAAAAAATGTTAACATTATTTCAAATGTAGCTGGTAAGTTGTTAGATTTTAAAAATTTAAAATCTGTAAAATATTACAATAGCATACTGTGCACTAACTCTCATAATGAAATTAATATTCATTTTATACACAGTATGCCATATTTCTGGCCATTCTTCTCCTACTAGAAATGACTGCTGGAATCTTAGGCTTTATTTTCAAGGATTGGGTAGGTTTTGTACCATTTTTCTATATTGTGAAATGTATCATGTAATGCTTATGATAAAAGTTAATTATTTTATCATGATTAGAATCTTGGATTTTTTTTTCAAGAATTAATTAGGTTTTGTTGCATTTGTAAATATGCAAAAAAAAAAGTACAATATATTATCTAGAATATCAGGTTATATTTTAGTGCACAACACAATCTGGACTAAAAGTTTGTATAGCAATTTAGCTGAATTTTGGAGTAATTATTAGATTTCTAATTGCAAAACTATCTGTTTTATAATCATTAATATATTAAGAGTGGTGTTGCTTTATAGCATTCAACTCATTTCTATAAAGCTGTTCCTGTTATTACTAAATTTACTATGTATATCTTCAAAACAGGTTTGAGTAAACATTAAAAGTAAGATATTTTAACCAAGTATTTTTGCTGAGGATTTATTTATGAATTTTTGAAGCTTTCACTGAGTCAGTTTAACCCTTTTTAGATGGTTCATGGATCAAAGGCCATGTTGTCACATTTGTTGTTTTCAGAATTTTATTAAACGACTACTTTATGAATTTATATCCTTACATTTGGTATCAAACTGTAGATAATAATTCAAATGTTAATATTATACTTTATTTAATTTTTAATTTAAAACTAAATATTAAACACACCTAAGCATCTATTTCTTTGTGTTGCATTGTATGTTGAATGTAGTACTGGTTCAAATTAGGTGTTTCTGATATCAAATTTACAAAGCTTATATTTTTGTATGAACTGCAAACTCAAATTACCAATATTGATGAGCAATAACATGAAATAGAAAACTTTTATTATTTTTGTTTGTTGTGCTATCACTGAGTGTAGATAATCAAATAGTAGCCTTCATTCACCTCTTTCCATTTTTGAATTGGTTCCTTTTATATTTCTACTTCCATATATAACACCTGAATAACCAATCAGAAGCTCAGAATATCCTCATGGTGATTTTATCAGCCATTTTCAAACATGACAACATTCTCTCTTTCTTTTGAAACAAATCTTTAGCCTCTTCATGATTTTTTGTTTTGTTTTAAATTAATAATATCTTTAAGGAGGATAGTTTCTTCAGTTGAAATATATTATGGTTCATTTTGTAATTTAAAATATTTGTAACCATAAAGCATTCTTATTGTTCACTTTTCATGATATGTAGAGAATTTTAGTGTTAGAACTGTTTTTTGTGGAAATGAAATCTATGTTTTGTGTTGCCTTTTGTTTCTTCCTGAGATACCAAGTTGTTAGCTTTTATCGGCACTAGTAGTTACTGAAATAGTGTGCCATGTTCCTGATTAGTATTGCCTCTGATTTTTTATTAGTTTTCCATGTTGTTAGTAGGTATTGTTGCTACTTGTTGTAAGCATGCCATGTTAATAGGTTGAATTATCTATCATTATAGCAGTTGTGTGACATGTTATTGGCTTGTATTGGCACTAGTTTTAGATAGTTGGCAATAATTTCTGTAATGTGCTATTTATTTCTACCAAAACATGGATTTCTGCTTTATGAAAAAACTTTTACTTTGATTGTTTCTCATTTGGTTGTCTTTATTGGTCGTAGTATAAAATGAACAAAGATTCAAGTCATAAATAAAGCTTTACTGGTATTTTTATAGTAATGAGGAAATATGTTATGGCACATGTGGGAAATATTTAAAAAGAAAACTAATTTAAAAAAGAAACCTAAAAGTCTCTGTGACTTACTGTTATATTTGAGTATGATATTTTTATATGCTGAATAAGTTTAATCCAAAGTTATTAACATGGTATTATAAATTATTTTCATTATTTTAAATTTTGACTAGTGAATTACTAGATATAAAATATTTGTCCATGCCTAATAAAAAGTAAGTATGGTAAGGCACTACCTGAATCTAATTACTATTTGACAGAATCTCAACATTTTTAAGAAGAGCTATCTATGAAAGGTTTGTTTTCGCAGCTTAAGTGAGGCGATGTAAGTTAGTTCAAGAGCAGTAGGGGTGTGGTGTAGGTTTTCATGAAGCATACATATTGAACTAAATTAGCTAATTGTGTTCTACCATTTGTATTGGTAAAATGATGAAATTTGAATACAGCCAAATGTACACATTTTCATAAATAATATTATTAACATTATATTCACAGTTCAATGAATATAGGCAGACGTAAAGACCTATGTATTTTCTATAGATAAAAAATCAGGCAACAGGTGGTTTTCAAGCATTTATTATACATTACCGAGATGATCCTGACAGACAGAACCTTATAGATTGGATTCAGGAAGAATGGGTATGGTGTATCGAGTAGTAGCATTATATTAATCATAATTTTATGTGTGTTAATACCTATGATATCTATCTAAAGTAAAGCAGGTTTGACACTTTACATTCATTCTACACAGTTTTTGTAACTGTTGAATATGAATAAATGTTTTACAAATAACAGATTTTTCTGCAAAGTTATGAAAATAAATACATTAATGAATGTAAAATAGAACATTGTAAGCCTTATCATAAATTAGTCATTTAAAAACTTAAATTTTAGTTCTAATTTTTTTGTATCTGTTACAATTCATTTATCTGAATATTCTATCTCATTTTAAAAATCTGAAAATGTTCTGTTTCAAGTAACTTATAAAACAAAGAACTTAGAAGTACAATGTTCACAGTAGTATTGAGTCATTTGTATGTATAAACTAGTGAGTATAAACTATTGTTTTATTAGTTTTTCACTTAATTCTTGATTTTATACGAGCTTTTGGAATATGAAGAATGAAAGTTAAATACTTAACCTTAAAAATTTTGTGAAAAAACTTTAAGCCATAAAAATATTTGTGATTTAAGGTAGAAATTTTTGTTAAAATGCCACCAGTTTTCTATTTATTTACACTATTTCAGGTGTCCTCAGAATAAGAGGTTCTTTATCCTGAACTTTCTTATTTAGTAAAATTTTTTCTGTCATGTTTTACTCTTTTTCAATGTATTTTTGTTCATGTAGCTAGAATGTTGTGGTATTGAAGGACCTAAAGACTGGGACATGAATAACTATTTCAACTGCTCAAGTGTTGAAATAGGAAGTCGTGAAGCTTGTGGAGTACCGTTTTCTTGCTGTAAGAGACAACCAAATGTAAGTTAATTAAACATAAAATGTAATTGGTATAGGTAAGTAACCAAAGTGAATTTGTATTGTTTTGATAAAACATTTGTTTTTGAAATAATAAATAGTGTTTTGAGCATGAATGTATTATCAATTACAAATTATCATTTAATTCTGGAGATTTTAATGTGTAATTTATTAGATATGCAAAGATAAAGTTGATTATTATTTTTTTCAGGAGCTGATTAAAAACAAACAGTGTGGATATGATGTAAGAAAGAGAGATTACGTAAGTTCTAAGTAATAGTTTATCAGTTTTATTAAAATGAAAACAAAGAATTGTGTGTGTGTTATTATATATATATATATATAAATGGAAATATGTTTATATCACTGTATAGGTCTAAGTTGTTGCAACCTACCTTGCAGTAACATTTTTATTACATTAACAGAATTATAGATAATTTATCAGAATAGTTTGATTTTTCTACTTCATGCCCATATAGTTTATTTCTATTGTATTGGCCATTTGCTTTTGATTTTTTCAAGAATTTCAAACATTTTTCTCCCTCACATCCTCTGATACTAGTAACATTAATGTCACATAAGACTTCATTCTTCAAATTATTAATTAATAGTTATTATATGATGTGAATACTTCTTTCTATTTCTAGAATATAGGTCAGTCTAATATTACTATTATTGACACTCAAATCATGACTTTATCCACTGATAACTAAAATTTCAATTAATGAAAATCATGTTAAATAGTGGATTTTTTGCCAAAAATCTAACTCTATAATTTCTAATTTCGTCTTTTACCTTCTCAAAGTTTTTCAGTTTGTTGCTCTTACAGGTTCTGTATTTACTGAAACTGCTGGGCTTTGACTGTCTGTCCATAACTTCTTTATTTCATCTGCACCTCTGAAGTTTTCTTTCATTTTGCACTTGAGCTATTTTGAACAGTTGATTACTTGTAATGAACTGTTATTAACTTTCCTCACTGGAATCTACAGTTAATCCTGTAAGAAATGGAATTAATGCTACTTTTCATCATATTTCAGTGGCTTATGATGGATTTCATCCATTGATTAAATAAACTTGTCCAGTTAAAGCATGATGGGCATCAAACATAAGTTAAGGTTTCCTTTATTTACCTTGCTGGAAGTTTACTTGGCAAGTTAAAAATTGTGATTATAACTTCTAAATTTGTTTTACAACTAATACTCTTAAGAGGATTTGGCAAAACAAGATTGGAATTATGTTGTACATAGATAGGGTAACCATGACGAACAAACAAAAGTAAAATCAGCAGTAGCTATCTAGATCAGTCCCCACTAGTACAGTGGTATGTCTACAGATTTACAACAGTAAAATCAGAGGTTTGATTCCCTTCGGTGGGCTCAACAGATAGCCCAATGTGGCTTTGCTATAAGAAAACAACCAACTTGACTAGATCAGTGACACATAGAGAGCAAATCTTGGAGGATTAATCAACAAAAGTAATTTAAAGTGGAAAGGATGAAATTCTGAAAGCCTTCATATTTTTTTCTCAGGTCATTTTGTGCTGGTAATTAACGCAGGTAATTATTATTTTATGAATTTATGTTGGTAGCTTTGGTAATAAATTGTAGATTGTACTTCAGATATTATTATTATATATGAATTGATTTCTTAATATAAAAGTAAATATTAAAAGAATGCACCTAAATATCAATTTATGTGAGTTGTGGTATGTTGAATGCACCATTGGTTTAGGTTTATGTTTGTGATGTCAAAATGCAAATTCTGTAGCATTGTTTGAATTATAAACTCATATGACTAACAGTAACAAGCTAGAATATAAAAGAAGAACCTAAAATATTTTTATTTAACTGAGTTATGACTTGTGTGCTGGTCACTTCTTTCAGTTTTTGTAAACATTCCCTTATATATGCAGAATTCAATATATGACATGTGAATAACCAACCAACAGCTTAGAGTGTCCCTCTAGTATTTTTATTAGCCATTTTAGTCTGTTAATAGTCTACTGTGTTCTTTTGAACCAGGATTTCAAGGAGGTAGATTGTCTTTTGTCTGAAAGAAGTTTCATGTGTTTTAGACTTAAGTATAGCTTAGTAACCAAGCCAGATAAATTACAGTGAAACACTGTGATTTCAACAGAATAATTTATGATTTTTTGGTTATTCAACCAAATATATAAGAAACCTAAAATATGTTTGATTCACATCCTTTATGTGTGAAATTGTAAATAGCTTAGCAACCTATGTTTAGTAGCAACCAAGTTCAAATATCATAGTTTAAAAAAAAACAATTGTTTGCTTTATTTATTGTTTTACATTTCAAGAAAAATAAGTTTCATAATTTATTTTTAAATAGTAATAATCTATATACATATATAATGTATAATAATTGAAAAGTGACTATATTACAGTAATGTGAGTATACATGCACCCTGTCATTTCAAGTTGTGTAATGTTAGCCAGGCATGACTAGAAGGTCAATATAATAAATATATAACTTAAGTTACTGTAGACTAAACATTTGTATTTTTTGTTTTATATGTATAGAATAATTTGCAGTAATTATAAAACAAAAATAGCATAACACTATGTATTAAAATTTTTACTGTTTTTTGTTCCTGGACAGAAAGTGTTATTTCCAAATTGCTTATGCTTAAAGTAAATGAAAAAGACCTATTTTTCTCTTCAAACTTTGCTTTCGTGACTTGAGAACGTATAATGAAAACATAATGGGAGACTATATTTAGGTGCTGGTATGTGAAAGTGATTTACATTACAGTCGCAAATCTCCAAAAACTTCTCGCTTCTAAATATTTTTGTATAACTTTAGTATAAATACATGTAAATCTTGATTTATATGTTGTTCTATTCAGACCTTATGTAAATTTAAATGTGCAAATTTGCCCGTTCTTACATAGAAAATAGGGCAATTTCAAAATTTCATTATCCAGGTCACAAAAGCAAAGTTTGAAAGGAATAATGGCCATTTTCTGTACTTATACAACATAAGTAATTAAGAAATAACACACATTATCCAAGAACAAAATTTGTGTTACATAGTGTAATTTATATCATAATTTTTATGGTAACTTCAAGGTCAGTTAAATTGGCAAATCTCAATAGTTAGAGTATAGAAAATAACAGACAAAATATAATGTCTTACTGACATAAACCTTTAAGATGTACTTAAAAGATTTTAGAAATTGCACAAATAGTTGAGGTTTTGGGGGTAAAGAATAATTTTTAAATCATAACAGGAAAAATTACTTTACTCTCGGATTAGTTATAAAACAGGCTTTTTCATGAACAAATGTTTATTAAAAATAGTTCATTTAAAAATCAGACTTTTTGCATACAAAGAAACTTGTAATATTTACTTAAAACCTCCTAAATTTTATGAAGATACACTTACTGCATCGAAAGTTATATTATAAATATTTAACATTTTTAAGTGTGTATGAGCTCATGTATGTTATACCAAGCAAGTAGCAAAAGGGTTAAGCATTTTACATGGTATTCAGAAGGACTCAAATAAATATGTGATTAGCTGGTGGTTCTGGTAATGTGATTGATGGAACAGATAATTACTTGATCAGTGGTGGTCACAAATTGATTTTCATATCCAAATCTTTGCTCAATGACAGTTTCATCATGTTTATTTAAAAATACTATTTGGTTTTTTTGTGCTTTTTAATAAATTTGTGTATGTGTTTGTAACTGTTCCCATTTGCTTTATATCCAGCTAACATGGCATGTTCTGTAAGGACAGAATTCTGTGTTTTCTTCAACCCTGCATAATCTTTATTTTTGGCGTTGGTTATTTTCAACTTTCCCTAATACAGGTCTGTTTACAGGAACATGGTATTTCATAAAAGAGATTTTTTTGTGGGTGTCATTAACTGTTCTTTTCGTACTTTGAGAAGAACGGGTTTGAGAGTTCTGCAAGATTTACATTAGACATCAGTACTGAATTTTTTGACAACACATTTGATGTTGACACTTAGCTTTTGAACATATAAGAGGTAAATAATATAAAGTATGCTTTTAATTTGGTGATACCGTTTTTATTTACCAATATGAAAGGTATGTTCAGATCCTAATTATCTGCTTCTCCAGTGTGAGTTATACGATGCTATGTTGCTTCAGTAGTCATACAGATTTGTTTTTTTGTTTCTAATGCCTACAATATAAGAGGTACTTGCTCCTCTTTAATCAAATGGTTTAAGATCTTTCTCTTTTATGCTTATGATTACACTGATGGAGGGTCTGCACATAACTTTCTAGTTTTCCTCTCATCATGTAAGTAATCAAGATGCTTCTGTAACTTTAATAGTTTAAGTTTCTCTGGAAGACATTTTGTAAGTGACCTTGTAGAAGTTGTTCCCTAACTATGAATATACTTGAATTTTCTTGTTATTTCACAAATTCCATACAATAGTATTGTAATGAAATATTATCTTTACTGAACTGCCTTTAAGTTGAGGTTAGGATGCAGTAGCTTCTTGTTGCACTTGGTACAGTTTCAGACTTGGATGGTGGCCCTCATGTCTGATTGTGGGATCTCCATATGGCTTTATATTTGAAGCCCTCCTGATGTGAATTTTAAACCACATAGAATACTGGTGCACAAGGTTCTCTTCTCTCCACTGATTGTGAATCTAGGTTGGTGCCATTGTTCCTGGTAGTTATACAGGGTGTCAGAAAATGAAGATACCCAAAATAAAGTTGAATAGCTATTGTTATTTGAGACAACAAAAATTGAATATAAATAAAAGTAGTAGGCTTGTAAGTTTTGTTTTGTTGCATTAATTTTGTTTTGATCTTGTTTTTTTATGAACAAAATGCTATTAGAAATTTGTGTCTACATATTCTACAAGAGTTATTTCTTCCACACCTCAAAGAAACTTTTTGCTTGTTACAAAGAGCTATCTTCCAACAAGATGGAGAACCACCCAACTTTGCTCAAATTGTTTGTATTTTTAAACCAAACTTTTTCAGAACATTGGATTGGTAGGGAAGGAGGACCTATGAAATGGCCCTCCTTTTTTGCCTGGTTTAACCCCCTTTAGATTTTCATCCCTGGGACTCTTAAAATCATGATTCCACCATAATAAACTAAAAGGCCCTGAAGAACTGAAGCATACAACTTATGATGCTATTTTATCCATTTCTGCTACTGTATTTTAAAACGTTTTCTCAGAATATGAATGCAG
Source organism: Carcinoscorpius rotundicauda (assembly GCA_011833715.1). NCBI lineage: Eukaryota > Metazoa > Arthropoda > Merostomata > Xiphosura > Limulidae > Carcinoscorpius > Carcinoscorpius rotundicauda. The sequence goes on along the minus strand of CM022394.1, from coordinate 115,206,338 downwards.
AATTTGATTAATTTACAGTGAAAGGTTTTTCAAAGACATTTAGAAGTCCATTGATTATTAAAACTTAAAACTTGCAATATTGATACTAGTATTTATATCCACCTCTTCTTGTTATCTCAACATAACTATTCAACTTTATTTTTGGTACATTTGTTTTTGTAAATCCATCATAATACACCATGCAACATTTTTTTAGAAGTAAGATAATGAGACTTAAATTAACACTTTAGATGTAAAGCATAGTTCAGAGTTGCTTATTTGTGCTATATTAATACAATTCACCTTTTCATATCTTAAAATTAAAAGTGAGTGGTGTACACCTAGATTCCAAATAAACACACATCTGTATAACTGTTAGAGATAATTGAACATTTTGTCAGGTATTAACATGATGTGTATATGTAATATAATACTTATAATTAATAGAATGAGATTTATATTGTTTGAAACTTGATATTTGTAATCATAAAGAAAAGGGAAAGAAAAAGTCAACATTATTTCCAAAATGAGAGGAATCTAGCTGAAATACTAGTTTTTAAGAACACTCGTATTGTACTCAAGATTATATTGTGGTCTTAACAAAAGTAAGTTCATTTTTTACGTACGATAAACACACATGGAACATATTTCAGTTAACCAGTTTACTTGGAAAATTTTTTATTTGGAAGTATTATGTTTCAAATGTTCTGACAAGGTAGGTTGTATGCACTTTATGTGAATTTGTGTATTTCATTCAATTTTAGAAATTTGGTGTATGTGTTTGGCAAAATTTTAAAACTTAATTATATCTTCTGTGTTTGTAAATGTGCTTATATATGTGATTTTGTACATGAATTCAAAATAATAATGCAAAGAAGATTAAAAATAGAAAAATAAATAATTTTTATTGGACAATGTTTTGACAGAATGCTCTTTGTCAATCTTTGATTAAACCTGCTGGTGCAACAGACTTAACTGTAGTTTACCAGTTCGGTAGTGCTGTTTATAAGAAAGACTGTTTTAAAGTAGTTGGTTAGAAATGTCAACCTAAGAACCTTGCTGTGAGGGAAAGAATAAAAAAGTTGATAATTTTTAAGAGTAGCTCTTTATATCCTATTTCTCTGAATGAATGTTTCAGTTTCTAATAAATGTATCCATTAATTTTACTTCTGCCTCTACCTCATTTGATACATTTAGTTTGATTATTTTATTCAATTATTTTTACTACTTTTTAAACCTAACAACTTAGTTTGTAAGTTTATTTCTTTGTAACACTTATCACTTTCATTTCTACGTAATCTAATATTTTTGTCAGCTTTCTCTAAAATACATTTTTTCTACACTTGCTGTTGTATGTGAAACTTTTTCTGATTTATGAGTATTAACCAAATACAGTAATGATTATTTCTGTTATGACTTGTTTATTATTAGTTTTTTTCTTTCGTGCATTGTTGTGTTCCTTGTAGTTTTGTTGGAGCCACATGATTTTTATCCTGTATTCTTCACTCTCAAAAGTGTGAAAATTATAAGAGTCACCTGTTGTAAGCAAGAGTTGACAAAGTGTATTTGCTCAAAATGTCATCCAAGTTTTTAATTAACATATTACGTAACCTATGTTTGTTATTGTTTATGTAAAACTAATTGTCTATTGGTACGTAATGCAAACAATAGAGAAAAATCAAATGTTTAAAAGTTCACCATTGTTAAAAAAAAGCAATAGTATTGTGGTATTAATACTTATGAATTACATTTTGGAAACTAGAAGACTTTTGAAGAGTTATCTATCCATATTACTGCATAGATCCTATTTTCTAAACATTTGTATCTTGTACGATAATTAGTAAAAATGTTAAATGTCCTTGTGTTTTCCACATTTAAAACATTTACTTGGAAGTGCTATTTTTCATGTTTGATTCAGTTCTGTTAGATATTATTTGCATATTTGTTAATTTAAAGGGCTTAGGTGTAAGGTACTTGACGTGCAAACTGAGAATTGTGAGTTTGAATCCTTGCTGAATATCCTTGCCCTATATGATTGCAGACTGGATGTAGCCACCCAAGTGAAAAAATATTTGGATTAGAGAATTACTGGCCAGCCCCAAACTGGTTGGGATTGAGTTATCATGAAATCAAAAAATAATAATAATTTAAAATTCATCATTGAGGTAGTTGTGAATTAGTTGATGTATTTTTATTAATTAAATATTTCCTTCAAATGAAACTAAAATAATATGGATGGAACAATACTTAGTCAGTTACACAGGTAATAAACAGACATAAGGTTCAGTTTCCTTGTGAGGATGAAAAAAATGTTTTTAATGCTGAAAAAACATAATTACATGTGTGTACGTTGTTGTGGCAAGTATAGTGTACCCATGTAACCTCATATTTCAGACTGAGTGGTGTGCTAGTTTTTTTTGTCTTGTCAAATTCAGATTTTCACAAAAAGGTCTATATTTTATCAAACTAGACTTTCTCACAACTGTTTTAAGTAACAAACAACAATATTCATTTTACTACTAATGCACTAGAAAGCTACTAATGTGGAATTCTATTGGATCCAGTGGCAAAGCAGTATATCTGCAATGTTAGAAACTGGTTTTGGATGCTCATCAGGGCAAAGCACAGATGGTACATTGTGTAGCTGTGTGCTTAACTACAGGCAAACTAGATCCAAAACAAGCAACTTTTGTCTCATAAAGTGTCAACCACATTGACTTTAGCCAGTTAGCATATTACTTTTACAATTCATTTTGCTGTTCATAGATTATTATTACAAGTTAGTGCATTAAAGAAAGTAACCAAAGGATAACAGCATTTATAATGGAATTTACTTTTAATAAAATACAAAATTACCATAGTAATGTAACTAGAGAACCTCCAATCTACTTCATATAATATTAATATGCTAGTAATGATGTATCTGCTCATAATATTTCTGGCTGAGCACAGCTAATTTAACCTGTTCCTAATGTGACACATCTTTGCAGATTACTTAAGATCTTTCTTTGAAAACAGTTTTTCACCTCTTCTATGGAAAACTGAACTTTCTGTCTATATATTTATATTTTAGTACTAATAATTTTTGAGCTGGTGGCTGTATTACATTATACATTATTCTTTAAATGTATTGCTGTACCAGGGTTCTCCCCAGGAAAAACAAACAAAATTCTACAACTGATCGATGTTTTGGATTATTTTGGGTTTGTGTAGAAACATCAGCACTCACTTTTTTAGCACTAACTATCTCATTGGAGAGATTAATTACATGTCAAAAGGTTAAAGTATATCATATTTTAGATTACTGGTGAAAATAAATGAATATAAGTATTTATATGCTCAAAATTATCAGAGAGAAGCTTTGTACACCTTTGTATTGTAATTAATGGATTGTAAGACTTCCTTATTTTTTCAATTTTGCATCTTTAAAGAAAGGTATTTCTGTCTCAAAGTCAGTAAAGCATGGCTATCTTCTCCAACTTCATACAATTGTAATAGATGCAGTTTCATTAACCTTCTCTCTCTTATCCTCTTTTTAGGTTTTAGATTAATTCTCTGTTTTCTTTAAAATGTCTGTTTCTGGTGTATCTTTTTTTCCCTATAGGCTGGCGACAAATCTTCAGTTGTTTATGAAAAGGGGTGCTTAAGAGCTGGTGAGGAGTGGATAGAAGCTAACCTAGTCCCGGTGGCGGGGGTGGCAGTAGGGGTTGCAGTGTTACAGGTATTTCTACTAATATACTAGGATGTTGTAATAACCTGCAAAATGCATCATCCTACAGGGTTGTGTATCTGGTTCTCCTGCATGGAACTTTAATACAGAAAGTGATACAAATTTGAGAGATAATAGCTTTCATTTGAAAACTACTTTTTCTTATAATTCAAATGATCTGCCTTTTGTAAGATACATAGCTGTAACTAACAACTGATGTTTCTGTCTGTCTTTAATTTCTGCAAGATAGTTCATTGTTCTTCTGCATTGTGTTGTGTATCTTGGATAGATGAGGGGAATGTTAACTCTCACATCTAAAAGACAGTAATTCTCCAGACTAGAATTGCTTGTTCTCTAATCTTTGCATAAGGTATGCTGAACTCAGTTGTTTGATTATGAGTCGGAGTTTGGATTCTGTGTAGGATATGTTGAATTTTGGATCCTGAGTATAGTGCTGTGTTTCTATAAGGCTATGTTAAACAATGACCATGTTTTTGTTTTTGCATGAAGGGGCAAAAAGCCCCAGCTCAAAACATTATCCTTTTGAAATAAAAATATAAAATCTTGGCCATTTGGTTAATTTTTATTTCAGTATCTCTGACACTTGTGTTCATGTTGTTGACATGACAACAGAGAATTGTTAGAACATCCTATAAGAATCCAGTCCATGACATTTACTGTTAGCATTGTTATTAAATATTTAGAAAAAGAAACACATGGATGATGTTACAGTTTATCACACTGTGTAGAATAAGTAGAATAAATAAATAAATTTACTCCTCATGCATGCATCATATCTCTTATCATGGTTCTAAATAAAACATTGTTTTTTGGTTTGGCATTATTGTAGTACCGTTATTATAAAAAGAAACAGAATAGAGTCCTAATAAAAGGTTTGAAATGGACATTTTTGTGGTTGTGAAGCTGGGTTGTCCACTTGACAGACTTAACTGTGTATGTAGGAATTAGATATGTCCAATCTGATCTACCAAAAAGGTTGTCTGACAGCAGGTCAAGAATGGCTGGAAAGAAACCTTCTGTTAATATCAGGAATAGCATTGATCTTTTCCTTTATACAGGTAAGGACTCAATTTATTAAATTGTGAAAAGAAATAAAATGATCGTTTTTAGAGCTTCGTGATGGTGTCTGAAAATTGAACGTACTCATAAAGATAAATTTTCAGATTCATTGCTGAGTTGTTGTTGGTTTTTTTTATTACATTTCTCTGTTTTAGAAAATAAACACAGGTTTTTCAGTGTTAATTTTTAACCATGTTTTTAACCTTTTTCATCCTAGTGGTATTGAATGTTTCTGCATTTATATTAATAAAAATTAATGACATAAATGAAACAATCTAGAGCAAATCAATTGAAACTTGAAACATGATAACCATTGCATGTTTCTGAACTGAAGTTAATTTCTTGTAAATATTTAGAACCTATACTGAAATACAAATTACCATGTGGTATATCATGGTACTGCACTATTGTTCGTCAAAATGTATGCTTCATGTACACTTGTTAGCAGTACCAATTACAGGCCAAAGGATATCATGCATTAACTTACTTTTTTTAAAGAAATTTTATAATAAAATATTGTACAGATACTGTATTACTTTGAATTTAAGATGCCTTCAAGTTTAACATGCACCCACTTTCGAAAAGGGATTTTCAGGGAAAAAAAATGTGGATGATAATTAGAATGGAGTAAATATGTTTTAAAAGTTTATTAACAAATCAAAAATTGCTAATAATGTATTTGAAATGACGTATAATAAAAAATATACAAAATATACAACAAATTTAAAATTTTCTTAACAGTAATGTTTCTTCCTGCTTTCTTTATTTAATCAGAATGTTACTCCAGTGTTTCTTCTGACTCACTGTTATACTCTGAAGTTATAAGCATCTTCACTGCTTCATTTACTACTTTCCCAAAGAATGTCATCTTGCTTTCCATCATTTGTATTGGTTAAACAACATTTTAAAAACAATCTTCTAATGATATTGTCCAAGATTTTGAAATACACTCCACTGTTGTTGATGCTGATGTTTTGTTCATTTTGCCACTTGGTGTTAAAGCACGATTGTCTTTATTCAGCCAAGCATCATAATGCTGACAGATAAGATCTTTGAATGACTTCTTAATGGGACAAATCAAGAGGTTGTAATTGACCTGTCAATCCACCAGGAATTACAACCAGATCACTGTTTTTGTTCCTTAACCTACTCTTGATTTTATCAGAGAGATGGTCATTAAATGCATCCATTACGAGCATACTCCATTGCTTTAACAATACATCAGGCTGACATTTCCATACACATCTCAACCACCCTTCCATTAACTCTGATGTTATCCATGCATTTTTTTGTGCACTGACTATTACACCTTTGCAAAAATTTTCTTTTGGCAGTGTTTTTCTGTTTAATAGGACATAACTGGGTAATTTATTTCCATCTACACATAGCATGACACTAACTCTAACTTTTTATAAATGGTGGTTTTGATTGTGCCCTGCTTTTCTCCTTTGGCATTTACAGTGTAGTTATGTGGCATGTTGAAAAAAACTACTGTTTCATTTATGTTACTGATTTGGTTAAGGGAATATTGATTCCTTCAGTGTAGACCAATAATGTAACATAGATTTTGAAACAAAACTTACTTAATATCAGACACCTAGTTGCCGTCTCTCTTTTTCATCCTGGGGGACTTTAATGGACATCATCCCCTCTGAGGCAGCACTGATATTGATAGTAGGGGTCGCTCTGTAGAGTGTATGCTCTTTGATCACAGCCTTTCTCTTTTCAATACTGGTTCTTATACTTATTTTCATGCATCTAGTCAGTCCCTTACTGCTATTGATCTCTCAGTTTGCTCCCCTTCATTATTTTTCCAATTTTCATAGAAAGCTGACAATAATCTACGAGGCAGTGATCATTTTCCTATAATGTTGAGAGACTGCCTGTGGTCAATGCCACCCGACCTGGGTACCCTGATGGCAGCTGGATCAGGCAAACTGGCCCTCTTTCACTGCTCTCGCAGAACTTCATCCTGCCATTGTCTGTAAGCCATCAATAGAATACTGTGTTGCAGCAGTACCTGACTGTATTATACAAGTAGCTGCTCAATGCATTGCTAAAACCTCAACATGTTTTCCACTATATCCTTCTCCATGGTGGAATTCTGTTTGCCACATGACACGGAAGGCTCAAAAATGAGCCTGGGTACTTTCTATAGATATCTCACACTCTCGAACTGCATTGCTTTCTAGCGGGCCCATGCACATGCTCGATGGATAAGACATCAAAGCCAGAAGGAGTCTTGGAATAAATTCAGTGGAAGTAACTGATACCCAGAGCATTGCCTATACTCTAGGTGACAGCTTTTACTGAGTATCTAGCACTTCTGCCTCTTCTTCCACCTTCTTGGCCATCAAAACTCGAACAGAGCAGTCGCCTCTTTCCTTTTGAGCTGACTGTCTCTGTGACTATAATCATCCCTTTACACAGGTAGAACTCAAATTGGCCCTTCATCGGTTGGACCTGATGATATACTCTATGAGATGCTGCACCATCTATCTGCTGCTTCTCTTGCTATCCTTCTTGTTTTTAACCAGATCTGGCCGGAGAATGTTTTTCCTGATGCCTGGCACCAGGCTATTGTCCAACCTTTTTCCAAGCCTGGGAAGGATCCCAAGATTCCTTCCAACTACCATGCAATTGCTTTGACAAGCTGTTTCTGTAAGACCTTAGAAAGAATGATTAGTGATTGTCTTGTTTGGTTCCTCAAATCAAACAACCTCCTCTCACCTACCCAGTGTGGGTTCTGATGACAGTGCTTCACCATGGACCACCTGATTTGCTTGAAACATCAATCAGAGAAGCCTTTCTCATATGACAACATCTTGTGTCAATATTCTTTAACATTGAGAAGGCTTATGATACCATGTGGAGGTATGGCATTTTGTGAGACCTCCATATATATGGGTTACATGGCCATTAAGCCCCTTTTTATTAAAAAATATTTTAATGGACAGGAGATTCAGAGTTCGTGTGGGTTTGACACTTTCCTGTTCTTTTCTACAGAAACTCGGTGTCTCTCAGGGTTGTGTTCTGAGTGTCACACTTTTCAGTATAAAAATTAATGTCATCACTGAACAACTCCCTCTAAAGGTTGGAAATGGGCTCTATGTTGATGACTTTCACATCTCATGTCAGTTGTCGAACATGAGGTATATTGAGTGGCAGCTACAGAATGCTTTCAGTTGTTTACTGAAGTGGATCACAACAAACGACTTTACCTTCTCTCTCTCTAAAACCGTTTGCATGCACTTTTGCTACCAACAGGGTATTCACACTGATCCTGAACTCTGTATTGGTGAAGTTGTGCTGCCTGCAGTCTCTGAGACTAAGTTCTTGGGGCTTATCTTTGACCATAAGCTAATTTTTACACCACACATCAAGCAGCTATGGGTCAAATATAGAAGAGTATTGAACATCCTTTGTGTATTCTCTACTACCACTTGGCAAGTGGATCAACAATCTATGCTAAGATATATCATGTTTGATTATGGATCACTGGTCTATAGTTCTGCCAGACCCTCAGCATCAAAAATGCTAGACCCTATTCATCATCAAGGACTTCGGCTCTGCACTGGGGCTTTCTGAACTTCCCCAGTTCAAAGCTTATACATTGAGTCTCATGAACCTTCTTTGCACCTCTGCCATTTGCAAGTGTCTTTACTCTATACTTCGAAACTTTGTTCTTTACCAAAGCATCCCACCTGGGGTTTTGTTTTCCTTCCACAGTGGGCCATGCTTTTTCAGACCAGGTGATCTGCCATTGCTCCCTTTGGCTTTCGTATTCAGGCGCAAATAGACGAATTGGGTCTGTCCTTGGATAATATTGCTGTATCCATTGGTCAGCCCATCCCACCATGGCTTATAACAGTCCCCAATTGTGACCTGTCTTTAAATCATCTGAAAAATGTAGACACTCCTGATTGGAAATAGTCTGCTATTTGCTGAACATCTTTCAAACCATCCTTCCATTCCTATTTATACAGATGGTTCGAAATCAAGTGACTGTGTGGGTTCTGCCATGGTTTGTTGTGGTTTGGTGCACAATCCCCTCTACAGCTTCTGTGTTCACTGCTGAACTGTATACCATTTCTCTTGCCCTGGATCACATAGAAGCTGAGCAGTACTCGAACTGTACAATTGAAACTGACTTGCTTAGTTCTCTGCTGGCCTTGGAATCGCTTCATGTTGGTCCACTCCCTGTTCTCGCCAGTATTCAAAACTGACTGGCCCATTTCTCTTTAACATCTATTTCTTTCCAGTTTTTCTGGATACTGGGCCCTGTTGGTATTTGTGGGAATGACCTCACTGACACCACATTTAAGTCTATCTGTTCTGGCACTGTGCCAGCTGTACTTGAAAACATGATTTTATCAGAATTTTGATATTAAATGTAATTTGTAAAGATATAAGATATTTTATCTTAATAGTATTTCAAATACAAATATTAATTATTCTTACAATATGTTTTAATTCATTCATGACCATCTTTTGTAGCATAATCAGTTTTGCTCATCAGTGAAAGAGGGTTACAAAGTTGATATTGTAACTTATTTTTATTCGATGTTTGGAACAAAAAATGTTTTATATGAAAGTTTTATTTTGTTAAAGAGTAGTTTCAAATATTTAATTATTTTATTCAAGAATATTTTTGTAAATTTTAAATTGGCAAGTTCAGTTGTAAGTATTATCATAAAATGATGTTTAATATCCTAAAAAAAATATTTTAGATGTATTAATTTCTGGAAGTATTATTTAAGCTTAAAAAAATTTGTGATAGTTTTAACTGGTATTATATTTTTCATAAAAAGTATGCTGGAAACACACTGGTTGTAAAAGTCAACTTTTTCTAGATTCCAGATTTATTATTCTTCATAAAGATAGAATTTTTAGTAGTGGTATTCTTTTTAAAACAATTTAATACACATCTAGTTTATTTATTGATATGTATTTTTTTTGTCATTCTTAGATACTGGGAATTTGTTTTGCACAAAATCTTCGAGCAGATATCTTTGCCCAGAAAGCCAAATGGCACTAGCACATCTGTGATAGATTATCTACAGAATATACATCCTCTCAGAATGGTGTTCATCATAGTTTTATTAGTATTGCTAATACTGAAGTAATGAGTGAAAAGCTTTGTCTCATGGTTTTACTTTTTGTTGATATTGGTTACAGTTGAGATTCTGTTATAAGTAATAATTTATTGTTACTATAAACTAAACTATTTGTAAGAACTGTTTCCATCTTTCTCTGATTTTTGAAATACTTTTCTTGCAGGTTTGATTTTTTTATTTTTTTTTACATACACATCAGGCTTTAAAGTTGTTTGTTTGTTATTGTTTTTTGTATTTGTAATTTTGCTGGATAACAGGGAGAAAATCTATTGTAAAACACTAGATAAAAGGAAAAATTTGTTTAAAAAAAACAGCTTAGTCACAATGCCTGGTGTGTAAAATTGTGAATAATGCCGTATACTCTACCATAAGAAGTATATATTGATTTAGAATTTTTGTTATGGTCAAATACTTTATTTTATATCTTAAAGAATTGTATATCTCCCTTCATTTTTGTGATTTTATGTGTGTTATGACTGGCTTATCAGTTAATATGCTGATATAATGTGTATGTGGGTTTGTGTTTGTACATCCATAGTTATGTACAACTGAGATGTATATATTTCAAAAAGCAGTCTCTATCAAAGAATACAGTGTAAGAGATGTCACGAAAGTTAATATTTTTGTAAAACTAGTTTTATGACATGACATTCGTTTCAAATATATCTGATGACAAAAAATATGTATGAAGCTATTTATAGCAACATTTCTTTTTCAGTGATTTGTCATTAAATTGGTTGTAATTTAAAATATACAGGAGAAAACAATTAAAAACTGTTTTCCTTGAAACCATGATATAAATCTAATAAACAGAACATACAAGAAGGATCATCACTAGACAGGTATAACCTAAATATAAATTAGTGACATCCAGCTTTGTTTTTTACTCTACCTTGAAATTTAAGATATATTTCTGTTATTAATATTGGTGCCAATAATTTTACACTTTCGTAGTATGTCCTTTATAAAACATTTCTACACTACAACTGACTGCACACATTCAGTAACAGTAACCATATTTTCTTAATTTGAAATTTTACTTGTCAGATTATGCTTTTAAAAAGAACATACAAATATGATCAGTATACTTTTTCCATTGTATGTATCCTTGTATGGCAGACATCTTTCCAACATGGATGTACTTATCTATTTATTTTTTGTAACCAGAGTAAGTTAGCATTATGAAACATTAGAGTTAATTACAAAGTAGAAAGCAGTCTACTACAAATTTGTGCTTTATATCATAAGTTAGGTTTAACTGTACTAGTCTAGTTGAGAAAGAGATGTTTTATGATAAAATTTAAATTTTGTCATTCAAAATGAAAATAATTTTTCTTCCCAGCTGAACTTATTAAATATAAATTCTGAATATTTTACTTTAAACAAAACATTTTTATATTAAGTGTTGAATTATTATATTGTTTATCCATCACTCATTAACTGTTTAAAATAAATTAATGAGTTGCACCTTAATTGGCAAATAGAAAGTATATTTAATTAATATTTGATCTAGTTCATTTCTTTAAATAATGAAAACATACTTGTTTGCTTCTCATCTTGTGTTACTTTTTATAGTTGTACTAAAATTCTTTCACTGGAAACTGCCAGAGCTGGATGACATTTTCGGTAAATCAACATTATTGATGTGCTGAGATTGTCAATTGCTGACTCATAATTTAATCAATTAATGTCATGAAAATAGTCTTTTAACCAAAATTAGTGTTTCTCATTATTCCAACAATGGTTAACTGAAGTTATGATTAAATCATTTGCCATGAAAAGAATCGTGTAATCAGGTTTAGGGTTTTTAAATATTTACTGTTTTTGATTATTCCAGGTATCCAAGTAATTGAAATATTTACATTATGTTTATGGTTAAGCTAAAAGCTTTGTAATTAGCAGGTTAGAATACCTCGAGATTTGAGAATCTCATTCAATTTCCACTGCCAGTAAATTTGCTTGTCCAGTCTTTTGACTTGTGACTAGAAGGAAGGCATCTGTCTGGCTAGTAGCTCTTTGCCAACTCTATGTCTAATAAGTGTTAAATGAAGTATAAATTTTTTTTTTACATTATGCTTCCAATTTATAATTTTATAGCTGTATTATTTAGTCTTACATGAACAAGTGCAGATTTAATGGAATAATCTATGACATCCAGACTTACAATCCATTTTTGTTCTAGGGTGGGATAGTGGGTATGGGGGATAAATTGATTTATTTAATGTTGTACATGCAGACACGGATTTACAAAATGATTCCAGAGGGGCAAAAGCCTCACCCACTTTTATCTTGAAGAATTAATACCTGAATTATTTGTTATACAAGAAGGGACAGACTCAGGACAATCCAAACTTTGAACCCCTTTCATTTATTTTCTGAAATTAAGTAAAAAATAACGTAATGTCTTTATGCTGTCATAAGGTATCAGAAAGAAATATTAGGTATCAGTGTTTTCTTTTAATGGGTCTATTAATTGCTGTAAAACATTTTTTCAGAATTTCTAAACTTAACAAAACTGAAGTGTGCATTAATCCAGTCATGGTGTGAACTAGTATTTGATTATTAATACAATACTGCAATAAATACAAGAATATTTATGTCAGTGAATGGGCAGGGTTGGTCCATCAGACCGAAGATGCATCGAGCAAGTAATGTTGACCATAATTCTGAAATCACTAAATGCATTTCACAAAATGTGAAAAGATTTTAGTTAAATGAACAAGTCTGCTGTATGCAAAAATCAGATGTTTAAACACTTGTATTCAAGATATTTGTGTAAACTGATTATCTTAGTCTAATTAGACTCTGAGAAGTTTGACTGCAAAGTGTAGTCCATGTGCAAAATAAAAATACACTTGTCTCATTGCACACTTTGTACATTGCATTTGGATAACTTCTTGAATATCCAAATTGCACATCTACAGAGTTTGTTTTTTATTAGTGCATGTTTTCTCTGTCGGTTATTTCCTCTCCTCTACCACAAACTGTTGCTACATCAGTGTAGGATTGAATAAATAGTCCGACATTACAGTATTATGAAATACACACATGAAGTTAAACATTGATGTCCTAATTATTCATGCTTTGTCTTTCTCCACACACACAATGCATTTCAACTTTAGATATTTGTTTTATCATAGGTTAATAACATGTAGGACACCTGCAGCTTTAATAACATACACTCACTACAGAATTGACTTCTCACTGTTTGGAAGTTTGAATAATTGTAAGAAGGGTGTTCTGTTGTTTGTGTCCAAAATAGGTGAAGATGCAAGTGCTATGACTGTGTAAGTGATGGTTTTTACAAAATTTGGAACAAACATCTTTATGTATGTTAAAATATGAATTTAGATGTAGACTGTAGTTGTTTTTCTAAATGTAATTATAACTGTTTAATTCCAACATTGTAAATATTTGTCTTTAACAGTTATTAATAACATTACAACTTTAACAACATAACAAATTTACAGTACTTGGAGAAGGTTTTGTCTTCATAAATTTAAAGTAGTTTTACTTAAATATGGGAATATTTGTACAGTATGAAACGAAGTTTCTTGACTGTAGATTGTTTAAGACTTAAAGGTGTTGATGTTTGGTTCTACATTTAAAATTAACATTTTGCTTCCTAATAGTTTTATTGAGTTGCAGTATTTGTAAGCACATGTTTTTGTTTTATTCTGTTCATTAAATAAAATTGTCATATCAGACAAGTTTAGTGCTTAGTGAGTACGGTAGGCAGTTGTGAATTATTATAACTTAACTCTTTAGTGAATATTATTTTTATATTTATCATGTTTAAAATCATGTACACAAATTGAGTAACTGGCAACTGAATTGTAGTCATAATATGTTTTAAGTAAAAGAAATGATTAACTCATGTTGCTGATATTAAAGCATATTTTCATTACTTGATTATTAATATATATGATTTACAGTATATCACAGTGGAAATGCTGCATATTTTAAAAACATTAATTCATTGCTCAAGTAGGAAAACCCCATGTAACTTGTGGTAAAATATTATTGAAATAAAAGTATTTAATATGTTCAAATAGTAACATTCGGAAAAGGTTGTAGGAAATCACAGATAATTTGAAAATTACTTAAGAAAAACCGGGGCAGTGTGCATGAAAACAGGAAGATTTATACTATGTTAGAATAATACAGTAGTTGAAAAAGTTTTATTTTTGTTTGTATGGATTTGAGGGCTCATGTTTTAATCATTCAACCAACTTCATTAACAAACACCATAAATTGTCTAGCTCTAATAACTACTACGTAACAACATAAACGTTCCATCACTTTCATATCTTGGGGCATTTAATTATCAAATATTATTATGGCTGTAGAAATGTGTCACAACATATATCTGAACACTTAAAATCTCTTTCAATTTAACACATGTCACATACTAGTAATAACATATTTGTAGCTAATAGTGATTGGTAATATGTAATATTACAATACAACACATTGTTTGGAGTTGTTTAATGTAACTATATGATTACCTTTGGACTTTATACTGTCTCATGTGTATCAGTACCGAGCTTCTTGCTGTATCTCTATATGTTAGGCTGTTGCAGTAGTATTTGTACTACTTCTGAAATTAGGTCTAAGCAACTATTAAATGCTTAAAAACCAATACGTGCAGCCAGAATTAAAAGTCTAATTTTTATCTACTGAAGAAATATTTTGTTGGCAAGAGGTTATCTCACAACAATTTTCATAAACCTTTAAAAGATTATTCCATGAGAAATTGCTGGATTCAGTCACCTTTATTAAAATAACTTTAGATTAGTTCAAAAAATAATTATTAAAATTTGGGGTGTATAACAGAAAGTACATGATGTCATATTTATTGCAAAGTTTTGTAAAACATTACAAGTTTTACAATTACGTTTTCTCTGCATTGTAAATAGTGAAATCTCACTGATTTCAATTACACAGGGCTCCTGTTCTCTAAAATGTGTAGAGAGTTTACTTACAACATATATTGGTGTGTATGTGGTATCAATCATAAACCTAATTGGGACTTTTTCTTGTAGTACAAAGGTTTCATACTTTTCTCTGTATTATTGTTATTGGTATTATTAATTACTTTGTTACAACACTTTCAATTTTTTGTAATTTAAAGAATGCTCATTTTGTATATTTTCAGACTATTTATTATTATCACAATATATTTCTTTTGTAACAATGGCAAAAACTATTTTTTGTTTATTTTAATAGAAAACCAATGACTATATGATTGTTAGTATTTCATTTTACTTTATATTTTTGGTAAAATTACATAAACAGTTCTAAGAATATAATTCTAAACACATCAAGATATAATTTTAGAATATGTGCTCTTGAGCATTATAAAGAACATATTTTGTCATTTTTTTACTTTTTTATTTACATTTTTTTAAATTAAATGTAAAAAGTGTTATACGTTTGAAAATACTGAAGCAGTTTCGTTTGTGTTGTTCTTATCCAGTCTGTTGTTGCTGATTTAACTTTTATTGGCTTTCGTAATGTACTTTTATAGAGTGAAGAAAGCCAAAACAATTTTATAAAAACATACATTAAGAAAATCTTTACGTCCTCAGAAGTTCCCTAACCGCATAAAAAACTAGTTACTTTCAAAAGTGTTTTTGATAGTGGTGTATTTTTACAACTGTTAAACAATAACAGTTTGTTTATTCTAACCACAGCCTTCCATTTGGAACCGCTTCCACCGATATTCTCCTTTGAAGCTATAGTTGTTCATCAATTTTGCTAGTATAGTTATAGCTTTTTGAAACGATTTTTAATTAAATGACATTCATTGCCATAAAATGTTAATATTTCAATCAACTTGTTATGATTTATCTAGAAAAGATCGTATTTTATTGACTCTGTCTTTCATTTACTTTAATTATCGTAACTCTTTTTTTAAAAAAAATAACGCATACGTTTTCTTATCCTGTAATACCCTGATTATTTTCTGAAGGAAAAACAGTAAGTCTGGCATGGCCTCGTGGGTAGGTGATTCGACTCGCTATTTAAGGGTCACAAGACTCAAATCATGTCATTGGGTGTGCTTTCCCTTTAATCCTTAGAGGCATTATAACATGACGGTCAATTTCAAATTCGTTAGTGAAAGAATAACTCAAGAGTTTGCACTGAGTGGTGTTGACTAGCTGCCTTCCCCTTAAGGGATGATTAAGGAAGGTAAACCATGAGTGGTTTTGCGTGAAATTTAAAATGAACAAAATAGCAAAATGTTTCATTGTGAAAAGAGCTACAAAAGGCGAAAAATAGAAATATTATACTAGCAATATAATTGATATACAGCAATACAAATATTCTTACATAATTTCACAATTGTTATTTGCACACAAAAATCAAGGTTTAATGCCTAGGGGATTTTTGTAGCAACAGAATAGATGGTTTTACTGTTTGAAAAGACATGATTGGTTGTTTTTATTGGTTGTCATGTAACCGTAAATTTGTATTTATAGTGGTTTGTGTATGTCTTGGTAGTCTTATGTTTTGTAAGTTTCCACATTAGGTTCCTGAATGAAAATAAATTGTTGGTACTAGTTTGAAATAGTGATTGAATGAAAATTTTCTCTTTCACAAAATTCATACCAAACTTTTATAACAAATCTGATAGTTCAATTAAAATATGCATTATGTTTCTTGATGTTCAAAGGTACGACACTGCCTGCCATATGGCACATCTTTGTTCAGATTTGCATTTTTAATAACACTGCACTTGAAAAATAACTAAATTACATACAGTGACTTCTAAGTGTTTGTGTATCAAATTGCACCAATGAAAAGTTTCAAAGGTATATCTATGGATTTATAACTCTATTTACTGAATTTCAAACCACATAATAGGATAGCACAAATTGTTCTTTGTTTAGCTTTTCGCTAAATTACAAACAAATTCACCTTTAAAAAGTTTTATTGTACTGGTGACGTTTTTAGCAAGTGCTAGTTTGTTTTTCCAGACTTGAATTGAAGAGTTAGGTTGTCAGCTTTGCTTATTTAGGGGTATGTGGAGTTTAAATATGTGAATGTTTGAGGACCAGGTATTAAGATCTTGGTAAATGACAGAAGTCTAGATAATAGTAAACAAATACATTTCTCGCTTTCTCTAGGAAATGCCATTCAGAGAACGAAATTATCAATATCTAACCTAAGATTTGTCATTGTGATTATTGACAGATGTACTGTGGGAATTGATTGTCAGTTTCAGTTACACACTAGATTAAATAATGTTCCACAGGAGAGTTATGAAATGATAGCCACGTTCAGCACATGAAACAACAGACTGTACAAGTATATTCAGCAAAGGGAAAAACAATGCCTGAAATGTATAAGTAATGTACGTGGTTTATTGCAACTGCAGTCTAGTGTAGCAGTATATTATAAAAGCCACTCATGAAATAAACTATTCCCTTTACAAAACATAAAATAACACCAGTTCAAACAGTTATCTATTTGAGGAGTCTTCAAGTCCCATTGTTATTTCATAATTAGAAGCAAACAGCTATCCAGCTGTTTGCTGACATGGTCATATGTATTGTAATTCAACTGGATGTAACTGAGGCTAGCAGTAATGCTAGGGTTACAACATGGTCGAAAGCTAGTATGTGGCTACCAACACGTCAAAGATTGTTAGTTGAAAACTGTACGGAAAATCTAGACCTAATACAGCAAAACTGTTTCAGTATTAATTGGTTGAATATGTTGATATATTACTGGGACCACGTACATTAGTTATACATTTTAGGCATTGTTTTTCCCTTTGCTCTATATACTTGTACAGTCTGTTGTTTCATGTGCTGATAACACAGTTAAAGCAACCACTGAGCTGTTCCTGGAGTACTAAGGGTGTAGAAAGGGATGATACTGAAAGAAGTAGTTACAGAATATTTGAAGATTATTTGACCATTTCTACTATAATCAGGAAGAAAGTAGGTATATCAAGATATGTTGATTTTAGATGGGTGATTATAGTAATTTGTATTGATGTATTTACTTTACTAGGAACATATAAATATTTTGATGGTTTAGAGCTGAACAACAAGAACAGACATGAAATGGCTTTTAGTATGTGATATTACTCTTATGAACTTTATAACACGCTTACATCTTTCGAGAAGCTAATAGTACTTGCATTGAAAAGGCAGCAAAAAGAGGGATAATTGGTATACATTGATGAATTTGTGTGTGTGTGGTTGTAAATTTGAGGTTAAAAATCATACTATACCGTTAAAGAAAACTATTTTTAAACTGAAACCAAGAAAATATGTTCTCATACACGTAGAAGTAGAGTTTCTTGGAACCAAGAAAATATGTTCTCATACACATAGAAGTAGAGTTTCTTGGTCACATTATAGGTAAAGATGGAGTGTCTACAGACCTTGTTGAGAAAACTGCAGTGAGAGGCCAGCCTCAACCTATGTTCAAACGAAGATTCATCAGTTTCGCAGTTTGTATCATACTACTAATGGTTTGTGGCCAACTTTTCCAGAATAACTGTCTGCACTTTTGCCAACTCTCATTACAATTGAAATGCAAGTTGAATGGAATGAGGAATGTTGTCAAGCACACCAACTCCAAAACTTGCTCTAGTGGATGTTCTATTGCTGGCTTATCCCTGACAAGGCAGTGAATTCCCATTGGACACCAGCTCTAGTGACAATGGAATCAAGTTGGTGTTATCACAGTTGAATAACTGAATGGAACGTGCAATATCACACACTATTCATTCACTCACAGCTCTCAAATGGTTATACTGTATTATGAAAATATAACTTCTTGTAGTCATACTCTTCACAAACATTATTGTCATTACTTGTGTGGTACGAGGTGTGCTGAAATTTTTAAAGAACTTTCAAAAATCTGTGAAGGATGATTGCATAGTATATAACGCTATACAAGAATATGACTTTAACATAGTGCATCACCCATATCTGCAATACGGAAATGTATATGAAATATCTAGCCTCTTAATGAGATCTTGACTGTTTGTAGAATTTTTATCCTGAATGCTGTATGAGAGCTGAAAATATTTCTACCATTGCAACATCAAACCATGTAGAAATGTATTCTAGTGGTGGATCATTGTCATAAATAATACTTCACAATCTTCCTAAATCTAGCACGAGCATACCTTGTTATGCAGTTAGGTAAAGCCAAAGTGATACAAATAAAGGAATGCAGTACAAATGTACAGAGCCTTTCACATTTGTATTTTCACCAATTCTACTAGTTGGATTTCGAGTAAGATGTGTGATGGTGGTTTGAATATTGTGTAGTGTGTGCCACTCAGAAAAAAAAACATCTCGGGCAAGATAAAATCTAACAGAAAAAATCTTGGGTCTTCTCAATAAAAGATAGAACTGGATGTTGTTCATTCACTTCTATAAACTGCGAAAGACCATTAATATATACTCAGTTCCATAGAATATTTTACAAAGTTGGTCAAGATTTATCGATTGATTCTTCAGCATGGTCCACATTTGATGTATTGGTGAAGTGATGGATATTATAGTTTAGGATGGAGCACCAGAACAGATTCGCATGGATCAGGGAGCTACTTTGAACAACAAACTGTTCTCTGGGCTGTGTAAACTTTTAGGCATGGTGAATATGCACACTTCACCTCATCACCCCATTCAGATGGTTCATGGTTATGTTATTGAAGTGTTTTTTTGTGCAGATAGTTCGTTATAACCCCTATTAAATGGTGATAAGCAAACTTTTTGAAGTGTTCTTTAATTAAGTTTTCTTTAATTAAGTTTTCTTTCATACACATTTTAATGTAATTATTGAATGTTGTTATTTCACGTACGATGTGCACATTCAGTCTTTATTAGAGACTACTTTTTCATGTGTATTATTTTATTGTTTGAAGGTGTATTTATATTACTTTATTGAATAAAAGTGTGTAATTTTAATGATAACGTATTGACAAGGGTTTGTGTTTTTCATATACGCATGTGATTCTTAATGCATTTCTCACTGTATAATGATTTTTTTATTTATAAGTAACTGAATTTTAATGCTTGAGTTGTAGTTCTTTGTTTAATTAAGAGAAAAATTAATGTTTTTCACCATATCACAAGATAATTAGTTTCTAAAGCTAGCTTTAACTCTTAACTTGAGAACCATGAAACAGAGGAAAATAGAAAGCTGTGATATTTGCCTCTACAACGTTTACACTGATTGGCATCTTCTAGGATTCTCACATTCCTTAAATTGGAAGTTTACACAACTGTATGTAATGATGAATACACTGCATGGTATGATATATGGTATGCACGACAGTAAATTGCGCTTTTTCCAAGAAATTTCCAGATTTAGGAAGATTCTGTGTAGATAAAAGACATTATGGGCATCATTCAGATGTCACGACACGTCATTTCCTGCTGTTATATCCAAACAACACCAATAACTGTGGCTAATCCACTGCCCTCTTATTTACTCAAATATTTCATCTTTTGTTATTAGCTTAATTACTGATGTGAAAGTTAAGGTGATGGCTTTTGTTTCCATCTTCAAAGTTCCAGGAATAGCTGAATGGTCTGAGGACAAAGTATATAATTAAGTAAAAGGTGTCTGTTATATATTTGGTGAAACATTCACTGGTTGCTCTTTTGTTGCAAAAAAGAAATCGCGTCTTAATCCAATAAAGTCGAGAGTAAAAATTTCAAATCATCTTAACATCTGTCATTATCACGATTCAATATGTAAAATTTAAATTGTTCAGTCGGATACAGCATATTTACATCTTATAACAGGCATGATGGATGTAATCAATTTTCAACTGCAAAAATGCGCTTATCCAATTCACATTAATAATGACATAATGTGCAAAGGTTGTATGAAACTTAATTTAATATTTTATAAACCAAGGTGTTAACGTAAATAGGATATCAATGAGTTTGAAGTTGTGCTAATAAGTGTTTCAATATGCTTGTTGAGTCTAAAATTTTAATCTGTTGTTGTAATGATAAACAGTAAATATGTTGAATTTTTAAATTGTGAAAGAATAATCACTTGATTTACAACTAAAGGTTACATTTTTCCAGTTATAAGGTGTTTATTTTTAAAAAGTGTATTTGATTCTTTTGTAAACTAATAAATTTGAATGTTATAGTGTACATAAAGTGAAATTTTGAAAGAAGTTATTGTTTTAGTCTTAGGCGGACATATCACTTGATGTCACACAAGAGTTCAAGTTTTTTAAGCTATCATCAGCTGAAATGCATTGGTAATATACTGAAAGAATGATCTAT
The DNA here is from genome assembly GCA_011833715.1 of Carcinoscorpius rotundicauda. NCBI lineage: Eukaryota > Metazoa > Arthropoda > Merostomata > Xiphosura > Limulidae > Carcinoscorpius > Carcinoscorpius rotundicauda. The sequence goes on along the minus strand of CM022394.1, from coordinate 115,185,171 downwards.
CAGACCTTGTACGATGATGATAGATTCTGGTAGAAATCAATAAGCAGTATTTCTAACCCACCAAAAAAACGATAGTTTTAAAATTGGTAATAATAATAATTATACAGTAGTAATATCATAGTTAATTATGTAGGTTATTTAAACTTTTATTGAACAGATTAAATTATAAAGCTAAACATGAGATTTAAATAACTTATTTTTATGGCAAACAGATGTAATACATTAATTACAGAAATCAGTTAGTGATGAGTGTTTTACAAATAAAATTTCAGAAAACGCAATATATGTGTGTGCTGTAAATTAAATCTAAAATTATTAGGTTAAACATGTACAAAATCATCAAAACACAAATGGCTTTCTTCTTCAACATTCATGAAAACAATATATTAAATATGATAAAAAACCTTTTGGCAGTGTATCAAAAATGTTAGGATAATTAATTATCTATAGTAACACATGTAATAAAAACAAATATATAAACAAACACAGCAATAAAATTAAATTGTCTGTCAAAAAATATTTTATTGTTATGTTAAACCAATAAGTAAATATAAATTATAGATTTACACCTTTACAATGAACATTTAAATCGAGACACAAATTGAAGACACCACAACGAGCTCATCATGCTATTGAACTATTAGTTATAGAAACACCATCCTCAGTAAGCCCATCCGCCTATAGAAACATCACCTGTCATAACAGTATTGACCTCAGTAAGACTATTCACCCATAGAACCTCAGTAAAAATTCCACTTAGTTCCTAAACTATAATTCTTATTGATAACACACAATAAAGAAGAAGAAACGACTATATATGCAATTAGGTTTCTTTACCATTATAAATAAAGTTTCAAACAGCAAGACACAAGGATAAAAATATAATTTTCTACAATTGCAACAATTAAACAAAATATTTTTCAGAGATTTTGAAAAGTAATTTGTAGTGAAGCGAATTAACTTGTAAGGGTAGACATGAAAATTAAGTTATTGTTTATTATTTAGAGATTCAAGTAAGCTTCTGTTTCATGGTAAATAGATGTAAAGGAATTTTATGTAACATATATAATTTATAAATGAAATCTTATGAGTTAGTGACAAATGTTTCGCACACGAAACTTTAGAAAATGAAATAAGTATGTCATACAAATTAGATCAAAAAAATGAAAATTATGATTTTATACTACTGTAAATTAACACATTTTAATAACACTATTCACATTTGTAAAACGTTTGCAAGTAAATATATAATTGGAAACTATAAACATAATTTGAGTCAAGTTAAAAATCTGTGTGCAATTCCATGGAAGTACAGTAGCGCCATCCTTAGTAATGCAGTCCACCTATAGAACTTTAGAAACAGCATCTGCTTACGGTAACAGACTTAGTATCTAACTGTGTAGTCATCTTCTCCCCTAAGAAAACATCGCTCTATGTTCAACTTTGTAGCCTAGCAACACGCCTTCTGTTGAGTAGCACTCGAACTAGCATCGCACCTCATGATAGCAGACAACTTTCGTCGTCTAGTGTCAAAGTGGCCTAGGAATGCGGTTTCTGGTTTCACTTCGATAAGCTATGACATTTACTTCAAGAAGGTTTCTCGTCATCATCGTTTCTACCTCACCTGAGACAGCCAATCAGTGTGCGTTGTCTGAAGTAATGCCCTAAATACTTACGTGTATATAATTTCGTTACGTGAATCAACAAAATGAAATTGTAAAATGGCCATCTCGCTGGGGTTTTTTTTGTGTGTGTTTTGTTATAGCAAAACTACATCGGGCTATCTGCTGAGTCTACGGAAGGGAATCGAACCCCTGATTTTAGCATTATAAATCAGTAGATTTACCGCTGTATTAGCGGGGGGCACAATGTTTTCTACCAGTTATTTTCTTCCGTAGTAATTATTTCTACTTTTATCATATTTGTCTAAGATCTGTTGCATATTAACCATTCTTAACATTTACCACAGTTTTAGCATGATTCAACCAAGACCAACAGGTTTTAAAACTGTAACAGTAACCATGTTTTTACTTTATCTAATTAAAAAAAGAGACTTGGCTTTATGAGTTATGTTTTATACGATTGAAGTATATTTGATCATTTCTTGTAGTAATCAAAAGTTACATGCAAACACTTGTGCCGTGAAGTGAAAAGACTGAGAAGCACAGTTCTAAAGATAAATTGTTTTAACTCCTAATTCATTATTTATCTTATGTGAATCACCAATAAAAATGAAAAAAAAAAAGTAAATGAAAAGTATTGTTTTCTTTTCATTTCATTCAAGTGTGGCTAAGCCTCATAAATTTCTCGTCAAAGTTTCTTTAATCTTAATATGATGGTTACTCTGATACCAAAAGATTTTATCCTCTTTTGTACCACAAAACCTTTTTTTTTTACATTTAATAAACAGTAACACGATTGTCTGAAACTTAATTACAATTATAAATTAACTTATTTAACATTATTACATGAAATCCTACTAAATGAAAATTTTGAATACTAACTTAAAAACGCTAAAATTAGGGGTTCGATTCCCCTATGTGGGCTGAGCAGATAGCCCTTTGTGGCTTTGCTATAAGAAAAATCCACACGAATACTAACTCGATTATAAAAAAAGTTTATATGCATATTTATTTTTACCTGGAATTTTCTTAAAATAAAGCAAAAATATATTAGAAATTCATTCTTTCGTCTGGAGTCTCCCGCCGCACCACTTCTTAAAATAAAAAACAAAAACAGCGAAACAATTTCTCTAAAGATGGACGATTTATGTATGTTTAAGAAAATGATTTAACATTTCAACTTCAACTTCTTCTGAAGTAGGTAATTCTTTTTAACTATAAGCCGGTTTGTCTAAAGATTAGCCACCTGAATCGAGAAATCTGTTTTGTGAATTTTCTAACCTGACATTTTTATTTGCCCTAAATTTTTTCTAGTGGCAGTGATTTTGTAAACAGAAAATTAGGCAGAATCCTTCAAAGCATTCGTTACTACCTTAAGTCCCGTCCACGAACATGTTTTAGAACTCCATAAAAACTTAGAATGAAAGAAATAAAATAAATAAATTTAAAAAGTGTTCTGATATTTATAACGTGTACATTTGTTGAAAATAAATAAAATGTTCTATCTTAGTTCATTTTAAAATAAGAAAATTAAGAAACGGTCAGGAAACTTTCTGCAGGCACTTTGTCGTCCCTGGAGTGAAAAGAAAAAGCGTACAGAGAAAGAATGCACAATTTTGCTATTAGAAGTCTTCAAACTTATAACTGAATCATCAGAATATTGTTCTACAGAGTAACATTACAACGAAGAACTGCCTAATTTATAATATGTATGTTTTATTATGACTTAAAAGCTACTACTGATAGTTAATACAATGCAAAACATAATGAAAAAAACTAATATCTCTGAATATTAAACGTAAATTTTAAAAACCATACCAAGATTTATGTTTAATTACTAAACTTTAGAAACAAATATAGTTGTTGTGATTTTCATGAAAAAAGATACGGAGGGCTGAATGCGTTGTATTAAAACGCAAGTGTATGTTTTCTTAAAGCAAAGTCATATCGGCCTATCTGCTGTATCCATCGAGGGGAATCGAACCTATGATTTTAGCGTTGTAAATCCGTAGACTTGTCGCTGTCACAGGAGGGTACGCTTACCGATAAATAAGAATCAGTGACAGAAAATATCATTTACCGAATTTCTTTTCCTCAAATTATTTTGCCTAAAAATTATACTTGACGTAAATCAATAAGTTGCATAAATTTTTTTCGTCTGCTATTGTTTGCAATTTTTAAAAGTAATTCAAATAAATGTTTCAACCTGTTTCAAAATGAATTAGGTTTGTTTGTTTAATTCGATAGAAAATACCTACAAACGTGAATGCAACTTTCATTAAAAGAGAGAACGAAGGAACAAAAAAAATACATCTTTTCTGTATCACTGGTAAATGACGACAGTTTTGTTTTTCGTTTTTGGAAATAGCCAGGCATTGTCTGTTTTTATGGGGAATTCCTTATTAGTCAAGGTAGATTTTGCACCTGATCTCTGGATTGATCCGAGGTTAAAGACCCTGGACTTCCCGCTCCCCCGTTTTTGTTTTGGTTTGGTTTTTTTGTTGTTGTTTTTTCTTTGAAACGTCTCATTCATGAAGGCAGAGTGTTAACAAATTGTACTTTTAAAAACTGAATTTCTGGTATCCATTGTATAAAATAAGCATATAAACAAAACGATGTCAAGTCATAAAATGGAGGAGTAGTAGTCTTAAGATATTCGCAGTAATTGGATTAAACTGTTAAATTCAAACACCAGTGTTCAAATATAAAAGCAATATTGGTTATCAAACATGCCTATATGTGTTTAACAGAATCATAAATGTATGATAAAATTCAGAATTATCAATGATGGCCAGAGTAATCTAATAGTTTTATTCGAAACATTTTTTTCTTGAAATGTGTGAATTTTACATGTATATGTTGTGAGATATAAATTAAGAGTACAGAAAGACTTAAATATAGGCTTGCATATTCGATTTTGTCAATTTCCTATAAAGATACTGAAATATAACACATTTTGGAATTGTGTGTATGTGAAACGTTATTACATTCACTTAAAATTAAGTTGTTACAACTGAACAATATTATTAGCAGTTGTCTATTATTCACAATGGTTTATGGGACTGCAAAATAAACAACATAAATTTTCATCCATTAACAACATTTTGAAAATATTGGTAAACATTAAAGTATGAAAATAATAATAATTTGTGCTTTTAAGAAACAAAAAAAGCTTCTTACAACCATTTTAGACGCCATTTGTTGATGAATTAAGTCATATCATAATTGTTGATAATTAAAAAGAAACTTTTTATTTCAACCTTCATTGCAGCATATGAGAGTAAACGTAAATTTTATTGTTGAAATTGTCAAAATCTTTTCAGTATGCACTACAAATTCCGAAAAACGATGATAAATTGTTGCTCTAAAGCAGTGCTACAATACGATCTTTCAAGCGAGATAATATTTATAAAGTCCTACATGTAAAATCACATTCACTTGTTGTCACTGCCGTGATCGAAAGCAATCATTATGGGTTAGGTTTTCGGAATATACACTAAAATGAAAGTGATTTATGTAAAAAGTCATAACAACGAAGAAAATAAAAGCTTACTTTTCTTTCCAACTTTCTAGATATTGATGCTCGGTATCTACCACGAAACTCTGAAGGATTCTGCGATATATTAAAACTTGAATATGATTCTATTATTTTCATGTCTTTAGGATAACAAACACTTGTGTATATCCACAAATTTAGTTAAGCCTACTTAAATAACAAATAGTACCGAAATTTGAGACCTTCCTGAAATTCGAGCTTTTCTTATATACATTATAAAATAGTGCATCGCAAATAAGTTAATGTGAGAAAATTAATTATCTGATTCTCACTGGCATCATAGATACATGTGATAATTACACACGCACATGAGATCTTAGAATGAATTTGCAAAGGAATATTACACTTACAGAGAATGGCAAGGAATAAAAGAGGAAAAAATGATTTCGAAATTAATTAATTAATTAAGAGATTTATAAAAGTAATTAAAATGAATAAAAATTATAAAGTAAATTCCAATTAAAAATTGACTACAAAAAATTAAGTAACAGGAAAATACTAATAATTAATATTGCAATCGCATATTTTAATATTGAGAAATCAAATAAAACCAAACAAAAACTTCTTTTTAGATAGAATAAACGAAACAGCGGTAAGTCTACGGATTTACAACGTTAAAATTAGGTTCAATTCCTCTCGGTGGACTCAAAAAATAGTCCGATGTGGTTTTGCTAAAAAATACACACACATAAATACAAACATACAAGTGAAGTAAAATTAAAACATTCCTCCTAGCAATAAATTTAAGGCCAAAGTTCACTGATCCCAAAATATTATTCAAAATAGCAAACCGAAGGCTTTCTTTTCATTTCTCATTCTGCTTTAGATGTTAATCCAATTTCAAAACCTAAGACTATTTTATTACTGATAAAAGTTTTCTTCGGTTTCCTAGAATGTTTATTATTGTTGAAACTCTCTGTGGAATGACTTTGTTGATCACATTCATGGATAAATATTGCATGTCCTAGGAGATATATGGTTTGGTCGAACCAAATAAATTAAAAAGAAACAGCAAAAAGTTATTTGTTATTTTGAATTAAACACAAAGCTACACGATGGGCTATCTGTGCTCTGCCCACCACGGGTATCGAAACCCGGATTTTAGTGTATAAGTCCACAGACATACCGCTGAGCCACTGGGGGGCGCAACAGCAAAAAGAGAGAATGGCTTGTTGGTTTGCTGTTTCCGAATAACGTGTAAAACTTAATCTTTAAACCAAGATAAATAAAATAATATTAATAATAAAGTATTGATACTCACAACAAATAAAACTGTTTGATATCAATAAAAATAATAAAACTATTTCGAGTACGTAAGGACTTGATTTAATTGATGAAAATTACATTTCACCTACTTAATATAGTTCACATTAAATAAGTTATTATGCAAGCATTTCGTGATGCAAATAAAGTCTCCACTATAGCTAAGCATGTCTGATTAGGTGGCCTCAAAAGGTATGGTGTTTCACGAAATACTTTGTCATCTTAGGTAAGAGTAGATATCTTATGGTTCATATGTTAGGTCATTATTTTTTGCTTCCATTCCTAAGTCCTTAAAACTAGTATCTAACTTCAAGTACTTCATTTCTTATAGCATTTTCCTGGCAAGTGTTTAGTTTCAAACGCCATGTCTGCCTGTTTGAAATAAATCAAATAAGTGATATGCTTTAAGAAATGGAAAGATACATAGAAGATGGTTAAAGTTGAGAAACAGTGTATTTGGAAGAATTATGAAAACTAAATGTATTACTAATTTGTTTAGCAATACACTGTTTATGCATTTCATAAAGCTTTAATCATTAGTATTTAGTACTAGTTTAGCAACACACGATTTTCAACTCAATGACAATTTAATAATTGGTATACAGTGTTCGTTTAGCAATACACGATTTTATAAAGCTTTAACGAAAAGTATACTCCTTTCACTTTTGATTAGCAATATATTTCATGAAAACTAGCTGAGCGAATTACTAACAAAACTTTCGCCTTCTTTTTTGCGAACACCGCGACAACTCGAACCCTGAATTTTAGAATTATTAATCCGTAGTTTTATTGCTATCTTATCAAGAATAAAAAAATCGATAAGTTTGTTTATTTCAGAGCAAAGCCATATTTAGCTTTATGCTGTGTCCATCGTTGCGAATCGAATCCCGGATTTTAGTTTTATGAAAGAACGAAACTTTGTGAAGCTTTAGCAGTATATTTATGAACTTTCGATGAATAACTGATTTCATGAAATTCTCTTATGCCATACCTCTAACAAATTTACCAGGTGATTTAAAATAGAAACAAAAATGTTAAAACTTAAGGTTATCTAGTTTATTTCCAGTTATTAAGTGACAGTAATAGAGACAATGTAAAAAGTTGAACCGTACTTTTTAAGATTTTTGTTCGGCTGTAACTAATAATAAATACTTAAATGTTACATAATACAGCACCCACTTTAAAGCATTAGTGTTTTAGCATATCAACAAAAACATACTATTTGATAGCCACACTTCAATTATGCATTGGTAATTAATAATAACAAAGATATATAATTGTTTTAAATCGAGAACATGAACTCCCTATGTAAAACAAGCATTAGACCAATTAAACAACAAGCAGTTTATTTTCTTCCTTAAATACAAGTTACATAAAAATATCAAACTTAATTTACTGAGAGTACGGGTCTTAATCACTGAAAAAACATGAATAATGTTTTGGTTGTGACCATTCGGTTTTCCCGTTGACATTGTCTAATATTTGTAAAAGTTTTATGAAAACATGTAAAACATTTCTCATTCTCAGTTACGAACACACTAGGCCTCCTCTAATGTTGCTTAAGAGCAAATTATGTGCTACATGAAATACCTCTCTTTGCTGCACAAAGACACACACACCTTCCTATGTATGAGATGACAGTAATGCTCTGTATGGTACATCATCCATCGATATAAAATAAGTGTAACTTTCTGTATGTCATGAAGATTTACGTTTTTTTAATATATGACAGAACCTTTCTGTCTCGTATGAAAGCAACCGAAAGTCTAACACGACTTTCCTCTATGATAAATGAACACAATCCCATACGTATAATTGTGGACATCCGTGTGACGAAAGGGTTATTACATGAGAAATAAACCAGAATTGCAGGGTTAGATTTTAGGATGAAACGAACGTTTTGAAATGTTAAAGTTGCACTATTTTGTATAAAAAATATCTTTTTTGATAAGATCCATTCGATTTCCAATGAATATCAGAAGAAATTAATTTTCGAGAAGAAATTCGTGGGTAATTAATAATTTCCTGTTGGTGCACTTTGCATACGTAACTTTATTTAATGGTACTGGAAAATGAGCAAAACTAGATGTTTTCAAACGTCCATGATCTTAAAAATCACCAGCGTGAAAATTCTGATATTCGTAGGTAGTGTGTCACCCAAAATGTAGAACTCATATAATAACAAAACAGGGCCCGACATGGCCAGGTGGTTAAGGCACTGGACTCTTAATCTGTAGGTCGCGGATTCGAATCTCCATCACACCAAACATGCTTTCCCTTTCAGCTGTGAGGACATTATAATGTGACGGTCAATCTCACTATTCGTTGGTAAAAGAGTAGCCCAATAGTTTGCGGTGGGTGATGATGACTAGCTGCCTTCCCTCTCATAGTATTACATTGCAAAATTAGGGACTGTTAGCACAGATACCCATCGTGTAGCTTTGCGCAAAATTGAAAACAAACTAAACAGAAGGAAAATAACAAAACAAGCGTTGATAAACTAATCCTGAAGACTGCTCATGTTCTTAAGAAATGAAATATGATTTTTAAATTTCTTCAAAAATACTACACTTGTTGCAATAGAAAGTACAATATTATTAAAAGCTCTCAACCTGCAACCTCCGCTAGTACGGCGGTAAGTCGAAGGATTGACAACGCTAAAATCAGGAGTTCGATTCCCCTCGCTGGGCTCAGCAAATAACTCGATGTGGCTTTGATAGATGAAAAAGAAAAGGAAAACTGAATGAATGTTCATAATATTTCCGTATGAATACACCAAGTTAGTGGGACATTGATTTAAAGATATTTAAATATTCAGGGAACGACTTTACCTCTCACAACTTTTGAATGACCTTTCAGATTTAACCATTTATTTAAAGTATGTGCTTTTAAGTAAATATAAATTACTGATTGTGCTTAATGTATCTTAATTATTAATTGACGATAATCTATTTCGTTTATAATATAATTAATTATATTATGACTTTTTTCAATGTATAAAATTTAATACAGTGATAAGTAGCAAAAATTGAAAAAGATATCTATGTTGTTCCTTTTTTAGTTTTTTTTCTGTTAAGATATAAATAAATAATTTGCTAATTCACGTATTTTTAGATGCACACACTTAAGTTGCCTCTATTTATTACCTTTTCTTTTCCTTTTTTAATTTTGCGCAAAGCTACTCGAGGGCTATCTGCGCTAGCCGTCTCTAATTTTGCAGTGTAAGACTAGAGGAAAGGCAGCTAGTTACCGCCAACCCCTGGGGTACTCTTTTACCAACAAATAGTAGGATTGACCGTAACATTATAACGATCACAACGACTGATAGGGCGAACATGTTTGGTGCAACCAGGATTCGAACCCGCGCCCCATAGATTACAAGTCGAATGCCTCAATACTGGCCTCGTGAACGTGAATTGATATTGTTCGTTATATTTGACTTACAAGTTTATTGCACTTGTGTAAGGTATCAAGTGCTCACCAAAGAAGCCAAGCCAGATCGAGCATAGGACTGAAGTAATTGTTTCCATTTCTAGAAAGTCTTATTATTATGACTTATGTGTGACTGTATAAAGTTTTGAGACGTCAGTTCTAGAGCACTTTAAAGTTAGTGGGGGCTACAGAATTCCACTAACCCGTGATTATTCCTTCTTTTATTGTTTGCTATCTGAAAGATATTGCTGCAAATAACTTATACTGAAATACCAATAGAGAGGATCCCTAAAACATACGAGTTATAAGAAAATGTTAATATTGTATTTAATCTCTAATTCCGTAGTTTCCTATGTATCTTACATATACAATCAATTATTTCACCCAATACTTTAATTAATTGTTTAACATTGAATGTCTATTGACTTAAATAATATTAAAAACTACGTAGATCCCACCAATAATAAACGGTGTAAAGTTTAAAAGATTTTTGGACTACTAGGTCAAAACCAAACCGTATTCAGATAAAGGGCACACAGATAACACTGAGATACAAAATACTACGAGGGAAACATAAATCATGATATATAAAACTTGTGCTCTTTTGATTTTTGAATTTCCGCGGAGCTACACCAGGGCTGTCTGCGCGAACCGTCACTAATTTAACAATGTAACACCAGAAGGAAAAGAACTTGTAATCACCACCCACCACCAGCTTCTGGACTACCTTTTTACTAACGAATTGTGGGATTGAGCATACCTTATTACACGCCTACGAATGACAGGGCGGTGTGACGAGAAATCCAAACCATGAACCTCAGATTACGAGTCGAACACCCTAAACACCTAACCACTCGTGCATTTTGCAAGTCGTCAGCTCTTTACTTATCGTGATTATGAATAAAAAATCAAAGCTTTTGGATATACCTCGATCATCAGTCATGCAGAATTAGAAGAAACAAGATATGACGTAATAACTGCTGTTTCTTCACGTTTCATAAAACAGGTAAAACTGAAACGGTAAATTTAATATGACACAGAATCTGATAAAAGTAAGATTTTATATCTTGTTTTAAGTGTGAATTTAGCGAATTACTGAAATCTCCAAATCAAACGTAAGTTAACTTTATAAATCAGAGCTAAAGAGAAAACAAAATTAAATTAATTAGTAAATTTGTCACAGATTTTTTTCAGTCTGCTTCTTCTCTTGCCACCTCTGTTGTGACAGTGTTATCATCCTTTTCCTGTGTTATATACCGTTGATCACTCTTCATTTCGTCATGTTGTTTTATAAGTACAGGCAATTTTTTGTGCCACTTTATAATTCGTTCTGTTGATAGTCTGTTACATTTCTCCTGAAACATTCTGGAAAAAAAATGACAAAAAAAGAGTTTTTGTATTTCTTTTCTTCACTGTATCTGTAAAGTCCTTTCCTGTAATTACATACTTACACCGTGACATCTCCATGTGCGTGTTTAATTTTTATCCTTATGTAATGTAGTGGGATTCTTAGTAAACAGCAGACAATTTGAATTTTCACGCCGTCTTTATATACAACAGTAAAAATAGAACTATTCTTTTTAAAAATTCAACATATAAATAACACATTTCATGTTATCAATCCTGACCCAGCATGGCCAGGTTGGTTAAGGCGTTGGACTCCTAATCTCAGAGTCACAGGTTCGAATCCCCCTCTCACCAAACATGTTCGCCTCTTTCAGTAGAGGAGGCGTTATAATGTGACAATCAATCCCACTATTCCTTGGTAAAAGAGTATCCCAAGAGTTGGCGGTGAGTAGTGAAAACTAGCTGCCTCCCCTCTAGTATTACACTCCTAAATTCGACACGGCTAGCGCAGATAACCCTCATCTAGTTTTGCGCGAAATTAAAACGAAAGCTATCAATGCTTTCACAGAAGTGAGTTAAATTTTAAAACAACTCGAGATGTGTTATATAAATTTGTAGTAAAATAATATATATGTGAATATATTCAAATTACATCATTAGGATAAAAGTTAAATTAATGTTTTATTCATATTGTAATTTAGTGTCTTAAGAATTTAAACTTAGAAGGTAGTTCATAAGACTATAACACTACGAATTATGTCACTTAAGATCATTCATTCTAACTTTAAAATCTTTTAAAAACGACTCATAACAACAATAAAGATACAATTACTGTTAATTCTTTATTGTTTTATATTTTGTTTCACGATTAGCTTAAATAAGTAGTCATTTAAATATGGATATAATTTTCCTTTCGTCTCTTTAGTATCATCGCCCCCCAATGGCTCAGCGGTATGTCTGCGGACTTACACGCTAAAATCCGGGTTTCGATAACCGTGGTGGGCAGAGCACAGATAGCCCATTGTGTAGCTTTGTGCTTAATTCAAAACAAAAAACAACTTTAGTATCATCAATAAACTATCAGAAATGCCCGAGCCAACACCTATTTGAATCCCAAAAGTTAATTCATTTTATGTCTTACTTCGAGTGTCTATATATTTCAGATTTCTTCAATAATTAAACAATGGATAGTATGACTGATATGTAAAATTTGTATTTTAATAATAAATAACATAAAGCAGCTGCAGTGTACGCTTACAATCAAAATTAAAATTTATACACTAGAAAATGTTGTTAATGACGAAGATACCGAAATGATGAACAAGTGCACCCTAATCACGATAATAACATTAGTTTTTAACAATATATAACATTATAAGTTTCTGGTGTTGACTTTCATAAGTTTATAAATTAATTTATATTCCGATATAAAGAGTAGCATATTTTTTATTCAAAGACATTGACTCTTAACCTATCTGGGGAACCACAAGTGTCCCCCACTAGTTCAGCGATAAGTCGAAGGACTTACAACGCTACAATCAGGGATTCGATTCCCCTCGGTGGGCTCAGCAGATAGCCCGATGTGGCTCTGCTATGAGAGAAACACACACACACACTCTTTAAATTACTATTCAGATTGGTACAACTGAAGAATAAATACTTATTATTTGTACACAATGCAGACTTAAATCACTTTGAGAAATAATGATATTCTAAGGTTAATCACAATTTGTAATAGTGATGTTCCAGGACACGTGCTATTCTTGTAATACTTCCTTTGAATGAAGTCAGTTTAATAGCCATGGTTATGTATAATTTCACAACACCACAATTTCCAATGTAACAAGGTGAGATCAGCTTTACACTTCAAGTCTTGAGAAACGTTCACCGTAAATGACATCGTTTTTTTTTAAGACCAGACATAAAAGTTCACTGGAGCTGCTTGAGGGGGACTTGAGACGTATTTCACTATCTGTTGTGAGTTGGTGAGCATTGTGTCTTGTGAAGACCTTCGCTTGCATAACTAAATATCTGTCATCTCATTAACATTACCAGGATTAACTTTAACGTGTCTGTTTTTTGTTTATTTTTCTTTTAGTAAAGCTGCATATTATTATCTGTTGTGTCAACTGAGGGGAAATGATCCCCCAAATTTAGTTTTATAAATCGAAGACTTGCCGCTTTCTCAGAATGTCTAACTTTACCACTATGGTTTATGGTATCAGAAGGTTTTGTTTCGTTCGTATCCTCACTTTTTTAGCAAGGGAGTTGCTCAGATTGTCTTTGGGTGGGGTTTCGGAACCCGTTGTTGTCATAAACATTCTACTAAACTGTGTATTTCAGGACAGTTGGTATGGGTATTAACACTTTTACTAATAAAGGAGTGAACAATGTTTCGACTTTCTTAGATGATTTTGTAACCTGAAGATGACCTAAGAAGGTTTAAAAGCTGTTCTCTGCGTTATCAGTAAAAGTATTATTAACCATACTAGCCGTTCTAAGATACATTTTTACTTCAAGTGGGTTTTTTTCGTCATCACGAATTCTACGCTAGTTCTCTTTCGATATTTTGCATCCATAAAGAAAAATGCAGTCTAGCTTTCTCGTTAACTTCTTTATTTGAATATTTCTCATCTGAGCAACTGTGACATAAAACGCCAGTCTAAAGGTCAGCCATGAACTAAATGCATAGTTGTTAAATAGGTTACTCGTGTCGCCACAGTTCTCATCTGAAACTACATTGCACTGTATTAACATTTACGGACAGTACTGCACATACTTACTGTTTAATGGTTTTGTGATGAATATTATTTATCGTATAATATTCAGTCGTCTTCAAATAACCTGGACGCTTATTTGTATGTTAAAAATATTTTCCCCAAATTTCGTCAGTGTGTTCAGTATAACTTTTTGCATTGAAAAAACAGAAAGAGACACCTAACTGATAAATTATTAAACTGTCTAAATTGAAAAACTAAATATTCTATACTGTTTGATATATTTCTACTGAAATCGAAACCATTTTTGATGCATTTTGTTAGGTTATTAGTTATTTAAGGCACTTAAACCATAAGTGACCGTGAGCCTTATTCAACGTAACAATGTTATCTGTTCTTTCACAATTATCGATAAAAGTTTAGTGACAATCGAGCTAATAAGATACATTACGTTACGTTATCTAACCACAAACAAAGCAGCGTCGGGTTTCAGTTTGTGACAAGGTCACAAGCCTGTACTAACCTTAAAGTTCACAGGTAACGGACGGACGTTTATTCATTTAGAAAGGGGAATTACCTTCAGTCTAATCTGATGACTTTTACCACTAACTCTTTCTTTGTTTTGCCCTAAACCAGTTCTAATTTTTGGCGTCATTCTCGAGCTACACTGATGAATACTATTGTTGTTCAATCGTGGAATGTGATAAATTAGAAAAGAGCTTCGTACACATTTTACCTTCGAACAAGGGACTTAAAAATATTCACTTGTGATTCCTCTTAAAACTATATCGCCACCATATCGAATCGTTCGATTCGACCATCAAATAGATTCTTTCGTTGATAGAATATTCTCATTTCGAATAATTTATAAAGAACGACTAAACTCTATGCGAGTAACACAAGCACAGCTGCTTAAAACCTATACAGATATGTACACAAAGTTTCAAATTATACATATGTAACACAAGCACAGCTGCTTAAAACCTAAATAGATGTGTACACACAAAGTTTCAAATTATAGATGTGTAACACAAGCACAGCTGCTTAAAACTTATATAGATTGTTTGTTTGTTTTGGAATTTCGCACAAAGCTACTCGAGGGCTATCTGTGCTAACTGTCCCTAATTTAGCAGTGTAAGACTAGAGGGAAGGCAGCTAGTCATCATCACCCACCGCCAACTCTTGGGCTACTCTTTTACCAACGAAACGTGGGATTGACCCTAACGTTATAACACCCCCACGGCTGGGAGGGCGAGCATGTTTAGCGCGACGTGGGCGCGAACCCGGGACCCTCGGATTACGAGTCACACGCCTTACGCGCTTGGCCATGCCAGGCCCTCATATGGATGTGTACACCAAGTTACAAATTATAGACATGTAACACAAGAACAGCTGCTTAAGACTTATTTAGATATGTACACCAAGTTTCAAATTATAGATATGTAACACAAGAACAGCTGTTAAGGACGAATATAGATGTGTACACCAAGTTTCAAATTATAGATAAGTAACACAAGGGCAGCGGTTTAAGACTTCTATAGATATGTAAACAAAGTTTTATGTTTTGTATATTTTTATCATATTGTCTGGTGAGATTCTTTGGTTTTCGCCAGTTAGACTTTCACATAATTTGCGCGTTTCCAAATTTTTCTTAGTATATTATTTTATGTTTCGCCCACCTTAGGATATGAAAACAAAATGACAAAGAGATGTTTCAAAATTAATATCAACTGGAAAGACATATTAAATATAACGTGAATAGCCAAAATATTGAATGAAACCGTAAATTTCAAAGCGTGATGAAGATGTATAAAAAAATGGATTGTAGTAAATAAAAAGGGGTGAGGATGTTAGACGTGGGAAATGTAAAAAAATTATGGTAAATAAAAAAGGAGGTGCGAGTGGTATATGTTATAAAAATAGATTGTGGTTACTAAAGATGGGAGATGTAAAAAGATATTTGCCGAAGTTATGGTATGGAGAAGTGTTCTATTCCTGTATAATTGTTGAAGATCTGTTTTCATGTTTTGTTTGTCTTGTGAATGTTACTAATTGATTTTTGGTACGTTTATTATTACACGATATTTCTGTCAGTATTTTTTGATATTATTTAAATGCTTAAGGGAAGGCAACTGGTAATCACCACTCACCGCCAACTATTGAGCTACTATTTTTTACGAACGAATAATTGGAATGACCAACAGATTATAATGCTCTACAGCTGAAAAGGCAACCACGTTTAATAGAACTGGGATTCGAACCCATGATCTTCAGATTGGGAGTCAAGCGCTCTGACCAGTAAACAAATTTTGTTTTCATACCAATCATTTAGTTACTTACTTTTTTACTGGTGACCAAACGAAGATAAATGTTTAAAAAATCGAGAGGATCAAACCTATAATAGTAAGGTGACTGAAAAAGGAAAACAAACATGATAAAAAGCAACATTAATTAACTGACATGATGCTAATGAAATACAATAGTTAATCTCTTTGTACAATCACACAAGTATTGGAATGATGTATAAACATCAGTAGTTTAAAATGTTTACATATTTACATGGCTTCGCATTGTCTGAGTGTTGAGAGGTCAAAACCTGTCTCGAATATGCTTCTCTTTTCAAACATTTTTGTATTATAATGTGTGTCAACCCACTGTTTGTTGATAAAAGGTTGGTTTGAATGATATTGTCTATCGGTTTCCTATCATTTTGAAATTTGGGAAGACCATTACACTTAGCCCTCTAAGGCCCGGCATGGCCAGGTGGGTTAAGGCGTTCGACTCGTAATCTGAGGGTCGCGAGTTCGAATCCCCGTTGCATCAAACATGTTCACCTTTTCAGTTGTGGGGGCGTTATAATGTGACGGTCGATTCCACTATTCATTGATTAAAGACTAGCCCAAGAGTTGGCGGTATGTGGCGATGACTAGCTGCCTTCCCTCTAGTTTTGCACTGCTAAGTCATTGACGGATAGCGCAGATAGCCCTTGTGTAGCTTTGCGCGAAAATTCAAAACAAAAAACAAACATAGCCCTCTAATAGCTTGACACGGAATTTCAATAAACAAATAAGCTCATATAAAAACGCTTTTTTTATAAATTATACATTATCTGATTATAAGTATACACAAGTCTTTAGTAGCTGTCCTTGTGTTATGTTTGAAAGTATTTATTTAGAAATATACAAAATCTTCTAGCAGCTGTCATCACTAAAACTCATACAACTATTGATACTCTTATTCTCCTTGCCTTTGTTATTGTGTGTATTATTATCTTTCCAACGCTTCAACCAGTGAATTCTCCTGCCGTCATCAGGTGTTATATCAATCTTTAGCTGCTATTCTTGTGTTACGCATATTTAGTTTTAAAGTACCTATTTAGATAGATACATGCATATACACAGGCCTTTAGTAGATGTCATTGTTTAACAGGAGTTTTATGGAGAGTGTATAGAACATCATCAATTCCGTGAAATGAAGATGTGTGTGTGTTTTATTACAGCAAAGCCACATCGGGCTATCTGCTGAGTCCGCCGAGGGGAGTCGAACCCCTGACTCTATCGTTGTAAATCCCTGTACTTACCGCTGTACCAGTGGGGGACGTCCAAATATAAGCAATGGTATGAAACTTAAAGCTTTTCTATGATACACCTATAACGTTATGTAACCAATTTTTTTGTTGTTCCTGGACAGAAAAACTAGTCACTTATAAACATTTTTGTTCATTTTTATATAACTTTAGTATAAATACATGTAAATCTTGATACATATGTTGTTTTATTCAGACCTTATGTAAATTAAAATGTGCAAATTTGCCCGTTTTTACATAGAAAATAGGTTAATTTCTAAATTTCATTATCCAGTTCACAAAATCAGAATTTGAAGGGAATAATGGCCAATTTCTGTACTTTTACAACACAACAATTAAGAAATAACACATACTATTCATGAACAAAATTAGTGTTATATAGTGTTGTAAATCGGTCTAAAAAATAAGTATAGATAGGACATTCTTCATCAACAAGTAAAAAATTATCAAACCTATCTAAAGCTCGGATAGACATGGAAATACGGGTAAAAAAACTGCACAGACACAAGCATGTGTAAAGCTCGGATAGACATGGAAACATATAAGTAAAAAACTAGATAGATACAAGCATGCGTAAAAATTGAGTATTGTTGGTGGTTTGTTGATTAAATAAATTTTTCCTATTATTATGTCACAGAAGAGTTTCCGTACTTTTAGGGTTCCCTCGATGTACTCGGCAGACAGACTGGTGTGGCTTTGCTGTAAAAAAAACAATACACACACACATACTTTAAGGCTTCAGTTTTTCCTAATTAAAGTTGCTTCCAAGCCATTGGAATCTTTTCTGATTAATACTGTCATTTTATTATGAGAAATTTAAGAGTATGTAGGTTTGCAATATTAAGAGCATCCAAAACCAACAGCTGTTCACTTGCTGATAACATTAGTTTTAGTTTATCATTATTTAAACAGACAATAATTTTACTTTTGATATATATATAGCTTTGTGTAAGACCCGGAGCTGCGATCAAATTCAAGATAAGATCAATTTTTCATGTATGCAATTACATATAATAGTTCAGTCTTCTGTTGCTTCTACGCAGATTGTCTAATACCAGAAATCCCCGAGTTTCGTCTACTCAAATATGAAAAGTCGTCATTAGTTATCCGAGCTAACAATTGAGATTTTTTTTATTTCGTATTTCTTGTTAAACTTCCTCAGAATCTGAAGTCCTGTTTAAGCTCCGGTTCTGTTAACACATGGGCACTTGAGCGAGAAGAAAAGTTCGTCTGGTGGTTAAAGCGTGTCGGCTCTTGAGTAAAAGTTTAACAGGTATTCGAAGTGTAAGCGCAAGTCAAAGAATGACCCCTCCATACCGAGGGAAAATCCCATGACCTCGGACGGTCCTGGACCATGAATGGCCAGCGTGTAATTAGTATTAAGGTCAGCTTGTAATCAATCAGATAATTTAGGTATTTACATATTTAATATTATGGTATCTACAAGGACAACGCATGGGAAAGACCCTACTATATTGGATTAATGTGTGATCACTGGGAGTCTGCACTCTCCAACCCAACGTTTTGTTAAAGTCGTATTAACATTAAGAGTTTTAAAAATAAGAAAAATTTCTTCTTCTTTTGAGTCCATTATTATTTAATTTATTTACTCTAACTTTTAACTAGATGTCAAATCACTGCTCAGTGAAACCAAAATCACTTTTTAAAATGCAATGTTCTTGAACCGGTCGGTGTTCACTGTACATTATAAAAACAATATATAGTTTTACCTCTACGTTTTAAAAAAAATATCTACTAATAAATTATGTTCTATGCTACAAGCTTATGCTATATGGTTTTCGTATTAAATATGACGTGGATAGCCGAAAGATTGAGCGAAACCATAAATTCTAAAGAGTGACGAAGACGTAAAGAAATAGATTGGGGTAAAAAATAGTGTGATAGTGATACATAAAACAGGACAAGAGTGGTACATATGGGAGATGTGACAAAATAGATTGTGTTAAATAAAACAGGACGAAAGTGGTACATGTGGGAGATGTGAAAAACAGGTTGTGGTAATTAAAATAGGACGAAAGTTGTGCACATGGGAGATGTGAAAAACAGATTGTGGTAAATAAAATAGGGCGAGAGGGGTACTCGTACCTATAGAAAAAATAGTACTCTTAATAAGTGTTGTTTAATTTGTCTTAATATCTTAACAATATATTTTACATCACAAATTTTTCAGCACTTTGTATATTAAAGCATACCGAAGTTATATATGTTGAGTATTTTGACTCCAATGTATACAGTGCAAGT
The DNA here is from genome assembly GCA_011833715.1 of Carcinoscorpius rotundicauda. Lineage (NCBI taxonomy): Eukaryota > Metazoa > Arthropoda > Merostomata > Xiphosura > Limulidae > Carcinoscorpius > Carcinoscorpius rotundicauda. The sequence goes on along the minus strand of CM022394.1, from coordinate 115,165,386 downwards.
AATGGGCACTATAGGAAAACTGTATATAGTATACTGAAAATAATACATAAATACATTAATAATGCAGATCATGTAACTCATAAAATACAGACTAGTTGTTTACTTCTGGCACTATCATTTATTCACTTTCTCTTGAAAACACACTTATCTCATTACATAACGTTGAACTTTACTTAGCTTAAATTATTCCATTCCTAAACAATCCGTAATAAATTGGTCATATTTACGTTACATGGTTTTACAAGGGTTAACTCATTGCAATTAGTTTATTCAATGATATCATGTAACTAAGTTTAATTTTTTCCTTGCAGCGGAAAATTTACCATTCACCACAAACTATCTGGATTTAAGATTTGGAGTCTTTATTATCACAAATATTTATTAGTGAATCATTACCAAAGTAGTAATGTCTTAACCTTTTTTATTTATCCATAAAAAAGATTTTTGTACATGAGATAGCGACGTAGATTTCTGCTAAACGTTTAAAATAGCTGATTATATGAAGCTGTAAGTGACTTCAATATCATTAGAACATATGTTATTAATTTATGTCAGATATATCACATGGAAAAGAAAAGCGATTACTTTAAGTTAGAAAAAATGACACTAAAGACAAAATAATATAATGCCTAGATCAAAAAAAGGGCGTGGAAGATGAGTAAGGTAAATCGGATACACATTATAAGACTGGCAAAGAGAATATTTTAGGGCAGATAGATGACGTTCACAAGACAAATAAAGCAATTAATAAATGTCATGCAATGTCATTACAAGAGTGAGAAGTAGAACACTCGAGATAATAAAGATTATTAACTAATAAAGTAAACCACTCGTTTAAATATATATATGTAAGGTAAGAAATCTTATTCCATTAACTGAAAGAAACGTTTTACAATTTAAGAAAGATCAGTGCTTGAGAACAATAGTGTGATAAAAAAGTCAGGCTGAGTAGATTAAGAAACAGAATGTGATACAAGATAAGCAAGACAGTCGTGTGGTGACAAAAGTAAGATATATGACAAATAAAACAGGCAATATGAAATATCACTGTATTGTAGAAGTTACTCTGAAGAGGTCAAAACAAATCAGCAACAATAGAAAGGTTCTCATAAATACAACGTGTGTTTTTATTAATATAAAATAAAAGTAACAGGATAAAAGAGTTAAGTATGTTAGGTAGATAAAAGACATCACACGCAAGACAATAATTACCTTAGGTAGTCATTACTGTGACAAACAAGGTAACTATAAGGTCAGATGTTGGTTGTTTGTTTAGTTTTTTGAATTTCGCACAAAGCTACTCGAAGGCTATCTATGCTAACCATCCCTAATTTAGCAGTGTAAGACTAGAGAGAAGGCATCTAGTCATCACTACCCACCGCCAACTCTTGAGCTACTCTTTTACCAACGAATACTGGGATTGACCGTCACATTATAACGCCCCTACGGCTGAAAAGGTGAGCATGTTTGGCGCAACAGGGATGCGAAGCCGCGATCCTAAGATTACGAGTCACACGCCTTAACACGCTTTTAAGTTAAGTATTAGTAAGAATTGACGTTTAAGCTGATAAACAAACTCTAAGTTATACAGTAATCACGAAATTAAAATTATTCATAAATAAAAGATGGATCAAGGATTTAAATACAATTAGAGATGGTGTTTAGAAAAGTATTGAACGCTCGATTATATTTGTTTTACCTAAAGAGAGGTTTAACGTTTTGTTTTTCGTTATTACGCACGCTCAGATTAAATTTCTTGAAATATAGTATAATATATTTAAAAGACCAACTCAAATCTTACATTATGAGGAGGCTGGAAAATGGAACGATCGACAACAATATTTGGTTTGATGAGTTTTGAATGCGCGAACTTAGGTTTACATAAACAAAGCAATCGAAAGGTCGGCTTAACAACAGTAACACTGAAATGACTTTCTTTGAAGTATGATTCTTAAACTGACATTTATAAAAACTTAAAAATTTCTCTTTCCATTTATTATGTAGTTACTGACAGAAACGGTTATTTTACACAGATATACTCATTTTAATATTGAAACAATGAATTGTTTTTCTACAATAATTATCCACCGCCTCATTTTTTTTACCGAAATATCATACAATAATGACTGTTACAGACGCTTTTCACTTTTTACCTCATGTTGAAAAAGTAATAGTCTGGCGTAAGCTTCATTCAGGCCAAGCAGTTGAAGAAATCTCGTAGAGTTAAGAGTGAACTTCTGGCTGGAAAAACGGAAGCAACCTTTCGGTTAGAAACTGAGTTATTTAATTTGTTATTCACAAACTCAAGTCTCGAATCGTTTCTTTATTACGTACGTACTGGTGAGGTCTTCCAATGCGACAGTGTTATTAATTATTTAGGGCCTGGCATGGCCGAGCGCGTTAAGGCGTGCACTCGTAATCCGAGGGTCGCGGGTTCGCGCCCGCGTCGCGCTAAAACATGCTCGCCCTCCCAGCCGTGGGGGTGTATAATGTGACGGTCAATCCCACTATTCGTTTGTAAAAGAGTAGCCCAAGAGTTGGCGGTGGGTGGTGATGACTAGCTGCCTTCCCTCTAGTCTTACACTGCAAAATTAGGGACGGCTAGCACAGATAGCCCTCGAGTAGCTTTGTGCGAAATTCCAAAACAAACCAAAAATATTAATTATTTAACAGTGTTAAAAATGACAGTAAAGAAACTGGATGGTGGTTGATATAGTACATAATATATATTGACTCTTTCTTTCACTTCAACCTTGTGTAACTAATTATTCAATTATAAATCAGAGCGAATAAAACATTTCCTCTAAACAAAACCTTAAGTGCATCCTTTTTTCAGATCATTTTTATTCAAATTTCCCTCTTAATACTTATTAAGTATTAATAAGATTAAATAATAAGATTGTTGTTGTTTTGAATTAAGCACAAAGCTACACAAAGGGCTATCTGTGCTCTGCCCACCACGGGTATCGAAACCCGGATTTTAGCGTGCAAGTCCGCAGACATACCGCTGAGCCACTGGGGAAAATAATAGTGAATAAGATTAAATCCAATTTATTTATGTTACAACTGACTTATAAATTAGACCTGTAACGTATGTACTAAGCTATATTTATCTTAATATTGATGTTTGATATCTATTGCGCAATTTCCACTTATTCCCTAAATTTATAGAAGATTCTTGAGAACAAAAATCAAGTATAATTTAAATCTCGGAAGCTATAACTATCATAAAGTCTTATTAATTGAATAACTATACATATTTGACCAGATGCGTTTATAGATTTCGAACATTAAAAACCGTTCAACTACAAGAAACTAGCTTTAGACTTTAGTACATGTACGAAGATATTAGATATCTTGGTCGGTAAAAAGTCAGCTTGTAAACGGCGTGAGAACAACTAAAAACAATGAGCTAGCCATTACGCGAAGTGGAACAATATCAACTCAGATATGAATGATGTCGAGAAAACCCACTTGTAGAGAAAAATATACATGTAAAAACGACTCGTTTGGGTTGAGAAATTTCTTTGACGTAGAGGAGTGAATAACGTTTTAACCTTCAGTCATCGTCAGGTTTTCTTTGTGAACCTGACGATGACTGCTGAAAGTCGAAACGTTGTTCGCTCCTCTACGTCAAAAAAGTTTCTCAATCCAAACGAGCCGTTTTTACATAAATATTAACTCAGAGATAATTTGCTTATCGTGAACCGTCGATAAAACATCAAATTCCAGACCAGATCGGAGACTCGGGAATTGTTTATAAGTTTGTAAAATGTTTGTATATGAATCATTAGTTGTAATATCGTTATTATAAATTGTATTGTTGTTTGTATATTGAAATATATTTGTGTTAGAAAGGAAAATTGGGCTTATCAATCTTGTTGGCAAACATCATAAATTTGGTACGTACCGACATTCAATTAACTTCTAAATTAAAATTAAAATTTCAAGCTATGTGAAATCGTAATACGTAACATAAAAATAGATCAAATGTTTAAAAGCACAAACAGATATGCTTGAAAATGAAAAACTAAAGAGTAGGTAAATTTAGCAAACTTACATATACATGTATATTGTCTTTCATGTACAATTTGGATTTCAATGATAATGATCATGCGTTTCTTAAGTCTGAATAAGATAAAAATCAGCACCACATTTCAGTAATGATTGCTCAAAGTGATTGTTTTAAATTATTTCAGTTTGAGAGATGGCAATGAATAAAACGTTCCTAAGACAATGTCCAAGATAGAAAGAAGTTGTCAGTACAGTGGTACCTCGGTTCTCAAACTTAATCCGTTTCAGAAGGCTGTTCGAAAACCGAATCAATTTTTCCCATAAGAAATACTATAAATTAAATTAATACATTACAGACCTCCAAACATTACGCATTATGAAGCATTTAAGCAAAAATATTGCTTATTTATACCTGTATAATGATACTTACATGCATAAAGTCAACCAAAAAACTACAAACACAATAAAAAACAATAAATGAAAATTTAACTGCACTTTACTTGTGCTGAGGAGAGCTGATGGCGTAAGTGAAAGGTGGTGGCGAACGTGGAGAGTAAGAGGGTTATTATTGTTTGGAAGGGGAGTCACCTTCCATAAAATCATCAGGTAACTCTCCTTCTGGGGTTCTTTCTCTTTGCACCGCTACAAAATGCTTGAGACTCATTGGACCTATTTCTCACTAAAAACTTGTCTAATGAGGTTTGTTTCTGCCTGCATTTTAAAATGTTTCTAAAGCACGATATGATATTGTCATTGAAAAGGTTAATGCTGCAGTTTGCTACAGCTTTGTCAGGGTGAAATTTTTCCACTAAACTTTGTAACTCTCCCAATTTTCCACACATTTCCTTGATTAGTGAACTAGGAACATCCTCCCTTCCCTCCTCCTCATCTGAAGACACTTCCTCAGTTGCCTTCTGTTGCTGCTCCTTCTGAAGATCTTGGAGTTATTCCGTGGTGAGCTCAGTGTTGTGGTCTTCCACCAACTCCTCCACATCATCACCACTCACATTTAAGCCCATATACTTTCCTAGTGAGAAAATATCCTTGATAACAGGCTCTCAAAATCTCTATCTGCTACTGAGTCTGGCCACAATTTCTTCCATGCTGAGTTCACAGTCCTCAAAGACACTTCCTTTTAGGCTTTGTCTATGATCCTCAAGCAATGAAGTTTATTAAAGTGATTTTCCAAATCTTTCTGATGGTTAACTCTGTGTTAGAGGTACTTCAAAGCACCTTTGAAACAGTTCTTTGGTGTAGAGTTTCTTAAAGTTCGATATGACCTGCTGGTCCATGGGCTGAATGAGAGGAGTCGTGTTAGGGGGCAAGAGCTTCACCGTAATGAAACTGTACTCCTCCACCAACCCATCCTCCAAGCCTGGTGGGTGAGCAGGTGCATTGTTCATCACAAGAAAGGCCTTGAGTGGCAACTGTTTTTCCGTGAGATAATTCTTTACACTTGGGGCAAACACTTCATGGACTCACTCCATAAAAAATTGCCTGGTTACCCATGCTTTACTATTAGTCATCCACATGACATTTAGTTTACTTTTCAGGACATTATTCTTCTTAAAAACCCTCGGGTTCTCAGGATGCTACACAAGCAAAGGCTTAAGTTTTAAGTCCCCACTTACATTACTACATAACAATAGAGTTACCCTGTCCTTCAATGACTTCTTCTCCTTGGTGATGTAGGTTCTCTTTGGCATTTTCTTCCAAAAGAGGCCTGTCTCATCACAGTTGAACACTTATTGGGGAATAAAACCGTCAACTTCTTTTCTGTCCTTAAATTGCCTAACAAATTTATCAGCAGCGTCTTTGTTAGAACTGGCACCCTTACCATGTCTCACCACACTATGTATGCCACTTCTCTTCCTAAAGTTTTCAAACCACCCCCTACTAGCCTTAAAGGCATCACTTGTATCAGCACTCGTGCTAGGGGTGTTTTTCAGTTTTTCAGAAGGTCAACATGCAACTGCTTTGCTTTCTCAGAAATGCTATCACCAGCTAACTGTTTTTCATTTACCAAAATCAATAAGTTTTTTCTACCTCTTCCATTGTTTGTGATCTTTGTTTCGTAAACACTGTCGCTCCTTTTGCAACATCAGCTCCTTTAATAACCGCTTTATTTTTCGGTGTGGTGCGGACTGTAGACTTTGCCATTTCAAACTGTATAGCAAGGTCAGACACGCGAACATCACTCTCATACTTCGCTATGAGATCTTTTTTCACCTCTGTTGTGGCTCTAACAACTTTTCTTTTTGGTTTGCTGCTTTCATTATCCTTCTTTGACCCCATGATGACTTATTTAATCAGAATATTTAGAAAAACGAGAACGTTCACAGCAGATTTTAGCGGGATTGTGGACTGAGTGACAAGTGTGGGTACAAGTTTTTAGGCAAGATTGGCATGACCCGAAAATGGTCAAAAGGTCGTTCGGGTTATTTCGGGGGTTCGGGCCACAACAGCTTGATTCGAGAACCGAGCTTATGGTCGACAACCGATACATATTTTTCTCAAACAATATGTTCGAAAACCGAATTGTTCGAGAAGGGAGTCGTTCGGAAACAGAGGTACCTCTGTATATGAAACAAATCGTTTATTGATATTAAATCTTAATCTTAGTACTACAATCAGATAAACGTGATAGTGCCCTAAAATGTATAACTAGTTTAAAATAATAATATTATGATTACAGAATGTTACAGAAGTACAAATATTCTATGTATTAAGTGACAGTTCATTTCCTTATGGTAATAAAAGCTAGATTCAATTTTGAACTAAACGTTCACTAAAACTGAGAGAAACTACTTTCAAACTAACAAATCTGTGTTTTACAAAATGGATAATTAATAGAATTAAAAAGCACATTTATGATTAATTAATATCGTATGAGTAATTGTACTATAGATAACATTTTAACAATTAAATAAAAATTATTTTAGTTTACAAACGTACCTTGTGATTTCACTGTTAAAACCTGTAACCTTATCGTCAATATAACGTTTCAAAGAACTTGTTTTCCTTACAGATCAGTGGTGAATAGGGACCACGCCGAATTTCATTATGATCCTTTTCTTTTACAAATAAAGTTCATCCATCTATCATATATCAAATATTTTTCCGTAATACTTTTTATCTATATCATACGTTATTTATGTTCCATTTGATACACTGCTAAAAAAATTAAATAATAGTCAAATAGCTATTACAAGGTTAAACCCAGTGAGTAAAATTAAGATATTTATTACATATATTCATCAAATGCCTGATTTACATAAAGGTGAAATGAGAAAGGATTTTTTGTTGGATTTCGCCTGAAACAGCACAAGCCATCCATGATTTCCAAGTGTTAGAAGGAAAACAATAGTGGATCCTCGCATCATTCTTCATAGTTGGATTATGCAGTCTTTCTTACGACGTACCCAGGACCCGAAAGTGTCTAGTGCAATTTTTTGAGGGAAAGGATCGGTAATGGGACCCAAACAACGGATCTCAGCTCCATCGTCCGTTCCCGCTGGCACTCATTTGACACCTGGAAGAGAGAACAACGATTTTTTTGAAAAATTTGGTTTGTTTCTGCCAAAATTCCAATTACTCTTTAATTACTTTGTTCAGTATACATTCCATTAAACACGCATATTGCACTTCTTATCTCATAAAGTTATAAACTCTGACTTCCTGTTTATGTAAGACCAAGGCTGCTCCTACGTATACTATTTACAATCTTATCTATGTATCTAAATAAGCTACATTTTTTCATTCTCATGCGTTTTACACATACCTTTCTTCTCATCAACGTAACACTTACAAACCACATTTTTTATTCCTTATATAAAACATAATTTCTGTTTCCTCGTGTGATTTTTCATATTCATAATTGTTATAGAACACATTTCTTAATAATATATTATGTTACACAAAGGTCGAGGATGTTACATTAAGACAATTTTGGAGGACCAGCCCGTCAATGCAGTTTGTGTCGTCATATTTGGTCGTGCTCTACAGAACGACCGTTCATTCTGATACTAGCCTCATCTTCATCATGATGTCTCCTTCTCAGGACCTACCTCTTCTTCGTTGTAGCTCTTTATAATCATTGTCGTCTACAAAGACGATAATTTCCCAGCGCTCATTTTCTCTAAAAGCGATCGATTACCGATGGTATCAAAATACGTACATAGCAGTTTATTTTCATTATAATTATATTTTGTACTAAACTGCATTGGATTAGACGAGCTTCAAGTATCTACCTCACTTATAAAAATATAATTCATTTTGACCTGCAATACAAATACACGAAACTAAGATAATTTCCTTGTAATAATAGCCAAGAATAATATATTCGTCACCTCCTGTTGCTTTACCTTATCTCTTTCGATGAATGAGATAAGTATATTTTTCCTTTTCTTCTTTCTTTTTTTCATTTCTATTGATGTCTTCAATTTTGTTGGTGAATTATGAAAATCGTTTCACGACACGTTATTGCATGTCACCATCAGTGAACGTGAAGCTAAGCTCCTGAAACAAAAAGCTGATGTCCTTGACGGTATGGTAATACAATTAAATAGAGCAGGCCGAAAAGTGTGCAAGAGACCTTCTATAACTAAACATCTTGTGGTTTTGTCCAATTCTGCATATCACTCGTTGACTTCAGCCGCTCAACACCGACATGGTTCCTCTGGTAAGCGAAAAACCCACGTGCACATGCGCGTGGTTTTATTTATTAGCCTTGTAGACTTACGGAAAAACTAATTGAACTGAATAAGATATACTTTTTCTAGGGCAATAGAAAACGTGATTTTTTTCACAACTTTTTATTTCATATCTGTTTTTATGGATTTTCCTCTTGAATAGTGATACAGTTACTTCCCATCACTAATTTCTATTCTCTATGTTTGTATTTGGTATTCGTCACTCAAAAGCTTTGTGATTTTTACATTTTTACTTTCGCTAAAACTGCTTTCCCCCTTACGTAGGTTTCTATAATCATGGTGGGTAGAGTACAAAGAGCTTATTGTATAGCTTGCTGTTTAATTACTAACGTACAAACTACGAATATAAGCTTCTGAAACATATATTTATTCATATATATATTGCAGATATAAAAACTGATAAATAAACAAAACTGTCCATCCTGTTAAACAAATTATTTAAAAAAAGTATAAATCAGACTTATTCATGTTGTTTAACATGACGTGTTAGTACTGATATATATATATATATATACATTTGTTTTGAGAGTATGTAATACACAGTTTGCATATTTTTAACATAATGTTGTAATAATGACGGATTTTTATCGAAAAGTGTTTATAATACTGTTATTCGATTGTTCAGGATTAGTGTGATAATAGTGTTAGATATTTTTACTGAACGCTATGTATAACATAGTTTTCTATATTATTCACCATTAGTGTGGTAATGACTTTGATAGTTTTATTAAACGTACTGTGTAATATAGTTAGTCGTATTGCTTATTATTAGTGGGGTAATAGTGTTAGATATTTTTACTGAACGCTATGTATGAGACAGTTTTGTATATTGTTCACTATTAGCATTACCACACTAATAATTACCACAGTTTTCAATATTGTTCTGTATTACTACGGTAATGCTTTATATAGTGTTATTGAACATTCTATATGATATAGTAGTTATTCGTATTGTTTACTGTTAGTGTGGTTTCATTTTGTATGCTTTTTCTGCATCTTGTTTCCTTCTTTTTACACTGTTAAACGCTTTGCCATGCATATATAGAGATTTCATTTAATTAATGTTTTTCGTATATATTGCTGAAAGATAATCTATAATTTTTGCTTAGCTCAAAAATCGTATTTATTTCATATTACCGTAATCTTATATTAAACAGATACTATTACACGTACTATAAAATTTACTTATGTTACAATCACATGATAGACGAAATTATTAAGTGATGCATATTGAATTTATTAATACTAAAAAAATGAAGAGGACATAAATACTTTCATACTCTTTACCTTTATTACTGAACAGGACAAAAGAAAGTATTTCTTGTACACTTAAACGTCGTTGTACATTTTACTTGACCTGGTTCGGCCAGATGGTTAAGTACTCGACTCCTAAGCCGAGGGTTGTGGGTTTGAATCCCCGTCACACCAAACATGCTTCCCCTTTTAGCATAGTTGTAGGGACGTTATAATGTGATGGCCGATCCCTCTATTCGCTGATAAAAGAGTAGCCCGAGAGTTGGCGGTGGGTGTTGATGACTAGCTGTCTCGGGAAGGCACTTATGCTACGAAATTAGGGACGACTAGCGCAAATAGCTCTGGTGTAGTTTTGCGCGAAATTCAAACCAAACGTTCTACTAAAAATGTGGATGCACGATAAATTATTATTACTTTGTTTTAGAGATAAAATAAATAACCTAGTATTTCTTAAGTGGTGGAGACAAAAATCTGTTTAATTTTATGTTATCTAAACACCGTGTATTAGATATAACATTGTAGTTACTTATTTAGTATTATTTTAAATTAACAATATATATTTTAAAATGCATTGACTGTTTTTCATTTCGGCTATCTCTTTATACTAGTAATATACGAAAGTTATCTGTTCTACGAAACATTTGTTAAACTATTTAATGTTTTTCGCTGTTTATCTTTAGTTCTTTCTGAGGAATAAATAAAACAACTTGAATCTAGAAATAAATTTCATACTTTCGTTTATTTTACATTGATGGAATTTTGTTTTGCTTAGCTTTATTACTGTGGAATAAAAATATTACTTTTTATTGTTAATGTTTCATAAGGACATTTCATCATATTAACCGAAAATTTATTTTGTAAGTAAAAACAACGAATCATTAATCATACTTTATGTTACATTACCCAGGAAAGAATAACTCATTGTTGTACATAGAAAATAAATAACTGATTATACTTGCCATTAGCCTTAGGCCTATTATAATTTTAACTCCACATTCTTTACCTAATCCCATAGGGATTTCTAAGGATAAGAAGAGTTTAATATAAACCACAATAGCGATTCTTAATAGGATTCGCCTTGGAATTTCACAAATATTCTGACAGGGCATAGGGAAAAATCATTTAAAAAGCAGACTGATTCTTGGAATAAGGCTTAAGGCCTTCTAGTTCAGTGGCTAAGGCTGCTAAAATATTAGTAATAATATAAACGTTGATTTTTCTAATTGTTAGGCAAAAATTGTCCATTTGTTCTTCATATTATTATTATTACTTACATTATTTTTGTTTCACAAGCCTACAGAAGAAACGGCTATGAATATCTTATTCAAACGTGAGTAAACCTACCATAAAAACTTCTAGAGAGATTTTGTCAGGATTTTCATCCCTACCGGCCAAGTTGCTTTCCGAAACCATTCAAACACTAAAGCCTAAAGTAACAACATGGCTTGGTATATTGCGCTAAATTCTATGCACGGCTACTAAACTAACATCTGTTAAGGTTGTACGGCTACATAAATTTTAAGTTGATTTTGAAAGTCAACATTTCCACCCCTTCAAAATTTTTTAAGATCTTCTTCGCTACCAGTTTAAGCTTTACAAAACCATTCTAACAAAAATGTAGAAGCAAATTCAGTTCATTATAATAGTTGCAAATGCTCTGTTTTATACAAGTAAAAAACATTAAGTTTTATTATAGTGAATAATGCTTACATTTATAACAGTGTCTCCAGTCTTATTATTGATTATACTTTTACAAGCCACTACAGCAAAACCGACCATGACTGTTTTACTGAAACCTAATTATGTCATAGAATTGTTTGAAAATTAAATCAATCGTTTTTGTTTCATTGTCCTAAAGAATTTCTTGCCGCGATTGAAAATTTCAGGTGTTTCACTAATGCACATTAATTGGAAAATAATTTGTGCATTGATTGAAAACTACTACATTGAGGATTCAACATTTCTCGAATTCTCTGGTCTTCATTGTTTATCTAGTTTGCTGTTATACTATGTCTCTACGTGGTTTTCTGTGACCATTTCAGTGGGTTTTCTAACAGTAGACGGTTATCATAGTAGATTCTTCTACTCTTACTAGTAGTGATTTAGTCTACTGATTTTCGTACTTCACTGAAATAGTGAGAGCATAGTTTAATATTATCATTATTTTATTAGTAGTATTTTAGTTTCGCAAACCCACAGAAAAATCATTTGGATATTTTACACCAAAACCTAAAGAATTATACTATATGAAAAGCTACGAATGTCCATAACCTATTTGAAAATTTGATTTTTTTTTTATTGAAAGTGAATTTATGTGGCGGTAAATGAATAAATGCAACATATGAGAGCTTGGCGTGAGCGACTTACTTTGTACTTCTCGTTAAACGCAGGTGGTTAAGATATTTGACTCACCATCTGAGGGTCACGGTTTCGAATCCCCGTCACACCAAATACAATCGCTTTCTCAGCCATGGGGACGTTTTATTGTCTTAGTCATTCTCATTATTAATTGGTAAAAGAGTAGCCCAAGGATTTTCGGTGAGTTGTAAAGACTAGCTACCTTCCTCTAGTGTTACACTGCTAAATCAGAGAAGGCTAGCGCAGACAACCCTGGTGTAGCTTTGCGTGAAATTCAAACCATCGTCAAAAAAGTACAGAAACAAGTTGAATCAAAAAGCAAACACTACATTTTGAAGCCTACAACTAAGGGCTTGTAAAAAAAGGAAACAAACTAGGCTGGAAATAGTGCTCACATAATTTTCTGAGACTACAAATCGCTCTTTTGGCTCCAATAAAACTGATAACTATTTTAGACACAGAAAGGCTTGAAGATATTTCAACTTTTCATGTAACTAATTTCTGTTGTTTTTATTGCTATATTTTAACACTACGTTATGTATTCACTCCCTTATATTTTTGTCACTGTGTCTCCTGTATTCATAGTATTTTGAATAGTATTCCTGTATTTTGAAATACTACTATATAATCTTCTTCTTGGCAATTTTTTAAAGGAGGAAATAAATAACACAGTCTTAAAAATATAAGACTTAATACTAATGCCTTTTGATAAGTGTAATTAATTATAACTATGTTTCGTCAGCTTAAAAACGACGTTCACAGCATAACAAGAATGTAACACTCTTTAACTGATTGTGTCTTTTATATTTTCAAAGAATATAAAAATATGGGTTTCTGTAGTTGTTGATTATATTTTCTTAAATTTCTGTATAATTGAAAGATTATTCATTATTTTTATCTTAATATTTTGCCTTGTCACAAAGTAAAAATAATGAGTTATTGTCTTTAATGGTTGTATTTTCTTTATGCTGTTATAAAGCTGAAATAAATAAAACACTTATTATATCAAAATATAATCATATGCTATTTCTCTCACTAGTACTTTTCCTTACATTTATATAGATTAAAGAGAAAGTTATTTTTAAATGAACATTTAATGCATTGTAGTAGACTGGAATAAACAAGTTATCGTTCTTACTGGTACTGATTTCTTATTGTTATGAGTGACAGCAAAATATATGTCAAATACATTATATCTGTTATATCTAATGTTTATTAGGGCAGCTGGGACACAAGAGTAGCTAAGAAGTAACTGTTATGTCCGTTGATTAATAGTTTTTTCACTTAGTTTTATAGACGTGAAAAATCTATCTTTATTTCTATAGTAACGCTTTCCTAGGTATTTCTACGCATCAAAATACGAATTATTATGCTTGCTGGTAATGGTTTTATACAATACAGCATTTTATTTTTTAAAGCTATATTTTTTTCTTTCCTGCAGTGAAGTAGTCAGGGTAATATACATCATAATGATGTTACAATATTGGTGTTACAATAAGCCAGTTTTTTTGGGTTTTTTGACAAATACAAATTGCATTCACTCTTACATTTTTGATATTCTCAGATGGGCTTTTGGTCATTAGCGTAATCTGTAAGTCTGCGGAATAACAAGAGGTCATATAGGAAGTGTATCACAGAGCAAACGTGTATTATCTTGCTACAACTGAGTTCCAAGCAAAGAAAGAAACTAGACACAGTATAAAATATAATGAAACAATATTTAAGTCAAGACGAATGTGTTTTATGGTGCTTTTACTGGAGAGAACACTCAATAAAGATGTAAAAGTATATTTACATTCTATGCTTAGAAAATATAGTATTATATGTATATGAAACTATAATGTCTTATTTATCAGGATTAATTCGATAAACACTGTTATTTCGAATTAAGGAAAGGCGTTTCTCCACGGTATCACCTCACGTACTATTGAGCTTATAACTCCTATAGAATATAACAACTTTGCAAAAATATCTTTCTTAGAGAACTAATTTTTAGCTCAGTACAATAGGAAACTATAGTGAAAATAAAAATGTGCTACTTTGTTGAATAATGTTCTGTGTTAAAATTACATCCTACAAATTACTTACATTTATGAAAATTTGAAGCATTTTGTATTAAATAAGGGAGTAAAAACACATAGTATGGCTGCACGCTATACATTATCTCATATATTTTAAATTTCCTGCATTAACCATTAGTTTTCAAGTAGAATATTAAATATTTATAGTTACCAATAACAAGTAAAACCTACCTGAGAATTATTGTTCCATTTTCTAACTTACTTTAAATAAGATGATACATTTTGTTACTCCTACTCCCGTTTTACCTGACCAGGTGCACGTGTGACATGGTTGACATGTTTATTGCTTGTAACTTCCCTTGAAAGGGACTAGTGTATACTTGTGGTTTCACTTGTTCAGTATTTCCTCATGATATCCATCTCGTAATATTACAAAACTATTTCAAATTTTTACTTGGTATCATAATCTGGTTTTCTCATGTATATGGACTGGATTTTATTTAGTGGGTGTCTGTGAGTTGTTGGCGATAAATTTCAACAATATACAAACAGACCAAAATTCACTTATTTTTAAATAGTATATTAAAATAAGTCAAATCTACATGAAAATATTTATTACACTGTTGCTTATCATAATTGTATGCAGACCTTTAAATAATTATCTCTTTCTCGTCACAGTCCACACACGATGGTTGGATTACTTTAGAACTGTTTTCACTGTACAAGCTGTGATAATTGCACTTTAAAAATCGCCACTACTTGCTCTTTATGCCTGAACTTAGAATAACATAGTATAAATTTATATACTTAACTCGAACTACAATTTATACGCGTATTTATAGAATAAGGCCTAGAAAGCTCTATACAACAGTTACGATTTGCGCATAGTTACGTAAACAAAACTGAGGAAATTATCGCTTCTAAAAATAACTAAATTTAACACTTATGCTATGCTTAATAAGCCATGTGAACCATAGCACTTGCATTAACTTGAAAAATCGTGCATGCCTAACAGATTTAGTGTTATTTAGCTTTAAGGAAGAAAACCTTAATCTATAATGCATGTTTGTTTTTGAGATTCGTGCAAAGTCTCGTGAGTGCTATTTGCGATAGCTGTCCCAAATTTAACAGTGTAAGATTGCAGGAAAGGCAGCTAGTCATCACCACGCACCACCAACTTTTGGGCTATTCTTTCACCAACGACAGGTGGGATTGATCGTATGATTATAACTCTTCCACTGTTGAAAGGACGAGTATGTTTGGTGTGACAGGGATTCGAACCCATGACCCTAAGATTGCGAGTGGAGCGCCTTAACCACCTGGTCATGCCGGTCCTCGCTTAGTTCATCGTAATTTATAACAATAGTGCTTTATACTAACTAATCAGTAAAATTAAACAAAATTCTGTAATACAGAAATACGTGAAAAGTTCAGACAGGCTCAGTACACAAATATTCGGAAATATAACGGCTTTCATATTACAAGCCGAGCGCCCTAACCACCTGGCCATGCTTGGCCCATATTATAATGCATTCACGTAACCTAAGAAATAATAATTCTACAAATAAGAGATAAATAGTTACAAAAGCAACAATTCAACATGAGCAGTGTAATATTTAATTCTATGAGTCTTTTATTTCCACTGACGTTTCCTTTTTGGAGCTTCTTCAAGGTAAGTACAAGAAATAATTTTATACGCTGACCATGAAGAAGCCTACTGACACAAAAGATCTCTTGAAATTTTATGACGTGTAAAGGTAACTTGTCTAACTTTACTATATAATGTATCAATCCAGGGGCGTAGGTCCTGGAGGGTATTCATCCCCCTTCATTTTAGGTGGGAGTATGGTGCATACAATCATCCCCCCTTACAGTTTGGTCTGTTGAATTGTTTTATTGCATCACAGACCTACAGATTGTGTGTTTGTTCTTGTGATTATCGTGTTCTTTCCAATCGAATTACATAATTAGGCCTAGATGTAGGCTTTTTCAGTAATCGAAGTGTACATCTTTAATAGAGGCGTGCTTCTAAGCTTTTTCGATCTAAGCAATAGTTCGTAAGTATCAGTCAGTAGGCCTAAGTATACATGCAAGTATCGTGGCAACGAGATTACTCTGTGACGGCATGTTTACAGCTTTCAGTTTCACGTAATCAGAGATTACCAATTTGCAAATTAAACAGTCCACATAAGTGATTGCAAAAATCATCCCCCCATCGGGTGTAAAAAAATCTACGTCCCTGTATCAATCACTCCAATTTGCATCACAGATTATGTATAGAGGTCATGTACTAAGAGTTGATATGAGAATGAGGACGCGTGACCAGTCATCGCAATACATGGAGGATGGGGTTTATAATGAATGACGTTTGAAACACGACTTGCTTTTTTCTTCCTTATTATTTTCACGCTTCTAAAATCTGTTATGAGTGTCGGTGACCACGTGTAAAGCTTCAGAGATGTGTTGATCTCTCTTTTAAATTGTAAGCTGCAAAATAGTCAATCAGTATCAAGTAATTCACTCCCTCATGACCTACACACAAATACTGATTGATGGCTCAGAGATAAATTTTAGGGTTATAGTGCTAAAAATCTGGATTCCATAATCTCAGTGGGCACAAGATCGATAGCACATTATGCTTTATAGCCCATAATTAACTCTGGAGAATAACAGATAAAAGAATGTTCGAATTAGGTAAGAATGATACGTGGTCATTAGTATGGATTTGCAAATATCCCGATAACACAGGCCTGCAATAGTTTTAATATTGAAATGTTTACTTGTTCTACAGTAATTTCTGTACGCTTAATCTGAAAATGATATTTAATTTTTCTTCACCACTTACAGATTTTTCACAAAACTTCATATGTACTTTTACATAAATGAGCAATTTTCATTGAAATTAGATTATACTTTGTTATGTTTAAAATGTTGACAACCACTTTTTGTAGATTTTTATAGACCAATCCCGACGTGAGAATCTTATCGCTAGTTAATAGGACATATCATTCATGGATAATATTTTTCTACATGTTTATTATTTTTCCTTTTTAAAATAATTTATTCGTCGCTATGGAAACCACAGTTTGTGCAAATGACCGAAATAAATTCCGTTATACGGTGTTATAAAGACATAAAGATAAAACATTGCATAATTTGTCAAAGAAGTGCATCAAGTGTATTTTAGAATACAACTTTTGGATCAAGACAAATCATGGCTACGCATAAAATTTGCACCGATTGCGTTGAAGAGTTGAGACAATGAACTAAAGGTAAGAAAAGTATTTGCCTTTTGGAATTCATATGATCTGGAGTAAACCTAGATACCACGGAGGTGATTGCTATTTTTGTTCATGTAACGTGTAGGGCTATAACACTCGAAATGAGCCCGGCGTGGCCAGGTGGTTAAGGCACTTGATTCGTAATCCAAAGGTTGGGAATTCGAATCCCAGTCACATCAAACATGCTTATTCTCTCAGCCGTGGGGGCGTTATAATGTTACAGTCAATTCTATTATTCATTAGTAAAAGAGTAGACCAAGAGTTGGCGGTGGGTGGTGATAACTAGCTGCTTTTCCTCTAGTCTTACGCTGCTAAATTTGGGACGGCTAGCGCAGATAACCCTCGTGTAGTTTTGTGCGAATTTCAAAACAAATACTCCAAATAAAAATGAGGTTTCCTATCCGATCCTTCAACCATCTATAAGACTTGTTGTTCATAAACCTGATGCACCCGTACCTACTACATCAGATACGTTTGATACAGTTTCGTCTGATTTTGAATCTGATGTCAACAGAAATGATGACAGCGATTGTTTTCTACCTGACCTGAAACATCTGGAAAAGTTTCATCAAGTCATCAGGGAAATGGAGAGTAGGTATCAGAGAAGATGGAACATCATGATGGATGATTACTCAATGCGTAGAAGAAAGACAACAACACGTACTTTTGCAAATAAAAGTCGTGATTTCACACGAAGGAACAGGATGAATGAAGATGCACATTCGTTTGATCATCAAAGTTCATCCCTTTTCTTCAGTTTCCATGATTTTTTGTGTGAACTAACATAATAATAAAAAACGTTCATTGTGGTAAACGAAATAATAATAATATGAAACACAAATTTTGTTCCTGGATAGTATGTGTTATTTCTTAATTGCTATGTTTTTAAAGTACAGAAAATGACCATTATTCCCTTCAAACTTTGCTTTTGTGAACTGGATAATGAAATTTAAAAATAACCTATTTTCTATGTAAAAATGGGCAAATTTGCAAATTTTCATTTACATAAGTTCTGAATAAAATCAACATATGAATCAAGATTTACATGTATTTATACTGACGTTGTACAAAAATGTTTAGAAGTGAGTAGTTTTTCGAGATTTGCGACTGTAATGTAAATCACTTTCACGTATCAGCTACCAAATACAGTCTCCCATCAAGTTTTCGTAATACGCTCCCAGGTTACAAAAGCAAATATTGAAGAGAAAAATAGGTCTTTTCCATTTACTTTAGGCATAAATAACACTTCCTGCCCAAAAAAGTTAAAATTCTTGTTACATGGTATAATTTGATCTACGTAAGACAATTTTTTCTCACGGTTAGTAAATAATCCTTATTTGATAAGAAATATAAAATATTATTTTCGAAATCAGTTAAGGACTATTCCAACATCATTCAATGTGCAGCTTCAAAATTATATTAATAATTGTATGTCCGATACAAATCAATGAAAGCCTGTTTAGTAATAATAATATATAAAATAAAGTATCAGAAATAAACCTTGAAAAAAACGGTTTACATAAACCTTAAACAACTAGTTAGTTGTAATATTATTCACAAAGCATCGGAATGAAACAAGGTAACAACGTACCATAAGATACAAACCATTGATAGATTCAGTGATGTCGAGAAAATCCACTTGTAGAAAAATATATTTGCAAAAGCGGGTCGTTTGGGTTGAGAATATATTTTACGTAGAAGTGCGAACAACGTTTTGACTTTCTTCGGTCATCGTCAGGTTCACAAAGAAAGAAAGAGGGCTGTGTAACCCCTTCCAAACATGTGGTCAGCTTCCGGTCAGTTACCTCTTTCTTTCTTTGTGAACCTGACGATGACCGAAGAAGATCGAAACGTTGTTCGGTCTTCTACGTAAAATATTTTCTCAACCCAAACGAGCCGTTTTTGGACATATACCAGTGATAGATTATTTCAGCTAACTTAACCATTCAGTTTAATAATATTATTACTTTTTATATTTTGTACCATAAGATACAAACCAGTGATAGATTATTTCAGTTAACTTAACCATGCAGTTTAATAATATTATTACTTTTTATATTTTGTACCATAAGATACAAACCAGTGATAGATTATTTCTGTTAACTTAACCATACAGTTTAGTAATATTATTACTTTTTTAAAACAATGCACCATAATATACAAACCAGCGATAGATTGTTTCAGCAATCATTATTTGTTTGTTTGTAATTAAGCACAAAGCTTCACCATCTGTGCTCTGCCCACCACGAGTATCGAAACTCAGTTTGTAGTATTGTAAGTCCACAGACATACTGCTGTGTCACTTGGGGGGAAGATCCTAGCAAACTTAACTTTATAACAGTTTGAGAGTGACGTTTATTGGAATAAATGGTCAATAACAAACACATTTAACACTTCCTTAACAGAATTAAAATTTAAATTCTATAATATTATAACTCAAAATGAACTATTTCAACAAACTTATAATAATGATGTAATTCACAAAAAGCCACTGAAAGAGTAATATATATATGTAAAAACGACTCGTTTGGGTTGAGAAATTGTTTTTATGTAGGTTTGTGAAACTGACGATGACCGAAGAAGGTCGAAACGTTGTTCACTCCTCTACGTAAAAAAAAATCTCAACCCGCTTTTAAACCATTGAAAGAGTGTTTTAACAACCTTAACCTTTTAGCCCTATAATAATAATGTAATTCACAATAAACCACTGAAAGAGTGTTTTAACAACCTTAACCTTTTAGCCCTATAATAATAATGTAATTCACAATAAACCACTGAAAGAGTGTTTTAACAATCTTAACCTTTTAGCCCTATAATAATAATGTAATTCACAATAAACCACTGAAAGTGTTTTAACAACCCTTACCGTGCAACTTCAGTTGTGTAAATTGATAATAATGAAACAATCCTTCTTCTAGTGGAACTAATGATAGAAATCCTCATTATTCCAAAACAGATAAGCAGACAAAACCTTGCCGGTGCTTAGAATGTTAAGTTACGTTCACTGCTTATAAGGACGGGAAATCCATATCCAGATGAATCTCCCTTACCAACTTCAAGATGGGTAATCCCCAACGGGTATATGCTCCCATGTAACGCTGTTATCACATAAACAGATAATTTTACAAAAACAGAAAACTGACGAGAAGCCTTCGTTAACAATGCTCACAATACTTTGTTATTACATGTATTAGTTATTTCACGTCACAACTGTGCTTTGGGAACTGTATCTTATTTTTTTTAAAAATGAGATAGTTGCAGCAAAATCTTTACACTTTTCGAATTATACAACACAGCACTAATCTCTAATATTAATTACTTCTATCACAACTAATACTCCACTCTAAAATCTACAGCATTTCTAGCTATTCGTCGTATCCCTTAGTTACTAGAAGGTTAAATAGGATATTTGTCAAATTATTATCGTTCCCCAGTGGGGAAGTTTGTGGACTTGAACTTTGAAATATGGTTCAATTTCGCACGGTGGACATAAAAGCTGGCTATGGCTTTGTACGAAAAGCAAAAAAATATATTATTATCGGCTCTTTTAATGCACATTTTTGTTTAAGTCGTTAATTTGACATTTTCGTCTACATTCATAGGTTGGGAAATAATTAAACTCTCTTGGAAAGAAAAGCAGCAAGTGACAATTTATCTTTTACAGTGTATGATAAATCAAAATTAAACCGATAATGTTATTTTCAACCACATTCGACGTGTATGGACTTTAATATAATATATGAACCAAATCACGAATATCATATGTTATATTTCTGATGTACAAGTTAAGAGCATCATCATTTTATCAGTATTCTTTAGTCAAACATTCAGGTAATATGGTCGTAATTACAACATTAATTCATTAAAACTGATAACATGGGCTCATCTAGCATTCAAAAGTAAATTGCTAAGAGTTCTTAAGTTAGCATAAATTACTAGATCGGTGGGACTTATAAGCCTTCTAGGCCTTCATGCTTGAATAGACTGCAATTAAAAAATGGTTATGAACTGATGAGGATAATAGGCAAGTTACGAGCTCATGTTTCTTAGGTTGTACGTGGGTGAGAGTCAAAGTTCAGGGTTCAATTGTTTGTAGTTTGTTCAAGATTTGAAAATTCAGTTAAAAATTAATAGACTCAAAAACTTAGTTTTCGTTTTGTTGTTGAATTTGCGCTAACCTATACATCCGTAGCCTAGTACTTCAGGGTCAATGTTTGCATATAAATGCAATAGAAGCCAATAAAAAGTGAGAAAATTTTTATTAAGCCCTAGGACATTTCCTTGTATGAAATTCTCAAGCGAACGGTTATGGCTTTTCCAGAAGGCATGATTATAAGTAATGAAAGAACCCTAAGTCATATTGATACTGTATCATACCTGAGGTACAGCGTTAAAAAGAAAAGCACTAAGACTTCTACTGTAGTTGATATACCCATTAGGCTTCAGTTACACTACACTTAGGGAAACGGTGACAATAAAGTTATCTTTTCTGTCTGTCAACGTTAAGAACCGAAGATTTTCTAAATTTTCTATTAAAAAATAAAAGGTATCCACAGTGGTGTCAAACATACAAAATACTATGAAGTTCATACACATATACCCTAACATTAAGTATTGACAATATTAATAAATATATTCAATAATATATAAATGTGTAAGAGGTTTATGATGCGTAATAGCTACACGAAGAGTTACACTTGTCACCTGTTATATAGACCTGGCATAGCTTCATAGTTAGAAACTCAATTCGCAACCTTATGTTTAGGTTCGAAACCCTTCACTAAATAGGCTCGCCCTTTTAGCAGTGTGGGTGTTATAATGTGAAGATTGATCCTACTATTTGTTAATAAAAGAAATAGCCAAAGAGTTAGTGATATTGAGTAGCTGTCTTCATTTTAACTTATCAGTTCAAAATTAGGGACAGCTAGTACGGATGATACGTATCAACTTTGCCCAAAATTCCACAAATAAACACCAGATGCATGAATAGTATATTAGACTGAAAACTGAACATCTTGCATCATGAAAAAGAAAACAGAAACCAAACAGTAATATAAAGAGAATCGAACCCAGATAATTTCTCAGCCTACTTTCACAATAGTTTTTCTATTACTTTTATCAAGGTACTTAATTATATTTGTATTTCATTCAAGGCTTTGTAGAAGAAGATATATGCCTCTTTGGTAGTTAGGTAGGATTATATCTAAAACAAAGACTGACATCTAACGTGGAGTCCCTCATTAGCACAGTGATATGTCTGTAGATTCCCACCACTAGCAATGGGGTTTTGATACTCATGATGGACAGACCACAGATAACCTATTGTGTAGCTTCGTGCTTAATTCCAAGCAATCAATCAATTTTAATGTGTAACAATAAAAAAAATCCTGAAATAACTAAGAATTTAAAATTATTATAGAAAGCTTTGCCTTAAAGTAACCATATCGAGTTCTTAGTAGATTTGTCGAATTTATTATTAAGATATAGAATATGAACAATGGCTTCACTATCTCAAAAACTTGGAGCTGTTCCATAAGTAACATCATTGAAAGGTGCGAACATGATGGTGTTATTTATAACTATGATTAAACTTTAAAGACGGACCCATAGATAAACAGAAGAGTTAAATTTTGCTGATAACTGCAGTACTTTATGTGTAATAAACATAATGATAAAAAGGAGAACAACAGAATGGTGTAGGTACTGGAACGAAACAGAAAAACTGGAGATTGCCAGAGTGACTGTGCACGGGAGTTTCTTGTGACTGGAGATTGCCAGAGTGACTGTGCACGGGAGTTTCTCGTGACTGGACATGATTCAACAGGAAAGCTTTTCTGACACTGGTTTCAGTATAAGTGTACAATATTCATGTACTGATAATGTACACATTGCAGGACTCCCATAATAACAATATTTCTAAAGGCACAGAATATATTACGACGGCACCATTCATGTATATTAGTGCTATTTTTATCGTAATTGTACACATTATACAACATAGTGAAAACGTTATAAATTGTCGACGGTCACAGGACAACTAAATGAATGCCTTAAAAGAATAAGCTGTTAAGTATCGTTATGAGAATGGCGTAAATTGTTGATGATCATGGAACCACTTTATAATAGTGTGGAATTACAAGATTCATAGTATCTTTGCAAAAATGATACAAATTTTAAATAGTAATTGAGCTAATGAAGGAACTGTATGAATGTTGTAAACTGTTGATCATACAGTAAAGAAAGAAGAACCCCAAGTCACATAAATTCTCTATTATACCTAAGCTATGGTGGGATAAAGAATGTTGTAAATTGTTCCTGGTTATAATGCCACTAAACGAACGTTGTATAACCATGATATACCTGGGATTTCTGTATGAATGTTATAAATTATTCATGGTTATGGTGCTACTAAAGGATAGCTGTATAACCTTAATATATCCGTTTTTACTGTGTGAATGCTGTAAATTGCTTGTGGTCTTGGAGACACTAAAGGAATTCTGTACAATCGTAACATACTGAGGGAACATCATTGACTGTTGATGGTCACTGGTCTACTAAACGAATGTTGCTGATCTATAGTATAACCTTTAACACTGCGACGACTCTTCTGTAAATTTGAATTGTATTGAAGAAAAAAACTAAGGTTCGATAATACACAATAAATATTTAGTTATTAATACTTATTTTGTCAAATAATGCAACAGTTTAGAAAATAAAACTGAAATATGTTTCCCCATATATGGTTTGGTTTTGTTTTTGGAATTTCGCACAAAGCTACTCGAGGGTTATCTGCGCTAGTCGTCCCTAATTTAGCAGTGTAAGACAAGAGGGAAGGCAGCTAGTCGTCACCACCCATCGCCAACTCTTGGGCTGCTCTTTTACCGACGAAAAGTTGGATTGAACGTCACATTATAACGTGCCCTCACGGCTGGGAGGGCGAGCGTGTTTAGCGTGACTCGGGCGCGAACCCGCGACCCTAAGATTACGAAGCACCCGCCTTAACGCGCCAAGCCATGCCAGTAAGGGAATATTGTTCAACTGTAATATATGCAACTAAAACTAAAGAAACGTTTTAACTTCTCTATGGTAATCATAGGGCTACTAAAAGAATGATATACAGCTGTAACGTACACAGTATCAGAGCAAATGTGTTGTAAACTGTCTCCGGTGATCATTAGACTACTAAATTAATATGGAGTATTTTGTGTGGCTTCTTTAAACTGTTAATGGTCACAGAATCACGAAATAAATGTTTTAGAACTGTAATATACGCATGGCATTGTGAGAATACTATAAATATTAAACGTATTGTCATAACATTTTTCGTCAATATTCCATAATACACACACTGATGCAGATTATCACGATAAAAAATAATTTTTCTTACTCACATCAATAAAAAAATTTAGATCTTTAATTTGTACAAAATCTTCGGAATGCTCAATGTCTTTAAAATATATTGATTGAAACATAATTGTTATTGACATACTCGATGTTTGAGTAGCTATATACATGTATAGTGCAGGTTCACATGGACTAGGCCCAGCATGGCGAGGTTGTTAAGGAGCTCGACTCGCAATCTGAGAGTCGCAAGCCCGAATACCTGTCACACCAAACATGCTGACCCTTTCAGACGGGAGGGGGCGTCGTGTTCGTTAATAAAGAGTAGCCCAAGAGTTAGTGAGGGGTGGAGATGACAAGCGCCTTCCCTCTAGTTTTACACTGCCAAATTAAGGACACGCAGATAGCCCTCGTGTAGCTTTGCACGCAATTCAAAACAAAAAACAAATAATAAGATCTACAACAAACGTTTATTTATTTTATACATTTTATATACAAATATTCGCATTGTATTAAAACAATTTTTGTAGGAAGCTAGAATTGTGTTCAATATTTTATATTATTGTAACAACAATCCAAAGAATATACCAGGTCCAATACTCTTATTCAGATTAACAATTCTTTTTCAAGTGAGTTAATCTCCTCAGATGATAGATGAAGAATATTAACACCTCTTCATCATTTTTCTCTTTCATTATTTTCTATGTCTTCATTACTCAACGTGATACTACTGAATTTTGAATAACCCCTTTCCCAAGTTTTTACCCACAGCGACTCAGCGGCATGTCTGCGGACTTGCAACGTTAAAAACCAGGATTTCGATACCTGTGGTGGGCACAGCACAAATAGCCCATTGTGTAGCTTTGTGCTTAATTCAAAACAACAACAACCCCTTTCCCAAGTTTTTATTTTTATAATCAGAACCATTAATTTTATCCATTACCCTTTTTATGTTCCAAAAGCCTCATCTTCAAACTGAATAAACATGCAATCCCAATGCCAGCTGTTATTAACAATGGAATACAAAAGGGTAAAACAACCTCCATTTGTTTCAATCATGCCTTTGTTAGAAACATTTGGATGCCCCCCAGTGTCTCAGCGGTATGTCTGTGGACTTACACGCTAAAATCCGGGTTTCGATACCCGTGGTGGGCAGAGCACTGATAGCCCATTGTGTAGCTTTGTGCTTAATACAAAACAAACAAACAAACAAAACAAAAAGAAACATTTGGTAATTAGGATTTTTAGATTTATCGATATTAGGCGAAACAGCTTTTGCCAATTTGTATGTTGTTTTCAATTTTTAAAATACCTGCTCACTGTAATATAACTCATTTATTATATATTTAAAATCTTCTACAATATCCTTATACTTCGGTATTTGTTATCATTCTTTATAAAGTGTGTCTGATAACTTTCTACTGTAATTTCTTTCTTTTATCGTTTCCCGTTGGTGGGCCCGGCATGGACAGGTGGGTTAAGGCGTTCGACTCGTAATCTGAGGGTTGCGGGTTCAAATCACGATCACACCAAACATGTTCGCCCTTATAATGTTCGGTCAATCCCACTATTCGTTGGTAAAAGAGCAGCCCAAGAGTTGGCGGTGGGTGATGATGACTAGCTGCCTTACCTCTAGTCTTACACTGCTAAATTAGGGACGGCTAAAACAGATAGCCCTCGTATAGATTTGCGCGAAATTCAAAAAACAAACACGCCTTTTTTCATTTTCTCAATTATTTTCGCAAATTCATCTAATAACCCTTCACCACTCATATTTGTAACTTTAAACGTACCTCTTAAAACTTTTTAATTTTTCAATATATAATTTTATATGACTTATGGTCTGTTCATATAGGACTTTAAGTTGTTTCTGGGTTGTTTTTCTCTGTTTCAAATTACTCTCTTTTTTACTTGAATTTCTGTTTACTTTTCAAAAATTTCTGTTCAGTATTATTTTACCTTTTTTACCACTCTTCTAGATAATATTCTAAGATATCTATCAATTACGTCAATGACATTGGCTCCTAAACTTAATACTATTCAAAGAGATCCTAAACCAAAAGCAGTGAATAAAAATTTGAAACTATATTAATATTATGATAAAATGTATAACTTCTCCAACACCAAATATTCTATTCTTTAAGTACTCCTCCATAATTTATAAAGTAAGTGAAACTCTTTCTATAATTTATTTCAGGATCTTATAATAAAAATATTTTCTTGCTTTCAAGAGTTACCAGATATACTTATTTAACTTCTTTAATACTCTTAGATCTATTCATTTCTGTAATAATCGGTCTTATTTCTCTAACTTATAAGTAGAAAAAGATACCGAAGTTACAGTTCCTACTGATATCAACTGAAGTTTAATAAATTATTGAAGTGTTGTTCTTTTTATTTCTGATAAAAAAGTCAACTATTGTACTTTGTTTCATTTCAGTTATGCAATCATAAAAATATAACAAGATTTTTGTTCACTGAATAAATACAAACTATGAACAATTATCACATGCGATACGTTATTAAAGAATAGTGTCTCTTTCCTCAATTTTTAATATAATTCTGCAATTTACTTTTTTCTTATTTTGGTTTCTGATAGTTTGTAAGACATTTTCATTTATTTCATTAAATGTATAGTAGTTTTTCATTGTTACGTTTTTCTTAACCTTTGTGGCTCAGCGGTATGTCTGCGAACTTACACGCGAAAATCCGGGTTTTGATACCCGTAGTGGGCAGAGCACAGATAGCCCATTGTGTAGCTTTGTGCTTAATTCAAAACAACAACATTTTAACCTCTTACATATAAATATACATTATTACAGTTTAATTGATTAAAGACTAGGTTTAGAAAGAGACTTGTTTTTCACCGTCAGAGTGACATATAATTAAAAGTCTATATCGATTTCTAGGTAATAAAGGATTTGGATTTATTTAACTATAAGTTAGATATATATATGTGTCCAGCTAAAAGTTAGAAAGAATGGTGGTTTATTAACTAAAACAGAGTGAAACATTCATCAATACCTGTTTTACCCTAAATCCTCAAACTAATGTTGAAATTAATTGGAATGATGCAAAAGTTATTAAAACAAATTTTCAAAATCAGTCAAAGGTGAGGATATCATACACAGTGCAAGTAATGAAACCAGAAACATTTATGTTGCTCACCAATTTCAGTATAAAGTAAATAATCAAAACAAAACAATATGATTTTTGATACTCATGATATATCCAGAACTTGGACTAAAACTAATAAGGACGATTATCCTGTTGACAATTACTGTGTTTTGTTTAAAGATGGGGCATTAGATTATTCTAGATATTACTAAGCCTTGTTAGCATCCGGATTAATAATATCAATAAGGAAACTGGATGTCTAGTAAGATATATAAGTTACGGAAACTTATCGATAATGGTTTCAATGTTTCAAACCACGAGTCCTATGGTAATGTGGCAAAGTTAAAGATTGAGTTCCTCTGGCAATTCCAATAAAAATATATGAAGTCTGTTTGTTTTTATTTAAGAAGAGAAAGAGAATGATGAATGATTTTAATAAAATTTCGAAATTATAAGAACTCCTTAATAACAGTAAACGAGATTTTGGTTTAAATATGTCATCTGTACAAGAAAACATCTTATTCATTCAGACTATTTCAAGCCAGCAACTGATAGCGGTGTTAAGAAACAAAATAAAAAGGATCCAGGCCTGTATTGATTCCAACGGGGTTCACTTTCAACATTGTTTATAATTGTTATTCATATTTACCTCATGTATTCTATATCGAAACGTGTCTGTTGATAAATATATAAGTGTACAGTGACTTTCCGAAGACCCTGTATAATATTATTAATAGACACAAAAAGGGTTTCTACGTACCGGAAAAATTGTTATTAGTCAATGATAATTTTAATGCTTATATTACAAATATAGAAAATGTAAATGAGCTGATATCAGAAACTGACGAAGACGACAAAACCTTATATAGATAAAAATAAGAAACTAATATAAGAAAATTAACATGGAGTTGAAAAGAATTACACGTTATCATTCTAGGAATGTAGTAATTTGCTGGTAGCCACTAACAGAATACTATCATAAATACAAATTACACAGTCTCATTCTGGGGATGTTGTAACTTGTTTGTGGCCACTGAGCCACTAACACCAAACTTGCTCACCCTTTCAGCCATGAGGGCGTTATAATTTAAGATCAATCCCATTATTCGTTGTTAAAATAATAGCCCAAGAGTTGGCGGTAGGTGGTAATGACTAGCTCCTTTCCTCTAGTCTTACACTGCTAAACTAGGGCCGGCTAGCGTAGATAATCCTCGTGTAGCTTTCCGCAAAATTCCAAAAGAAACAAACAAACAATCCAACCGAGGAATATATTTTAAAGTATTCTATATTAATCCCAATTGTAATTTCAATATAATAATATTCTAATAACTGCCAGATAATTTATGATGTTATTAATGAAGTACTACTTATCACTTGCCAGGAGTTTTTATGACTTTAACCCTAGAGTGTTATATTTGATTGTCATTGGGAATAATCACATAATTCTACCTAGAACTGATAACGTTTTGACGGCTTACTCTAAGATAAATATTATGAATGAAACATACTCGGTTTTTAGTCGGTCATTTTCTGAAAGAAGGAAAACTGACAATCATTGGATACAAAAAACAAGATGTAATAAGACTGTTAATAGGAAGAACAAACAACAAAAAACATTACACACGTTCATTGTGTTTGTAAAATATTTTATTCGAGCTATAAACTAAGAATGGTATGATTGACTTTGCAACGTTTTTTGTTTTAAATCTACTTCAACATCTGAGGTGCACGAGGCTCGAAAGTCAACAAACAAAAAATTTAATCACAAAGAAAGGGTGTGTGACGGATTACCAACTGTGTAAAGCGTTAATATTAAACTTACCAAACTATTTTGGTCACAACTTGTAACATCATAGATCATTAAAGGAACTACTGATGGTTGAACATCATGATAATTTATTTTCTTCTCTATATTAAGAGAAAACTTCCTCATTAATGGCAATTTTATGCTTGTTGACGATTATCTTGTGGTCAAACACTGGCACGGTCAGGAATATTGTTTTTGCTTGATATACTTAATTTCAATTTAATTGTACATTTTATTATCATCTCTTTATCGCTGTCCAAGTTTCGTCCCTTATTTTTTTGTCCCACTTTAAGTTATGATAATTTAAGAGAAAGTTAATACGTTTACATATCTTGTTTAATACATTTATTCTTAGGATAACTTCTTCTAGGATTGTAAAATCTAATTTGAACCAATTTTTATTCCTTGATCTTTATTTTTTTTTACTTGTGCAAATATGAATACGTTATATGAAATTAAATTTGAAACCACACCACGTGGTCATAGTTAATTTGGTATTTTTATGCTCTGTCAATCGTGAATCTACACGGGTACCTATACAGCGAAGTTTTCATTCAAAATACATCGTACTATGAATATTATGTCTAAATCCTCCATGCATCAGTTCCTTAATCCACCTTGTATACCAGAACATGATTTACAACCGATAGTTTTAACATATTTTTTATTGGACATAAATCCATAGGCGCTGTGCCCATCAAACTGACCGTAGGTCTTGTGTGGAACAGCATGAATAGTCGAATCATTCTCCAATCGATTGAGATATGCGATGATTGAACAAATAACTCATAGAAGAAAAACATTTCTTGATTATACTGCGTTTGTTTCTTTGTTTCCTGAATTTCGCGCAAAGCTACACGAGGACCATCCTTGCGTGTTACTATAAAGAACGGCTTATATCAATGATAAGTTGCATGATTGGAATATGTTAAATAAATAAAATCTTCTATCAGTTTGATAGAGATGATCATACCTGATATTTCATTGTTTTGAATAAATCAATTTCAATAAGTGTTCATAAAAATGTTGTAACATAAGGAAATCAGTTGAACTTTGACATAACTTAGAAAAGTTACACTTTATAACTATAAACTTCCTATTTTTATCAAACATGGCTATTTTCCAAGTAATTTATAACGCCATTTAAGCAATGTACGTTTCACCAAAGCTCAGATGTACATAAAAACCAAAACCTAAGGCATAGCTCAAGCATGTACGTTAAGTACATATAAATTTACTGTTGGCTATATTAAAAATGCATTTTGTTAGTTTTGCTGGTATATGTTATGAAATTATTGAGATCATTACCTGTACAGTCAAGTACAAACTTTACTAAAATAATAAATACAAAATATTACCAACAGGAGATTCATTTCAGTAGCTAGAGAGAAAAGGTGAAATTGTCCTTTACACATTGCTTGAAGAAAAAATAATTGTTCGTTTATTTTGAATTTCGTGCAAAGCTACACAGGAGGCTATCTACGCTAACCGTTCTTAATTAAGCATTGTAAAACTAGAGGGAAGGCAATTGGTCATTATATCCACCTCTTGGACTACTCTTTTACCAACGAACAGTGGAATTGTCCGTCACATTATAATGCCCCCACGGCTAAAAGGGCGAGCATGTTTGGTGTGATAGAGATTCGAACCCGTGGCCCTTCGATTTCGAATCGAGCGTCATAACCACCTAGCAGAAACCATAACAGTGTCAAAGCAAAGTCTTTACTTGTTTGGTTCACTGTGTTTCAGAAATTTCCTTGTATTACGTGTTCTACTACTGTGATACGAAGTGTTAGTTGCCACTGAATAACAAAATATTAAAACGTTCTAGAAGATGTTAACATTTTCCTCAACGTGTAATATTTTTTATTGTAAATTGGATTGTACGATTTCTTGTCACTGATGCCCTTTCGTTTAAAGTTGGCCTGTATTTATTATTATTATTAAATGCCTTGGAAGCTAAGGCGCCTGACTTGAAATCTGAAGTTCGAGAATTCGAATATTTGTCATCACAAATGCTCATCGTTTCAGACGTGAGGGCATTATAATATGACGGCCAATGTCATTGTTCGTTGATAGAAGTGTTGCCCAAAAATTGGCTATGGGCTGTGTTGACAAGCTGTCTTCCCTCTATTCTATCATTATTAGGTTAAGGACAATTAGCGCAAACAGACTCTTAGCTTTGAAAAATTTTCAAATGAAACCAAACTGATATCAAATACTAAATTTTTGACAGTGTTATACAACGGACTAATAAGGATATTATAGTGGTCTTTGTCGTTATCTCATTGTCTGTGTTTTAAGTTAGCTCATGTGTTTAAAAGTGTTTTTTTTTCTTAATAATGCATGTGAGTACTAATTACATATTAATTCATGCATCAGGAAAAACCAGTAACGGCTGTATGAATGTTTGACCGGATTTCAACTACCAGTTCCTGTAATTATATGTGTTAACTAGCCGAGACTAACTGAGTGCATCTTCCCTACAAAGAAATATTTTTAATAGATCGAGAAGGTAGATTTAACTACTGCAATATGTAATATCCATATAATATAAAGAGATAGAAAATTTTGTTTAAATTCAGTAAAATTTTGTAACCAAAATGTGGTCTACTTGAAGATTTAATTACGACTAAACATATTTTCATGTGTTGTTTAATTTACGCTGCAGTTTTCTTCTTTTATTGAATTAATATGAAGAATATTCATTTTTGTTGGCGTGAAGCCAATCTGACGCTTGGGGAACCAAGGTCTGTCCTTAATTTTCTAAGATTGACTCATTTAATGAGTTTCATTCATTGTTTTGAAGAAATGTGTATGTTTTGTTATAGCAAAGCCACATCGGGCTATCTTCTGAGTCCACTGAGGGGTATCGACCACTGATTTTAGTGTTGTAAATCCGTAGACTTATCGCTGTACCAATGGGGGGGGTGTTTTGAAGATCCTCATGTTGAACATACTCCTTCACAACTGATATAAAACAACTAGTGGTAACTTACCTGGTTTACTCCAAAAACGCTCCAGTTCTAGCAGTTTTAAAAGACTGAAATCACGCATAACACTTTGTTTACAAAACAAAATCCAAATATCTGTGTTCAATATTAAATACAGATTAATTGGATAAGTCTTCACGTGTTTAGGGTAAATTAAACCATCGTTTATATTTGCCTTATCAATTAATTTTCCAATTTTCGGAACTTTTTTTATCGCTCACCTTTTTATGTGTTTAGAAACATACAAATTAGCTTAACATATGATATTTTATTCAATTAACTCTATGCGTAATATTACTAAACGTCTATCAGCTGCTCTTGGGCTTATAATATAATGATAAAAAGTATTATTATTTAAAGAAAAACGATATGCACGTGAACAAGTTAAATATATTCCATCTCAACTCTTAAATTTCTTAAAGTAATTGGAAGTTTACTGAATATTCTTTGCTTGTTAGTTGAAAGACTTGTCCAACAGAATGAAAGTGTAATGAGCTAAACCTCTCAAAATTAACGGATTGAACTTATTAATTCATACACTATTATCAGGAACTTTTAATTTGACAGTAAAGAAGTTAACATTATAATTACTGTTACTACTGGTATTATGTGCATCACAAATTTAGGCCTAATATCAAATAATACTAATGCAGATACCATCTCAATTACGGCTCATCCTCTTTATTTGCTTTGTTCACAAACTGATCTGTAGCATTCTGTTTTTAATCCTACCCACTGTTTTCTATCTACTCAATAGTTAGTACCCTTCATGGTAACCGAAGTTAATACGAAATCCTAGACAATCTTGAAAACATTTCTAAAAATTTCTTCCCATAACTTTAATACTCTGCTCCTCTTGAAATGCTCCTGACTTTATCAGTAAAGAAAGATGAACGATTCGATTGGAGACGCACTCCAGTTTGACGAGGAATAATCAGGTTGATATGGAAAATGTTGTTTCATTTTTTGCTGTCAATTTCAAGTAACTAAGAGTATTTTCTTGTAATTAAGAGTATTTCTGGTCAATAAGCATAGTACAAGCATGTGTTTTTGAGCCTTAACCCACTCTTTTTCCACCAATGATGTTCTTTGTGATAATTTTCGTTATAGCTCACTTTTCTTAAGAAGGTTTCTGCTCAGTACTATCCGCCTCCACTTTACATGCTTTCCAAGAATCCATCAACAGTATGCACAGAGGACTTATTTCATCAACCCCTAGCTCATAGAAAATGTTTGTGAATAACATAACATGAATTCCCATTTATAGTTGAATATTATGAAGGAATTGATACATTGACTTAGACATGTAGCTGAATGCTTTATCTTGATGGAGTCATGTTTTATTGGTATCAAGTCAATACCAATAGGCACTCAGCGCTGTATAGTAGTGTCATAAAGTTAGACAAAGAGTAAGCATAATTCTCTTTGAAAATTTTTCTCGATTCCTCGGACGTTTACTCTCCCATTATAACTGTAATCTTTAACCACTATAAATGCTTTGAGAATATTTCCACAACATACTTAGTAACCTTTTTTATTATATCGCCAACAGGTTTGTTTGTTTGTTTGTTTTTTTGGAATTTCGCACAAAGCTACTCGACGGCTATCTGTGCTAGCCGTCCCTAATTTAGCAGTGTAAGACTAGAGGGAAGGCAGCTAGTCATCACCACCCACCGCCAACTCTTGGGCTACTCTTTTACCAACGAATAGTGGGATTGACCGTCACATTATACACCCCCACGGCTGGGAGGGCGAGCATGTTTAGCGCGACGCGGGCGCGAACCCGCGACCCTCGGATTACGAGTGCACGCCTTAACGCGCTCGGCCATACAAGGCCTCGCCAACAGGACAATAATAAAAAGGCCAAACTTTTATAGACACTTAAGTAAAGAGAATCAGTCTAAGTAAATAAAAGAATTCCATTTATTGCCAGCCAGGTAGAGCCTTTGTAGCTTTTGAAAGCTGGTTTTGTGTTCGATTGTGTTTTAGAGAAAGTTTATGAATACCTTTCTCACAAATCTATATTTGTGTGAATTAGACTATTAAGAGTTCTAAGAAAATTTTTACTTCAATTGTTATTGAGTTATTTCCATTACAATCAGTTTAACTTTCTTCCCTGTATGACTGGAAGTTAACCCTAGTTTTTCCTTGAAAAAGTACTTCTGCTTGCATTACCATTGTCTCTTACTTTCAGTAGTACATCCACTCTCTTTTTCAAAACACTAAGAATTCTTTATTGCATGTTTTCATAACAGCGTAATTGAAAAACTTTACTTTGGTAAGTCCCGTAACACAACCTTCCGATCCACATTTAGAAATGAACACATTTTAACTGAATTGTACTATAAGGATTAGGATTTATAATGCATGTTCACGGACCATTGGAATAGACAAAGGCAAAGTAGTTAGGCATGCATATTTTTACCATAAATCGTAAACACTCTCTATATATAATATGTTATATATCGTACTTAAACGGCTAAATTAAAAGGAAACAACTTTAACTAGTGCAACACAGGAAAAATAAGGCTATAAGTTATGTACAAATCGAGGTATGTACAAATTCTGCTGCCCTTAGTTGCATCTTATGACAATGTATTTGTTATTGTTTATAAACGGGCGATGAGTCTTTTCTTAAAGCGAGAACTAAGTATGTAACAATGTTCTGATAACTTCTTGTTACAGTTCAATTAGTGTAAGTCACGATTCAATTAAAATAGCAATTTGAGTTTTTCATACAACATTCCCCGCTGGTACAGCAGTAAGTCTACGAATTTATAACCCTAAAATCAGAGGTTCGGTTCACCTCGGTGGACTTTGTTTGTTTGTTTGTTTTGGAATTTCGCACAAAGCTACTCGACGGCTATCTGTGCTAGCCGTCCTTAATTTAGTTGTGTAAGACTAGATGGAAGGCAGCTAGTCATCACCACCCACCGCCAACTCTTGGGCTACTCTTTTACCAACGAATAGTGGGATTGATCGTAACATTATAACGCCCTCACGGCTGGGAGAGCAAGCATGTTTGGCGCGAACGGGATGCGAACCCGCGACCATCTGATTACGAAGCGCACGCCTTTACGCGCTAAGCCATGCCAGACCCGTCGGTGGACTCAGCTGATAGTCCAATGCAGCTTTGCTATAAGAATACGCACACACTTATACAACAACTATGTATGTGTGAATATTCGTTATTATTGCAGTTCAGTTGAAGTAATAAGTGCTAAAAGAACAATATCAACACACCTAAAAATATGTATTCACTAAATGTTATTGAAAACACCTACACATTGAAAAATTTATATGAAAAAGTGTAATCACTTGATAGCAGAAATTAATCTGACTAATAACACAAGTAATAATCAAATCCAATAATATAGACCGAAATAAAATGATATCAAACCAGTTGGAATACCAAAATAAAAAACTTCGTTAGCTCAGTTAAAATTAACAAAAATGCAAGCATTAGAAATAATAAAATAGTCTAGTCCTGGCTTGAAAGGCATGCGAAATAGTTCTGATTAAACTGGAAATAACAAGATACGAGTAGATGTAATAATCTAGGCAATGTTAGAAATATTAGATAATCTTGAAATAACAAGGTAGATGAAAGAGTTCAGGCCTAGCTAAAAATGAAAAAAATAAGAGGAAATAGTCTGATCCTTCTAGAAATAACAAGATAGTTGACATGATGTCTGTCTAGAAATTACAAGGCAAATACATGAAAGAGTCTATATACAACTAGATTTAACAGTATAAATAAAAGTGTCTACACATGGTTCGATATAACGAGATAAATAAAATGATTAGACCTCGCTGTGTGCAATAACATAAATGAAATCGGAAAGGAGGTAATCTAACTTACCTTGACCAGAATAGCGATGATAAAGAAGTGAAATAGTCTTAGCTGAAGAATAAATAACAAAGGAAATGAAAAGCGTTAGAAAACAGTTAGGAATAATATAGAAAATAGATTTATCTAGCAAAATGTATAAGCTATATAATAAATCAGTTAAAACAATAATTTAAAGACGTTTGTAACATTAAACTTTCTTTAAAGCTAAGGGCTTGTTTTTTATTACTTTATTTTTCATGTTTGCAACAACTGTTACGTTCTGAAACGATAGCAACCATACCCACAGGTCAAAATAAAATATACATAATCTTAAGCGATTCAATAAAAATTGTGGCGATAACAACATGTAATAGGTCTAATATTAATGATTCTTAGCAAGTATAATCAAGATGAAAAAGTAATTCATCTATGATCAGTTGTTGGTATGCTACAACACAAATGTGAACGTTTGAGAATAGTAAATCGAATTCGATGGAAAGTTACATTTTATGGTTATAGTTCCAATAAGTCACTCATGCCTTGCTTTATCAAAATAATAACTTTGCAAAACCTAAATAGAAGTTTCTTTATTATACGACGTCTATGTGGTTGGTTTGGTTATGAATTTTCGCTAAAAGCTACACAAGGGCCATCTACGCCCGTAACCCTAAATTGATACAAAGTAAAAGACAGCTAGTCAATGACATCTTCCGCCAACTTTCAAGCTACTGTTAACCTTCAGATTTACAATATACTACGACCTACTCCTGTCTTTATGGAAGGTTACTCATACTTTATGACAGAAATACATTCTCACTTAGAACTTTAAAACTGAAATTCTAAAGCAGCACTATGTTTCAATGAAACTATTATGTCCTGTTTTGTAAATTAAATCATTTATGGCTTATGTTTCCAAATATGCTGTAAACGTATAAAACAAATTTATGAAACTGTGAATAAAATGTTAATATCATGTAATTGTCCCACTTCCCTTCAGTTTAATACGAACGATCAACATCAGAACGTAATCACGTGTTTATAGTTTACAATAAGATTACTGTTCTTCGTCCAGGGCCAATATTAGCATAATGTCAGTAGAAGTCTTAATAGCTGTACTATTCTCAGTAGTAGTGTGATGATTTCCTGTTTCAGGACAAAATGTTCTCCTGGATAAGGTTAGAAACCATAGTTTTGCATCAGATGAGGCAAAATTTCATGTTTCAGTAAGAGCTATGAGGAAACTCGGGAAGACGGTACGTAAATTTATTAATACTAGTAAAGGTTAAAATATAAAGTCTAAGCTCTTCGAAAGTGATATAATTAAATCAGGGTATGCTCAGTACTTGACAGTCTAGTACAGACCTTGATAATCTAACTATAGGAACAGGTGTGATCGTTAACTTCAGAAAGTGAATAATGAAGGGATTTACACATTTTAATACAATTAAGAAAAAATTCGCTTTACATCAAATAAATATAAACACATATATTTTATTTAAAACAACGTTTCGCCTTTGCGGCTTCTTTAGGGTTAGTATACATGAGTTTTACGTGAAACATTTTTGGACTGGTCGGTACTTTCATCTATATCATTTAAAGATTACTTAACTTGGTCCCACAGGTTATAATTCATGTGTAATTTAGTACGTTTCCTTAACAAAAGCATTAGAGCAGTGGTTCCCAACCAGAGGTGCGAGATAGCGTTCCAGGGGGTGCAAGATAACATTTGTTTTGGCCACCTTGTTATGTAAATGTCATGTAAATGTTTTGTAAACGACAACATGTCGTGTTGTGTTTAAATTTTCATTTCTATTATTTATATTTCCATATTTATATTATTGTTTCAAAGCTTAAACCAATAAAATATGTTGTTATTCATTTAAAATAACATTTAGAAATTTCTAGAATTAGGTAGATCAATCATATGTTTATAAATTTATGTAAATGAAATATTTGGCGGCCTGGAGTCTAGACGACAAGTCTCGTGCAAGAACGGACATGCGCGGATTTCTCTGGAATGTTGGGAAGTTACGCGATGGTTCGAGAAAAGAGGCCTACAAATATATAAACAGACGAAAATGTGAGAAAAAAAGAAGAGTCAGTCATTTGTTTGTATTTGATTCAAGAAATAGTGTCTTTGTTCGAGAAATTTTAAACGTTTGCTGTGTGTTTATTCAACTTGAATTTGTGACTGAAGCTAGATCTACAGAAGCTGTGATTTTACTTCGTCAATCTTTACGATTCGTGTAGAACTATTTAGGGGAGACCGGGAAAATTGGAAGGCGATAAGTTTGAGACGTTCATCGGAGGCATCTTTAAGAGAA
This sequence comes from Carcinoscorpius rotundicauda, assembly GCA_011833715.1. Lineage (NCBI taxonomy): Eukaryota > Metazoa > Arthropoda > Merostomata > Xiphosura > Limulidae > Carcinoscorpius > Carcinoscorpius rotundicauda. Next base: position 115,126,332 of record CM022394.1, on the reverse strand, counting down.
CTTGGTCGAATTTATTGAACTGTAAATTGTTTCTGGACTTTCATTCTAGATCATTATATTAGATACAGGCCAGTATCATTTTGTGTTGTAATTAATTTTGAAGGTTTAAAATTAATATCTGTCATTGTTATTATATAATTTATGTTATATCTGTTACATATATATAATAGTTTAGTGTAATAAATTATACAAGCTGTTATCTGTGTCTTTTTGTTGCGTTCAATTTACATAAAATACAAAAAAACGTAACACACCTTCACCTTTATTCTTAAATAAATAATTACTGTGAAGGGTGCGAGAACATATTAAAAATTTTCAGGATTACGGGGCATTAAAAAGGTTGGGAACCACTACACTAGAGGAACATAAATTATGCTTCGTTCATACTTCCTAATTAATTTTGCTACTGAAGCGAAAAGTGAATATGACTCATTCACACAAGTCCTTCATTTCGTAACAAATTTGATATATTTTATCTTCCATCACCTGATAAACATCACATTTATGTAGTTCCGTTAACAAAAACACCAACCAAGTGTGTTTATAGATACAGATGTATGTTTGTGTGTGTGTATATATAAACCATCGTATAGATTTACTACACTAGTTGCTTCTTAGCATCTCAACACATTTGTTCTTGGATATTTTCTTTATTTTGTAATGCTGAACAATAACTTTATATCTTTTCCAGTGTCCGATTTTTGTTTTTCTGGTCCAGTTAATTCCACAAGTGTTCCCACACCCACCATACCGAGGACCATGGCGTCCAAGTATGAGCGAAGTCGTTTATTACTCCGAATATCCAAAGACGTCAGCGCCAAAGACTTCCTTCCTCCCTAAGCCACAGTACTGTCCTGAGACAGGACGAACAGTATGTGAAAATGTTCCTTATTACCCAAGGTAAACACAGTTAACTCTGTTATTTCTTAACCACGGAAATAGTGTTGTAAACTATCACCCTGTAACGTTGCACGACGTTACATGATAAGTACTTAATATTGCAGTCAATTATCTCTTAAAGCAACATCAGGTACTCAGTACCGTGGTTTATCGTCATGTAACACAGCATGACGTTGCACGATTGGTACTTTCTTTTATAGGCTGATTATTTTCCAACTATCATACATCTATTGTTTATATATTTGTTATCTTCACTGTTTTAAAAGTATAATTAATATAACTATAAGTAATACATTGTCTACTCTGTCTTGAGTATTACATTTTCCATTATAAATATTAATTCCATTATTTGACAATTTCCTCCTACAGTTGTAAACGGACTCAGGTCGATGACTTCTACATTTCATGTCAGTCATCGGGCATGAGGTTTATTGAGCAGCAGCTACAGACTACCCTCAATTGGTTATTGAAGTGGACCACAGCAAACGGTTTTATCTTTTCTCTTTCTAAAACCATTTTCATGCACTTTTGCCACCAACGGGGTGTTCAACCCGATCCCAAGCTCCGCCTTATCGAAAGTTCTTGGGACCCATAGTTGTCCGTAAGCTGACTTTCATTCCACATATCAAGCAGCTACACGTTAAGTGTACGAGGGTACTGAACATCATCTATGTCCTCTCGTCCATCTCTTGGGAAGCAGATCGATGTTATGTGCTGAAGACCTATAATGCCTTCATTTGATCGAAACTGGTCTGTGGCTCTGACAGAACCTCGTCCTTGAAGATATTGGACCTCATTTATCATCGGAGACTTTGATTCTGCACAGGATCTTTCTGCACTTCTCCAGTCAAGATTTTTACACTGATTCTCATGAACCTCCTCCACATCTTTACTGTATGCTTAAAAACTTCGATCCTAACCACATTATCCCACCTGGAGTTGTGATTTCCTTCCTCAGTGGGGCCCCCCAGTGGCTCAGCGGTATGTCTGCGGACTTACACCTTAAAATCCGGGTTTCGATACCCGTGATGGGCAGAGCACAGATAGCCCATTGTGCAGCTTTGTGCTTAATTCTAAAACAACAACAATAAAACAACAATCCTCAGTGGGTCGTGCTTTCTCAGAATAGATGGTCAGCCATTGTTCCTTTTGGCCTTCGTGTCTAGGTGCAGCTGGCGGAGTTTTGGGTGTTCAAACAGCGATTCCACTAGAGTTAGTGTAGCGATGTAAAACAAACACTATTTATCTACGTTCGCTACACTGTTTTTAATGGAATTACAGTTATGATATTAAAACAAACGTTGTTTTTTTATGTTCTGTCTACCGTTTCTGGTGAGATTATTGTCAGGCAAAAATATTTTACCATCTCTGTTTATAGTAAAGACTGGTCGATGACTTGATATCAAACACATTTTTACTTTTTTACTTTTAATACAATTGTTCAAACCGGATAAGGCAGCATTCGTTGTTCTTGAATGTTGGTCAATATCGTAACATCTCAAATACACATATTATTTCAATTTATTTATGTTCGAATCGAATACATCATGAAAATATGGTCTTCTAACAATGCATTACCACAACATGAGGAATATGTTGTTGTAACAATTTGACCGCATAACTAACTTGACTAAGTCATATTTCTTTTTATGTATTTATTTTACTTGTTTATGCATGTATATAAATATTTTTATGTATTTCTGTCGTATCTTTATTATTTACTTTTGAATACGTTTTCTTCTATCTAACATCAAATCAAAAGTCTTCAAACATTTAGATTGAATGCATACATAATTTAAATTATTTTTCATTTCTTCTTAGTGATTACATATTTCACCTAGTGGCAGAAACTAAAGTAAGAAGTTTCAATTTCACGTCTGTTTTCTTTGACGAACACGATGGGGACTCTGAACCAAACATGAAACTTCTTCCCCCAGATCCAAAGAAGGTGGAACAAAATAGCCAAACACCCCATCAGCAAGAGATCAATAAGCGAAACCGTCCAATCTGGAGCCACTATGGTTACCACCAAGGTTACGAAATCGGTTACGCACCGACATACTCTCATTCGTATTACCATCACAGGTAAGCTGTGTTGATTAACAGCTGTGATCTGTGACATTTCTGTGGTCTATTTATTCACCACAGAATGTTATTTTACTCAGTTATGAAGCTCCATGATACTGTTATAATCCATTCTACTAACAGAGATGTGTTAATCCTCTGTATTTCATTTTACCAAGATAGTTTTTCGCTCAACTGAGAAGCTCTAAGATACCACTGCAGTCCTTTTAACTTAGCCTGGTATAGTTGCAGAAAGAAACAGTGTTTTAGTATGCTTACTGTAACTGAAGGAACAAATTAAAGTTAAGCATTTTATAAACTTTAGTCACTTTTAATAAACAAAAATGCTAGAATTACACTTTCAAAAATTCTAATAGTTATTATTCTATCAAAAACAAAAGTACAGTCACCTCCAGTTTAGTATTTTGGGTGTCATTTTTTTTTTGTTACAGTTTTCAAACGTCTATGATAATTATTATACAACGCATTACATCTTAAGAGGAAAATGTGAGCTCATTATATCTTGTATATTTTCTGCATCTGAGACACGTTTGGCACAAAATTCAAGGCTACGACTTCATTGCATGAGTCAAATGTACATCTTTTGGATTCAGACATGAAGAATGTGATAGATATTTCACAACATTTTGATTTTTTTCATTAATTCCTAAATATTCTCTATGTCTAACTGGCTGTTCTCTTATGTTGTTGTTGTTTTACATTAGTTCCATACCAGTCCAGCAGTTCCAAGCTCTGATAAATTGTAGAGGGTCAAAATTTGATATTAGAAAGCGCTACGGAAGTTTGGTTTGTTTTCAATTTCATGCAAAGCTACTCGAGAACTATCTATGCTAGCCGTTCCTAATTTAGCAAGGAAAGGCATCACCACCCCCCGCCAACTCTTGTACTACTCTTTTATTGACGAATAGTAGGATTGATCGTGATATTATAACGCCCTCATGGTTGAAAGAGCGAGCATTTTTGGTGTGACCGGGATTCGAATCTGCGACCCTCAGAGTTCGAGTCGAGTGCCTTAACCACCTGGCCATCCCAGGTCCGCTAAGGAAGAGAAAAAATAAAAAAGCTAAATTCTTACAGATTTTCTTGAATTATTTAATATTATAATCTGTGTTGAAGAACAGAAGAATAAATAAATATAATAAGACTGGTAAATAAAAGTAAGGTGGTCAAATTTTTAACTTAGAGTTTAGTGGTAAAAATATTACTACAGCGTTAAAATAAGATTAAAGTTAATTTATTGTCTCTTCGTGTTCAAAGGATTAACATGTATACATGAACTTACATCCACCAGTTTCGATTCAGTCTATAGTCACAGGTAGGTTGTAATATAAATCAAGTTGAATATATTACGTATACATCAAAACTAGCTACTATTATTTCTTCCAAAGTTTTATTTTTAAGAGATAAAACTAGTGATAAAAACTAAAATAATGGAGTAGTTTCTTAAACGTAAGGTTTAACCAGTAACAGTGTTGATGGCAGACTACTGGTATTTGATATCGAGTATTTATATAAATACAGTGGTTGAGATTGGAGTGAAAATTAAACTTAACAGTCTATTAGGTGTGATGGGTGCAGTGAGGGAATATTATTTGAGAACATTTGATTGGCACATACTTTTAAGGAAGCTGTGAGTGAAGATGTGCAATTTGTATGTAAAGTTAGAAGGTTGGAGGAAAAATTGGAAGCTACAGTTATGACAGAAAGTGTTCGTACCCCTGCGTCGTCAGTGGTTTTTTCCTCATAACATAAAAACTATCACGATTATGATAATGAAAGTACAGTATATTATACATATTATGCTAAAACACATCTACTTAAATGTTTATGTAAATTGAACGACAAATAAACTATTTATAAACAAATAACCAAACATAGGAGGAACAGAAAGTGTTCGTACATTTCAGAACGTCTGAAAAAAATGATATTCCCGTAAAAATTTTGTTTACTTTGGCGAATAAATTACTATATACCATTGAGGCTAATGACATACAGAAATATAGATCAAAGGAAGCTACCTAATAAGTACAAGAGCGTAATAGATGCATTTATAGACAAAATGTCAAAAGTTATTTTGTGAGGGATACTGCCATGAATTAAATGTGGGAAAAAAATTATACGTAGGTCGCTAGGGGTAAATGATAAGCCCAAGGATGAGCAGTTGGACTTATGGAATCAGTGCAGTGGAATAAGGGAGTTTTTGATACGGACGATTTACATTTAAATAACATAAAATCTGGTGTTTTCCTATAGCTCTTGACTCAAATATAAAGGAAGGACTAAACTGTAGAAAATTATGAGAACCACAACGAATTAGACACAAATAAAATAAAAGGTATAAAAATTTAGCTTAGAAAATAAATATAGAAGTAGTTACAAGTGAAGAATGGAGGATTTTGATATAAAGGAACTATCTGAAACCTGATTAAATGTAGATCATTTTGATGACAGAGATTTCTTTGAAATGCATAGTTGCAGGCTAGTTATTAGGGCTAGAGTACGAAAGAGGGGTAGCTTTATATGTGAAATTTTAGTTACATCCTGTTAAAGTTGAAGGTATCACAGACAATAGCAAAGTGATTTAATTCGTTTGGGTTTTTTTAGTGGATATAAAGAGAAAAAATCGTTTAGTGGGGATTTGTTAGAGACCATCAAATGATAATTGTGGAACAAGTAAAAAACGTTATGGTAAAATTAAGATTTCAGCTATTAATAAGGGCATATTGTTTGTATTTGTTTGTTTGTTTGTGAATTTCGCACAAAGCTACACGAGGGTTATCTGCGCTATCCCTAATTTTGTAGTGTGAGACTAGAGGGAAGACAGCTAGTCATAACCACCCACCGCCAACTCTTGAGCTACTCTTTTGCCAGTGAATAGTGGGATTGATGGTCACATTATAACGCACCCACAGCTGAAAGGGGGAGCATGTTTGGTGCGACAGGGATTCAAACTCGCGACTCTCAGATTACGAATCGAACGCTTTAACTTACTAGCCATGCCGGGCCTAATGAGAACATAATTTATTATAGGTGATTTTAATTTCACTCGTATAGAATGAGTAATGTTAAGAGTCAAGCTGTGAAGGAGAAAGGTTTTTGAAAACTGTACAAGATGTTTTTCCTCACCAACTGGTCAAGAAATATACTGGAAACAATACTATTTCAGATTTATTTTTAACTTCTAATAAAGAAATTGTTGAGATGGTGAAAATTGGGAACACCTGAGTGCAAGTGATCATTGCTGTATTAGGAGCGACGTGTTTGCTGCATATGGAAATAAGAAATGATGATATTTTGGTTACAAATTTCAACAAAGTATATATTGAACGGATGCGACAAATATTACCTGTTATGAATTGGGAAAATTTAACACAGAGCAGATAATCCAATAGTGTAGCTCTGTGCTTACACTAACTCTTTTTGCTTTTGTCGTTTTTAACATCTATTACTCTGTCTTTTAAAATTAGATTGTTTTTATGAGATAAGAACAAGTCATGCAAACATTACACCTTTCTAGATTAAGGGTCATTATCTCGCCTGAATGATGTAAATGCTACATCCGGTCACTTGTTATTATTACAATATTGACTCTCCCTTGTAAAGTATGAATGCAATCCTTGTTATCAGAACAAACTATGTGTTGTTATAGGTTGTAAATTTGACCGTCTTTGTAACTTCTTTGTGGAACAATACTAAACAAATTTCTAAGACTATTTTCTACTTGTTAAGATGTTTTACAAGATTTTTAGTTTATCTATCATGTTCTAAGTCATAAATATAGAACAGAAGCCAGATTATCTTAAAATGACAAGTACGAAGGATCTTACAATATGAGTGATATTAATTTAAAATATTATCAACTTTACAGTTTGTTACTTTAAAACAGAGAAAGATAATGTCTGTACACCTTAATCAAGTTACTAAGTACAAAAGTATGTATTCAGTTTATGTATAGTAATATTTCTGTAAAAATAATATTCATATAACAGAAGACAGATGTTCTATCTGTAATAAAACACCGCAGTGTTCTGGCGTGTACAAGCTGGTGAAGAGTGATCACATGTGAAAATATAAAGATAGTACAAGACTCAAGAAAACACAAAATTCAGCTAGTGAAAAGCATGCCACGTCAGCCGGACACAGAATAAACTGGGAGAAAACTAGAATCGTCGACGCAGACAAATACTGTAAGACAAGAAAAATCAAAGAATTATTTTATATTTACACTATAAAAAGAGATTCCGGATTAGAGGTGAATAACCTGTGGCTGCCATTGGTTGAATCTACAGAAAATCTCTCCTCCAATCAAAAACAGTCATAATCCAACCAATCTTTCTACAATCCACCAGGACACTATAAAAGACCGACAACACCTACACACACACTCACTGCCTACGGGCTTCGGCCTGGTCTACTTTCCTTGTGCCGCCGTTGTTTCGCTCTCCTTTTTCACTCGCTATTTCCATACTGCCTCACCTCACTTCATCACCTTAAACAAGTCAAATGAAAATACAAGTAAGCTCCCACATAAAGGTAAATAATCTTCCATGAGTGGAGACAAAGAGGAACTACAACGTTCCTGAACACCCCTGTTAAAAACAGAATTCATCAGACTTCTCTCTCTCTAAACTAAACCCCAATCAAGGTTCCGTTTAGTTTCATACATACTGACCAGAAGACGGAGGACTTTCGAAACGTCATCCTCTTCACTTGTGTTTCCACAACAGGCAGTTGCTGTCCATTCTATAAAGTTTCATCAAGAATACTCTGCCTAAACAATCTATCAAAGATTACAACCATACTTTTCATAAAACGTTAGTATTAGGCCTATTACATTTTTAAACACTAGATTGTTTACCTAGCCCCTTCTTAATGTTCAACAGTTGGAAGAGTATATAATAATAGTATTACAACAATTTATCATATCCATTGACGATGAAGTGTTTCGTGATACTCAATCCAAAGCGATTCAGGCTGGCTGGGATACAACAACCATATCTGTAATTGAAACTCAATTTATATAAGGGGTTCAATACAAGAAGAACCAGCTAGGAACATGAAACACAAACAACAATCAGCTGAGTTCAGTATACATATTTGATAATCTATATCTAATTAATTTTCACTTAACAAGAATAATTGAAAAGCAAAACCTAAAGTGAAGGTAAAATCCGACGTAATTTAATATTTTAAATTGTACACGTCCTTTTATACTTTACTAATGCGGCCACAATGTGTTTCCCAATATTTAACCATTTGGCCCGGCATGGCCAGGTGGTTAAGGCGCTCGATTCGTAATCTGAGGGTCGCAAGTTCGAATCCCCATCAATTAGAGACGGCTAGCGCAGATAGCGCTCGTGTAGCTTTGCGCGAAGTGCGAAAACAAACAAACAAACTTAACCATTTTCCTATAAAGCTGCAACTCCAGATCAGTAATGTTAAATAAAGGTATGTATAATAAAATGTTTAACGTGTATGATTAGTATTGTTTTAATAACTTTTGGTAAAACAAGGCTTACCTGTTTTGTTTTGTCATCCTATAGTTAGTTGCTCAGAAATTAATGTTTGAAAAGAACGGTTGGAAATTTGAGATTTTATTTCAAGTATTTAAAACAATATTCTAAATTCAAAATTTCTAATAAATTTTGTTTGCAAATTTCTCAAATACCAAACTTGAGCTCTGAAAGTTAATAATCAACCTTTTAATTATGAATATTAATTTTTTTATCTTTTTGTGCCTTGTATGAATATCAATTGAATAAACATCGGTATAATTTCAATTGAAAGCTTATCTAGGTTCTAGAGATTCAAATATTAGAACTATGTTAATACTAGCAGTAGGACAAAATAAGATAAAAATATCAATTTGACGTGTCTGTGTTTCACATTTTATTGCACGGTTAAAATATCTGTAGAATCACTTTTGTAATATTTAAAAAAGGTGCTTTGTTTTTACTTCCTAGACCTTTGTATTCGAACGAGTGTCAGAGTAGCTCTGTTCATCTTTACAGAAGGCGGAGACAGAAGGAAGAAGAACCACTCTGTGCTATTCGAACCATGTTCATTCTGCCTGAAGCTGGCCTCACAGACCAGTCTCAATGGAAGTTTGTTGTTAACATTCCCGACAAAGATCCTCGCTTTAAGCAAGTCATCAGAGTCGATGTGTGCAGGTAAGAAAATAAGTTGTCTCTGGTGTGGTCAGATTTCATTTGGTAATAAGCGAAAAAGATCAACCAAAAGATGGAGAAAAATGAACTTAGGTAAAACAGCAAGGAAAGAGTTGATGGGGACGCAGTCCTTAGCTGTTCGTTGACTGTGTTTTTTTATTTAATGTGAAACTATATGTTTACAATTCACAGTTTACCATGCCGAGATAAAAAACAAAAACAGAAGCTTAAGATTAGCTAAAGAACTGAAGTTATATTTAAGTTCAATCTTTTCCTCTTTTACGGAATGAAAGAGATACGGCAATGTACGTTTACATATTCATATAAAACCTGTCAGATGGCGCTCTCTCTACCTTAGAGTTGATTGTTTGTTTGTTTGTTTTTAATTTCGTGCAAAGCTGCATAAGGGCAATCTGCGCTAGCCTTCCCTAATTTTGAAATGTAAGACTAGAGGGAAGGCAGCTAGTCATCACCACCCACCGCCAACTCTTGGGCTACTCTTTTACCAACGAATAGCGGGAATGAGCGTCACATTATAATATCCCCACGGCTGAAAAGGTGAGCATGTTTGATGCGACGGAAATTCGAACCCGTGACCCTCAGATTACGAGTCGAACGCCTTAACCCACCTGACCATGCCGGGCTATAACTGAAAGTTGAACTTATTCAATACTATAATTCTCAGATGAATGTGCTTTCAGCTCACACCTCTTGATGTTATTGAAAAAATCTCTTTAAATTAGTTGTAGAAAACGTGACGAAAATCGACAAATCCTTACACAGTGCGAGTGCGTATTCCTATCCATACTCTACTGTCACATGAACAGTTTATACTGAGAGTGTCTGAAGTGTGTGTTCTGACCCAGAATCTATCATATCGGGCTTGTAACAAGATTAAGCAGCGCCCTTGAAACGTGTACAACAAGTACGTATTCAATAGTTACGTATATAACAAAATATAATACACATATGTACAAACGTAAACTCAATTTATAAAATATATTTTTTAAACCTTTTCTCTAAAACTTTCATATAATAATGTTTTAGAGGGCGTTTCTGAAGTAATTGACTTTGAACATTTTCATGTAGCTAGGATTTTTTTAAAAACTACACCAGCATGGGGAGGTGTTTAGGGTGCTCGACTCACAATTTGAAGGTCCCGAATCTAGTCCTCGTCACACCAAGCATGCTCGCCCCTTCATCCATGAGGGCATTATAATATAAAGGTTAATCTTCCTATTCGTTGATAAAAGAATTGGCGGTTAGTGGTTTTACACCGTTAAGTTAGGGACGACTCGCCCAGATAGCACTCCCATAAAGCTTTGTGTGAAATACAAAAATAATCAAACAAATAAAAATCTTTTAAATCATATAAATATTATTTAAATATTTTCAAATGCACAAAACATTTTCATTTCAGTAAAAATTATCAAAAATAAACATTCTTTTAATATGATAATATATTATTACTAGAATTATCTTATCATGCACAGAGTTATACATATAAACGTATATGTAACCCCGAACATCTTACTTTGTATAAAGATACGAGATTACTTAAACGAGGATCGATTTATCTTATATATAGATATTAGGTTATATAAACACCAACATCTTATTTTGTATAAAAATACTACGTCATACCCGGAATATCTTACTTTGCATAAAGATACCAAGTCATAAAAACCAGGAAAATCTTATTTTCTATATAGATACTAGGCTATATAAACCAGAAACATCTTATTTCGTAAATAGATATGAAGCTATACAAACCCGAATATCTCACAAATGTTTGTAACCCAGTCAAATTTTATGAAATTGTGGGAATCGAAAAACGCTTAAAGTGGCAATATACGTTCCTTTGTGGTATTGAAGAAGCCCGAAATACGGTTGAGTTCCATAACATACAACAATGTTCAACGTTCCTGTAGAAGTGTCTTCATACAGTTACACTTCCGTAATGCAATGAAAGCACATTTAGTTTTCTCTCTGATACTTATTTCATATTAAAAAGTGATTTGCTACCCCAAATTTTAAGATTATTTTTGTACGTGTTACTTCATATATGATTTTGTGTTTCAATGTCAGTTTTATTCCACTACATCTCTACCTGAACACGAACTAAGACCTGGTGTTAATTGTGACGATGAACTTTAGTAAAGCGGATATAAAACGTATTATAATTGGTTTTGTAATTCTTTGCCAAAGTAGGATATACGTTATTTGTTTTATAATTTCCTATAAGTTATGTTTACCTAATTCTTTTCAATTTAAGGAGTTGTATTTCATTTTAGTGCCCCAAATGAGGCCTGCGCAAACAAGATTTCTCTTCCGCCTGGTTACGAAAGTAGATGTAAACAGAAATACAGTAAGAAATCATTGGTAACTTTAGATGGTGATGGACAAGGAACCAGTCAAGATCTGATTTTTCTCCCCACATGCTGTGTATGTCAAATCGTATTGATAATACAGAAGTAAGACCATCATCCTGTATATTTTCTGTAATTCTTCGAGCCACGTTTTTATTCCATCTTATCCTAAGTCTTGTTTAATGATGGTTCTGAACAGGACCTAGTCACTCCTTTCCAGCGTCAGAATACCAAAATAGATTATACTAGACGAAGTTGACTTTCGAATGTTAAATTGATCGTTTTGTCTCTATGTGTTTCTAGAACAGTTTAGCAATTTCTTGTTTCATAAATGATCTCACAAAAATAATTTTCAATAATTTGCACACCATAGTTTCTTATTAGGTAGCATATATTTAATGTAACGGAAGCAATTCGCACACTGATTTTGCAATGCTGTGTAAAAGTAATTTTGTAATCAAATAAATTACGTTTTGCACCATTCAATGTCATCATTCTGTTTGGGGTTAGATTACTATCTGGCAATAAAATAAATGGATATATATACATTTTTTGCTGTCACCTAATATAAACTTTGAACTAAATACCGAAGGATGTCTAGTAAACAGAATATCTTGTCGATTTTTCCGTTAACTACGCATGTTTTACAAATATTCTGTGTTATAAGTTTCATTTTCATAAAACTAAAAAAAAAAGCAGTTTACTTCATTTATTTATTTTAAAGTAATATCTTTAAGTGATTTTATTATAGTAAGTTATGCTCACAAATTGAAAATTTGTAATTAACTCTCCCAGCATTTACTAGAGCGAGTGAAGTAAGAACCCCAACACTGAATATGTGTCTTGGTTTTAAATGGTTATTTCTGGAACGGAAAATTAATAAGTTTCTAAAATTAACTCGCCATTAACTAGAGTTTATAATATAAATAAGATATTTTCTGTAATGTGTAAAATTTCGCTATGAATACAATTTTACAAAATAAAAAATATATTTATTTAAATTTAACGACTTAGAACACATTTAGAAAAAATGATAACACATTTGGATTAGTACCTTTGTACCTATTTACAAAACAAATACACTTATTGGATATATCAGGCGGTTATGATTTGAGAAAGTAGTAAAACGTTATTTTCTGTACAGCTACTTTCTCGTACTTAGAGGAATCCTGAGAGGTAAGGTTAGCCCTTTAAAATTAGGTATTCGATCACTACACAGCTTATTATCTAACTCTGCGCCTAACATAAACGTTTTCATTACAACCTGATATTTTGTTTATTTCAAGCATGTTCAGATAGACATAATTTCTTTTCATCTACATTGTGCTATCATATTAAAAGTAAAACAAAAAACAATGTTTTCTGACACAAATAAAGATAAATTTTTTTTAGATATTTCAGCCGACTAGATTTAGTACAGCCCCCCAGTGGCTCAGCGGTATGTCTGCGGACTTATACGCTAAAATCCGGGTTTCGATACCCGTGGTTGGCAGAGCACAGATAGCCCATTGTGTAGCTTTGTGCTTAATTCAAAACAACAACAAGATTTAGTACAGCTGGTGATAGTAACTGTGTGAAATATCTAATAAATATATTTTCTTTCACTGAACCGAATATATCGTTTTTGTTTTTACTCTTTTAAAGTTCAACGAGTTTAAACGTTTCTTTCTCTAATTTTTAGGCCTGGTGGTTAAGGCACTCGACTTGTAATCCAAGGGTCGCGGATTCGAATCCCCTCGAATCAAACATTTCCCCCTTTCAGCCGTGAGAGCGTTATAATGTGACGTTCAATCTCACTATTCGTTGGTAAAAGAGTAGCCCAAGAGTTGGCAGTGGGTGGTGATGACTAGCTGCTTTCCCTCTAACCTTACACTCCTAAATTAGGGACGGCTAATCCATATAGCGCTCGTGTAGTATTGCGCGAAATTCAAAGCAAACAAACAAACCAAACCAAAATTTTTATGATTTAAAATGGTAAAATATTGGAAAGTAAATAATACGTTTTGTAATCGTAATAATGAATTAATGGTGCTGCAGTAGCTTTAGGAATGAAAAACCCGTTAAACTCGTTATAAAATAAACCTTAAATCTTCACCATCACGTCAATATATCTACGTGCTAGTGAATTATAATTTTTATCAAATTAGTAGTTATTCAAAATAAATCAAATTATTATTTATTTAGTGTAAAATTTATTTATTTATTTATAAATTCGTGCTCCTGCCCACAGTGATAAGTCTGTGGACTTATAACCCTAAAACTAAGTTTCAATACCTTTTTATTTTGGTCAATATACAAACTGTGCAATTTTGTACTTAACTACAAACAGATAAATTAGATTTTAACTAAGTAAATTTATTTATTTAAGATCAACAGGCCACAAATACAAATGGTTGGGACTAGTGTAGCAGTTAAGGTTCTCATTTTGTTAGGTGTAATTGATGCAATCAGTGGGTTTTATTTGGGAAATCGGGACTGATGTGTACTTCTAGGAAGCTAGCACTAACAGTGAAGATGTGCATCTTATTTTTAGAGTTTGTAGGCTGCAAGAGAAGTTTGATGTTATCTTAATTCGTACCCGCGAATCTCAGATTGCGAGTAAAACGCTCTAACCACCTGGCCATGTTGGATCCTACCAATGATAATGTGAAAATATTTCAATCAGCTCATAATAATTCTAATCTATGATGGTTACATGAATATGTGAAATTTATGATATTTCATTAAATAGAATACAAAAAATTATAAAACAAAAATCGATTCCAGTTTATTTTTAATATTATTCAAATGTATGAATGTGAATACAAATATGGTCATGTGGTCACACAAACACAGAGAGTGTTTCCATAAATGCAGAATGATGACCACATTGTCTGAAAAGGTCATCAATGGCTAGATAGAATAAATAAAAAAACTTTTGTTAAAATAAAAATAAATTATAATACATTATCTCCATGTATTTACAATACACTTAATACTGTAAAAAAACAGTTAAAACTTGGTCACCATGCTTTTACTAGAGTTTTTTATGTCACTGAAATTAAAAAGTCAGCCATCACAGTTCTTTCACTTAAGTGGACTTAGCAGATAGCCCGATGTGGCTTTGCCATAAGAAAAACACACACACACATTTTTTTTGAAATTACATATGTTACCTATTATGAGAGGTCTCGATCGAGTCCCCAGTTTATTATGTTACGTACTATAACTTATTCCGGATGGGTCTCACATTTATTGTGTTATATACATTACATTTTACTTTTTCAAATAACCGGAAATTTCAAATTTTAATTTAGAAGCTGAAATACATGATATTTGTCAACAAGATTGATACACACAATTTTATTTTTTAACAAAAATGTATTTTAATATACGAACAAGAACAATACAATTTATAATAATGGTTATTACAAATGATGGTTTATGTACAAGAGTTTTACAAACTTACAAATAATGCTGTGTCTTATATCCAGTCTAGAACTGAATATTTTATCGACCATCCGGGTTCACGACGAACAAATTAATTCTGAGTTGATCTGTCACTCCTCACTTAAGCAAGCTAGCTTAGCGGGTCTCACTCCGGCTTCAAGCGCACTTCTTACAAAAGACGATACCTAATCTGCTCGTAGAAATAATAAAGTCCGAAGTAATTCACTAAAGTTGAACTATTTATAATGTTTGAAATCTATAAAAGTTCCTGGTTAAATTATGTAGTTTTTCAATTAATAGATGCAAATTACACTTGTAGCTTCCGATGCCTGTAGCACACGGACTGTAGCTGTCCAATAATATCCTGTCATGTATTATTATTTATTTCGGACGAGCCTCCGAGTTATTACGTTATGTACGTTACATAATAACACTTCAAATAACCAGAAATTTGAATATAAGCTTGGTAGTTAATTAAATGCCAATGTGTATTAAATTTATGTTATTTTCCAACAAAATTTATTCACACAATTTTCGTTTTTAACACAAATGTATTTTACTATACAAGCAATACTACTTATAATCACAGTTATTACTAATAATTATTATAATACTATAATTAATAATTACAAACAATACAGTCTTAACTCCAGTCCGGAAATGAATATTTTATGGATGATCCAGGTTCATGACGAGCAAATTAATTCAGAAGTCATACAGTCACACCTCGCTGAAGCAAGCTGGCTTTCGTTTCTTGATTGGTCTCACGCCGCTTACGAATGAAGATGTTTAATATTCTCGTAGACACAATGAACTCCGAAGTAATTCACTATAGTTAAACGGTTCGAAATCTATGATGTTCCTGGTTAAATTCTGTAGTTTTATGCTTAATAGACGTTAATCACCATTGTAGTTTCCTAGGCCTGTAGCTGTCAAATAATATTCTTTTCTTTTCATCTCTCGGCTAGTTGCTTTTTGTAAGAGTAACGCGAGTTTATTGAAATTTCGACAATATTCTCTCGCACTTTTGTCAAATAAATATTGTTGATTTTCACTTCCAAGAACGTTCAACGAATTTGAAAATTAGGCTGGACTTGCGCAATACACAGCCAAGAATATACGTCACACGCAAAAAGTAAACACGATACAGAAACAGATGTAGGTACTTAAATAAACATACATTAGTATATCTGTTACAAATTTTACTGTCTTTTAATACGTTGGTTTATACAGTTTAAGGCAAGTTTCTAAAATGTTCAACAATGTTCGAACATGCTAGTGTTTTCGTAAAACAAATACTGTTATTTCTTGTTCTCAAAAATCTTCTACAAATTTAGAGAACAAGCGGGATATGTGCAATAGACACTTAACGATATACGCCAGTTCATTAAAAAACTATACTGAAACAAACGTAGATATTGAAATAAACGTATAACGATAAATCTATTACTTATAGTAATATAAAATACTAATTATATATTTTTAATATTTTATGGGACATTTCAGTTAGAGTACAATTATTGCATACTCAGTTCTATGTCCGACAAATGGTAAAAAGATCAACTAGGCTGTGTCAGTCAGTTTAAAATAATTTTCAAAATTAAAGTTCAGTTTATTTATAATTTATGATAGTTACATAAATATGTTAAATGCATAGTGTTTCATTATACAATACAACGATTTATATACTTAAATGGTAAAAGAGCAGTTTCTGACTACTGTTGCAAGCTCAGTTACAAGTTTTGAGATATCCCAAAGTTAATATCAAAAGCTCAGTCAATCAAGATTGCATTTCAAATATAAATACTCTGTCCTTTTTACCACTAATAAGCAAGCTCTCCATTGGCACAGCTACATGTCTGCGAACTTACAACGCTGTAAACCAGATTTCTTTACCCGTGGTGGTCAGAGCACAGTTAGCCCATTGTGTACCTTTGTACTTAACTTTAAACGAACAAACTAACTAAAAATCTGACTGTTACAGTTCTATTACGCTAGTATAGCGGTAAGTCGACGGACTTTCAATGCTAAAATCAGAGGTTCGATTCCCCTCGGTGGGCGCAGCAGAGGGCCCGATGTGGCTTTGTTATAAGAAAAATACACACTCTATTAAATGGAAGAAAATATGATGAACCAGCCTTTATATGTAATCACATAATAACGTGTTTGTTTTCTGTCATATTCATGTAGTAAGCAATGTTATTGTGATTTGCTTGTTAAATACTGTTTTACATTTTAATCTGCTGCAAAGAAAAGGAATGTTACAGATAGCAATGAAACTGTGAAAAAGGTCAACTGAAATTCAACAGTGAAAAATAATCACTAAAACCAAAACAACTACAGTAACATTCTTCTACAATTGTACATCATAAAGTAGTATATACTTCACATCATAGCTATCATTCTGGAAATGACAGTTACATCATTTATCAAATTACGATAATAATTTGCCTATCCATATTCGACAGTTCAAGTATCTTGAAAACAGAAAACTATATCCAGCCAAGGAAGGTAACACATTTTCTTCAACAGATTGAGAGGAATCTAAAGAATAGATCTGAACACATTACTGTAGTTGGTCAAAACAAATCTAAACAAGATTGTTTTTAGATGGACAAAATCAAGTTGTTCATGTTTTCGTGTTACGTGTGTTAATATGTCCGCCATATTCTTTAAGTATCAATTATATCATCATGATGTTGATAAATTATCTGATCAGTTGTTTCTTGCTATAAACTCGTCATGTTTACATTGAGTTACATCACAATGTGATAATAATAACTACGATTTTTACTTGTTCTATCTAGCGCGTTATTTGTTACCCTGTATGAAAAATAGAGGGCAGGTTGTTGTTGTTTTGAATTAAGCACAAAGCTACACAATGGGCTATCTGTGCTCTGCCCACCACGGGTATCGAAACCCGGATTTTAGCGTGTAAGTCCGCAGACATACCGCTGAGCCACTGGGGGGCCAGAGGGCAGGTAGTCAAAGTTTCTTTATTTTAGAGCCTATACAAAACATTTACTGTAGTTAAATTCCATAACTAAATTAACTGTCCCACGTCGTACTGACCATCCCATATCATTCCTCAAAACAGTAGACTTGTTAAGAATCATACATACTCAACTTCGGTTTCTTGATGACGAGAAACCCATTTCAAATAAAAATGTATTGCAGAGCTCCTGGTATGGGTATTAACACTTTTATTGATAACAAGAGAACAACGTTTCGACCTTCCTAGGTTATTTTCAGATTTAAAAGTGTTAATACCCATACCAGCGGTTCTACTTCGGTTTGATTGATATTACACTTTGAACCCAAAACAAGATGTATATCTACTGTACAGTAATTCTGACAATATCGAACGGATTTTGTATGTTACGGAACTGAACAGATGACAAAACAAATTTATATATTTTTATACTTTACGTAACGTTACAGAAAGCTAAATGTGCATTCTCAGTATTTGAAGGTACAATACGAAATTATTTTCTACTTCTGACTTACTATATTTTTGTTTTTGTCATTTGGATTTAATTTTAAAAATATAACAAAAATATATACAAGGTCCAACTTCTTTAAGGTCTTACAGTTTAAACAAGTAAAGAAATATCAACATCGTCCGTCTAACAGTTTGTATTTGAGATGCAAGTTCCTCCGATATGTTCATCCTTCAATATTTACAAATATCACAAGCTGAAACATTGATGGACTACCAAGATTAGATTAACTTTCATACAAGGTAGTGTATAATCATTGTTATAAGGTTTACTTTAGTGACAGGAATAAGTGATAGGCATAATAAATTACCACACAGTTCTCCTTAAGTAAATTAAATCGAACATTCATTGTGAAAATTAGTCTAAGCTTACTGACACAATCTAGTTGAGCTTCTGACTACATTTTGAGTACACAATTGACTGGAATTTGAACAATAAACTTCATTACTTCGAATTTAAGATGCATTTTTTCTTTTTTCCGAACTAAAACTTCTGATGCGTCTTAAGTTCGAGATATTACTTTTCACTTTTCGAAAGTCTCAAAAACATCATTTTCCACATATAGCAAATATTTTTGAAAAATCCTGCATTAAAGGTGAATTTTCAACAAATTTAATAATTGCCTTAGAAACTGTATTTTAGTTAGGTATAATTCCTGTGTGGTTGCCATGTTTTTAAACACTTTAGTTTTTGAGTAAAAATGAAACAAAATTCGGGTTCTCGAACTCAATTTCCTCTCGGTCGTTCGGCTGTTTCCGTGACATTTTACAACTATGACGTAATAGTTGCCAAACACGCTTCTTTGCGTGCCAACAATTTTTTAACATCGAAGTAAATCTATCAGTGCTTCTTTCGGAGACTACTTTTTGTCTTGATATTGCTACTTTATGTTTGTTTTATAATAACATGGTTTACTGCGTTGTTTATGGTTGTAAAAACGGTTCGGCATCGGGCAAAAGCTTCTTTACGATTCTGTGCAAGGAGAAGGAACCGGCAAGGTGGCGACAGTGGGTGCAAATGGTCAATAGGAAGAACTGAACACCATGCAAAGCTTTGTCAAGATCACTTTGAACGCTCATATTTTGTGTCGCATCGCACACTTTTGGATTCCGTGGGTTTCAAGCCAGGCAGGTTGTGACTGAAAAAAACCATCGGCAGTAGACAGGATCGTCCCCACCATCTTTTCTCGAATAGAGCCGGGGACTGATCTCAGCCTGCAGCATACAGTTCCCACCCCTCTAAAGCCATCCCTTGCCATCACGAAAACAATAAATTTAAAGGTACGTGTGCAGTTTCAAGGGATAAACAATAACTAGTATAATATAATAATTTAAAAAGTACAAGTTTTGAAGAATGTAACTAGACATACACATTTCACATTCATGAGCGTGTTTTGCATTTGTTACACCTAAACGTCAGTGAAACCTTGATTTCCTAGTCTAGACAGTGGACAGATTTATTCCAAATAGATCATATTCTAAGTTAAAAAGCTCTGTAGATTTTTTGTATCATTTTTAAATATGGAAGAGTTTGAAGAATTCCATTTTTCAAGTTTAACATTTTAAGATAAATTGAAATAAGACTATGTCTTGAACATGTTGAAGTAACCAAGTACATATTACTTGTTTAAAAAAATTGTAGACTTGTAAAAAATCAAATATAAACTCCATAACTCATAATAAAATTAATCTTAATACAGTACTTTGACATTGTTCGATTAAATGTTAATCTCATAAACCTCATAAAGCATGTTGTTTTAATATATAATTTTATTTCTTCAGCATTTAGAGGAGAGTGCTGCTGATGACACAGTGTCTACTTCTGTAGAGGAAGTTGTGATTCAGCCCACCCCTGATGATGATTGCCAAAACTCTGGAGCTTACTCATTTCAGAGTGTGTCTGTTCAGACTCTTGCGCTGACGTTGTCGATTTGTATGGCAACTATTACATCACAGAACTTTTCTTAGCGGGTAACAAAAACTAAATCGTTTGGATTGCCGCTCGGAAAGGGCTCCTTCTGCACAAAGTTCTGTGTTTCATTTATTAACACTTTAAAAAAAAATGTGAACCTGCAAAATTAATCTGTATGAGTAGTTCTTTTGACTTCAAAGTTTTCTTTTTTCTGTAAAATTTACCTTTAACAAACAGATTGGACTATATTTGAAAAATAGAAAGAATAAAAAACACGTTCAAAACGTCACATTTGCCGATGTCATTGCCTCTAGCGATGGAGTTGGATATTACTGTACTCAGTCTCTGTCTGACTTTTCAATTTTTTTTTATTTCACGCAAAGCTACACAAAGGCTATGTGTGCTAGCTGTCCCTAATATAGCAGCGTAAGATAAGAGGGAAGGCGAGAAGTCATCACTACTCACTTCCAACACTTGGTCTACTCTTTTACCAACGAATAGTGGGATTGACTGTTAATCACGTCATAACGCCCCCACGGCTGAAAGGGCGAGCATGTTTGGTGCGACGGGAATTTGAACCTGCTACCCTCAAATTACGAGTCGAACGCTTTAATCATATGGCTATGTCGGGTCATGTTAACTGTTTGAGTTTATTAATAAGATTTAACCAACTTCTGTTAATCTCAGGTTCGTGTTTGGAAAATCTGGCGTTATTCTTGTTCGTATGTTATTGGACTTTGGAAGCGAATTTTTGGTGTTATTTTAATCTGACATTCAAGTTACTTTCTGACAATTGTTTACTTTATTTTGTAAATATTTGTTTGGGAGACGAGTGCGTCATATAACAAGCGTTTAATTTTCGGTCCAAAGATGAAAACGAAACTCAGCTCTGTGTAAAAGTTAAACTTGGGTGCTAAGCTTTTGAAATTTCTGATAAACATAAACTAATATTTTCTACATATGTCATAGTGCAAGTGGTTGAATTTTCTTTGTTTTGTAAAGATTTTTTATGTTATTTATTCATTAAATGTGGTTCCTCTGTATTTTTAAAGTTCGGTAATAATTTGTGGTAATGACTTGGTCGACAAACATAAAAAAATAAGAAACCTGGAAAAAAAAACTATTTCCAAGCTGTATTTGGTGTTATTGGAAGCAGAATTTTTCTCCTGTAACGTCACCAAAATCCGTTTCTTGAAAATTCATATAATACGCAGGTACGATTATCAATGATAACGTTATATTGTATACTATTTTCGACGAGTTATGCATCATAATATTAAATATCAATGCTATATAATCATGTGAGCATTCACTTAATAATACTTTATTTAAAAATATATTAATATATTGATTAAACAAATAAATAAAGGGAAGGAGAAATTTAACAAATTTCCAAAACATATAAATCAGTATTTTGTTATCTAGAATATTTAAGTCAATCAAAAGAGTTTTATATGTGAAAATTGATTTATAAGCATCAAGCATTGTGCAGGAACAACTTTAATTTTATGTTACAAAGAGCCGCCTTTCTGTTGAAGTAGTTAGTGCTACGATTGAACTTGTGTGAATGTACCGGATTTGCAGCGTTGTTACTCAGGTGATTACTTTGTTTATTTGTAATTAAGCACAAAGATACACGATGGACTGTTTGTGCTCTGCCCAACATGGGTATCGGAACCCAGTTTCTTGCATTGTAAGATCACAGACATATCCCTGTACCACTGGAGGACAAAGGGACTACAATCTGCATCTCTGGAATCGTTATAAATCTAAAAATACACAAATTTCATATATCCTTTATATATATCCGTAATATATATTTTTCTCTAGTAAATCTACAAGTAGTACAATGGAAAATATGATGTTACTCAGCACTAGCCTAACAATGGAATGGAAACTAAGCTAAAATGTCAAAAATTGTTACCGGTTATTAATAAAGTATTACAATTTTCAATAGCCTGAAACTGAGTTAAATGGTAATTTAGATTTAGCAATTAAAAACTTGTCGATGTGTATCCTTTTTATGATATTTGCAATCAAGACTGATGTACACATTTTTTTTAATATAAATATGTTTTAATATACAAACAATAACACAATTTTCAGAAATTGTTATTACAAATAATGAACTATGTAAAAAATTTTACAAACTTACAAAAGATATTAAGTCCCAGATCTGGTTTGAAACTTCCTTGTTATCTTATAAAGGGTTCACGATGCTCGAATTAACTTTGAGTTGATGTAGGTACAGCTCATTTAACTGGGAACTAGTTAGTTCTATGTTCTTCTCTTGCCAAACGCCGAGTTACCCATCGCTGAAGTTATGCAATATTTTCTTTAAAATACATGTCCGAAGTGAATTCGCTCAAGTTAAATAGTTTGTAACATTCAAAATCTACAAATGTTCTTCGTCAAATACCTAGAGCTCATGGACAGCTTTCAATATTTTAGAACAACATGCTTTTGGAACAACAATTTGATACTTTACAGCCCAGTTCTGTGAAGTAGGTACATTTGTTGGTTTCTATTTTCTCATGACCACACCATTTTTGAAAAAGTAATTATTTGGAACTTTCTCCAGCTCATTCTTTGGGAGTTTATACTTAAATAGTGATAAGATCTGTGGATCCTTTTCGTGCTTCTAGTAAACGGAACTTCCAGATGAACCAGGTCCGTCACGTTCATCATTGTCACTCACCAATGAATTGTCGTAGTTGTCAGTAGGACAGATGTTTATAAGATCTCCGTTGGATTCAAAACATTTCTGAGACAAATCTATAATACCGTCCTCTCAATACTTGTCTGTCATTGGCTTTTGGTATAATTTCTCAGTCTGAGCTCGAGTCGCAGCACACTAGGAAAACACATTGAGATTCACCTTAATCACAACATCATCCTCACATGAAACAGTCATCAGCTCGTTTACGATTTTGGGTTCGGCAGGATCTTTTCCCAGCCAAATCATTTCCCTCAAGTAATGATACATTCTTAACTGGCAGAATAAACAACTGGTTCTGAAACTAGGTCTGGTGCTAAATAAATGTTATAAAGAGGAACATAAACAAAACAACCATCATTATCCTGAGTAATAACAAGCTTATCTATGGCAGAACTCGAATCCAAAGACAATCTATCTTCTAATAACAGTGATTGAGTCGCCTCAGTATCATGTAGAATACATATGAGTATGAGATTATAAGTGATATTTCTTAAAGACACAGAACCAAGAGACATAAAAGGCCTAAATTCCTTTCTCATTACACCAGCCTTTATATCAGTGGCCAAATAAACAACATCGAGTGATCTGGTGAAACCACGTCCATACGTAGACACAAACACACTGGGTGTTGTCTCTGTTTCTTTTTTAAATACCAATAACTGGAGATAAAACGACAAGATTTTCTTACAAAAAGGAGCAGACATGCCTTGATGGGTTTAGAAAATTTTATCCTGCCTCTCAGACGATTTTGAACTGAAGAAGCTGGATTTTTTAGAAGTATTTCCAACTTTAGTTGAGTGAAGAGACACAAAATTTTGTCGAAATTGTAGAAATTTCTGTTTTTATAAAAACTTGTTTTAATCATTTAAAAAAGCAGCTACGGCCTTTAGTGTATCAACTTTCTATTCATCTGAGTACGTTTTGAGGTGGTTACTTACACAACATCTAAATTCCTCACTTGGACATAATTGTCTTAGTTTGTTGAAACTGTTTCCAATGTGCATATAATTACACCACCCATCAAAATAAACCTATTTTTTGTGGGAAAATTCCGTATAAATTTGATTTACCTGTTTACGATTAATTCAAGACTTGAGCAATAAGCTTTTGGCAGTAGCTCGTATGCTTTTTGAACCTCATAATTCGTACAATTTCCTAGAGAGAGATAAAAGCTTTTTGTGTTTTATCAATTAAAACGTCTCCCCAGTGATTCAGCGGTATGTCTGCGGACTTACACGCTAAAATCCGGGTTTCGATACCCGTGTTGGGCAGAGTACATATAGCCCATTGTGCAGCTTTGTGCTTAATTCTAAAACAACAACAACTAATCAATTAAAACGCTTTGTAATAATAATGAACATTTTTGGTGGGCCATTCCATGGTTATTACAATCTTCTTGAAATGTTGGAAATGTTTATTAATTCATTTTTATTAAATGAACTTTATTGTATTGATTGAGCTCAAAGTTATCATTTTGTCTTGGTCGATATGAGTCCAGTCTGGCTTCCAGTTCTTTCAGCTCAATTTCATTTTTTAACCTCCAGATTTTTATTGTTCTTTTTCTTTTTTGGCTTTGCTACATGTTTGTTCAAGATTGATTTGTTCAAATTTTAGCTGAATCTCTAACTTATCTTTATCGCTCTACTCGAATTGGTCAGTGAAAACATCCGAATATTATTCTGATACTTCCTCAAGTAACAAATGTTAATTAACTAGTATTTTGAATAGTATACTTTTTTTTCAGTTAATCTTCCATCGATTTGGTTTTAAATTTCTCGGCTCGGCATGGCCTAGCGTGTTAAGGCTTTAGCTTCGTCATCTGAGGGTCGCGGGTTCGCGCCCGAGTCGCGCCAAACATGCTCGCTCTCCCAGTTGTGGGGGCGTTATAATATGACTGTCAATCCCACTATTCGTTGGTAAAAGAGTAGCCCAAGAATTTCGCGCAAAGCTACATGAGGGCTACATTAGCCGTTCCTAATTTAGCAATGTAAGACCAGAGTGAAGGCAGCTTCTCATCACCATCCACCGCCAACTCTTGGGCTACTCTTTTACCAATTAATAGTAAGGCTGATCGTCACATTAGAACGCCCTCACGGCCTAAATGGCGAGCATGTTTGGCGAGATTGGGATTCAAACCTTCGACCCTCGTATTACGAGTTTAGTGCTTTCAGCACTTGGCCATGCCCGGCCCGCCTTGGTTTAGTTATATTTATTGGTGCGAGAAGAGTTTCTAGAAATTTCGGCTTATGCAAAAATATAAAAGGCACACAAGTGTTTACGTATATACATATATTGATGGATAAGTCAGAATTTATCAATTCAGATTTAACAATATAAATTACGTACACTTAATTTAACTTAAATGATAATCTTCGTTAATATAGATATATGACAGTAAATTCGTCACACGAAACAAATTCACTTGAAAGCATGATTTACCCTGGAAATGTAAATCTTCAAGAAATCATTGTGAATCAAACGTATGTTTATCTTGTGCAAACGAACGGGAATGTGTTGCAGCCTGTGCAGGATGTGATGATAACAGTTTTAAGGAATGCTGTGGAGTTAAACTTTTCTGAAGAAGAAAACATTGAAGATGACGTATGGACAATACAACTGTGTGAAGACCAATTTGTTTTTACACATTCTTGTAATATAATTTGATAATCTTGAATTTAAATCATTATATGGTTTGTAAGAAAATGAGTGCAGGATTAATCCAATATATGTATCACAATCTGTACATTTCACATTTTAGACCAGCCCCCATAATTGGCAAAGTTACCTATTGTGTAACTTTATGTTTAACTTGAAACAAACGGATAATAAGGATTTTGGGTATATTGTACAGAATTAAATCCTGTTCCCAACAATAGAAAATACGACTTGATAATAGTTTTTACCGGGACCTGTGTTTGCCCCTACTAAACTATAGGGAACTGGTTTATGTCAGTAAAGAAGTAAGTTAAGTGTTCAAATTTTTCACTGATATTTATGTGGTGCTAAATTAGAGTACTTATAGAGTGTTTAACTTCCGATTGATTAAGTGGTTAGAAAACTAATTTATATAATTTCGGTTATGTGATTCTAATACGTATTCTAGTGGTGAAACCTTGAGAGTTCGTGTGATGTTAACGTTTGAAAATTTTATTGTGTAGGTATATTCATTTTCAACTGTGAATTGTATGTTTTTATATCCTTTGTTTATATGTTGAAGAAATTTTGCCTATTCATCTTGGCAACAAAGTCTCAAAATACGCCATTTACATATCTGTTATGTAAATATTTTGTAAACGACAACATGTCGTGTTGTGTTTAAATTTTCATTTATATTTCCATATTTATATTATTGTTTCAAAGTTTAAACTAATAAAATACGTTGTTTTTCATTTAAAATAACATTTTGAATTTTCTAGAATTAGGTAGACCAATCATATATATTTTAATGAAATGCTGGCGACCTCGTGTCTAGACGTTTAGTCTCGTGCAAGAACGAACATGCGCGGATTGCTCTGTAGTTCTGTAGAAGTTTCGCGGGGGTTCGAGGAGTCTAGGCCTACAATATATAAACAGACGAAGATGCGAGGAAGAAAAAAAGAGTCAGACATTAGTTTTTATTCAAGAGAAGAGTCATTAGAAAAGAAGAGTCAGTCATTCGTTTGAGAAAGATTAAGTGTTTGCTGTGATTATTCAATTTGGATTTGTGACTGAAGTTAGATCTACGGAAGCTGTGATTTTATTTCGTCAATCTCTACGATTCATCTGAATTACTGGTTGTGCTGAGAGTCGGCAAGTTTGAGACGTTCATCGGAGGCATCGTGAAAAGAACTTCGTCGAATTTACTGAACTGTGAATTGCTTCTGAACTTCATTTAAACTTCGGAATTTCTTCTTGGGACCAAATTCACACCCTAGACTAGAATTTGATACTTTCATTTAAGATCATTATATTAGATACAGGCCAGTACCATTTTGTATTGTGATTAATTTTGAAGGTTGAAACTAGTACCATTTTGTTTTGTAATTAATTTTGAAGGTTTAAACTTAATAGCTGTCATTGTTATCATATAATTTATATTATATCTGTTAATAGTTTAGTGTAATAAATTATACAAGCTGTTATCTGTGTCTTTCTGTTGCATTTAGTCTACGAAAAACATAAAACATAAAAAAACGTAACAATATCTAAGCCAAAAAGTTGGCTTATATAAAAAAGTGACTATAGCAAAACCTTATACTGTTGCATACCATATGTTCCTGACATCAGCGAAAAAATAACCAACATTTGGAAAAAAAACTTGTAGCAAAACACAACATTCCAGTAAACACCAAATTTATTCAAAAACGAGGTGCAAAACTAAAGTTCACACTATGTAAAAACTACACTGACGAACACAATGCCAACATAATTTATAAAATACAATGCAACAACTTCCATGACTTCTATATTGGAGAAATAAGCAGAAAAATGGAATATAGATTCAAAGAACAAAAAACAAAAACATCTTCTCATGTTTTTGAACACTGCTTCGGCCTGGTATGGCCAAACGAGTAAGGCGTGCGACGCGTAAGCAACTCAAGGGCTATCTGTGCTAGCCGTCCCTACATTAGTAGTGTAAGAATGGAGGGAAGGCAACTAGTTATCACCACCCATCGCCAACTCTTGGGCTACCTTTTTACCAACGAATAGTGGGATTGACCGTAACATAATAACGCCCCCACGGGTGAAAGGGCGAGTATGTTTGGTGCGACAAGGATTCGAACCCGCGACCTTCAGATTAAGAGTCAAATGCCTTAACCCACCTGGCCATACCAGGCCAGCTGATAGGAAAAACAAAAAAACACCAAATTACAAGTAGTAATTGCACATAAAAAAATTTGTACAAGTCTCCGAAACTAATTATAATAACTGTTCTTCTTCGTGGAACACCTAGCTTGGTACTTTTCGTTTTTTCAGTAAGTGTTATACCTGTAACATATGTTCCATAATAATTAATTGCATTATATTTTTTTCATATAAATTTTATTTAATAATATTACGTATCCTAGAGATGGCAATGCAGTTTATTTATTTTTAGGCACGTCTGAGTTTTACATTTTACGGTGAGTTGTTGCATTTTTTAAATTTGAAGTCGTTTTATTTTTTGGGACGTGAGTATTTATGACAATTCTCAAATATTCACTTATTTGATGTGTATTTCAAACCACTCCCTTTCGTAAAACAACTTCTGGTTCGAGAAATTAATATAACTTCTAAATTATATGTAATTGCTGTACTGCTTATGGTAGTAATGCTACAACTACGTATAAATGTAATTAGCTACTGCTTTGGTGTTTTGGTTTTACTTTGATGTTATATTTTACTTTTACTGGTAATTTTATTATTTTTTAAGTAAAATAATATGTGAGGTTAAATCTAATATTAATAATACTTACTTTTTCTAACTTTATTAGAAGTTTATACTTATGAATATTATTTTGGATTGATTGTTACTGTTTGTGTAATATTTCTATTTATGACTACCATAAATCTTAATTTGGTTGTTCATGTGAGGTTGAGGGAAGGGTAAATAGAATTGTTCCTGTAGTTGAAGGTTGTGGTATGTTGATAGGTTAAGATATTTTAAGAGAAGTGTAAAACTAAGAGGTGACTGTTATTGAAGTTTACAAGATTATTATTGAGGTCAGTAGGATAAAAACCTCTACTTTATTTGCACTGTATCCTGAAAACAATAAAATGAGAAAACACAAGTTTTTAAGATTTGAAAGATATAAGGTAGGCTTCAGTCATGTAATTCAATTTCATAACTAGAGTGGTTAGCTTATGGAATTAGTTGTCAGCAGTACAGCTTAGATAAAACTGATTCTTAATTTACATTTTTACTTTCCTCAACAATGAGTATGTAAATATAGCATGAAGGATTAAATAATCCTTTGTTGGTTGTATGCTATGTAATAGTAATTTTTCTCTGAACCATTTCCAATAACTCAACATTCTTTCTTAAATAAGGTGACCATCACTATACATATTCCATATATGGCCTAATCAGTACCTTACAAGGAAAACTAATAACCTTCATTTGACTTGTGTATATTTTTGTGTGCACAACATAAAATCCAGTTTTTCTTATTATAAGCTAATCTACATTATACAGCTATTAAATTAGAAATATAATAATAATGTATTCAATAACTTATGACAGAGCTTATTAAATGTTAATAATTCTAATTGCAATGAAAATGGATTGGTATCAGAAATTTGATTTTTAAATTTTTTTATTATTCAAAATAACAGATTGAAAGTGTAATTTAATTACAGATAATAGGTTTATATTATAATGCAATTATTATGGATCATGTAAATAAAAGTAAGGTATTTTTCTTTGGAGTTATTTATTTGCCTAACAGAGGAAACAATATTTTGTAAAGAATTTCATTTTGTGGCTGGAGCTCTTCAATGAATGGATCAATGAAAAGTAAAATCTGGGCATTGATTATTGGTAAAATGGAAATAATAATATTTGGTTAACTTCATTTTGATTATTGAAAGAACTTGTGATATTTTAAATAATAAAATAGAGTAGAAAACTAAAAAATGTGCTATGTACAGTTATACTCTTTCAGTTAATCTTACCATAAATATCAAAAGTGTCTAAAAATAAACAAATTTTACAAAATGGATACATAATTGTAAACTTTTTCTTAGAAAGACAAGTGCACAAAATATTGTTAAATGGATTATAAGGGAGAAGTTACTAATGCCATGAAGTCGCACAGAATGACAGTTACACCTATTCCACCTTAAGGTTGTGTGAGGTCCATTGCTGTTTTGCATATTTCTTAATGACATTGATAAGTGAATAACTAATAAATTATTTAAGTGTACAGAATGTATTAAGTATTTTAAATTGTACTTAAGATGCTGTATTTTCATAGAGAATTTTGAACCATTTGTTGTGTTGGGCTAACACTTTGCAAATTCATTTTAAATTTAGTAAAATTATACACACTAGTTATCACAACATTAATTATTTTTATAGGTTTTCTAGGGAACTAATTGAATTTAATTTTATAAAAAAAGGCTTGGCATAGTTGTTATATAACCGTTTAGGCAGTTTATGTTAACTATGTATAAAAATGTTTAGTTTAAGATGAAGGTCTTTGTTCACGCAATAATATAGTGGTTAGGTTTTATTTTAAATAGTGTGCTCAATTTTTGGAGAGGGTTCAGAGATAGGTTGTTTCATACAAGATATGAAGGGATTATTATATGCGTACAAGTTGAAATTTTTTCCAAGTTTGTGTTGGAATGGAAAAGGACTTGGTAGACAGAGGGAAAGACATGAGAGGTTTTTAAAAAGTTAGAAATTTGTAATAATAATAAAATAAAAAGGTAAAAATAGAGGAAACAGGTTGAGGGTATAGAAAACTAATATGACTTCAGTTAAGGCATTGCTACTTTTGAACTAGAGTTTTCAACAAATAGTTTGCTAATATGTTAAAAGAGATAAAGGGAAGACTAGATTAGTATTTTAAAGACCTGCATTGAATGATGTTTGCAGTAGGGTGGTAGTAGATAGTATGATAACCTAGTTGAGCTAAATAGCTCCTTGTTATTCCTCCTAAATGAAATAAAAAATAGAGTTTTGCAAATAAAACTATTTAGTGCTTCTTTGTCACATACATTTATTTTCTGGCCATTATACAATGAAACACTGTTACTTGTTTGTACTGTAATTATAACAAAGACAATAAAAGTGTGGGATGTTTTAATGTACTAAAGAATGATGAATAATAAATCTACCTTAATGTACATGTGGGAGTCTTTCATAGTGACCTGAATTTTAGTTTAAATTATAAGAATGGCACATTAGTCCATGAGTTTTCATATCACTATACCACTATTAGTTTTGATGTCACCATCATCAGGAATTATCATGCATCTCGAACCATATGAAAGTGAAAAAACACTAATAACAAGGCAGTGTCTGTGGTAAAGCAACACCTGTGTATATGATGAGACTGCCACAAAAAGCAGTGCCATGATAAGGCAACACTCAAAATATATACCTTTAATCTCCACTATGTAAACTGTATGATTATATTATAAGAAAATATTTTATTTGTGGAAAATTTTGTATTTGGTTTTCAGTTGTAATTTTCACAGTTTTTCCTAGTACAGCATAAATATACTAAAACTATAATTATCTTTGGGATTTTTGTAACCTAGCGATAAGGTGAATATATATGATTTTTGCAGATATTTCTGTATTATAACTTTATACATATAAGGGACATGTTATGATATTATCATCAGATACACAAACAATACTATTGAAAGTTAGAATTTCTTGATAATTATAACTGAGTGTCCCTTTTAAAATAATCATTGGGGTATTGTAATTTATAATGAGTTTTTTTCTGTTGCTTGTAAACATATACCAAATAAGTACATGGCTTATACATATCAAGTCTTAAATATGGTTTTGTGTTTACTGAATTGATCCAAAGAAATTTGAAACAAGTATATGTAAGTAGTGCAATAAACATAGTTGGTGTCTAGACATATACAGTGTAGATGCATATTGTTAACAGCTGTCTCTATCATTTGAGTTAGATTTGTGAATGATTGTATTCCATGTGGGAACAAAACTCAATTATTTATTAATGGTTTCTTTTGAAATAAAGTAATAAAAACTTTGAACTGTAATGTACATTATAATGATGATTTTAAAGACATAAATTAATAGTAGAGTTTTTAAGTTAAATTTTAATATATATCAAGAAAACCTACTGAGATCTACAGAAAATGGTACCCACATGGAAAGGGTTAATATCCTGATTTAATTTCTTGTTGTTTTATGAAACTGAACCATTGCTATTAAAGGTCAATAAATTTGATCCAAGCATACCACAGTACATCCCCATAACTTAAGTGTTGCTATAACCTGTCCTAGTATTATATAACATAGTGTTGATTGTGAATGATTGTATTCCATGTGGGAACAAAACTCAATTATTTATTAATGGTTTCTTTTGAAATAAAGTAATAAAAACTTTGAACTGTAATGTACATTATAATGATGATTTTAAAGACATAAATTAATAGTAGAGTTTTTAAGTTAAATTTTAATATATATCAAGAAAACCTACTGAGATCTACAGAAAATGGTACCCACATGGAAAGGGTTAATATCCTGATTTAATTTCTTGTTGTTTTATGAAACTGAACCATTGCTATTAAAGGTCAATAAATTTGATCCAAGCATACCACAGTACATCCCCATAACTTAAGTGTTGCTATAACCTGTCCTAGTATTATATAACATAGTGTAAAGTGTATGAATTTTTTGACCAGTTGTTGGTGTCTTACTTAAAAATTGTTTTATAATATGTAATGCATAGTTATTGTACTTAACCCTCAAATATACACTAGAGGGTTTCTTATGGCCTCTATCAGGTTTTGCTTAACCTGTTTCTATCCTTTTACACACCTAATACTTGTGAGTATATGAATTTTTTTTAATGCAGAACTCATCATAAGCAATGACATGTGAGACACACGAAAACTTTAACAATAATATCATTATTGTCCATCAGTATTGCAGTTAATCCCTTTAAGTGGTTCTGTGTATATTTTACTCAGAGTGTTTTCATTCAGTTGTTTGTACTAAACATTATAACAAGCAAAAACATAAAATTATTCAATATGGTAGTTTATAAATCTCACCAGTAGTGAACTGTACAAAAAAAATTTGGAATATATGTTCCAAAATAAAATAACATCCTTTCACTCTACAGCTGTTACTTGACAACTTATGTTTTCTTCCTTTGCCCATCTAAGCATTGGACAGAATTTTTCTCATTTGCTTCAGTCTTTTATTTACAACTTAAATTCCATTGGTAATATATATTTCGTAACACACTTTGCCTACATAAACATTCCCTTTATCCTGGCACTGGATATAAACACTTAATTCAGATATGTTCACCTTTTCTTGGCGAACATTCACTAATTGGTTTCTTTGTACTATGACTATTAGGGGAACTTTTATCATTCTTCATGTTGCTGAGTTAATTTTCTTAATTTTTTTTTCATTTTGCAAGTCAGTTGCAAGGCGATTCAAAACATTACTTGCTCTGAGGCCCAAAATTCGTTGTCCATCACTTCACCTTGGACAATTACTGCTGTACTTCATTTCACTAATTCAGTGGGAGTGCAGATGGATCTCTCCGTGTCTCAAAAAAAATCATTCTCAAACCACATAAAAAGTCTTTGATCCCCATGGTCAAAAAAAGTTCATGAATCAATGTCAACACCCAACTCTGTCCCTAACATTCATTCCAGCAAACTCTAAGATCCACATCCTTTGGTTCCAAGTACAGGTACAGGCATTTCCTCAGGTATATCATCTTCTCCCCTCCAAAGATACAAAATAATTATTCGTTCACGTTCTTAGTTGTTGGAATCCTCTTCCAGTGACAAAGACCTGCTCATTTGACCCAGGGCAAGATCCACGGACGTCGACAGACCTCACTTGAATTTCAAGAAAAGAAGAAAAAAGATGTGGTTGAAAACAGAAGGGCTCTTCACCCAATTTGTTTACACATTAATAAAAATGGCCACCTTCATTTGATTTTTTTTAATGTTTATTTGGCATGCCAAAATACAGCATGAATTCTTGGATTATTATTTCTGGTATGAAGGCAATTCAACTCTCTCCTATCCTACCTATAATATTTTGTGTCACTCAGCAATTGGAGAGAGAATTTCTTTTGGTTGAGGGTGTCCATTAATTTATCCATAGTGAAATGCAAATATACATTCAGTGTGGTGGTGTATCTCTGGGGGAGGGGAGCTCTGATGTTGCACATGTGGGCAATCATGGACATTCCACAGATAATTTAGATTTACTTTTCTCCAGCACCATTCTTTACTCTGTCATTTTATCACTGAAACTAATTTGCATTAGCCAACATCAGCTTCTTTTCTTTCATTGGTTCATTGAGTGCATGATAATTGGTGTCTTTTCTTTCCTCAGTTACCTTTAAATATGTCTTCTTTGATGGCAGAAACTTCTGAGGGCAAGTACTTAAATCTTTCTATGCCCCGATATAGTGGCTGATGCAGAGAAGTTTACTGCTAGTTACATTAAGAGATGGTTATGTCTTGTCCACCACATTTGTCGGAACAATATGCTTTCACTAGGTGGAAGCATATTTAGATTTTCAGGGAATAAACCTACTTCTACAGAGTCTATGGTCAATCTGAATAGATCACAGTTATCTAGGACTTGTCTGACTGAGTAGTGTTGAGATATCAATCCTCCCAACACTTATTTTAAGAAGCATCTCAGCAACTGCCACATTACTTTGACAGGTTGGGACCATTGTCAGCTTTTGCACTTTTACTAGTCTCTTGGTTGTTACTTTGTTGGATAGATATGAATTGTTGGAGGATATTCATCTATATGCCGCTGCCACCCATGAAATACATGAGGCCCTTTTTCCAATCTTTGATTTTTATAGGCATTCAAGAGTCTTTAGGTTTTAGGGTTGATGTCACTTATCTACCTTTATTCCTTTTATCATTGGCTTCTTGACTTTCCTCCAACAGGGGGTCATAGTTCTAACCTTATGTCCTGACACTTTACATCAGTGCCTTTTGGGCCTGGGTGGTTTAACTCTGAGAAGATTTGGATGTGTAGAAAACCTTTATCATAGATTTATGGGTACTACAGGTTCTTGCATCAGGATTAGTCATTCATTTCATATTTTCACCACTATTATTTACAGAACCTGTAGTGTTTCTTCCATTTGCAAATATTTAGATTTTGGAACTTTGTTCCATGGTTCTATGAAATTTGTTGGTCAAGGGGGCTGTAGAGAGAGTCATTTCAATTCTTCCTGGGTTTTATTCCTGTTTGTTGTTCCCAAAAATATAACAAATTAGCATCTGTTCATCAGTCTTTCTCATCTAAATTTATTGCTTGGCTCTCAAACTCATGATGAAGTCATTTTTCACTGAGTTTTTATTTATTCCACCACAATCTGAATTTTGTGCACAAGAATCTAAAGCTGCAATTCAGGGCTCTGAACTTTAGCATATCATTGGCTCCCTTATGTTTTCTGCCAAATGATATGAATCTTTATTGTAACCTCCATTTTCTTAGCCTGAATATGCACTGTTCTATGTATGTTGGGCTTCTGGTGACACCATCTCATCTGTTGGGAGAACATCACACTAAGACACTGCTTTCTTAAGCAGCCAAGGCAGGATTTCATACAAGATCTGAAACATTTCTACTCATTCTTACACAAGATATCATTAATCTATTATCTTTTTCAACATCAATATTGGTTAGGCTCATTCGACTACCCTTTAATTCAACTCTGTGAAACAGACTCTCTCTTCCATCTTGTTCTCCCATGTTTCAATTTTTGAGAGTGTGAACATCACTTGCATCCATCATTCCTTTGGGACAAGCATACTTAAGTTTTCTTTAGCTGATTTTATGGAACTAACTGATTGTGAACAGTGATCCACTGGAATACCCAGTTTCCTCATTCAGGATTAACATTTTTGATCTTGCATTGTGGTTAGATTAAATGGGGTACATATCTCAATAGTCATAAACTCCAGGGCCTATTTAAGGATAACTATGCTTCCTTCCACATCAGTGTTTTAGAACTTATCTGTTGTTTATCTTCTCTCCCATGGGTTAGAATGCATCACTTTATAGGTACAGATTAGGAATCACTCAGAAATATAGCTATTGCAGTCTGAATGCTCTAGCCATCACCATTAGATTTAAGAGACATGGCCCTATAATCCTAACCCAGAGTACTGGGGCCTGGCCAATGGTGGTGATGGATCACATAAAATTCCATTCAAATGGTATGATATATGTTCCAGGTGAAGAGCTTACCTTTTCTGGATGAAATGCAATTCTTCACTTGGGTGCTAAGCTTCTGCTGGCACATTTATGATTTATGCAGATACATTTTGTATGGATAATACCATCATATGTAGTGTTAGTAGAAATAAGTATTATTGGAGGTACATTTTTGATTTAAGAAAATTTTTAATTTTCTAATAGATCATATTTTTTCAAAATTGTATTGTAATCCAAAAAATACAAAAAGTAAAGTAAAAATAATAAAATTATTTCTCTGAGCTGTAAATAATTTACTTTCCAGAAAATCAGATTTGTGAAAGAAAACTGAATGATCATTAGTTTTGGAGTATGTCCAGTTGTTATTCTACATTTGGCTACCACACAAAGATTACAGAATTTTGACTTTCCAAAGACTTTCAAGAACTACCATCAAAATATGTTGTACAGCATATTAAGATGTCAAGTTATAAATAGAAAATTCAAAATTGTTTAGTAAACTGAAGTTATTATCCACAAAAGGTAGGTTTCAAATGTCATCTTTCACATTATAGCAGTTTGATAGTGTGGTATATCCAAGTAAAACTCAATTAACTTTAGAATAATAGGATAAGTCTTTATAATAGGAGTTTCAGTCAAAATATTTATTATGAAGTAATACTCTATCTCTTGGTGATTGAATTGTGTAATGAATGAAATTAAGACTGGACACAAAGTAAAACATGAAAAACGTTTGATTTATGTTACATCTAAAACACAAACACTATGCGTGTAGGTTTGTGTGTTTGTTCTTGCTTTCTAGTTTAGATAGTTACTTCTGCTGGATCTCCCCTCCATGTGAATTCCTGTATGTGGTGAGGACACCTCCCATAGAAGGTTCTGTTCTTTCAGTTTCCCTTTTTTCGAATCTAAACATCTACCCACATGTTTGCCATGCATGGTGGCCCATGAAGGGGAGGAGATGATCCTGATGGTTGAGAAGTCCAAACCTAACACACCACTTTGGCCTTGGGGTAACTCCCTTAGGTCAATTGACTGGTCCACTTGAACTAGGGTCAACCAAGTATCAGTATTTGATGTTCTCAACATGTGTTGTGGACATTGTATCTGAGGCTGTGTTTGGGTATAGTGATCGTGAAACCATGGCATTGGTGCAGTGTCCTTGTTTAGCAATATAATGCATTCCCTTGTAGGGCTTCATGGTGGGTGGGGCCAGTGGGTACCAAAATATTCTTTTTTTATTATGGATCCTACAAATAAAAACCTAAATAAAATAGTGAAAACAGACCTTAGGTAAACAACGTCTTGAAGATGCTGAGCAACAATTTTCAACATCTGTAACAGCTGTACCTCATTTCCTTATACTACATTCTCTTTCAGACAAACCTGTAGAGCAAATGTCTCCCTTTTTCAATCAGAAGGGACTAGTTCAACTTGCTGGGTTTCCAAAGTCAGTAAAGAAGCTACACTCTAGTGACATATTGGTGGAAACATCCACATCTCAACACAGTGAACTTCTCTTGCATTCAAAGCCAATTGGGGATATACCTGTTGAGGTTACACCTCATGCTACTTTGAATTCATGACAAGTTATTGTTGAAAGAGATTTGAAGAACATCCTCAAGTCGGAGATTCTCACTGGTTTCTCTACCCAAGGAGTTTCTACAGTGAGGCATATCTCCACTCACAGAGATGAAATTATGATGCCGACCAGTGTCCTCATTTTAACATTTACATCAGCACATCCACTTGCCACCATCAGGGGAGGCTATTTTAATTGCAAGGAATGGCCATACATTTCAAACCCTCTCAGATGTTTCCAGTGTTAGAGGTTCAGTCACTCAAAGATGTGATGTCAGGGTTCCTTGACATGTGCCCATTGTGGTGACAAGGACCATGATGCTTATGAGTGTGAAATGGACCCTCATCCCATCAATTGCAATGGCTCTCACCCATCCTACTTTTGTTCTTGCCATAAATGGTTGGAAGAAAAAAAGGTGCAGAGTTTGAAGATGATTCAGAACATTACTTACCCTGAGGCTCAAAAGTTGCTGTCCATCACTTCATCTTGGACATTTGCTGCTGCACTTTGTTCCACTACTGCAGTGAGAGTACAAATGAATTTCTGTGTCTCCAACAAAAGAATCTTTCTCAAACCAAATGAAAAGTCTTTTGACCTCCATGGTTAAAAACGTTGATGAATCAACTTAACATCCATCTCCTTCCCTAACATATATTCCAGCAAGCCCCGAGATCCACTTCCTTTGGTTCTTTTCCCACCCCAATGTGCAAACTGATCATTTGTTTACATTTGCAGCCACTGGAATCCTCTTCCAACAGCAAAGACTTGCCCAATAAATCCAGGGCAGAATCCTTGGAAGTCAACAGACCTCCCTTGAATAAAGACATAGTCATAAACAGAAAGGTTCTCGAAACAATGGAACTGTTGAGGTTTACATCCTACTCTGGATTGCATCAAAACACTGATTGCTTCCTACCATCTTGTATATGTTTCCTTGCAGGAAACATTTCTGAAAGCTGCCAATGCAGTTACCTTTCTGCAATTTTCTTTGTACTGAAATGACAGGCAGTGTGATGGACGAGTGAACGGAGAGGTAGCACTGTTGGTTAATCAGCATGTGCTCACCCTGTCTTTGCCACTCAACACACCCTTGGAAACCCTAACCATACATGTTTCCTTGGGTCATGCCATCACTGTTTGTTTTCTCTACCTGTCACCTGGTGAGAACTGTAATCAATCATACATTGATGCTCTCATTGAACAGTTACCATCTCTTTCTTTAATCCTGGGGGATTTTAATGGACATAATTTGCTCTAGGGAAGTGCTGATATTGATGGGAAGGGTCACTCCATAGAGCATATGCTCTCTAATTACAACCTTTTTTTCATTAGCAGTTTTTTTACTTATATTCATGCATCTTGTCTGCCCTTTGCAGCTGTTGAACTCTCAGTTTGCTGCTCTTCACTATTATCCCACTTTAAATGGAGGGTTGATGATAATCCACAAGCCAGTGATCATTTTCTTATAATTTTGAGAGAGAATGGCCATGAACAATGCCATCTAATCTGTGTGTCTCGATAGAAGCTGGATTGAGCAAATTTGGCCCTCTTTCACTGCTTTTGCAAAACTTGATCCTGCCATTGTCTGTACACTATGAGTAGATGACTGTGTGGCAACAGTAACTGACTGTATTATATAGGCAGCTGCTCAATGTATTCCTGAAACCTTGACACATTTACCACAGTGGTCTCATCTGTGGTAGAATCCTGCCTGCTACATGGTATGGAAAACTCACAAACAGGCCTGTGATACTTTTTAATCAGTGATAACAAGAAAATGCAGTTGTAGAGAAACATGTATATGTAAAAATGGCTGGTCTGGGTTGAAAAAACTTTTTATGTAGAGGAGTGAACAACGTTTGACCTTCTTCGGTCATTGTCAGGTTGTGAACTGTTCACCTTAGAAATGTTTTTAGTTTTTTAAAGGCCATTGATCTTTTTAATGTTACTTAAGTTTTTTAATTTATACATTAGACCTTTTTCAAAGTGATTTTCTTTTAAGAATCAAAGTACATCTGGTTCAATTTGAAATCAGAAAATGGCCGTGATATCAAATAACTCAAAACCAGTAGTGGAAAGGCCAACATCAGGTGACTATCTCTGCTGTTTGAACTCCCTGTTATAATCATCCTGGTTAGCTATAATAATTAAAATTTTGTTACAAATCTATTAAAACATGCTTTACCTTTTGAAAATGGCCATAACATCAAATAACTCGAAAACCAGGACTCCAAGAGTTCAACTTCATTTGATTAACTGTGGTTTTTTTAACATATCTGTTGGTCTTCCTGGTGAGTTATGATAATTACAGTTATGCTACAGAAAGTCCTTTACAACATGTAGTACTCTAGTTTTTCTCTTTCTGCTGTAGACTAGATGTAAAAATTAGATTTAATATTATTTATGTTTTTAATGCAAAATAAAACTTTTTTTTGGTTTACCTTAGTTTCCTTTTATGAATTTTAATCATTTTACTGTAATTTTAACTTTTTACTAGATGTTTGGTGCAGATAGCTTTGTTGCTTTGTGCCATAAAACACCAAACCAACCAACTGCTGGATCTTCTACATTCACCTGTTTCATGAAATTGGATCTGGATATTTAGCATCTTTTGAAATAAGTGGATTTCTTTTTACCTTCTTTTTCATAATCATGTTTGTTTTTCCTACTCAACAAGTAGCAGCTATATGTAATTCAGTTTCTCAGTTATTTTAGAAGAGCAATTGAAAGTTCTCATGTAACTTTGACATCTTTGTTGGTACACTATAATGCTGGCTACAATAGTTCTTTCAGACTTTAACTTTTATGTTGTTTCTATTGCCTATCTCATTCCAATCTCACTGAAAGTGTGTGGATCAAGTCTAGAGGTTTTTTTTGTTTTCTTCCAACTCTAAACCAAATTCTTTGACACCTTATCTTTCAATTTTTGTCATTTTCTGATTTTAAGAATAATTAAGTTTTTGATTTAATACTTTTCTTTTCTCAGCTGTTTAAAGGTATTACCCATAGAGTAGAAGGTCATATCCTCCCTTGTGGCTGTCCTTACAGTTCCCCATTTGAATGCAGGTTTTTAGCATTAAAATATATTTCAAATCAGTTTTTACTGTGTTAATACATTTCCCAATATTTGGAAGTTTAAGTACAGCACATAATTCTTCAGGATTATTAAAAGGACAAACTGTTTGGTTTAATATTTTCTCTCATCAACGAAATTTTACACATAATGTAATGCTGATGAGGAATATAATTCATAGAGACTTGTCTATTTTGTGGCAAACTGTCAATGAACTGAGCTTCACATTTCTCTCTAACAAACATATTTACTTTTGGTACATTAAAATATGAATTTATGTAATTTTCAGTTGCAAAATCTTATTCAATTTGCTGTTAGTGTAATTATGTTTAGTGATCTCAATGTAAAATTAAAAAGTTTTTGCATAATTCTGTTAATATTACATGAAAATGAGAATTGAAAGACATGCAGTATAAATTGGACATTTTTGGTACAGAAATATCTTCATGTGGTGATTATTTCATTGTAAATTTTATTGTGCTTTTACATTTTGCATATTTCTATAATTGTAAATGAAGGCTACAGGTATATAAACTTTGTTTGCCTCTTTCGTGAAATAACTTGTTTGTACGTGTACATATAATTGTGTATGATGTATGACAGCATAAAAGGAAAATTATTTGTGAAAACAATAAATCTATTAAGTATTGTTGATGTAATTTTGTGTGACTTTTTTGTATTTGTTTGAAAATTTCCTTGTAATTTGTTGTTTATAGTATATGATGTGTAATTGTTAGTGTGATGAGGTTAATAGATGAGCAAGAAGCAGAAAATTTTATACCTCATACATGTGAAGATGACTAAACATGTTTCGAAATAATATATACTAACCTCTTCATACAGTAGCTATTCCTCTTGCATCTGCCTCTAAATGTTTGCACATGCCACTAGTCTTGAGCTATCTCCCACTAGTGCATGCCATAATAATCAAATAGTAATAGTCTTTCTCTAAAATGGTAATAAGATATCCTCCATTCATAGTAGATACACATAAGCACTTGAACATAAAATTATATTTCTTATCCTGTCTTTAACAGAAATGTTTTTTTCTGTTTACAATTAATCAATTTGATGAAATTTACATTACCATTTCACAATGTTAACTTTTCTCAATTTCTTTAAATTCAATTTAGAGCTATTTTGCCACTAAATGACTAAAACAATTTTTTTCCCTGTCTAGAGAGTTGCTACAACCATGAATTCCAAAGTTACAATGGCTGCTGCCTTTATTTTGTTTGTGGCCTTTGCAGTCTTGCTGTATGTGGAAGTATTTACTGCCATAGTTCATCATGATGCCTTCCTTGCCTCACCTTCATGTTCGTACATCTGGAGGGTGTACTCCTCTTTTTGAACTTCACCATGTGAAGGATCTTATGTTCTTATCTTTCTTCCTTTTCCAGACATGCATGTCCATTTTGGCACTTTTTTGGACCAATATCATTCCTACCAAAAAATACTTCTTGTTTCTCAGCTACAGGACTCCACCTTTCTTTCCTTGGATTTATTATTCCTGTAGTTACTTCTAGCCACTTATGTAGCTGACTCCCTGCTTTCAGTAAAACTATTAAGTGTTCAATTTTCCCATCTTTGCCTATTTTACGCATCTTCCTTATTTTCTATTATCATTTCAACTTATGTCTGAGGCCCTGCACCATGATCCTTTTCAATACCTTGGTCAGGATTTCATCTTGTATCTTGTCCCTGCTTACTTAGTTCCCATGTTGTTGAGACACTGAGATGTGATGCTCTTGTCTCTGCCATTTGTCTTTCTTATTTTTACCTCCATGAACCTCTCTCTGGTTCCTTTTCTACATTTTCAAGTCTTTGAGTTGTTTTTAATTCCTTGGAGACTTGGGTATGGTTAACAAACACTAATCTTTCCTTTACTTCTTCACTTCTCACCTCTCAATCCTGTGAATCAACTACCATCCTCAGCTCCCTTTCTCTCTCTTTCTTTACCATTTCACCTCTTCTTGCTATCTGTCCTTACATCAAGTTGGCCATTACAATTTTTGACAATGACTCCATTTCTACCCAGTTTGTTAAGGCCGTGTTGGTGCATGTACATTTCTATTTGCAGATCTTTAGATCCCTTTTGCAGGTTCTCACACAGGACCTCTCTCTTCACTTTTTATCTTTTCCTCTTCATCTTTTTATACTAATTAGCTCCATCAAACCTTTTACATCTTAAGATATCAGGCCCTTTGGATATGAGAGCCATAAAGATGCTTTATTTTTTATCGAAGTTTTGTTATCCTCTTTAATTGTCCTCAAAAATACCACAGACTGGCATTTAGTCATTGATGTTTTCTGTCTGAACCACTATCTGAGGTTTCTCACTTCAAGATGGATAGGTTTTTTCCTGTCCAATCATCATTGTCTCTTTGCGTATGGATGATTAGGTTTGATGTCTTGGATATCTTTCTACATATCTTGATTGTTACATCTTTCTATTATTTCCCTCATTTTGTTCAGTAGGATTAGATGTATTAGTTCCCCCATTCAGCATCATTTTGGTTTCATATGTATTCAACAAAATCATGGAAGTGTTTGCTCACTACATCCATAGTATTAGAATCATTTTTATTATTGTGGGGATGTCTAGCTTCCCCTTGCCTTTTCTCAGGATACTTCTTTTCTGGCTATATTAATTTTCCTCCAAGAGGGGTCTAACCTGGAT
This sequence comes from Carcinoscorpius rotundicauda, assembly GCA_011833715.1. Taxonomy (NCBI): domain Eukaryota; kingdom Metazoa; phylum Arthropoda; class Merostomata; order Xiphosura; family Limulidae; genus Carcinoscorpius; species Carcinoscorpius rotundicauda. The sequence continues at coordinate 115,083,022 of CM022394.1, read as the reverse complement.
TTACTAGTGAAGCTTTCAAAGAGGTTTTTGACTCAAACACATTATTTAGCATACTTTGGATTCTTTCAGTTGTCGTTCCAGTCAGGCTCAATCTCACCATTCAATTGCAGGATATGGAAAATTTGCTTATCTTAACTCTTGCTTCTTCTGTACTTCTGTATAAAAGATTATCATTTTTTGACTCCCACATCTTTAGTGTCTTATTTCTCTAGGCTCACATGAAGCTTCTTCATTAGACTTTGGATTACCAATGAAAAATCTCTTGCAATCATCTGTTCTCTCTTGTGATTTTGCCAATTGTTGTTCTTGAGGACCCATATTGGTGGCTTAATAGTACCAACACCATGGTTAACATCCCATGCTGCTTCTGACTGAACTTCTATCTTTCACTAATGCATCTTTTACAGATTGGTGCTTTCTCTGGATGACTGTATGGCCTTAGGAGTTTGAGCACCTATAGATTGTACTTTCTATGTAAAGTTCTGGAACTCTTGGCCACCTTTTGAATGTGCTCTAATTTCCCATCTTGTCTTACGCATCACTTAGCTATGAATCATTTTAAAAATTCTATGGATATTTCTCAAATCAATCAACTGGATGGGACTAAGTCCTGGAACCTTTGATTCCATACATTGGACTTTGTGTTTTGGACTCATTCACACCAAGTTCATCTAACAGTTTGTTGTATTCCAGAGTTTTTAATGTGTTCATGATGAGTGAGTCCAACTGCACATGTCATGGTCTTTTAGCAGGTTATTTTCAAAATTTAGGTAAACTTGTTTTCATTAATGTTATACCAATTAATATACCAAAAAATTGTAGCTAATAATCCATATTTCCATATGGCCTAGGTGGTTCGGGCACTTGACTCACAATCTGAGGGTCATAGGTTCGAATCCTCATTCCACCAAACATGCTTGAGCTTTCAACCACAGGAGAGTTATAATGAAATGGTCGGTCCTACTATTTGTTGGTTAAAGAGTAGTTCAACTAAATTAGGGATAAGTAGCACAAATATGCTTCATGTAACTTTGCACAAAACTCAAAAGACAAATAGATGTACATAATTTAATGGTATATAAGTTTTAAATTCTCAATTGTATAGAATAATATATTTCTAAAAATCCTGAATTTTCTTTGGTGTGGGAAATGTGAGATAGTTTCTTTAAGCATCCTCTCTTCACTGTTTTATTCTCCACCCCTACAAGAAGTACAAAAATTAACATAAATTATCACTGTAAAATTATTATTGCTCAGACAAACCTTAATTTTTATATCTTTTTAGTTTGTTAGGTTACAAAATAAAAATTAGGGTTAAGTGTCATTTACAGTCAATAGGGAAAACAAAAAGGAGATTGGATAAGTACTTTATTTCTTGTTTTTCATGTTCATTTTTTAATTATTATTATAAAAGTAACTGAAATGTAAAATTTAGGGTCTCTTTAGGTAAGTTAATGTTAGACTAAGTAAAATGAATAATATTATCTGAAAATTTTTCAATGAGGCTTAGACTCAGAGTAGCTCGTGGGTGATGTAATTCAGTGGTGTAATGTAAGCTGCATGCTGTGATTTGCAACTTATAATAACAAATAATAGTAGTTAGTTGTTCAAAGGGCAATCATAGAGCAATATAACAATAAACTTTAAGTGTAAGTAGATGTATACTGTTACAAGTTTAAAGCTACTTAGGATGAACAAATGTATTTAAAGTTAGAATTTAAGTCATTCCAAGAAGAATGAAATGATAATTTAGATTTTTATTTATTGTTTTGTTTTGAGAATGGTCCAATTGACCATTCCTGTTCAGAGTTAGGATAGAAAAAATAAGATACAAAATTTTACTCAAACATATGAAAAGTATTTAGAAGATTTTAGAGTTTATACAAATGATATTTGAGATTTTGGAAGTAAAGAATAGTTTTTATTCATAACATGAAAAGTAAATTTGCATTTGGACCTTATGTTTTCACAAACCAATTTTTAGTGAAAACTACTTTATTAAACAAAGTCAGATTTTTTGTGTACAAAAGACTTGTAATGTTTACTTAAAGTTTATCAAATTTGGTGAAGAAACACTTCTGTTTTTCTGGGGTTCCAATTCTGAGGTTTCTTTCAGGTACAGTTTTCATGGATTCATCTTTACTTACTAAAATTTTGCATTAACTGCCCTATTTGCACCTTTCCTAGGGTTGACCTTAGTGAGGATTTTTTATTGTTTTTTTCTCTCCTTACATATCTGTTTTGTTATTGTAATTTGCTGGGGAGAGACATGCTACTTGTGAGAGGTTCATCGTTCCTGCCTTCCTTCAGGGAGTTAAGGATGGTTCTGTGTTTGTAGTACATTATATTTGGAGGCTATCCAATTCTTTTGTTGAAGTGGTCTGGTTACGTACTTTGCTATCATCTATTGCTAATCATTAATTACATCCTTCTTACATCTTCCAATCCTATTCTTGTTTCCCATCCTCCAACTTTCAAGTCCCATTTTATATTGGCATTTTAACATTCATGTCCATATCTTCATTTTTTCTCTGTCCACCTACATCATTGGTAATAGTATAGATGTCTGTATAGTGGGGTCAAGCCTTGCAGTAGCCAAGCTGTATCAGTTTTATTGAAATTTAGGAGGGTTTACTACCAATCATTAGGTTTTGTAAGAGGGTTTCTTTCTTCAGTTCTTGTTGCCACTTCCTTTTTTTATGTCCTGTTCATTTTCTACCTCCAAAGGATTCTGTATCAAGCAGTCATGTATCTGATGCAGTGAGAGACCTCAAGGAAGCTATCAAGCTAGTGTTTCCTGTTTAGCTGGGTTTTACCTTTGACTTCTTGTTGTCATTAAGAAAACAAAAGATTAGAAACTCATTATCTCTCTTTCCCATCTGAATCCATTTTTTGATCCTTCTCATTTTACCATGGAATTATTTCTGTCTTCCTTGGGTTTTCGTTCTGGGTGTTTGCAGAACCAAGCTCAACATAGAGGATTCATATCTTCACCTTCTCATCTATCCATCCTATTGTCTAGTTTTTTTTTGTTGCTGTTCATTCTCAAGGGGCTTGTTTTCCAGTTCTATGCTTTTCTGTTTGGACTTATTTTTGCTCCTTATATATTTTGTTAGGTAGTCAAGCTCAACATCTACAGTTGTTGGAAGTCAAGTCTCTTCATTCTATGGACTACAGGCATCTTCTGACTTCTTCCTCATTAACATGGTAGCAAGATGATTAATCAAAGTGGAGAAATTCATCCTTACCCATATCCAGTATCTAATTTATGTTGGAGATTTTTTCAGTTCTCAGGATTTGGAGAAGTTGGTCCTCAAGGCTTGATCCTCTTAATCTGTACCTGCTCAAGAAATTCTATATTGTTTGGAAATGTGGATTTCCTGAGAGTACTCTGACCTTTTGCTTGTGCTCAGATGTGTTTTCTTCTGTGGAAGTTCCACAATTGATGTAACTTCTGTTTAGATCCCTTATATCAACCAGTTTTCCTTCCATTTGACCCTCAGACGGACCTTGCTCAGTAGTTAGACAGAAACAATACCACATCTGATATTCTTCTTCCACCTCCTTGTTTGGACCAACATCATTTCACCAATGCTTCTTTTGTGGGTTTTGGTGCATATTTTGATACTCAAGAGATGTTGGAGGGTTGGTTGTTGACCAAATCCAGCTTTATAGCAGTGTTGTGGAGCTCTTAGCTGTTCATTGAGATATGTCTCATTTCTTTCATCTTCTCTAATAGGGGAAAGTAATTATGATGCATTCCAACAATTCCACAGTGATCCCATTATTCCCAAACAAATAAGTATCAAATCCATGTTTCATTGTTTTCAGGGTTTAGATTTTCTCTTCTGGGCATACAAACATTGGATACAGCTCTTGGCTTGCCATGTTCCTGGTGCTTTGAATCTTTTTATCCTGTGGAGAGATCCTTCAAGCTGGAATGTGGAATACTCTGTATGCCTTTGTTGCTCATTGCCTACACCATTTTGCTGTGTCATATTCTGGTGGATGTTGTCTACCTCCTGTGGCAATTCTTCATGCACTGATTTGACAGTAATTTGTCTTTTTTTTTTTCTCAAGATATGTTTTCTTCCAGAGAAATCCTTTTTTCTTCATTATGTATTCAAATCCAACTCAGTGTCAAGTGTTGCATGGTCAGATATGCTTTCCTCTTAATCATCACCAAATATTGTTATGGTTATAACTGTTAAGATGAGGTGTTCCACAAAATTAATAGTTACTTAGTGGTATATGTGTTTCTCTATTCCTTCTTTTGTAGAATTCTGATACATACTATATACTTGGGTTATCAAGAAAAAAGCAAAAGAGGATTGCTGCTCATCCTTGCTTTTCCCTCCAATACACGAATGAAAAAATGTCCTACTTTTCAAAATTGGGTGTTATGGTTACTCAGTGTACTTTCTCTAGTATGATGTTTCTCAAGACTTTCCATTGCCTTTCACATCTCCATTCTCCACATGATGTTTGGAAATCCTTACTGCTACTGTAATGGACATGAGACTTTCACATTACTGTAGAACACTGTTACATTGAGAAAAAAGCAAAAGTGGTGACATTTCATTCTTCCCCCTGGAGGTGCTGATGTGTTAGTGGTAGTTAGACAAGTCAATGCTGGATCCTTCTTCTAATACTGGGTTCAGGTAGATAGCACTATATTTTACCAGTTGAGACTTGTTGATGCCCAGTTTTTGGTAATCCCAGTTGCAGTATGTTTCAGTTCCCTGCTCCTATGATTGAGCATGAGGGACTTCATCTGCCACATAATAGTGGTTTTAGGACGTATGATATCCTGTTCCTCAACTGAGCAGAAATTCCACATCCTCCTTGTAATAGTGGGTGCATGTTGTTTCTTTAATTTTATGGTTAAGATAGAATAATTATTTTCCTAATTGCAAAGCCAGCATAAATACAGTCCCATAAGTCTGGATCCAGTTTATTCTAATTCCTGCCTTCTGTGATTGACTTCGAAGTTTGTTCAGAGGTTGCCATTTGTTCACTTCATCATTATCATTCAGATTACTTGCAGTATAACACTCTTTTTCTTATGAGAGAGATGGTGTATATTTTACTCACAGCCTTCTGCCCTGGTCTTCGTACAATGTATGTACTGGTTTTGATCTTTCGTGAAGTCCTTTCTTGGTCTTGAAGATCTTTCTGGTCTGTATGTGTGGTTGAGATGGAAAGGGACTCAAAATGTTTACTTACACCATACATTGTGTTCCAAAGTTTTTTATTTACTGGTCCAGGCTTCAATGCTGCCAATTTCACAACACCCCATCTTTTCTAAAAGTGGTGTCTTTCATATATATGCTGTCATTCTAGTACTAGAGTACATGTGTTTAATACACTGTATGTGCTCTCTGCAGGAAGTCTAATCTTATACTGGTTCCTTCACATACTTAATGTAGAATTCTAGCAATTGTGTGAAAAAACATATGTACTATATCACAAGTTATCATTTTCATACACTAAAAACAGGTATCAAATAGATACTTGCCTCTTTCTACATACTTCTCACCCTTTCTTCCCACTTTTGATGTTCTTTTTTTTGTAGACCTAATCTCTAGGAGAGCATGTTGTGCTGATATTGATGGAGGGTTGTTGAATGTTGTTACATATGCAACACCAGCTTGAATTTATGGCTAGTGTATGAAGAGAGAAAATTTCATTTCAAAGCATTAGAAGGCAGTGGAAGATCAAGAAAAACTGTTGTGTGCTCAAGTGGAGTTAAGTATCTATTGGAAATTTATATTTAGTGTAAGAAAATGACAACATTTCACAGTTCCATTTGTTTTATGAAATCGCCTCCTGTTCACTATTCCCATGTCTACTCACCATCTTTAATGGATAAGTACCATTTGAGTAAACTGTTGTGTGAAAATACTTGGTTGATCATGTTTTTTCCTATCTATTCTTGTGACACATTGGTTATTGCACTTTCATCTTTTTATACTTCTGTCTGTATGAAATGGATGTGGTCTCACAAAGCTTTCACTATAGGGTGTCACACTCCATGGACTTTCTTTTTCAGTATCTTTCTCTGAGGGGAGCCCATTAGGATTTTCACAATTGCAATTGCAAGTCCACTACACCAATGTGAGATTCTAACTATAGTGTGCAAAGAGGTAAGTATATCATTGTAGAAGTTAACATTGCTCTTACCTGAAAATGTATTTCAGATAGATACTTCTGCACATCATCCCTCCCCTTTCTTCTCACTAACAGTGCACATTATTCTTTCCTCAAATAAGTATGTAGTTATTTTGAGTGTAAGTTCTTTTGGGGATATTCTGTGCATGAAGATGTTGAGTGATGACTATATTATGCATTAGCACAGTCAACGTTATAACACGTCTTAGGTAGAAGGTGGCTCAAAGTTAGTGGCATGTGCAAGATCTCAAAGGTAGACACATAGAAATGTAGGTACCTATTAGAAATACATTTTGAGGTAAGAAAACTTTAACCAGAGTAAATATATTCTACACACTTCAGTGAAAATGGATGATAATTTTTAAAAACTAATACACATAAGATGAGAATGTTTTGAGCAATTACAAATTAGTAGAAGTAAATAGGATAGAAAATTTATTCTTGTGACATTATGTTTATTATAGCAACTAAATTAAAGTATTATAATGCAATAATTTGATTTTTTACAAAATACATTATAATTGTTTCAATTTACTTACAGGTAAATATCATGTGCATCTCAGAAAAAAAGTATCCTTGTGAATGCAGGTAAATAAATGTGTCCAGGAATAGTGTTTCAATATCACTTGTTTTAAAAGTACTACCTGCCTTTGAGGTGTTGTCATGAATTCTAGTGACAGGGACTTTCAAGTTCCCCATGATAAAGATACTGAGGAAAGTAAAAACAGAACTGTTAGATGTCAAGATAATGAAAGCATCTCTTCAGGTACTGAAGATAATAATCCTCCAGATACTCTTACTAACACTATCAGTTTTTGCAAGCCTTTTGACTCTGATAACACCAAAATCAAATGTGATGGAAATATTATTTCTTGTAAAAATAATACAGGTATGTTAAGCCAAGAAATAACTAGAAAAGAGCTTGAGGTAAAAGAATTTCGTGGAGGTAGTTCTCATGATGACATTATTCATAAACAAGTTTCTGCAGGTGATCACTGGCCAGTTCTTTTAGTATCCAAAGATAAACATGAACAGAAGAAAAAACCTTGTAAAAGTGAGTATTACTATTGATATAAACATATATTAACTTAAAGCATCTATTTACTATATGGCTTTTTTAATATATAATGTATGCGATGAAACATAATATAGAAGTGTTGATATAATTAGCTCACAGCAGTTAAACATAGGCATGTTGTTGTTCTTGTCAATATATCATTAAGCCTATGCACATTGTTGTTCTTGTCAATATATTGTTAAGCCTATGCATGTTGTTGTTTTTGTCAATATATCATTAAACCTATGCATGTTGTTCTTGTCAATATATCATTAAGACTGACTCTTCATGGAAAGGTTAAAGATTACAGTTCATAACTAATCTTCCTGTAAACACTGTAAATTGTAATAAAATATACTTTATCAATATATGAACTAAAAATAAAACTAAATAATAAACATTAAAGAATTTTATTCCTTTCTCATCACACCAAAGGTTAACTTTTTTCATTTTATAATACTTTATTAATTTGTAAGAATTCATTTAAATGTACCCTTACTTTCAAACTAGAAAGAATATATTTTATAAGATAATGGAAGAATGGTGAATTGTCATAAGTCTGTCACACTTGAACCAATGCTGGTCATCCTTAAGTTTAAGGTGGGTGATTCTTCACCTTGAGGTCAAAGCACTCTCCTTAGATGTGGATGGCCAATATACATGTCTTAGATGCTTTTCTCTGCATCTCCAGTTTCATCTGTCTACTTACCACTTTCTTTGATCAATCCACAATTATCAAATGTTTGGCCCAGCATGGCCAGGTGGTTAGGGCACTTGACTCACAATCTGAGGGTCACAGGTTCAAATCCCTATCACACCAAACATGCCATTTCAGCTGTTGGGGCATTATAATATGTCAGTCAATTCAACTTTCTCCCCTGATGGTATAGCCGTAAGTCTTTGGATTTACAATGCTAAAATCAGGAGTTTCATTCTTCTCAGTGCACTCAGCAGATAGTCCAATGTAGCTTTGTTATAAGAAAAAACACAAACACCCCCAAATATTTCAGTTCAAACTTCTTCCATTTTTGTGGCTGCAGCTCAGTTTGTTTGGTTTTTTCAGTCAGGTCCTGATATGCTTAATTTCACTGATTAGTTCTCCAAAATGAGTAGAGCACATATAACTTTTTTAGATTTTCTTATTCATTTATATGGATTTTAGAATGTTTACAAACTAACTATGGATGCTAACAGCCCAGAATTTAAAATAAGTACACCATACTCTCCCTTTATACCAACAAGATTCTCATAGAAATAATTTTATATGACTACCTAACCAACAGGAACATAACATGCTTGTGTGATAGACATGACTCCCACTACACTCCTCTACTTAGCTGTCACTTGTTGTTTGGCAGTGCTTGGGTTTGGACATGCTTTTTTTTGTTGTGTATTGCTTCATGTTCGACTTTGTTTCCTTACAAAGTGTTTGTGTTTTTCGATTAATGTGCTTTCATTCAATCTGTTTCATCTATTAGTATCATTTAATTCTAGTTGCCTTATTATCTGCACTTGAATTTGTTGAACCCTTCTGTGCAATTAATTCCAAAGTTAATATTACCACTTTGGGGATAATACCAGTGACCAGTATTTTCTCTCTGGCCTTGGGTGAGGGTGGCTTAATGACAGATTTATCTGCTTTTATACACTGAGAGATTGAGCATTAGAGGGGTCACTTTTTGCTTTCAGACATTGGCCAAGCTCCTCCAAAATAGGCTGACAAGAATTTTGATCATTTTTTTTCTTTCTCCTAGTTTTATCTTTTCTTCCCATTTATTAACTGAAGGAGTAAACTAGGCCTAATAGAGTCTTTACAGATTTCTTGTCTTATATTTTTAACATTTCATCCATTTCTTCTATTTCTTATGTTCCTCATATTGCATGAACAATCTTTTCAACCCTTTTTGACTTTTCTCCCTCCTCTAATATTCAGATTCGTGCTGATCACTTTGCCTTGCAAATAAATAAGAGGATTAGTCAGCCCATGTTCCCTCCCCAAAGACTTCAGATCAGTTTGCACTTTCATATCATTATATTACCTATCCATTATTAAACCAGCAGTTGTTAGGTTCCTTAATAGCTATTTAAAGAGTGACTGCTGAATTCTCTGTCAGTTCTACCCATGGTCACTTTCATCTTACTTTTGCTGATCTATTTCTGTGTTTTTATTCAATACATTTCATATCTGAGGCTCTCCACAGAAATCTTGAAGGTTTTATTAGAAATACCTTGCCCTTTTTCCTTCCACTTGAACCTGTATATCTTGTTTGGCTCTGGTGGTACAAATACAGTTCCTTTGTTGTTGGGAACTTCTAGGTCATGATGACGTGGACGTATTGTAGCCCAATTTCTGAGGTACTGTATTTTTTATCTCCTCCACATTTACAAATATCATAGGCTTTTGGTCTCAACGAGATCCTTATTTATTTCCAATTACCATTTCCTATCCTTTCCCTTACCAGTCCTTTCTACTGGGAGCTGTTTTTGTTACTTACCTCAGTGATTCATTCTTCCCTCTATTTGCTGACATTCATCAGTAATCTATGGGTACTTCATTGTTATATTGCCCAGACTGCTTTCTTCTGGGGTTCACGTTCCAGACTCTTTATTCCTTGGCAATCATCTTCCCTCTGTGATCTTTCATTTTTCTACAATTACAGATTAAATACTTCTTCAGTTTGATTGATCTATTCATCCCGACATTCTTCTTCCCAGACTTTGTTCCAGTTGTTCTCCCATCAGATTCAACACTTCAACTTTTCCTTTGCCTCTCATCTTTGTCATTCTTTGCATGCAATACAGCATGTGGATAATGCCAAGTACATTCATCTCTTATTACCTACATAATATCAGGGTGATGTCTACCACCCATGGTTGTTCTTCAGATTTCAGCTTGACTCTTATTGGATTGTTTCTATTTATACTTTCTTTTCATTTTGAGAGCCTTTTCTTCATTCATCATTAATTGTATCCTGCTCTGTTGTGAAGTGCCTGACCAGATATTCTTCAACTTAAAATCTGCACTGTACAGACATAATGACTCTCTTTTTATTTTTCATGGCATCACGCACTTATTGTTGAGATGGGGTGCCCCACAAGATCATTTGTGACTTCATGACCTTGTGATACTTTGCTTTATAAACATGTTCATCTTTGACCATACCACTCATGGACTGCATGGTGTTATGTAAATGTTATGTAAACAACCATGTCGAGAATGTTATGTAGATGTTATGTAAACAACCATGTCAAGAATGTTATGTAAACGACAATCATGTCATGTCGTGTTTGAATTCCCATATCTATTATTTATATTTATATTTTCGAGGTTTAAACAAGTGAAATTTAAAATAACATTTTAGAATTAATTAAAATTCATTTAGAATTATTCATGTAGAAATTTTTAAAACTAGGTTCATTGATCACTTGCATTGGCCTGGTGTTTGTACTGTGGAATTCTGGGAAGTTACGCAATTAGTATATAAACAGACGGCAATGCGAGGGAAGAAAATCATCCATTTTTACTCGGGTCAAGAAGTAAATCATCCATTTTTACTCGGATCAAGAAGTTTGTCTCATTTGAGAAAGTTAAACTGAATTTGTGAATAGAGCTAGATCGACTAAAGCAGTGAAATTTTTATTCCATCAATCTTTACAATTCAGTCGGATTACAGATTATACCAAAAGTCAATACGAATTGGACTGTGAATTTTTGTTTGAACTTACCCATTTAAACTTCGAAAATTTCTCCGTGGGACTAAATTCACCGCCTAGATTGGAACTTTGGATTTCGGATTTGGACACTCATTCTGGATCATATTATTAAGCACAGGCCAGTACCTTTTTGTATTGTAAGTTGTTTTGAAGGTTGAAACTGGATATGTTATTGCTATTGGATAATTTATTTTGTGTCTATTACATAAGTAGATCATTATAATAAATTATAATGCGTTCAGTCTGCATAAAAAAAAACATAACAGAAAATTGGGGGCTCGTCCGGGATTGAACAAACAGTTTAATCGTATTCCAATATTGTATTTATATTCTATACAGATAGACAACTTGTGTATTTAAAATGGCGTTCCCACTTGCAGATTTTATTGACAAATTTAATCAGAATCCCTCTTTGGAATTGATCAGTGAATTAAGAAAATCTGAATTGCTTGATGTTGGAAAACATTTCAATTTGGAAGTAAAGCAAGCAATGAAGAAAACAGATATCAAAAGAAATGTTGTTGAACATTTGGTTAACCAAAAAGTTTTACCTCAAAAAGTTGTACAACAATTGCCTGCCTCTCATTTTGACCCAGATTTTGAATTAAAAAGAATAGAAATGGAAATGAAATTTCGTTTAGAAATTGAAACCAAACGACTTGAGGCAGAACAAGAAAACAAACGCCTTGATGCTGAAATACAAATAGAATGCATTAAAGCTGATAAGGAAATCAGTATGAGAAAGGCACAGACAGAAGAAAAGATTGTCCAAATGCAGTTGGATAATTTTGATACCTCCAAACAAATTCGTTTAGTGCCTCCATTCAATGAGAAGGCTGTGGATAAATATTTTCAACAATTTGAAAAATTGGCTCTTAGGCTAAAATGGCCTATCGAATATTGGACAGTATTACTTCAGAGTGTTCTCAAAGGTAAAGCTCAAGAAGTCTTTTCCAAACTCACGGCCGAGCAAAGTTATGATTACGAGCACGTCAAAAAATGCATTTTGAATGCTTATGAATTAGTGCCAGAGGCGTATAGACAAAAATTTCGTGGTTACAAAAAGTTTGACAGCCAAACTTATGTCGAATTTGCTCGTGAAAAAGAAACTCTATTCGACAGGTGGTGTGATTCCAAAGAAATCAAAGATGATTATACAAAACTCAGAGAACTCATGTTAGTTGAAGAATTTAAAAGATGTATTCCCGTAGAGCTTAAAACTTATATTGATGAACAAAAAGCTTCCAAAATTCATGATGCTGCTGTCTTGGCAGACGAGTATGCTTTGACTCACAAAGATTTCTCGTACAAAAGCAAAACAAATTACATAGCAAAGAAAACCAATGACTCATTCAAACATTATGCAAATGTCAATAAAGACAAAAAAGAACAAACTTCTGATTCTCAAACAAAGACTTCATCTTATTCTCAAAGCTCATCATCTACAAAAAACGTGCCATTCTCATCCAAAACATGTGCTTATTGTAAGAAACCTGGCCATCTGATTTCTGAGTGCTATAAGCTCAAAAACAAGTCATCACCCAATAGTTTCAATTTACCCTCGTTGGATGCATCATTGGTTCCCAATGATTTTGACCCTGTCCAATCCACTGTGGATTCCAAGTCCAATATTCTTGATGTACCTGAAGATCTTGTTGAGGACAAATTTAAGCCTTTCATCACTGAAGGTTTTGTTTCTTTTGTTGGAGATTCACATCTACAACCAATTAAAATCCTGCGGGATACTGGAGCTTTTCAGAGTTTGATTTTGGAAAGTGTACTTCCGTTTTCTGAAAAGTCATCCGTTGGGGCCAACGTGCTCATTTCTAGTGTAGAAGGTGGTGTCATTTCTATTCCTCTTCATAGATTGGATTTGCATTCGGAATTAGTTTCAGGCCCAGTGACTGTGGGTATTCAATCTTCATTACCTGTTGAAGGTGTGTCTATGCTTTTGGGAAATGATTTGGCTGGTAGTAAGGTGGTACCAGAGGTCCATGTTGTTGAAGCACCTGTTATTACTCCCAGTACAGAGCAACTCGTTGAAGAGTTTCCTGATGTTTTTCCCACCTGTGCTGTTACTCGTTCTCAAACATGTTCTCAAGAGTCCAAAGAGGATTTCCCTTTATCTGATACGTTCATGTCTCGCATCGATGAGATTTCTGACTCAACTTAAGTTGAGTTTTTAAGTTCTGCTGATGACTCCGAGTCATTTTTCAACTCTCTTCATCGTAACAAACTTATTGAGGAACAGGACAATGATCCTGAAACTCGTTCTCTTCTACAACTGGCCATTAATGAAAATGAAATAGGAACTGTCCCTATTTGTTACTACCAGAAGTCAGGTGTGTTAATGAGAAAATACAGACCTCCTGATGTTGCTGTTGATGAAGAGTGGAATGTTATTCACCAAATCGTCGTTCCAAAATGCTATAGGAATGATATTCTTAGTCTTGCTCATGATCATGTATTGTCAGGACACTTAGGTGTAAGAAAGACCCTAGATCGTATCCGACGACATTTCAATTGGCCAAAGATGCGCCAAGATGTTGTTGACTTTTGTAAGACATGCCATTCTTGCCAAATGACTGGAAAACCAAATCAGGGGATTCCAAAAGCACCACTGCAGCCTATTCCTGCCTTTGAAGAACCATTCTCAAGGGTCATTATCGACTGTGTTGGCCCGATGCCAAGAAGCAAAGCAGAAAATGAATACCTCTTGACAATCATGTGTGCTTCTACACGTTTCCCTGAGGCAATCCCTTTGAGAAAAATCACTACGCCCAACATTGTCAAGGCTCTTGTCAAATTCTTTATCATGTTCGGGATTCCAAAAGGCGTGCAATCACATCAAGACACAAATTTTATGTCCAAGCTATTTGAACAAGCCATACATGAAATAAACATCCATCAAATTTCATCCAGTGCCTACCATCCTGAGTCGCAAGGTGTCCATGGGCGTTTCCACCAAATTACTGCCACGAACACTCAAAGAACTGGGATTAGGGTGTTCCCTTGATGTTGTTTACAGTTCGTGAAGTTGTGCAAGAATCTACTAGATTTAACCCTTTTGAGTTGGTTTAAAAAAACAAAAAAACAAACAAAAAAAAGTTTTCACAAGTTCAATTTTTTTTTTTTTTTGCAATTAAGGGGGAGAGTGTTATGTAAATGTTATGTTAACAACCATGTCAAGAATGTTATGTAAACAACAAGCTACTTCTTTCCTTACATGTTTCAGGGTGAATATTAAGGTCACTTCCATTTCTTTGTTTAAAAATATCGTATTTTCCGCCTGATAAGCCAAATTTCTAGCCCTAAATTTTGTATCTGATAAACAGATAAAAACCAGACATTCTGGAAATTTTAGTAATAAATATATGACTGAATGTAAATCCAAAATGTGTGCTACATAACCAAACCAACTTAGCTCCTAGCTACTTCTTTCCTTACATGTTTCAGGGTGAATATTAAGGTCACTTCCATTTCTTTGTTTAAAAATATCGTATTTTCTGCCTGATAAGCCAAATTTCTAGCCCTAAATTTTGTATCTGATTTTTGGGGGTTGGCTTATTGGCTGATCACCAGCTTTGGACCAAAAAATACCGAAGACCAAAATCGGCCCCAAAATCATACACAAAATCACAGTTACGGCAGAGTTATTTCAGTTGAATAAACTTTATTTATTAATAGAAAAAGGTCTGTACATTATGAATGACATGTATTCATAGAAATAACAAAATTCATAAAAAAATACACAATTTAATATCAGAAATTTATTAAAATCCATCAAATTCATCGTCAGAAGCACCAAATAATAGATTCCAATCCTTGGCAGAGACCTGGTCATCGTACAGATCATTCTCTGGTGTTATTAGCTGAGTGAGTGGAATGTTGTCTTCCTCGTCGTCATCCAACCACAACATATCATCTTCCGTTCCATCCATTGAACTTGAGATGCTGCATTTTTTAAATGACTTTTCTACAGTTTCAAGACTAATGCTGTCCCACGATTTCATGACCCACTCACAGACAGTAGTGAGTGATGCAGTCGCATATACCTGGCAGCAGTAAAACTTTGATTGCCGGAAACCATCCACTCATTCCAGCATTGATGGAGCCTGTCTTTAAAAGGTTTATTTAAACACACATATAAGGGCTGTATCACAGATGTCAGCCCACCGGGAATAACTTCAATATCGGTATTGCATCTTTTGATCGCGGCTTTAACGTTTTCACACAGGTGGGACTTAAACATATCCCAAACGAGCAGAGATCTAGATTTCATCAGTCCTCCAGGACGACTCGCACACACTTCATTAATCCACTTGATGCATCCCTCGTCATCCATCCATCCGTTTTCTTGTACATGGACGATCACTCCTTTAGGAAATTTCTTCTTAGGAAATGTTTTGCTTTTGAAAATTACCATAGGCGGTATTTTTGTCCCATCAGCAAAGCACTTTAAGACTACAGTGAAACGTTTCTCGTGACCTGTTGTCTTAACCCTAACGGTTTTATTTCCAACCATATCGAAAAAAATCGGAGTCTCATCCATATTCACAATCATTTGTAGAGGGTGGTTGTGTTTTTGGCGATGATGAATGATAAATTTCTGGAACAAGGTGATTTTATCATCCAAGTCACTTGGCAGTTTCTGCGCGATCTTTGTTTTCTCTCGAAGTACAAGTCTGTGTCGCTTCATGAAGCGGGTACACCAGCTGTTGGCTGCCTTAAAGTCTCTTGAATTTTCTTTATTTCGACCAGCCCACTTTAGTGCAAAAATACGGATCTGGGCACACGTGACAGTCAGGCCACTCTGCCGGTTTTCATTCACCCATGTCACTACATCTTCCTGTTTGGGCCACTTTGGTTGATTTTCCTGGTTACATTTACTTGTTTTCGACATTTCTTTTAGCACAAATTCTGCTTTCTTCCATTCACGGACCTGTTTTTCATTCACACATTAATGGTGAGCGGCATTCATATTTGAGGTTTTTAAGGCTAGCTTTTCTACTTTCTGTTTAAAAGCAGCATCATAAGGCATTCTTTTTTTTGCAGGTGTAGACATCTTTGGCTTTTGACGGTACAATGATAAACTCCCACTACATACCCCAGGTATTTATACCCTGGGTTAGTGATTTTAATTACTGAGTAAAAATTCTGGAATTTCATTGGTTACCTAATTACAGTGAGTGAAGCCAATAACTAATGACATGTTGATTCCATCTCTGTCTCAATACGACACGTTCTGCTTTACTACAGAACGCTGATGATCACACACAACATGCATGCTGATGCTGAAATGCGATTAAGAAATCATTTTGAAGAAACTTGTCACTTCTTAAAAATGGCCTCAGCTTATTTGGTGGTAATAAGCAAAACCCTCATTTTCAGAGCTGAAAATTGGCCTCTGCTTATTAACCGGAAAATATGGTATATATAAATCTTGCTACAAAACATTTCAGTCTGTACTTAATGATGGATTTATGAAACATACAATTGTATTATTTTCCTTCTATTCTTTAATTATAGAGTTTCACCAAGTATCAATTATATCGATTATGGAAATAGTGAATTTCATACTTTTATATGTAGTTTTTGCTGATATATATATTTTTATAGAATAAACTAAAATAAAGAAATTTAAACTTGTTAGGTTATATAAGAAAAATAAAATTTATTTGCAAGATATGCACTTTGATTCACTAGTTGAGAAGTAATACATAATTTAAATTTCACTATGCCTCATGTCACATGTTAAATTACATTAAGGGTAAACAAAATGTTAAAATGTAGATAGGATCGTTGAGGGCTCTCAAAGGAAGACTGGTATCTGGTCATTATGAAATGGCTAGGTAAGTAAATTCTGTTTTTTCTTCAGTTTTTATAAATAAAGACTTAAACATCTTGAACAGTTCATCTTGAACAGTTAACAGGTGGAAACAAAGTTTAGCAAGACAGTTACATAAATTCTGAGTTTCTCAAAATAAACTTGGGAATTTGAGGATGATGTGACTCTTAAGCCACATGATATTTTTTCTTAGCGTTTTAACCTTTTTGCAACAAGTTACAGGTCAACGGCCATGTCATCACCTTTGTTGACTTGCATTTAAAATTTATTTTACTACTATTCTGTGCATTCATGTTTAGAATCAAGATGTAGATTATATTTCAAACTTGAATATTATATATGAGTTAATTTCTTAACTGAAAAGTAAATATTGAAAGAATGCACCTAAAAGTAGATTTTTGTTAGTCACATGATGAATACAGCACTGTTTAAAATTAGATGTTTATGATGCAAAAATACTAAGTATATGGTTTTGTACAAATTAAGAACTCAAATGACAAGTATAATCAAGCGAGAATATAAAATAAGAACCTTATGTGTTTTTATTTTGCTGAGATGTATCTGATGTACTGAATCAAACACAGTGGCCCCATTCATCTTCTTCCACTGTTGGAAATGACCCCTTATATACACTACTTCATTATATGGCATATGAATAATCAATCAACAGCTTAGAATGTCCCTCTAATGGTTTTATCAGCCATTTTAATCTGTGAAAAGGCTATCATGTTCTCTCAAACCAAGATTTCAAGAAGAGGGGTTGTGTCTTTAGTCTGCTTGAAGTTTCATATTTTTAAACCTGAATACATCTTAGTAACTAAGCTTTATAAATTATGAAATAATTCTATAGTTTCAATATAGTTAGTTATTTATGATTACTTTGGTTGTTCAAATATATATATATAACATTAAAAATTTTTGACATCCTTCACATGCAAAATTTTAAAAGGCTCAGCAAACTATGCCCAGCAGCAACTGACTTCAAAGGATGTAGCAAGAAGAGATAATTGTTTGCTTTCCTGTAACTCATCTCCAGCACATTTATCCATTGATGTACCTGTTCCAGTTGAAACAAGGCATACAAAATTGTGTGGAACATGTTGATAAGTTGTATGCATATATCACAGAGAAACCACTCAAATATTGGCTTGGCCAGGAGTCTGCAGTTGAAAACTATGAGGATGCCTTCTAAAGTCATAATAACTCATCACATGACAGAGGAAGCATCAAAAGCACTTGTATTCATGGTTGTTACAAGTCAGATTAGATATTACTGGATTCAGAGGTGAAAGAAAGTTCCAGTTATGATCTGGCCCTCAATATCAACTTCCCAAATGGACATGGGTGATATTGATCAACAATCAGCTAAGAAAGTCGTTCAATAGGATATTCAGTGACTGAAAAAGAGTGGCATTACTTGTTTTCTTTGATGTTGAGTTGTATTTTCCAGCAGAATGTTTAAACCACAGTTTGTTACTGCTTCTCAATCATCACCAGTTAAGACAGTTGTTTGGTTGAATAACAGTTGCTGAAAGAGTATTATGACCCTTACTGTCTAAGCTATAAGATGGTATTATTTGCACCACATTTTTGCTGGCTGACCATTTCATCACCACAGTTAAATGGTTTGTTGTTCACAGGGCTAAGCTCTCCTTGCTTTCTAAGCTATTCAGCAGAGTTTTACCAAGTGATATATCTGCTGAATGTTGGATGATAACTGTCTGATCTAATTTATATGTAAGTTAGAATAGTCATGTGAATAATAGAATGCTCCATTCATAGTTTTATAATTTACTGAATGAATTTTTCAATAAAAAACATCATTCAACATTTTGAGGAGATCACTTTTAATGATCTGAGTGATTTAACTATGGAGCCATCCTCTATGTGGGAAGTATGAATAATGCTTTATTGTAAACCTTGATCTTTTCAACTGTAGCAAAGCTATTCATAGTGAAAGTTGAAGTAAAAGAAATAAAATAAAAACTTCATTCTTTTCTAGAATTACTACAGATTGTAACAAACAGTTACTATTATTTATTATAAACAGCCTCAGACTCCAAACAAATTCAGTTCTGTTTTAATTTCATGTTATTATTTTATTGCTCTTTAATTTGGTCAAACTAGCATAAAAAAGAAATAAACTACATAGTAAAACCTGAAAGCAAATTAGGGTTAAACAAACTATCGAGTTACATCAGTTGATGTCAGTTTGCATAGATTTGTCAAAGAGAAACATTTTATTTAACTTTCTTTATTTTACTTTTATTATCTAACTCAATAAATTTCTATTTTTTACATTTTAGTTACATATGATAAAAAAGTCAAGCAATAACTAAACGTACATAAAAACCAAGAAATGTATCTCTTTTTCACTCAGGTGGAGTGTTTAGTAAGATTTTTTTCCAGTCAAAGTGAAGAAATTCAAACAAATGTGCAGGTAAACAGTGGGAGTAACAATGACTATCTTAAGGTAGCCAAATGCCTTGTCATCTTTTTAGTGACATGTGTGAAAGGATTAATGAGATTCTTACCATCCCTATCTACTGTCTAGTGAAACCACAGCCTAGGGAATGGGCTTGGAGAAATTAAATTCTGGTTTTTGTATTTGAGAGTATTTCTGCTTTATCTGCTATCTATGTCAGTGCAGAATTTGAATTTTAGTGAATACAGCCAGTTTGATGCAGTCTTTCTTCACTGATATTCAGTGGCAAGAATCCATTGTTTATGCACATAATTAGTTTTCTCACTTTGATATTTAATAACTGGGGTCCTATTGTTTCTGTGTGGTTGTTATTAAATGGAAAGCTATGCAGTAGGTTATTTGTGCCCACTTAGTATTTTTGGAGCCTGATTTACAGTGTCATAAACCTCCAGAATTACTGTTATCCCACATTTTGTTTCGTTTTCCTCTAAGCTAGTAAATCTGCAGTTAAAGGATGTTGTTTTATATGTCATTTTGTCACTTATGATCAGAGTGATAAGACTGAAGTAAAATACAAGGTTGCCCCTGAATTTTGTCTTTGTAATCTGTCTTCAAATTATTGTAAAAAAGAAAAGGCTACAAAATGTTTTTGTTGATTTTAAAACCATTTAATTACAAATCATGTGTTTTTCATCAAGTGATCTATACCACATAACTCCATACTCAATTTGATAGTTCATCCTTACAGCATTAAAAGTTAACTTGTGAAATTATTGTGAATCATGCTTACGGAATTAGACTGTAAACATGCATTTCTTGTAACACAGAGATAACTTATGTTGAAATATATACAATGTTATTAAATTGGCAGTAGCTCCATTTATAGCAATTTATCTTAAAAGTTGAATAGATGTTTCTGAGAAGTTGATATTCCTAATTAATAACAATATTGGCATGAGATACCAGTAGCAGTGCCTTGAAAATAAGTTTGTTTCTGTCCTGGTTAGAATTTATTCACAAACACAAATTAAATAATATTGTTATGAAAAATAAAGTCATTTGCCTCATATGCAAGTTTGTGTGTTTTAACTCTGTGATGGAATATTCAGTAGGTTGCTGTTTACATATACAGAATAATATATTTATGGTAAACCTGAGAACTTGTTGATTTACTAAGTGTCATGTTGTTACAGTCAACAAATTTGAGATGATAGGCCAAGTTGTTTAGAAACTGAAGGATTCTGGAAATTACTAAAGTTGATTAGTTAAATTGCCAGAATTCTTCAATACAGCTTTTACTCAAATTTCAAACATTTCAGAGGTTTTGAACAACAGTAAACTGCTGACAGCTAACAGTTTGGCTCTCTTGCATAACCTGTTTACATGAGTTGATTTTACATTTTGTTATGTGAATGTTGGAATTCTATTTCCAGTTATTTTATAATATCTGTAACAGACTTAGGCATAGGAATCATAATTTTAACTCCCTGGTGCCTGGCATTGCTAGGTGATTAGGCTATTCCACTCACAAACTGCTGGTTGCTAGGTTTGAATCTCCATCTCACCAAACACACTTACTCTTTCGACTCTAAGATTACTCTTTTAATTTACTGTTCCTTTTCTCAAACCATGTTGATCAGAATTTTAGGTTGAAGGAAATCAATCATGTGACATGTATTCTCATGTGATGTTTTCTATGTTAGCCATATTGTGACAACAAGATTGGATGGAACATATTTTAGTTAAATGTTTTGATTGTTGATATTTTTTTTGTTCTATCATGTTTTATACAGGTTATGAACACAAAATATCAATGATTTCTGAAGTGCATTTCAAACTGAAGTAACTGTTTATATATACCTTTTACTAATTTCTATAGCATTGATGTAGGCTAATAATAACAATAAGTGTTAAAACCTACCCTTGCCATTTTTTAACTATCAAACTTTTGTTAAACACACATAAATATACTACCTTTATAACATTTGAGGGCAACCTATTATAAAGGCTAACCACCATGTTAAATAAGTGAAATTGTCTTAGCTGAAAATGACTCCTAACCTGCCAAAATTTATATTTCTGTTCTCTACTCCTAGTATTCTCACTGTTAAATGCGAAAAATGATGCATCAATATTATCAATTCTCTTTATAATCTTAAACACCTCAATCAAATCTCTCCACAAACTTTTCCTTTTCTTAGAAAAACAGTTTGAGATATTTCAGTGTGTCTTCATATGACAGGCACCATTCTAGCAACCCATCTCTGAAACCTTTCCAACAATTCAATGCCTTTCCTAAAGTAAGGAGCCTAAGACTGAATACAGTGTGTGGCCTAATTATTTTAAGTTAGTTTCTCACATTGAAACATTAGTATTAAAAGTATAGTATACATGAATTAATCAGATATTTAACCCAAGTATCAATTTCAGGTAAGTTGACAAACAAGTGGTTGACACTCCAGCAGATGTTTAGAATAACCATTGTGTTTTAAATTACTTTTGATGTAGGAAAATCTTAAAACTGTTAAAACTTGTTGGCTTTGCTAAGTAGACAGTAAGTAAAACTAAATTTAAAAATTACATAATTCAATAATGATACATCAGTTTACATACTGAATGTTGTTAAAGTTGATTTGCTTCCATAATACTGAACAAGTGCAGTGTTTATTAAACAAGTGTTATATTATTGTGGTGTTAATGATTTAGCTACAGTTTCTGAAACAGAAACTAATAGATGATTAAATGTTACTTAAATAGTCATATGTAACTTAGGTGGTATTAGAAGGAAGTTGAGTAATAGAAAAAAGTTGTTTATAAATAAAATGTTGCCAGACCCTGTTTATATATTTTTTTAATAAGATGTTATAGAATATTAGTAAACTAATTGTGATCCCTCATTGAAAGTTTACACAGTTGATTGGGTGTAACCCATAAGAGTTGGTACAGCATGAAAGTATGTGATTCAGAATTATGGTTTGTGATGCTGGGACTTTATTTTATCAATATTATTAGTTTCTATATATTCCTTATTTCCTGTACATAATTACTGATACTGTAACCTATAAAACCTGAATAAAAATGATCTGTAGAAAAAATTAAAACAAGATACCTTAATGATAATTTTAAAATATTTGTCAAGAAATTGATATGAACAATTTTTTGTAAAATTTCTTAATTTCTTAGCTTGATAAGTTTTGTGATGGTTAATATGTAAGGCTGTTTAACACACTAGTACTCTACAGTAGCAAAGTGAATTGTAATATCAGTTAGTTCTAGGATAAAATAAAAAGTCTAAAACAATGACAAAAACTCATAGGATATTAAAAACAGTTTTTGTTTGATTTTTTACGTTGGCAATTTGGTATGATAAGTTGAACCTGCTAATTTTTGGGCCAGTTATTCATGTATGTTTAGTACTGCAAATCTGAACCTGGTATCTTTATCTTCATGCTACGCTAAAGCTAAAAATATTCATTAAAAATGAAACTTCATGTAAGAACTTAGCCAAG
This sequence comes from Carcinoscorpius rotundicauda, assembly GCA_011833715.1. Lineage (NCBI taxonomy): Eukaryota > Metazoa > Arthropoda > Merostomata > Xiphosura > Limulidae > Carcinoscorpius > Carcinoscorpius rotundicauda. The sequence continues at coordinate 115,060,298 of CM022394.1, read as the reverse complement.
CTTTTATGTTTTAAATGTATTTGATTTTTACCATTTGTTTACTTTAATTAGGTGTGTGAAGAATACATGTATATATTTGTTTAATATTAACAGAGAAAGACCCTATGGCCATTGAGCGTTCCAACCTTGTGAATGTAACCAAACTTGTGGTGAAAGAACTGATAGAATCGTCCCTGAAGTATGGTCGCATGTTAGACTCTGAATATGTTTCTTTGAACCATTTCTTCATCCTACTGGAACATGTGATGAGACATGGGTTAAAGTGTAAGTTGAAGGTGGTCATCAGTAACTTTCTTTTTTTTTATATGTGAGTCATCTTACTTGTTTCAAATCATATCTAGTTTTATGTGGTAACTTGGTAATAATTCTGATAACTGCATTATTGAAAACATTGTAAAACATTTGTTTTAAAGCAGAATACAAGCAAAAATCCTCTGCATTCACGCATTTATGTACTTTTGGCTGTGAAATTTGTGACTGAAAGATTGAGGGGTAAAAAAAGCAGTTCCAAAAAATCATATAAGAGTTTGTTGTTGTTTCTTTAAATAAAAGAATTACTGGATATTTGTATAAGAAATTTAAAATATTCTATAAACAGTAGAAAAGTATTTACTGTACTCTTAATTTCCACTTAAAAGACTTTTCTTATAGTTACATAAGAGATTTATATTGTTGCTTAAAACAATATATTTTCCTTTTTTTTCAGCAAAGAAGGGTATTCTTGGATCAAAAAAAGAGTTATGGAATCTCTTAGAAACAGTTGAGAAGTACATACCTGAAGCTTCTGACATAACGTCTAGTGTGCGAGAACTGCCAACTGTGAAGTATGTATAAGAGATCCATATATAATTTTTTTACATACATGTATATCTTTAGGAAGATAAACTGTGGTATATTCCAGCTTTTTATAAGATACACTCTATTTGAACAGTTTTCATAACCTAATAATTAATATTACATTATTTTAGATTGATATCAGTATGAAACTATGTTGAACCATGACATTTAATTCTCATTAGTTCGTTCTCTCACAGGATTAAACTTGTGAAATTTGTTTAACAACTCAATTCTCGGGCACTGATTGTAAAAGTATAATCGTGTCCATGCAGTATTAAATATTTTTCTAAGATTGAGGATGTACTTGCTGTTTTTTTCTGATACAGATTGATATTTCTTCTCTTGTGTCTTACTGGTTATGAACTGAACAGTTTCTACTTGAGTTACATCTCTTAAATATGTTAAATGAACACCTCGAACAAGGGGAAAATAGAGCAGCTTTCCGATCCTTCCAATAAAATGTGATAGATAAAGGAGAAGTAAAGAGAAATAGATTTTTCAACCTGAAAACCAAATGTAAAAACCTGTAATGTTAAAAATGTATGGTAACTTAAAAAAAAAAGGCCGAAGGAAACATTAAAAAGGTTGATATAATTGACTAAATTCTCATATTTTACACCAAAAGTTATTTCAGTAGTAATTTCATATATTGTTATGCAGTTATTCTCAGCATAAACAACCTGAAAGAAAGCATTAATCGGCAAGATATTTAAAAAGAAATATGTTCATATCAAAGCTTTTCATTCAGGAAATAATTTGATAAAGGAGGATATGTGATAAAACATCAAACAACAATCATTGAACTGAGTTACTGAAGGTTTGTCTGTAATACTTAGAAGAAGCAACTGCAGTTTCAGGAAATGGATTACTGCAGTGAAATTATAATGTGTATTAGTACCTGTAACATTTGTGTTAGAAACAAATTCTTGGTTCATGTTTAACAATATTTTCACCTCACTTAACAAATGTGTTAAAACATACTGATATTGGATGTATAAACTTGTCTTTCATGTATTCAATATTTATAACCTTAAATAATTTTTTGCATGTTCTGTTTTATCTTGTTTGAATATTTTTCTGTTAGTTGTTTTAAAAACTATACACCTCTCAGGAGACAGTTTTATTGTTTTGAATGCTGTCAGGACACATCTTGGCCGTGCTCGAGCCTGGCTGAGGCTTGCACTGATGCAGAAATCTCTTGCAGACTTCTTTCGTTTCTTGACTGATAAAAAGGAAGAAATTCTCATGTAAGAAAACAGGCTGTAAAGTTTTTATCTGTACTTGTCTAAATAAGTCATTGGTATTTAATATTCATGATGTAATCCTGTGTTTCAACATTATTTGAAACTATTTATGAAGTAATGATGAAAATAAAACTGTTTTATTATATTACAAGTACTTTTTATTGTACAACTCAAGTTTGTATGAAGTATTAATTTGAAATAATTAATTTTGTATGTAATAGCAGGTGAGGTAACATCTAATATTTCTTTTAAAAAACTGTGTAAAGGTTATGTGGCTTTTTTAAGAGTTTGGAGAGCCTTTTCACATTTAAAACATGATATCATGAAGACTGGATGAAACCAACCTCTGACTGGAAGATTTCACTTTTGAAAATTTTATATTGTGCATATGTCATAGCCAGACTGCTAAATGCCCTTTAATATTATATTTTTCATATTCATTTGTCTTTTTAACTCTTAGCAAGTTTTTTATATCTACAATATCCATAAACAGTAATTGTTTAATTCAATTTAGTTTTAGTATTTGAATTTTTTTTTCTATTAAACAGTAATGTAATTTACACTGTTTACTTTAATATTCAGAGAGTTTTATGAACCAGGTTCACTCATGTTATCAGAAGAAGCAGTAGTTGTGGGTGGTTTGCTGGTTGGTCTCAACATTATTGACTGTAATTTGTGTGTAAAGGAAGAAGATTTGGATTCTCAGGTACATATGCCACTCTTTATTTTCAGTATTACCATAGAATTTAGGATTAGTCAGAAAAAATATTTTAACAATGTCTTTTGAAGTTTTAGCTTGAAAGATTTGTTGAATTGAGGGTTATAATTCATTTGGTCATTAACCTTACACATTTTACTAGTAAAATTAAACTTTATTAATTTATAGTTTATTTTGCTTGTTTTATCTTTCCTCCATGCATAAAATGGTATGTACAGAATATTTATTAACATATTTTCATTATGCATTAAACATTTTTTATTATAACAGCTATGAATTCATCAATCTTCATTACTCTTGTAATGAGATTTATTTATATGAGAACTATAACATCATCATACTGTTTTAAACCTTAGGTAATTTCCAATATTAAAAAGAATAATTACACTATATAACAGAATGTTTACTTTTTTGTTCCTGGGCAGAAAGTGTTATTTCCCAATTTCTTATGCTTATAAAGTAAATAGAAAAGACGTATTTTTCTATTCAAACTTTGTTTTTGTTACTTGGATAATGAAATCTTCAAATTTATCCATTTTCCAAAACATTCCAGGTAGATTCAGTGCTGAGCAGCTGATAAAGAATTTTCGAGAACTTACAAGAATTTTCGAGAACTTTCTATAATGTTGTAGAACTTATGAGAAATTTCAAGATCCTTTTAGAATTTTCGAGAACTTTTCATAGTATTATACATACAGGGACTCACCACTTCAGTTTTGTTCTAGCTGCCTAAATGAAATTATAGACATATCTGATTTTATCAGAGATTATATCAAAAATTTGCAAGCATTCTGCTATTTATGTGGCCAGTTTATTGAGACAAGAACAAAAATGTACTCTGTGACAGCATTTGCTAAAATGTGTGAAGCCTACAGGCATATTTTGGCATGCCTGTCAGAGATCAAGACATACCCTGGGTATCTCATTTTACTTGTGAGCACTGCAAAAAAAAAACTCTAAAAGGTAAGACGAATAATTTTTGCTTACTTGAAAAGTAAAATTTTATATTATACAAATTTTAGACCTTTTAAAATTTGGTACACCTCAAAGAGGAATACAACAGCATCAAGACTTTGCTAGAAGCCTTGAAGTATGATGAGAATGGCTCGGAGGTTATCAGAGCTCAAAATGGTGGCATTCCTGATGGGTCTTCAAGGAGGCTTTACCAAGTTTCCCTGTTATCTTTGCCTTTGAACAGCAGGGGCACCGCAGTGCACTACAACAGGAAGCGCTGGCCACAGTTTACTGAGTTCTCTGTGGGGAGACACAATGTCAAGTGTGAGCTACAAGTGAACCTCCAGAAAGTGTTGTTCCCACCATTGCACATAAAAATGGGTCTTATGAAACAGTATTTCACAGCTCTTGATAAGGAGTCTGCAGCCTTCAAGACTTCTTCCCTAAGCTGTCTGAGGTAAAGGTCAAAGCTGGTGTCTTTGTTGGACCACAAATAAAGAAGATCCTGGAAAGCACAGAATTCCCCAAGGAATTCTAGAAGGAAAAAAGAAGTAGGAAGGAAAAAGAAGTTTAGAGCAGCTTTGTTGCAGTGGTTTGGAGCTTCTTGAGCAATCACAAGGTCAAAAATTGTGGAATTAGTTGAGGCTCTAGTGATGAACTGTAGAAAAACGGGCTGCAGGAAGTTCCTGAAAGTCCATATCATTGATGCTCATCTTGAGAAACTCAAGGAGACCATGGGAGCATACTTTGAATGCTGCTACCAAGGACTGTATAACAAAAACATGATTGGAAACTATATTTGGGAGCTGATATGTGAAAGTGATTTACATTACAGTTGCAAATCTCGAAAAACTACCCAGTTCTAAGCATTTTTGTATAACTTTGGTATAAATGCATGGAAATCTTGATTCATATGTTGTTTTATTCAGGCCTTATATAAATGAAAATATGCAGATTTGTCAGTTTTTACATAGAAGATAGGTTAATTTCTAAATTTCATTATCCAGGTCACAAAAGCAAAATTTTAAGGGAATAATGTCCATTATCTGTTCTTTTACAATTAAGAAATAACACATACTATCCAGAAACAAAATTTGTGTTACATAGTGTTATAGTTAGTATCAATATTATCCAACAGTAACATTTGATATACTGTATGAACATAATTATGTATATATATTTATACACCTAGAGAACAGCATTAGTATTTGCCTGTTCACTAGACTATAATAAAAGTGGAAAACAACCTTAACTTACCATAATTATTTCTTTTCCTACAGCAAGGAGTAATTGACTTTAGTCTATATCTTCGAGAAAATAGCCATAGTGAACCTCTTCCTGAAGGGTAAATTTCTAACTTGCTTCTTTATCTGGTCTTCATTTTTTGTTCCAAGTCACTGCTGTAGAATATTTTGAAAATAACTTTTTTTTAAAATTAATTATTAGTCATCTGATAGAAAAAATGTTGTATACAAAGACATCAAATTTTTTCCAAATAAAGGAAAGGTTATACTACAAATCTGTGTAAAGACAGATTAGTGTAGTGTAGTTTTCATCAACTGACAGACTTGTTACTGACTTCAAAATAAGTACTTGTTTGAAACACCATCAGGGAACTAAAATAGAAGTACAGTTTTTTTAAGTGATATATCTCCAAAAGACAAATTTATTTATTATATTGCATTTTTCTACTTATTTAATATATACATAGTTATTTACTGTAGAATTTTATGTAAACAAGATTTATTCTACTTCCAGTTTCTTTGTTTTTAGTTGCTTAGCAGAACACACAATATAAATGTTTAATTGCTTTTTAAATATTACTAATTCATAGAATATATATATATATGTATACAACTCACATCAAGCATTCAGGTAAGAACACTTATTTTGTAAATTTATGTATAATTTTCGTTGCATTTACTGTGTTTTGTCATTGTTGCACATGCATACCTATATTTGATGCACTTGTATCGGTTTGTATGCAAATTCTAATATTTTATAATTTTATTGCTTATGTGCATGTTATGTGTTAAATGCAGATGAACTGCGTTATCTTAAGTAACAAACAAAATTGATTTGAAGCATAAAAAAGATTATTTAAATTACAATTTGTTGAACTTTACTATGAAAAGTTAATAATATATAATTCTTTGTTTAAACTATTAATATTCTTATTAACGAACCCTTATTGGCATTTTCTGCTTGATCTTTGATTTGTTTGTGTATGTGTGACCGAAGCTGTCCACTATGCCCATGTTTATTTTGAATGTTTGAAAGTTATTTACTTACAAAATATGCTACATTTGCAATAGATGTGTTTAAAACTAGAATTTTCCAAGATAAAATCATTATGTGCCTAATATGTTAATAACATTTAGAGCTTTTAGGAAAGAAGACATTGAGAGATGGTGTTGTTTAATGAAAATTAAGGATGAGAAATATTGGTTTATAGTGATATCATCATCTGTGTACTTACATAAACTTAATCTAATTTGTAGTAGAAAACACTGGCAAACCAGAATATGTTGCCAACCCAGTTTTCTTTCACCTTTAAAACAGTAAATCATCGCTGTTGAGTGCAAGTAAATCCAGTATAGCCTTATTTGTTTGTTATAAATGGTACAAAGATTCAGAAGTAGGACAAAGTTTGATACCTTGAAGTTTCAGATATGAGACAAGACAACTGATAGATAAAAATTATTGTAAAACATGACAACTGCTTAATATTTTTAAGTAATTTTTAACAGACTTTTTTTTTCAGAATTGCACGAGCCTTTGACCATGTCCACTTGTTATATTTATTTACATTTGTGTTTTATTATGCTTCTGTTTAGTGTGTTGCATGTAATTGCATGCCTGTTTTCTTCACAATTTGTAGTTTGCTTAGGATTGAAAATAGTTTGTTTATTTTAATTGATTATCTTCTAGGGCTAACTCTGCAAGTATGACAGCTGCTTTGGATCAGAAAAATTATGTTGAGGAACTTAATAGACATCTCAAGTAAGTCATGGAAGAAATATAACATTATTCTATACATGTTTTTTGTATTACTTATTTTAATTGTTTTATGTGTTTTAAATGTCCTGCTATGGGTTTGACCAATTTGGCAGAGTTTGTGACCTTTAAATTGACCTTTAGAGTTTTCATAATTTAACTTCTAATATGTTTTGTGTATCTTGTCAAAAGTTTGAAAGTTTTCAGTAAACATAAGTCTGTAGTAGAAGATATCAGAATTTTCAGTGAAGTATTTTTACTAAAACTTTCTCTGTGAAAATAGGTCGTCAAAGTATTGACTGCTCCAAGTGCAAAGTGCTTTTAATGTTATGATTAAATATACTTTTTATCCTCTGAACATTGTCAATTTCAGTTGTTTAATTTCTAAATGCTCCCAAATAAGTTTGAAATATCTGTGTTTCTTTCATTCCAATCCAGTAATTCCCTCTAGTAAAAAGAGTAGTTATGCTTGTTCAATGCTGCCTTTATATTAGAACATTTTCTTTCTGCATGCCACAAGCTTCTGCTCCTCCTTCCGCGTGGAATTGAATTCCAACATGTCTCTCATGCAAATCATCATGAGTTACTTCTCTACCAATATGAGCACAGTACACTCTCTTTCTGTGCACCTCTACCAAACTGTCACTTCTCACTTGGCAGTGTTTGAGTTTGAATATACTCTTTTATTTGTTTATTGCAACATGTTTGACTGTTTTCACCATGAGATAGTTATTTTTCAAGGTAATTTGATTATTTCAACTATATTTTTATATTTTTTATATCATTTACTTCCGGTCCATTTATTTTTATACTTTAATTTGGTTAAAACTTTTTATGCAATGCATCCTGAAGTTAGCTTTACCACTTTGGGGTTGCAATAACAACTAGCATTTTTCTTGGACTTCATGTGGTTGAACTGACAGCCGATTCATCTTCTTTTAAACTTTTAGTGATTGAACATTCCATGGTCAAACCTTTATTTTCAGACTTAACCAAAGCTCCTACTGAAACTGCTAAGCCTTTACTGGCTGATGTAGACTTGGGTCATCTTTTTCTGTCTCCAAGGGTTTGGTAATTTTTCCCATGCCTGACCTAGGGAGTCACCTATGCACCATTTGGTATTAATGAGTTTTATTTCTTAGGTTTATGATGTTTTATCTCTGTCACTTTATTTTTTATTCACTTGTTTTTTTCTTATTACATTAATAATCTTTCCAATCTCATGATGGCTGTTCCTCATTTCTCCTGTGTAGTTCCTTCTTTTTCCTGTATTTACCCTTGACTAGATCCAGATGTGTTTCTTTGTCCAGTCAGGGCTCTTTGCTCTTTTATAACTCATATTTCTCCTTTCCAGTTTACATATTCACAACTCTTTATCCTCTGACAATCCTCCTCCTGTCACGATCTTTTACATTCTACCCTTACCACATGTTTCCACTTTGTGTTTCATTTGACTTGGTCTTCCTGGCCTTTGTTCCAGTTGTCCTTCCATCAAATCCAGTACTTTATCTCTATCTTGCTTCTCATCTTCTTCTTCCAATAGAGGAGAGAGTGCAGTCCAGCATATGGACCATTCCAAGTGCATTTATCTCCCACTATTCCTGTCATATTGTGGTTTCTTCTTCATCAAGGTTTTGTCTACTGCTTGTGGCTGTGCTTCAGATGAATTGGTGTGTCTCTAACTGGTAAGTATTTTTTTTTATACAACCTTAATCTACTTTTTTATCACATGGATGCCAGTGGTGCCAAACCAGGTATTCCTTAACTCTAAACCCACACTTTAAAGCCATGGCTTCATAATGCTCACTGTTGAGATGAGGTGTTTCACAAGATCACTTGTAGTTGAATGACCATATGATATTTGCTTTGTAGATTGGCCTGTCCTGACCAAACTATTTAAGAACATGGGTAAAACAGAAGGGGATATCTACTCATCTCTGCCCAATTTCTATTGAATAAATCTGTATGGTCTGTTTCTTTAAAATAAGGTTTATCACTCATCACACTGTCTTTGGTATCAACATTCATCTAGACTCTCCAATGCATCCTCAACCCCACTTTCTTCTAGTGGAGCAAAGGAGTCTTTACCATTTACCAATTTCATACTGCTGGGGAGAGCAGATTTAACTGTGGAGGCATCTTGCTAAATTGATTTCACATAAAATGGCTATAACTATTCAGACTAGGTTAGGGTGGTACTGTTCTGCCAGTATAGATGATGTAATATCTTCTAATTTGCAATTGATTATATAACAGAGTGAGACATCAAAATATAATTCACCCTTTCAGTTGGAAGCCCTTATCCTACCCTCACACAGGTGATCGTACCCTGTGAGCTGGTTTTGAATTTAAAGTGAACCATACAGCTTTCAAGTTGCCTCTCTTTCTCCCACAGTGTTCTCCTTCTGTATGGTGGGTCACAGCAGGGATATATGGGTTCTTTTTTATACTAGATGTAAAATTTCCAAATCTATAGCTCAGAGCTACTCCTGTGTAACACCAAGGAATCAGAGTGATTCTTGGGTTTGAGGTGAAGACAGTATGATCCTTGTCTTACCCTGCAAATAGGTTTTGGATATAATTGACTTACTGAGTACAGTCTGATGGGCCTGAGCATACTACACCATGGAACACATCCTTGTTTACCCACTTTTCTTATTGTTGGGTTGAGTTACAGTATCTTTCTCTGGTTTGGATTGATTTTGTACCACATCCTCTCCAACTGTTAAATTCTATGTACATATTTCACAAATTGGCAAAGAGGATACCTGGATCAAAAGTGGAATAGTCTTCTTTTTGGACTTAACACTGATCTACTAAGGTGTCTTTTATATGCTATCAGTTAATACTTGCACCAGTCTCTCATCCTCATCAGTGTGAGTTTCCAACTAATCTTTTGAGTGGGAAAAAGCACCACATCAGAAGTTATAATTTTTCTATGGTGAAAATGTACTTACAATAGGTACTTCCCTCTCTGACACTTCCCACTCTTTTTCCCCATTCAATCCTGGGGATTTTTTTGTAGAGGTGTGTAAAGGATGTCACATGCATCATGTGAGTGTACTGTGCTCCTATTGATAGATAAGTAATGTATAATGATTTAAATGAGAGACACATTAGAATTATTAGATTTTAACAGGTGTGTATGGAAGGTTTCTATACAGAGGGTAGCAACAAACAAGAATAGCTAATCTTATCTGCAGAGGAAAGTACTTATAAATAGATTTCAATATGGGAAAATTATAATTTTTATCTGTTACTTTTCCTACTCTAACTCTATCTAGTGTTGATCATTTTGACCAACCTCATAACCTACTTACAAAATGTGAAATAAATCAAAATATTTTTTTTCTTTCTAGAATGATCACAAATTTCTACAGGAAACTAAATTTGTTTATCATATGAGTGGTAATACTTATAGTAGGAATGGGCCAAATGTGTGGTAAATGTTGAAACCTTAAACACACTGCAAACTGCATGTGAACAAAACTTTATAAACAGTTTAGACACACTGTTGAGAAGTTGAGAAGCTTGCTCTGTGAGTTGCCATGTAACAAACTCTTCTCATATCACTTGTGGATACATAATTGCTAATGCTTACATCATGATCTCTCTGCATCTGTATCAGCTACATAAAAAATGAGTGGACTAAATAAATTCTCTAGACCTAAGTTGTAACTATGATTTAAATTTGGAAGTATAGCTTCAGTTTTATATGTCTGGCTTAAGGATTCTGTGTTGGACAGAACATTCCCATCATAGGAGTCAATGCATAAAATATGAGTCTCGTACATGAGGACAAACACTGCGATTTCCAAAGTATGACACAGCTTTACATGAGTGCTCTGTACTGAAAATGAAGGATACATTATAAAATTTAATATACCTTGCATTTTTTTCAAACTAAATGTGACCTATTGCCATCTAAGTCTATTTGAAACAGTACAATTTTTAAAATATGTCTTTCAAGGAAATGAAATGAAAAGAAAGGAAGATAACAAATCGCCTTGAAAAGAGCATTACTGCAAGAATAGAGATAACATTTGAAACAGTAATGTAGAATATTTACAACAATCCTCAGCCATTAATCTTGAAAAAAAAAAACCCTGTTCTGTGATAAACTATTCTTTTACATGTAAGTACAGCTGGAAAACAATAAATGTAAATCACCAGGTGATTTGTAATGCATTAGATTTGGCTGTAAGAACAAATAGTGTGTAATTATTTGTTATAATATACAGCCTTTACAGAGTAATTTAGATTAATTTAATAGTTTTCAACTTTTATTTTACGGTATGCTGCTGGTTTCACAAAAAAGTTAGAGTAGAGAAAATAATAGATAAAATGTGAAGTCGGTATGTGATCAGGAGGTTCTTGAGGTAAAATGAAATGTGAAAACTGTAAGGTGGAAGGAAATATTTTTTTCTTAATGTAAAGAGAGAAATTTTATGTAAAGATAATTTATAAAAAAAAAAAATGAATTTTTGTGTACACCAGACTTGTAAAGTTTACCAAAAACTTGTCATAATTCATTAAGGTACATTTACTACATCCAAAGTTATATAGTGTGTAGTTTCATGGTTACAAATGTAATCAAAGTGTTTAACCTTGTATGTGGAGAACTAATAGATGCCTGTTTAACTTTAACACTTAAGCTCATCTGCAAAAAATATCCTATTCCAAGATTATTAGATCAACAGAGTCATCTGAACATTGACATTGAAACAAGAATATAAATCATAAACATCTAATTTTTTAATTTGTAGACAAGTCTGCTAAAACCATTTTATTCTTAAATTTTGAACATTTGATTCTGAAATTATAAATAAGTCATTTATAGTTGCTTCATTGTTTATTTTTGGGCTAGTGTGCAGACAATATGTCTTGTCTGTATGCACTAGATAAGCATGTTGAATTCTGTCAGTTAAAATCTTTAAAAATGTACTTATTTTGCAATCATTCCAAATCCTCTCTGGATAATGAAACTGTGTTACTTCAATATAAAGACTTATGCATGTTTTTTATCTTCATTGTTTATTTAAATAAGTACATATTAGTCTTGATATATGGTGAGGTAAATTATGCATATGTATATCTATACATATATATCATAAATAGCTCAATAATTATCAATCAAAGTATATACAGTAGTTTGCAAACTTGTGACATTAGAACATTACTTCTGTGGTTTGGTTTGTTGCACCTATAAAACAAAACTAATATTTATCTTGCAGTGTTCAGAATGAAAAGCCAAAGGAATTATTTTAAGCCCTTCTTGTCTTAGTTAGAAAGATAGTTAAATTATATAAGATGTAAGTCATTGTTTGGTTTGTGCATGTTATTATCTGTGTTCATAAGTATGTTATTTAAGTAAATAAAAATTATTTAGTGTACTAATGCCATCATAAAAACTAGACTTAAAGTTCATCAGCAAATAACAGTAAAAAATCAGAAAGTCAGAGGTAAGTAGTGTATTTCATGTTTTCCATGTATATTTGTTATTTATTGTTATAGCAGTAATTAAAGTGTAAAAGTTGAAAACTTATCAGGTTAGATGTGAGGTAATAAAAACAGAGATAACGATAAAACATTTTCATGGGGTGAAAAGTTTTCAATATGGTAACGTGAGCTGTGTACTTGCTGGGTGATTTACAACTTGTATGACAGGATTATTGACCATTAAACAGTTCAAAGGGCAATAGAACAAAAAATTAAGAGAAGCTGATGCAGGCTGTTAGGTATCTTAAGGTGTTTGAGATAAACAGTCATAGTTTTCAGTTACACTCTGTAGTCATTCTAAAAAGAAGAAATGGGTAATTATAACTCAATTTTTTATGGTGGTAAAAAGTCATTCAAGTTAACTGAGTCAGTATAGATTTAAGATAGAGAAAATGGCATATAAAATATAAAGTTGTACTGATGAAAAACATTTAATTGTTTAAGAAGTTTCAGAGGTTAATCAAATTAAATTTAAAAATTCTTAAGTATAGTAATGTATTTTGAATCTGAAAATGAAAATCGCTTTTTTCTCAGAGCAATTAGCACTCTGACTCCAAATATTCACAAGCAGATCTTTTGTATTTTTGTCATTCAAACACTGAATATGAATTTGAGGCTAGTTATGAGACTATATTTGACACTTAACAACATGATAAAAAGTGATATCATACCATTAACCATTGTCAAGTTTGTAATTATGATTATTCATAGTTACTGCATGTTATGTTATTGAGTTTGCTTATGAGTAGGATTTCTCTTCCAGTGCTGTAGTTACTAACCTCCAACAGAAGGTGGAACAGCTACAAACAGACAATACATTAATGAAAGAAGACCTGGCTATTGCCAAAAACCAGGTTTTGATGCTTCAGGAAGAAAATTCAAGACTTCAGTGTGCTCACAGAGAATATTTTGATGAGCATCATAAAAAAATTGTGGTAAATGCTGTTGGTCATGGCAGAATAGATTATAGTTTTTAATATATTTTTTTAAATTATCATTGAAAGAAATTTATTTCGTTATTTACTGTGTGTCAAAATTGTAGGTTGAGTTTAAAACTTGTTATTGTTTTTAAGTTTTGGCATTCAAAAAGTTAATTGTAATTTGTCAGTCAAAATACAAACAATAATAAATATTGAATCCAGTTCTGTTGAGGAGCTAAAATTATCATTTCCCTAAATGCAATAGGCACGAAAAAAAAATTATTTTCAGGTTAATTTTTCCTTCATTCTGATATTTTTATATACAGTTTTTTTTACCAAATCATATGTAACTTGTTATTCCTGAGTTTTTCTTATCTTATATTACAAAACATTCAGTCATTATCATAACCATTTGTTTAAAAAAACGTTAAGAGAAACAGAGACCAAAGCAAGAATGAAATTGGTAGAAAATTCATATACTATGCTAATTGACGTTCCTAAACGAGAACTCATCACTGTGTTAAAAGTTATTGTGAAAAGTTGTTATGATGCAGCAGAGTTTAAATATAGGACAAATACATATACATAGCTTAATTTTAGTTATGTCACAAGATAACGCTTCAAATTCACTCAGTAATTTTTAGAAATTGTGAACAACATACATTTAAAACATAAAGCCATTTTGCACAAAACTACTTCATTTAACTTTCTACACTTTCCAATGGGAATGTAAAGGTTCAAAAGAAATTTTAAATTGGTAGCTGTGACAACCTTTAGTGGTGTTAAAACACTAGCCAATTACTGGAATAATTACAACACTGTACATAAAACCATCTTGATGATTTAAGTGTCATTAACACGGTCATCTTTATTTTGTCTATTTAAGTAAACTCATCTTGTTACCACATTAGTAAAATAGAATGTAAAGTAATATGTGATGATTGTTCTTTTGAAATATGGATAAAAATTTACTTTTTAGGAAACTCAGGAAGATATGATATTAAAAAGAGAAACTTATCTTAACAACCAAGCTGGACTAGAAAACCTTTGTGGTCAGTTGAAGAAGAAGTTACAGGAAGAAAGCAGTTTGAAACAGGTAAATCAACATTGTGTGGACTTGTGTTGAGCTGATTGATGTTGAATGTAACAAATTTCAAACTTCATCATGAAATATCACCAAATAGACATATACACTGCAGAAAGATATATGTTTGCAGTATCTGTTTTTACAAAAAATGATAATAAATGAATAAGTGAAATTATATTTTAATTTTGTAGGACATTGAACAAGACCTTCAGACACAGATAGCATTGAAGACAGAAGCTGAAATGGCTTTAAAGCTACTAGAGAAAGGTGTTCATGAGAAGCAAGATACCATAATTTCCTTACGTCGACAGATAGAAGACATCAAAGTCATTAATTTACAAATGTACAACAAGTTACAGGTAAAGTAACATTAAAACTAAACAGTACATGTGTTTTTGTAATAGTGTATAATTTATTGTTAGTGATTTCATGATGAAATTTATTTCTAGTTCTCTATTACATATTTTTTACTTAATTTTTGTCTTTCTTTCCAAATTAAAATTGCACTGTTATTAAAATATATGTTTATATTTGGTTTTTATTATCTTGCTTCTTTTTATTAATTTTTGTTATAAACACTTGAATTGTTCCTGCTTGTACATTTTTTTCCTGTTTTGGATTGGACTGTTCTTGTTTTATTTTTCACTAGTGTTGTTTTAATGAAGTGTAAGAATATGATTCTGATAAAAAATAATCTTACAAAGTTTATTTATCTTTTTTGGCATTCAGGTTAAACTAGGACTTTGTTAGAATTGTATTATCTGCTCACTTTCAGGAAAAAGAGAGTGTGTGTATTATTTGTATTAAATAGAAAAACACACTTACATGAATACTACTTTCAAAAGTCAAAACAGAGCCCTGTACTTACACTATATTTTTCTTTTTAAGGTATAATTTTGTCTTTTGTTGTATGAAAAAAGGCTATTTTACACACAAAAAATGTTTGTTTGCCAAGTGGGAAATTTTTTAAATATATCCTGGAGATGTGAGAGATGGTTTTTATAACAGTATTTATGTCTTTGTGTTATGTGTTAGTTATGAGTCCGTTAGCCTTTTCACACAGTTATGATGCTTTGGAGAATTATTTTCAAAATTTTGTTGGATAATTGTATTGCGTTAATGAAATTGGATCAAAACATTGTTTATAATTCAAATTTTAATTTCTTAATTTGAAAGGATATAAAAAGAAAAATTGCTAAACATTGATTTTTGTGTGTCACATGGCATGCCCTCTTCACTTATTGCACACTTTATATTTTATTACACCTGCCTTAGAGGTACTGTGGCTAATGAAGTAGAAACTTAAACATGAAATATGGACAAGCTAAATATAAAGTAAGAACTTTTCCTATCTCTATGATTTACTGAGATGTCAATATTTGTAGCAAATCTACTAGTGGCTCCTTCCACTAGTCAATTCTTTGTTGCTTTCAAGGGCATTTTATTGTATTACAGTGTCATGTTAACAGTATAGTGAAACAAGCAGGGAGTGACTTATCTCTTTAATTTTAACAGTTTTCTACTGTATTCGTTGACAATAAAATATGCACCAAAAATGGTATTGTGCAAAAGTGTTAGGATGAAATCAAAAATTAGATTTTAGGCTGCTTTTAAAGAACAATGGAAGGTAAATAACAGGTCAAACGTTTTCATATCTAGTACAACAGAAACTCAGTGGAAGCGCTTGAGTTCAGCAAACAGTTAATATTTTGTGTGCCCCCCTTTGCTTTAATAACTGCAAGCAGTCTTTTAGGCATTTTTGCAACATATTTAATCAAAGTACCTTTGGAATTTTGCTCCAAATGTCTCTAATACACTTTCATAAAGTTTGTTTGGAAGTAACTTGTGATTCATGAAGTTTTTAATCTATAAAATCACAAATCTGCTTAAGTGGGTTGAGATCGGAGCTTTATTGGGGGGATCATTGTATCATTTGAATGTCTCTAGCAACTTCTTTCTTAGCTAAGTAATTTCTGCACAGGTTTGATAAGTGTTTGGGGTCAATATCTTCTTGGTATTATAATCCTTTACCAATAATACACAAATCATTGGTATACCGTGATGGATTGGTATATGATGGTACTTGCTCTGGTCTATTATTCCATTTATTTTGCAAATATCTCCTTTTGTCTCAGTAGAAAAGCATGCCCAAATCATCACACTTCCTTCCTATGCTTCATGATAGATGCTATGCAGTGAGGTATCTTTCAACTAATTTTCTGTCAGACAAATAGCCTATGATATTTCAAACTTGGACTCATCTGTCCATAACACACTTTAGCAAATTTCTGTCTCTTGACAATATTTGGAGATCAAAGTAAAGGTTTTTAACTGCTACACAGCCAAACATTCCACTCTCATTGAGTCTTCTTGATGCTGTAGTTCTGGACAATTTTCTGTCATTTGGTATGCGATCATTTACCTTGTACTTGAGATCAGTGGCAGTCTTTCAGTGGCTGCTTAAACAAAAATACTTAACATCAGTGTCATTGAGTTCAGGTGTTTTGCCTTTTTCTTTCCTATTTTCAAATTTATTTCTCTCAATCATACTTGATAGTGTTTGGGGAGAATTTCAAGTCTTCAAGAATTTGTCAGAGACTCCAGCCAGCATCATGTAAAGCTTTTATGCAAACTCTCTGTTATGTTGACAGCTTTATATGCTTTTTGAAGTATGGCATGACAACAGAACATAATGTATATTACTGACATTGTTCCTATCTAGGTTTAATTTTGGAGTAGTATTAAATTGATTTATTCTAGTATATAATGGTAGCATTGCTATCTAGTTTCTGTATAGTCAAGACAGTGCATGACAGTTATTTCAGACACTGAATTTGATCTATATGTTCATTCAGCCAGATCCCTTATGACGTGCCCTTGATACAAGTATATTGGAATTTTAAAGAATGATAAGTATTCTCACTCTTATTCAGTTGTCTACAGGAATCAGTGAATTGTTGTCATAGTGTTTAAATTTACATTCTGTAATAACATGGAAGAATTAGCCACATAAAATGAAAAGAATGACAGAATATTCTTTCTCTTGTACTAACACTTTACCATACTACTGTATACGTGAAATGTTTAGCAGTTGAAAATCTCAAGAGAATTCCTTTAAACTTTTGACAAATAAGGAGGAAAAAGGAAACAATTGCTCATTTTATTTCTGATGTTATTTTTTCATTACACTTTGATGATTTGTCTACTGGTTGAATATCCAGTATATCATTGAGGTAAAGATAATAACAGATAAAACAGAAATGTTATACTGGAAAATAAAGTTTGTATATACATTTAGGAGGTTCTAGAGGTTGTACAAATGACATCTAAGATTTTTGAAACAAAGATATCTTCAGCCTTATTTGAAAATCCTTTTGCACTCTGACTACTTAAAAAATATGTATATTTACATGCAAATCTTCAGTAAAAATAGTTCAAAAATTTTTTTTCCGTGTGTAAGAGAGTTGTAATGTTTAATAAAAGTCTGCCAACTCCTGTATTAAAAATTATTGTATGGAACCTACAACAAGTACAAAATGTTTATCAACTTGACCAAGCCAGTGTAGAGACAGTTAAAGTGTACAGTACTTTCATTTTATATAAAATGTCTTTAATAATATTTTTTAAGAAACTTATTATGAATTCTTTTAATACATTTCATGCTTATATGTATTTATTCTTCTTATTGGTCTTCCTGGTGAGTTATGATAATTACAGTTATGATACAGAAAGTCCTCTTCAACTTGTATTACTGTAGTTTTTATCTTAATGCTGTAGACTAGATGTAAACATAGGTTTTATGCTCTTTTTTTTAACCTTGTTTTATTTTACCTTAATTTCATTTTACTTTAACTTTTTACTGGATGTTTGGCACAGATAGCCTAGCTGCTTTATACCATGAAACACCAAATCAACCAACCAATCTTTCAAGTATATTTATTTTTATTATCATCTATGCACATGCACTTTGGAGTTTTTTAGGCTTTGGATCATTTCCTTCCAGTTTTTTATGGGAGGTCAGTCATGAACCATTCTGAAAGTTTGACCATTGTCTCTTAAATCAATCAACAAATGGTCACCTGTTTACATTCTCTTTACTCTCAAGTATTAGTTTTTTGGGGAGGGCCCATGCTTACCATTTTAATCTCTTGGTTTGTATGTCCAAGGTGCTCTCAATCTCGTTTCTGATTATTTATCTTCTCCCAACAACATTTTTCCCATTGAGTGGCCCCTCAATCCTTAGGTCTTTTATTAGCTATGTTCACAGTGTGATAGTTTTCTGCTAGATGCATTTGCTACCAACCACAGTATCAAACGTCCTATGTTGTAGTCTTTGGTTCTGCATCCTTTGGCTTTGGTATTCATTGTCTTCATATAGAATTGAACCAACCTTTGCCTACTATTCTGTAAATCTCCTTCCTAGGGTTTTGTCCATTATCCAAACCATACTATGTCAGGTCTTTCTTATGACCCTGTTTTGGCCTCCTCAGCCATAATTCTCATTGCTTCAAGTGGTTCATTCTTTACCTCTATTACCTTGTCTTCTATCTATATCTCTTTTCTACTAAACTCCCTCATTTGTGTTTAATCCTACCACTCCCACACTATGGCTTCATGTGTGGCTTTTGTCCAGTCCTTTGCAAGGAGGTTGGAACTTTACACACATGTAACATTTCTTTTTTTTTTAATTCAGTCTGCCCTTCTTCCTTGTAAATTTATCAGAGAAAATGGTGAATTTTTTTGTTGTTGCTTTCTATGAGGAGATTTCCTTCTCACCTATTCCAGTATCTATCTGTCTTTTTATATTTATTTACATGGTTGTTTAACAATCTTCTCTTTGTATTTACCATTGCAGGCTATAGAGTTACCTGTTTTTCTTCCTTTTGTTTTTCCTGCTTCTACTATGTGGTTTTCCTCATTTATTTTCTCCCTTTTGTTTGATCTTTTTGTCTTTTCTATCCTCCTTACCTGACACCATGACCAGATTGCAATTTTAATATTGTTTTCCATGTCCTTACTCTTCTTCCATTCATATTTTGATCTTTCTTTTCCCAATGTCATCTTTAATTAAAGACTTATTCCCTGCCTGTGGTCGTCATCAGTCAGATGTGTTTGTTCTCATCTTATCTTGCATTCTTTATCCCCATTTGTCCTTCCTTCCCAAGACCTCACTATGTCATGAGGGTAGTTTTGCTTTCAAAATAGTTTACCAACCTTCCATTTGCCCTTTATCTTTCCATTATAATCTGAATCACCTCCTTTTATCATGCAGACTCTCATGTTATGTGACACTCATAACTTACTTTTGTGGTTCCTGTTTCTAACTCTTTCTCCACTATAATCCTTTTTCCTCTGATTACACCTGCCAGTTGGATTTAAAAAGTTATCAGTTTGGCATATTTTTCCTTGTCATCTGATTCCTGTCATCTTCTTTGGGTCTTCTCTTACAAGATCCACCACCTCACCATATCTCTGTCTATTTGCTTCTGGTTTTCATTGCAGGAGATCATCCAGACTGGCGCACACTTCTGTCACGTTTTATCTACATCATTTAGTCATCTCCTCCTCAACCAGATACAGTCTGCCTCCTGTTATCTTCTTGCACTCCTTAGTTTAACTATGAATGTTCTTTTTGGTGTGTTTTTTTTCCTAACAGTGATGATATACCTTAGATTGGATCCAGATTACAGAAAGTGATGGCCGGCCAGGTACTCTTTTTGTTTTTGAACCCCAGTTTCACTTGCTCTTGAAGGTTGGTTCTCAGAGAACCTAATTCTGGATCTGTGTTGTACCAACCATCATATCTGCACTGTATGACCTTTAAAGTCGATAATGCCTACTCTGAGGATGGAATGTTCTTTGAGATCTTTAGTAGGTTCATTCTCGTAGTATCTAACATCTTAACTATGCATGTTTCAGACAGTACAGACTCATGGACTACAATGAGTAAGCCAGGGAGGGATTTGCTGCTGCACATCTGTTTGTTCCTGATTGAGTACTTCAGGTTTGATATGGTGTCAGAATAGGGGTTTGTGGCCACATTTCACTCCAGTGATGCATTCCTATGGTTCTCTACCACATTAGCTCTTACCACTTACCACCTTCTAATGACTAGAGTGGTGAACCATGGAGGCTTCTTCCTTATTATACTTAGTGCCATTAAGTTGAGAGAAGGTTGATGGTGTTCCACTGATGTAGATGGTATGTACTTTCCTCCTATCATGGACTTGATTTGCAATTTCAAATGCCATCTGACTATGGATTGCATGAACCCATTACATACAGTTCACCTCACTGGCTTTGAATATTCATAACTATCAAGTTTCCAAGCACGCTGATGTTGGTTGGAGCTGGACCAACCATTATAATTCTTCATTCATGTGGTTGGAATATGACCCTCCTTCTACTGTAGATGGGTTGGAGATGACCTCTATGTTTCATTTCACCTATATGTAGATTTCTGGCTTGTGGGTAACTATTGGTTATGTTTAAGATCTGCATGCATGCGCTGATTTAAGTTTAGGGGAACAGAAGGCCTCTTTTTCTTCTGATTTTCTGGACCTGAGGTGAAGACAGTAGGGATCCTTATCTTACATTGAATTGGATGCTCCACTCCTGGTGTTTCCAGGCTTTAGACTTGTACTGACTCAACAATTAGGGTCTGATGCACCCTAGCCACTCTACACCATTTGTGCATCCAATTTCTAGTGAGTGCTTCTTTCCACCCTTTCTTGCAACACTTTTCTTGACTACAACAGAAAAGTATACCTGGTATGCATGTGGTGCTATCTTCCACTGGTGTGCCCCCATCCATTGAAATTTCACACTCCATGGACTCTCTTTTTGGTTTGTTTTGTGCTCATCTAGATAAATTTGCACTGGTACCTTCACCATTTCAGTGTGGGAATCTAGCTATTCTTTAAGCAGAAGAAAGGTGTTGTGTCATATGTTAATGTCTTACTACAAGAAACATGTATTTGCAATATATATTTACCTCTTTTTACACTTACCACTTCTCCTCCCCACTTCCAGTATTTTGTGCTTTTTTGCCTAATTTTGAAGTGATGATTGAGTTTACAGTATTGGGGAAGTCAGCAGCACCAGGACGTTGTCCCACTCCTGTTGGTAAGAGGGTATGCACATTAATTTGCATGCTACATGTAGATGTGCCATATGCAGAATTGTAGAGACAGGTGGTAGTAGTGCAAAACTAGTAGTGAGTGGAAAGCTATTCTGTGAGAGGAAATAAGTATCTACTGGAGATATATTTTCATTGTAGTAAAATGCAGAAAGAAATGAAGAACATATTCCACCTTTCATTTCTTTGTAGTTCCAATGAGCCTTGACTATAAAGAATACATTTGTTGATTTTAAGAATTTTTCTGCCCAGCAAAGTATATATAGAAACTATTCTCTCTTGAAAGTATAATGATTTATGCAAACTTTTTTGCTCAAATGACTAAATATAAATAGATAAAAAAGATTACAAACTGTATATATTAATATAAAGTTAATAAAGAGTTTTGTATTTTTGTCATTCAAACACTGAATATGAATTTGAGGCTAGTTATGAGACTATATTTGACACTTAACAACATGATAAAAAGTGATATTATACCATTAACCATTGTCAAGTTTGTAATTATGATTATTCTTAGTAACTGCATGTTATGTTATTGAGTTTGCTTATGAGTAGGATTTCTCTTCCAGTGCTGTAGTTACTAACCTCCAACAGAAGGTGGAACAGCTACAAACAGACAATACATTAATGAAAGAAGACCTGGCTATTGCCAAAAACCAGGTTTTGATGCTTCAGGAAGAAAATTCAAGACTTCAGTGTGCTCACAGAAAAATGCACAGCTAATCAAAATTAGTTTACAGATTTGTTTTCCTGTTTCAGTTATCCAAGTAATAAAAATATTGGCATTATGATTTCTTACTATTATTTTCCATCATTTCAAGTTGTTTGGCTTTATTGGATAGTTGAATGATTTTGTTTCAATTATTACTGTTTTTAACTATTCCACCTATCTGAACAATTAAAATATTGCCATTATAACTGCCCTGACATGGCCAGGTGATTAAGGCACTCAACTTAAAATTTAAGGATTGTATGTTTTAACACCCGCCAAACCAAACATGCTCGCCCTTTCAGCCATAGAGGCATTATAATGTGACAGTCAATCCCACTATTCATTAGTAAAAGAGTAGCTCAAGCATTGGCAGTGGGTAGTGAAGACTTGCTGCCTTCAATCTAGTTTTACACTGCCAAATTATGGATGGCTAACACAGCTAGCCCTCAAGTAGCTTTGAGAGCAAAATTCAAAACAAAGTCTTCCAACCCATTATAAGTTTTCATTGTTATGTTCTATTAATTCACTTTATTTGTGTTTTATGTAATTATCTGGCTTAATAACAATAAACAACTCATCAAAATTAGTGTTTCTGATTATTAATATTATAAGGAGAACAATCAGTTAGTTGAATGTAATCAATTAATGTGCCAAATGATTAATTCATTAATTACCAAATTCTGTAATTGCCGAATTCTACCAAGGTGTTCCATAAACATTTTGGAGATGTTACAACTTAATAAAATTTTAATTTTTTAAACAAGAAGCTAGATATTGTATAATAATTTTGTACAAGTTACATGTGTTTTAATGGAAAGGGGGAATTGTTTTAGGAAATCACTAATGCCCTTCTAACAGTGTTTTGTCATAAGACCGAGATTTGTTTTATTTTTTCTTTAAAATAATACCTAGACTTCCTGTTTTGATATAGTAACTGGAGTGTCTGTTTTATTTATGTGTGTTGTAATGTTGAAGTATAGTTATGTTGTGTTTTATTAATCAGGAATGTGAAAACCTTGTTAAAGAAAAGACTGATCAAGTTAGCCAACTACAGAAGAAAGTGTCAGAGATGACTTTCAGTCTCCAACAACTAGAAGCAAAGTATGGGTCCTCTAGTGTACCTGACAACTAAATGTCTTTCACCTTGCCTGAGATGTTTAACACATACAGTTTGTACAATGATTATAGATTTTTGTGCTTTTCTCTGTACTTACCAGGATAGTCTCTAAATCTGTTCTGTCAAGTTCTTGGTTAGATCCGAATTTTGAGAATATCATTATCATAAATATACAAACAAAAAAAACTTTTTTTTTATTTGTGTTAAAGTGGACTATCGAACATTTAGTTTTTCCATCAAATAATGTAGTTAATGGCAAAATTTGTATCATTAAGAACACTAACTATACATTATAAATTTTGCAAGTTTTTTGGGTTTTTTTACCTTTCTTGATGACAAGAAACCCACTTGAAATAAAAATGTGTATTAGAACAGCTGGTGTGAGTATTAACACTTATTGATAAGGAGAGAATGATGTTTCAATCTTCCTAGGTCATCTTCAGGGTAAGAAAGAGAGACTTTGAATGTGTCCCTTAATGTTTCTGTTAGTTCTTCTAGGGCTGAAGTAAATGAGGTCATTGGATGTGTTTGAGTGAGCATAGTTATAAAATGGAAAGACATTTTTGAAATATTGTTAGAATATTTACCTAATGGGATAAATTACTTTACGTTTAGATGATAGAATGTATATATGTGTTAAACTTGAGTTAGGTAATGGCATATTTGGCTAAATCAATGGTTAACAGTTCCCACAAAGTTAATCCACTGAATGTGTGAGCAAGCTTGCTTGGTGTATCTTAAGTCAGATTTGACCCATTCAGCTGCTACCTTTTACTTAAAAGTTGCTCGTACATCAACAGCAAACACAACATATTTATTGAGTTTTTAATAGCTGTACTTCCTGACTCAAATATAGCACCAATAACTAAGTGATATTGTGTTATGATTTAGATTTTCAGCATACATATTTTCATTGTAATCCTTATTATTAAAATCATCATTGCATATGCAAAGTATAGCTTATGTTTCATCACATTGAAATATTCTGTATACTCATTTCTGAGCAAATTACTGGTTTGTTGTGTAAATCACAATAATGAAGTCCTTATATATATTTAGCCTCATATAAATTCCTGCAACTACTAGGCTATTAGCTAAATCCTGATTCTAATGAAAACCAAAGAAGTTAGACATTTTTCTGTTTTGTTTGTAACTAAACTTGGATTTTATAATTATTGTTAATTAGTGGCTAAAACTGATGTGATTTCGCAATATCTTACCTATATCAAACTTACCATATTGACCTGCAGTAAGTATATTGTGTTTTGTCCTGTGTATTATTTCAACTCTATTTTGTTATTCTTTAAAAAAAATTAAGGTTAGTACTGTATGTGCTGTATTTGAAATGCTATTTCTGTATGTATTTACTAATTACAAGTCTTGTAATTAAATAGTATTATACTTTTTTTCTTATTAGAGCAAATCGTGCTGAGCAGGATTATGTTCTATCAGAGGAAGCAAGAAGGAAACTAGGCCAACAGTTAGCCGAAAAAGATCAAAGAAGGTAGTTAGTAGTAATGACTGGTTACTAGTAAGACATTTTTATCAACTAAAATTTCAAGAGAATAAGTGCCTGATATAAATTTATTTAAAGTTCACACAGGCATGATATTTAACTATATCTCTTTAGAAATTATAGAAATAACTGTAGGTTTATGTTGCTCAAAAAAATAATTATTACCTAATTTTGAACAGAGCAAAGTTTTTCTTGGATCTTCTAATACTTTGTTTTATTTCATTGTTTAGTTTATGCATTATACTTGACTTTTGTTTGTTGGATATTTATTACAAACATGAATTATATTATCAAAAATGATTAACTACTAATAGGTAAAAATGAAAATGATACATGGTTTGCACATATAAAGGAATGTGATAATTGTTAGACCCTGCAAGTATCAAAACTTTGCTAAACTTTGTAAAAAGTAAAATACCTTTATAAAAATATTTGCAGTTTGCAGTAGCATTGGTTTTAGATTAGTTTACTTGCTGTACACAGTCGTTTTTCATTATTTCAGTATGTAATACTTTAAAATATTAAGCTATAGCTAAAATTAAATTTTAATCATAATTGAAAGCTGATTGATTATTAAATTTGTAAATAATGTACAGTTTTTTATAATATAAAAATATTTGATGTTTTTACTAGGTCTATCCTAGAATCAGACTTGAAGATTGAACGAGAATGGCGTGCATCACTTCAGGCTTCTCTTGAAGAACTTCAGGAACAGTTGTCAATGCTCCAAAATGAACTAGATGCTTGTCAACAAAAATCAAGTGTAGGTGAAATGTTTCATAGCCCTTGTTCTCCAATAAAAATAGTCTTTTCTACATTGATGCAGTTTTTCTTAATGTTCAAGTGAACCTTCTTGCTGTAAAATATATAAAAGTTGGACTCAAAAAAAAAAAATATATATATATATAAAAATGTGTAACATGAAATTTAAAACATAGGAGAATATTTGAGATTTTTTAGTATTAATTATTTATATATTGAAATTTCCATTGTAATATGTGAACTGAATTTTATATTGTCTAAGAATAATTTCTTATTTACAAGCTTTTTTTAGTTTGTTTTTAGATCTAAAACACTCTACCTTTTCATGTTTCTACTTTTCCTCCTATGTTTAATTATCAGTGTTCATAACATCTGGAAATCATGGAAAAAATATAAAGAGGTACCAAATAAATTGGTGAAATCACTAATTTGCATTTGATAAATGTAGATAAAACTTGTAGCTTCCAGAATAAAAATCTCATCGTTTCGTGTTTATGTCATATGTTCATTGAATCATTAATGCAAATTAGTTCTTTTTTGTAATTTTCTCTTGTGCAAAAACTCCATTACTTTTAAAAACTTGGACATTTACTTGTTTTAAGCGGTTACCAACTGTAGTTCATCACCATTTATCTCTACACTGCTTGCATCCTACCTAGATGGAAAAAGTGCACCATTACGTTAAACAAATTTTCGAAAAGGAACATATATTTCTTTTTCTACATTTTTAATTATTTTTAAATTTTTTGAATATTTTCTGAGCAAAATACACAAGGAAAGTCACGATCATTTTATACAAAGGGCTACTAATATAAACCATTTAAATTCGTCATGTGTGTACTTTTATTGAATTTAGCTTATCAGTTTCTCAATCTCATTTGTCATGGTGTAATATAACTGTCTATATTTCAGCTCTGAGAAACCACACATTAGTGATATGTCATTTAAGCTTTTCTTTTTTGTTCATTTGAACTGTATAAACCAATATGTCATCTAACTTAGTAGAGATTTACAAAAATTATAATAGTATGGTAAAAGCGTATCTTAGTGATATGTTGCTAAAAGGAAATATATTTTAATAAATTTCTACCACAATTACAGCCTTGATTTGTTTAAAGCCTATGAAAAGCATACTTTTTTGTACTTTATTTGGTTTATGTTATTTTAGTATGAGAAGGAAATAAATGTTGAATTGTTAAAAGAAGGGGTTGGCTTAAATCATTATGTAATAAATCTTACAAAAGGCACTGTTTGTTAGGCCTCACCAGTGTGACTACTTAAATGAACATATGAAACTGCCAGTAAAAAACAAAATGTGTAATTGAAAATAACACATGTATATATAAAACTTATTTGTATCTTAAACTTTCTGATTAACAATTTAAAAATATAGCTTTCTTAAAATATTTGTTTGGTAGAAAGTTATTATTGTGTGCCAGTAATTATAAACAGCATGCAATGCTTTTTGATTCAAAACAAAATGGGCCAAGCATGGGTTAGGCACTCAACTTGCAATCTGAGGGTTGCAGGTTCAAATCCCCCTCACACCAAACATGCTCCTTTCTCGGCTGTGAGGGCATTATAATGTGATAGTCAATCCTACTATTCATTGGTCAAAGAGTAACCCAAGAGTTGGAAGTCGATGGTGATGACTAGTTGCTTTCCCTCTAGTATCATGCTGCTAAATTTGGGAAGGCTAGCACTGATAGCCCTCACACAGCTTTGCACAAAATTCAAACCAAACCAAACCAATCAAAACCATAATCTAAACTATAAAGAAATATTTAACAAGAATGTAGTAAGGCTTGAAAATAAATAACCAAAATTTTAAACAAAGTAAGGATTTTTAATTACATTGTAGTGAAATATTTTCAACTTTTCAAAGTTTCAAAATCATACATATATATAGATATGTTGCATAGTAACAAGAAATGATGCCATACAGATGGCTCTTAGGGTCAACAGGATCTTAGCAAGTTAAATGATGTACTTCTATATTTTGTCTTCTCACTAGATCTTACCTCCAAACTAGGTGAGCAAGTCTGTCTCATTCTTTCTTTCTCTAACACGTATTTTGACATTTCATTTTCTTTCTCAAAGTTTCAGACTTTCTCCATAAGTCTCTTTTCTTTTTGACAATGTTTATCAGCATGATTTTTTTCTGTTTTGGCTCATTTTATAATTATAATGAGGTAAAACAGTTCTTGTGCAACTTAACAAAGATTGAGTTACTTCAAAATTTTTGCAAATTTGTATCCAACAAAGGCTTACAACAAGGCTTACAACTGCTTCAGTCACAGACCACTTCAATTTGTAGTGTAGGTTGGATTCTCCACTTTTAAATTCTGCATTAAATTCACTTTAGTACAATTTTATAAGATTTATTTAAAAATTTAATTTTGTTGTTAATAATCAATGTTCATTATTAAAAAGGAAAATAGTATAATTTATTCATTAAGAACACAGTTTATGAAAAAATATTTTCAAATGAGGTCCTATTATTTTTTAATTTTATTGAGGGTCTGTTTTATAACATTTTCCATCGTGACATAATAAAATGTTATTGGCTTGTTTTTTAAAAAAGTGAACATATGCTTTAAATAAACATTTTTGTAAAAGACCCAATTGCAATGAAACTTTGCTATGAACTTCCCCTTGTTGAAAAATTGCTTGGAGTTTCATCCAAATTGAATGTAAACTCTTAAGAGTGTTAAATATATTTTATTTAAAGAACTAGCACAGTCTATAAAAAGTTGACTTAAATTTTCAAACAATTTTTATCCAGTAGTTTTGTTTCCTTGAAACAAATCATGTAACAGATACTTAAAATTGATACACCCAAACTCTGAAGAATTAAAGATTTTTTAAAATAAAAGAATACATAATATATTGTACCTGAATGTAATTAGGAGTAACAGTTATTAGGGTTTAGTAAAATAAAACCTTGTCTGATTCATTATTAAATTGACAGGAAACAGGTAAGATAATTCTACATTTGTTTTAGTATTTACAAATGTGTTATGCTCTATGCTACAACTCTGACTATGGGAAGCTGAGTTAAGACTTATATGATAGCAAGTTGCAGAGGTCTTATAAGAGTTAATCCTTTGGTCAGTAGGTTGAAATTGGGAATGGTAGAAGATAGCTTTCCAATAAGTAAAAGTAGAAATGTTTCAAAGTTGCTTCTTATATAGTGTTAAAAACAACATAATAGTAATCATAAACTTATATACATATATATTTTCAATTAAAACCATTAATTACTTTCCAAGCTGTAGCAGCAGTGATGTGCATATTAATGCATAAGGTAGTGATTTATTGAGATTAATTCTCTTGCTACAAGGTTGGTCAATTTGACTGACATCATAACCACCCAAAAAAATTGAAATCTAAATTTCATTTTTTCTTTCTAAAACACCTTCAAATTGTAACGTGAAACTACATTTATTTATCCTAAATAGCTTTACACTTGTAACGGAATACATCTATTAATGCATAAATTTTATTTTTATTGCCCTTTGAATAATGTGTGACAACTATTCATGTCAAGTTATAACTCACTTTTACTATCAAATTACATTATGCACAAGGTAGATGCAAGTGTGCATTATGAGGATGTCAGTGCCCTGTGAAGAGGTTTTGAATGTAATTGACTTGCCAAGTATGGTCCACCATGCCTTAGCCACTCTACATTCAGTGGTACATCCTTGTTTACCCACTTTTCTCATTGTAGGATTGAGTTACAGTATATGTCACTGGTTAGAATCATATTCTCAAATATTCTTTCCTATTTGGATGTGCTTCTTTCTTTTTCCAACCTGATGTCTCTTGTCTATCTGCCATGATCTTGTAGACAGATTATCAGAAAATTGAATGAATGGATGTAATATAATCTTATACAACATTTACAATGAATACAAAATTTTAGACCAGCTTAACTTTTGAAGGTCATGGGTCAGTGGTCTTTCCCAGCCTTGTGGACATGATATATTGTATAGCATGAATGAGTATTGGCCATACTTTTGCATCATATAATACATACAGTGTTTTAGATCTGATTCAAATTTGAAATTTATGGGTCTGTCAATCAGCTTGGGGACTTTAAAATAATGTATAACATTAGTGTGAGCACATATGTTTAATACAAATTAGTATATCACAGTTATTATATTTGAATCTTTTGTTTTTATTATTATCAGGAGTATGAGAAATTGAAAAAAGATTTTCATTGTCTGAGGAATACATGCCAGGAATATGAAACAACACTAGAAGAGATGGGTGTTCAACTTAGTGAGTAAGTAGAAGTTTATGAACACTTGTTTTTCTTATGAAATAGTTTGAATGCAGCACATTTATTAATCCTTCTTTTACTGCCTTGGCGAGTTATATCAATCACATGACCTCAAAGTGACCACTGGAATTTTGACACTGTAGTTTTTAACATGTTATGTGTATCTTCATGAATTTGTTAAGCACTTAGTAAAATATTAAAAGATTTTGTAGACCAAAATGTCAACTTTGGTAACAATTTGGCACAACTAAACACTATGCATTATTTCTAGGTAGTTCTTCAGTGTGGTATACTTGCTTAAAGTATGGCTTAATCAGCCCATGCTTGTGAAAAACATGTTAACTAAAGATAATTATGTATCTTATACATGAAATACACAGGTTTTAAAGTTAGAGATTCATTATTAAAATGTTCTTTTGGCAATACAATAAAGTTGAATTATATTTTCTTGTACTGAAGTAATACAGTGAATTAAACATGATAATAACTTGAGTATTTTGTTTTAAAGATACCATATGTTTTAACTTGAAAAAACTTAAAACCATTGACATGGTTAAAATGTATATCAGTTTCCAATGGCTTGGGGTCTTCCGTCAGCTGGGAAAATGTAAGGGTATTGACAAAAGTCTTGTGTTTATTTTACCCTATGACAATAGTACAGTGTATGTATTACACATAACTATACACTTCCTTGTCCACCTTTTTTTTTTACTAACTTACAGTAGTGATAACTGTTGTCTGACCAGTTTACATTGTTTATTGTTGTGTTAATAACCACTAGTTCGGTGTTTTTTTTAACTTTTTTGTGATCAGCATTGTGTATATATTGTGGCATTAAGCTTTACACAGCCTTGTTCAATTGTCTAAAAGTTATTAATGCAGCTGTGTTTTGAACAACACAGTGAATGTGGTGTTATTCACAGTAACTTTACTTTGTTCTCATGGAAATAAAATGGGGACTGTAGCTTTTCCAACCCTCCATAACAGGTGTAGAGTTGCACACCACACTAAACTACTTTGCTCACTTGTGGAAAATTTAAATGATCTTAGCTGTTTTCTAGCAATCATGTTAGTCTCTTGCACTTTGTACAGTGAACATTGGCTGCTTTAGACTAGCTTCTTTCTCTCTAGCAAGGATAATATTCTTCATTATTCCGTATTTTTATGGAGAGAAAGCTTTGCAATGCATAACACTGAATGTTCTTGAACAAATGAGTAGGAACTGAATTAGACGTAACAGTATGTTAGTGCTATTTCAACAACGTAAATAACTTTTCCAGTAAGAAATACTGAAAATAATGACAAAATACATTAAAATTTTTCTCAGACGTAAAAATCTAAACATCTCTGAAAATTTCATCGTTATCTTGGTCAACCATTAAACCAATGGATTGGGTGGGGCAGCTGCACAATCATCGCTGAGCTGCAATTTTGTCTTAACCTCTTTAGATTCATACATTCAACTTCTTCAAGTAACCTGAATATTAGACATAATTGAAAATATGTACATTAGTGTCAAGAATGGTAAATTTGTACCATAGCAGCAAAATAAGTATTGCTTATGATTATAACTGGTTATTCAAAATAATAATTATATTTGCTTGTATCACTATCTCACTGTAATACTCATATAAAATTACTTTAGTACAGAAAAATATCTGTGGTGTTAAGCTATCTTAAAGTGTCTTCCAATTTAACAAAAATTGCTATTGTAGACCTAAAATTTACACTTATAAATATTTAAATGAGGCCAAATAGATAAGCATAAAGGAAGTTTTAAATTCTTGCATTAGATAGGTAATATTTCAATATTACATAATGCTCTGTCAGAAATGTAATTATACCTATTCTGTTTTTTAATTTGCCTTTGACTTTCTCACGTTTGTTTTATGCACTAGTACGGATACCGTAGTTATATGTAAATTATTTTAAAATGTGTTTGTGAAGTCGTTTTAGTTGTATAGTTAATGCAGTTTTCAAGTTAGCATCTCCAATGTAGTAAGACTACAGACTTGTGAAGCTAGATTCAGGGTTTGATTCCTCACAGTGGCCACAGCAGAGAGCCCAATGTGACTTTGCTCTAACTCAAATAAATATACGTACTATATATGTATGTTGTATGAAAAACTCTTTTTTTCTTCTTCTTTATATTGACATAGTGTACTTCATATTATGTTTTAGGTCACTGTAATTTTTTTTTTAACATTTCATAGTCCTTCAAAACTAATTGTTGATAAAGTTTACCATGATCTGTAACTAAATTATGCATATTGTAGATTAGTTTTGATTTACAATGAAATGACCAACAAATGTCATTATGGAAAGGAAAAACTGTTAAAATGTTATCGAGAGAGTCCAAGAGGAACAGTCAGTGTTACTGTTAGAAAAGTTTCAAAATAAGAAATTCAGAATATGAATGTAAGAAAAGAGAGGTAACAGTGAAGCCCTTTTTTTGGTAACAAAAGTGAAAGTTCTGTAGATGAAAATAAAAGTTTGAGGAAGCACATAAAAAAGACTTCTGGTAACATACAATCAAAGGGCAGATTTTTCAAACTTTGAGTTTCCTTCTCTTTTGCAACATTCAGACATTTCTTTCCATATGCACAGTAATACTTTAAGTTTTTTTTTTAATTTTGAAAAACTGGTTAGTGTGATTGAAGGAATG
The DNA here is from genome assembly GCA_011833715.1 of Carcinoscorpius rotundicauda. Taxonomy (NCBI): domain Eukaryota; kingdom Metazoa; phylum Arthropoda; class Merostomata; order Xiphosura; family Limulidae; genus Carcinoscorpius; species Carcinoscorpius rotundicauda. Next base: position 115,027,838 of record CM022394.1, on the reverse strand, counting down.
GCCAAAATCAAATTTAAAGGTTTATTTTGTCTGAAATGAAAAACAGTGTAATTACCATGAGGATGAACACAACACATAGGTGGAAAGTGCCCAGCTTTTTGTTATTGTTTCTCTTTTTCAGGTCAAGTGCAGGTAAAGTAGACTTCCATTTTTATTTTATTTTTACTCTCAATGCCACTTCAGTCCAATAGTTAAAATAAGGAATAGCTATGACATATAACAACTGTATAGCTTTGAAACAAACAAATTGATAACATAATAAATATCCCAAGCCACAGTCACAGTTTGACACTATTCAGGGTCAAACTTCAATGTTTTCACAGATTTTATAGAAACTATACATTTAAAACCTCCTCAACAAAATGATCATCACTGTATGTATTTGGTGGATTATTTTTATTTTATAAATTTCACTGATATTTTTTTAAATTTTAAAAGCTTAGTTTCTTTTTGTATTGTATAAAACTATAGAGCTTCCTGAAACCTATATAAACAAATTAAGATACAAAGGTTTATGTGTATTTACTGAAACTGTAAATACAGCAAAAATAAAGAACTCTTAAGCGCTTTCATGTAAGAAATATTCCTCACTTGTGAAATGAGATGGTATTTTTTTTTAATTAAACATCTTCAAAGAACACTTTCAAATGTAAATTACTCTTGCATATAATTTCTCTTCTTTTTTTTATACTTACATCTCTTATGAGTAATTTCATGACAATTATTCCTGGTCTTTCTGCTCAGCATTGTAACTCATTGGAATGAAATTTTAGTTGTTTTCTTAGTACCCTGGTATCTTTTTGGTAACAGAAAATTTTAACGTAAATGATTTAGTTCAGTTTTAATTCGAACTAATGGAACAGATGTAAATGTATAATCTCTTATTAAATTTTCATGCACGAGTTTCATGTTATACATTTTGGCTGTAGTGAACAGGGATAATTTAAGTTATTTTGCCAAGAAGTCAAAAATCAAATTGTTTTTTATAGCTCAAAACTTCAACTTGAAGATCTTAAGGAGAGCCATTTCACATTGAAGGAAGCTGTTTGGACAAGTGATAAGGAAGCAACAACCTGTAGACAATGCAGCAAACCTTTTTCAGTCGCTAGGCGAAAGGTACGTTCAGCATGGAAAAAGACATTTTTAATGTAACTGATTTTTTTAGGCTTGCACTGAAGATTTCCAACTTATTCTGGTTTTACTCAAGGTAGCTTTATAACGGTTAGAACAATTTTTTTCTTCAGTCGTACAACATATCCTATAAACTGTTCTTTGAACAGAAAACTTGATTTCACATTTACCTGTATCTGAAAACATGACATCATATGTTAAGAACTCATTTCATGTGTTAGAGATTATGAAAGTAACCAAGAGAACCTTGCAAACATAATGATCAACTTTGATGTATCCAACCTACTTGTTTATGTATACATTAGTTTTTGAAACACCTCATACTTTGCCAACAGCTTGAAAATAACAGAACTTTTAAGAACTCTACCCAATTAACAATCTCCACAGTAATAGAATAACTTATTTCCAATATGAAGCTAAATACTACCACACTTAATATTTCAAACAACAACTCTAAAACTCAAGATTAGGCTCAGATATATTGATACTACACTTATAATATTATCACCTACTGCAGACAAGACTTACAAATTCGTGAACTAAGCATAAAACATCCTCATACACATCACAATGGAAATAGGTCAATGTAAGAAACTCTTATACTTAGAAATAATATGTATCAATGCAGATAACAGATGCATCATGGTAGAGTATTGGAAACCCACAAATACCCTTAACTATAAATAAAACCAACCTAAAAGTATAAAGATGAGCATCATAGACAGCCTAGATTGATAAAACTAAGAAAGCAAAAAATAAAACTAAGAATACAAAGAAGAAAAAACACTAGAACTATATATATGTAAAAATGGCTGGTTTGGGTTGAGAACATTTTTTTTATGCAGAGAGTGAACAACTTTTCAACCTTCTTTGATCATTATCAACCCAAACCAGCCTTTTTACACATATATTTTTCTCTACAAGTGGGTTTTCATGTCATCACCAATTAAAACACTAGAACTGTCATTGGTAATGGGTATGTATAATACTTGATAAAGAAGATGAATGCTGAGAATAAATAGAAATATGAACACATACCTACAGCCATATATATTTATGATAAGGGGTCTCTCTAAAGGCATGCAGAGGTTATGTAATTAGTTTAAACTCAAAACAGTATTCTGAAGCCATGTCACTGTACAATTTATAAAAGAAATGCCATTTATAACTATCTTTCTGAATATTAACTCTTAATACATCAAAGAAACAAAAGTACTAACTAAATTAAGAATTCAGTAGTCTAGTAAACTTACTAGACTCCACAGTGTCAATCTGTCAATGACAGTACATCATGCCAAAAAAGAGCATATGTTAAACTAAAAATATACCAAAATAGTGATATAAACCACACCCAAGAAAATAAAAGGATACTGGTTCTGAAAAGAATTAAATACATTAATTAATTCAAGTCCTAGTGGGTTTGGCTCCAGACTAGCAAATCCTGGAAACTACCATCACAGAAGTAGTATTTCCAAAATAACATGTCACCTACACAGGCAGCAAAGCTTTATTCCTTTTTTTGTGTGAGATTTGCATGCTTCTAGTCTTGAGCTAATTAACTCGCACCTAAAAGTCACATGTTTAACATGAATTGGGTTAGTGCATGATGGATCATCAATAGATGATAGCCCTCCACTAATTATAATAGAAGAGTGACATAACCCTCTCACCCAGTAGCTCTTCCTGAGCATTTGTGCTTAAAAAAGCTTCATTCTTTTCAACAGCATTATCTTGATTGAAAATGTTTTTTTTTTTAAATTATTAATTATGTTAAGTTTGCAGTGATTTATGAAAATTAAGTTCCAAAACATACTTAACTTCTCTTACACTTACAGTTATTACTCAACTCCAGGATTTCCTCCTTTGTCCATCTAAGCATTGGATTGGTGTTGTTTTTGGTGTTTTTTTTGCTTTCTTCAGCCTTTTATACCACACCCAGTTGCTCTTGATTATATCTTTGCCATAATACTCTTCACCTATGTCAATGTGCCCTCTGTCCTAGTACTATATGTTATTTCAAGAATGGAGTAAAATCGGGTCTCTTCTTTCCCCCCTGATATCTAGCATCACACAACAATTGGGTGGGGGGGCACACTTGGTTGAAACTGTCAGTAATCGTATTTGTCATTAGATGGAGACTTTGTGGTGTTCCTTAGAAGGGCTTCAAGGATGTAATTGAGGGTGATCCTTGACATTCTGAAAGGATTTTTTTTTCTTTCATCTTCTTTTAGTCTATTGGTTTTTATTCCATTTGTAGGACAGTAGTGAGCTTATGAACTTGCATCTTTGAAAGTTTAAGTTTGATTACTTATATTGGACACAACAGATATCCCAAGGTTGCTTTGCTGTAAAGTTAAACTTACTGATAAAATGTTTCAGTCAACAATAATCAACACAGTCTTTAAATGGCATGTATAAAAACAAAAAGGAATCACTTTGGAATGAGCTATCTTTCATTTGTTTCATTTTGTTGGTTCATTGAGAGTGTGATGTTTTGGGTCTTTCCCCAGTTGTATTTGAGCCTGCACGTTGCTTGATGACAAAAAAGTTTGAGAACAACTACTTAGTTACTCCCTCCGTGCACTAATATTGCTGTTCATGCAGAGAGATTTACTGCTCAGTTACATGAAGGGACTACTATGTGACTACCTTCAGGTGGAAACATAGATTCTCGAATAATACATCTTCTCTTGAAAGTTTGGGATTCTACAACTTTTCTCTCCATTCATGCACATTATAGTTCATGCAGGGAGGTTTACCTCTCAGTAACATAAAGGGTCAGTTATACCTTATCCATCATAGTTTTCAGAACTTTGTGATTTATCCTATTACTGCCAGGTAGAAGCATTTTACAACTGTAAAATAATACATATGCTAATCGAATTTACGGGTTCTCAGGGGGAGTTCATAGTCAACCTGAATAGATCAATGTCCCCTGATTGGCAGAGGGTGAGTCTTATGAGACTTGTATTTCTAAAATCCAGCATTTTATTTTCCTTTCACTTCACTTTGTTAGAAGAATCTCAGGATCACTAATATCACTGATGACAAGCATTGGTTCAACTGCCAGTTTCTCCATTCATCTCTGTTGTTGTTTGCACCTTGAATTTCCTTGGCTCCTACAGGAGGTCATAATTCCACTCTATTTATAGTTCCTGACCTTCCTCCCTCTCAACATAGTACCACTGATACCTGGAATGAATTCTGTCTATATTTAAGAGTTCTACTAGTCATTTTGATTGTCATCATTGGTGCAGGTGATTATTACATGCTTTCAAGGTCTGTAGGGGCCTGAAAAGAGAGGAGATTTAGTCTTGTCATCAATTTTACTCGTCTATATCAAAACCTAGATTCTCCAATTTTTACAATCTGTTTCTTTTTCAATCTGAGTTGATATTTTTTTACTGGGATTGTATATGTTTAAGTTCGTTGTAGTCATCTCACCACTATCTGCATTTTTTGTGCACAAAGGTCAAGTACTGCATCTCCAGGTTTTACCTTTGAACTTGCATCAGTTTGACATAGGTTCTGCCATATACAACTCTTTCTTCTCACCAGCTCCATTCCATTGTATCATGTACACACACCATTTCATAGATGACTCATTACTCCTGACACCATCTTGTCAATTGTCAGTACATCACATCCTTATTCTACTTTCAGAAACAACCAAGATGAGCTTCGTTTTTAGGGCTGAATCATCTGTCCTTGCACCAATTTAATATGCCACCAGTCTGGTATTTTTCTGTTTTTTATCTAGTCCCTTAGTTGGGTGATATTGACTCCCGTCCCTTTAACACTATGGAACAGAAAACCCATCTCTTACCTCTTTTTCTCCCACTGTTAGATGGTTCTTTCTCTTTTGAGAATGTGGGCATCACCTGAATTTCTTGTGGCTTTTAGATGAAATCACAAGAGGTCCTTTTAATGTTTTTTCTGCAACAAAGGGATCACAAACATAAATTCACTGGATTTTCCATTTTCATTAATTTGGATCAATCTTTGAACTTGTAGGGTTGTTAAGTTGGGATGCTACTAAGATATGGGTTCCTCTATCTTCACCTTGGCTGAAGTTCTGTCTCTTCATAATTGTTGTGCTTCAAGGACAGGATGTACATACCAGCAGTTAGGAATTCCAGAGTCTATGCATCGACAATGAGGCTTTTAAGGAAAATTGTCAGGCTTTGCTATGACAATTCCTTGGTGGTGTCTTGGATTTCATATTGAAGAGACATTTGTTCCAGGTCTTTATGTTTTCAGATCTTTGTCCTCATTTCTTAGAATCACTCTTATCATATCACTCTACTGATCTGCCATGTTTCATGGGTAATGCCTGCAGTAGCAGATTTTCTCACCAGAACAGATGCTGCATTGCAATAGATTGGTTCTCATTTTGGAACTCTGATTGGTGAGTTGGTCTCTCACTGGAACATCAAGCAACTGGCAGTTTGGTTTCAAGTACTTCACCTTTGGGCTTTGACAATATATTTGTTCCATCAGAAACTCTAAGACTTTCTTATCAATTCACAAGTTACACAGGATACTTAATATGATTTGTTCCAATTCATTGTCAGGTCCGTTGATATTACCAGATTGGGAGTTATCCCTTGGTTTCTACTTCTACAATTCCTTATGGTGTGTTCACTTCTTCTTAATCCGTCTCTGTGGAAGCACCCATGATCTGACATAGTACACCCAACAATCCAAAAGCTCAAGCTCCAGACACAGAGGTTATGCAGTTCTCCACATAGCATTGGGGTTTCATTTCTAAGGTTACCATATATCTGTCTCAGTATTTGCTTAGTCTTAAAACAAGCATTTAAATATTTATCAGAAGCAGTAATATAAATACATTTTGGCAGTGGTGTATTGAGAGGAGGTTGAACCAACTTTGATCAGAGTTCCAGCCATAACTCATTTTTTATCTGATTTTGGGCAAGGATTTTCACATCTTCCACAGTCACCATGTATAATGAAACCTTACTGACTACCATTCAATTCTTGCAACTACATACTATCTGCATTACTCAAGTGACTTTTGGTTCTAATCAACCATTCCAGTTACCTAAAAGGTATATTAAAGTTATAGTACATGCCATTTTTTAACACCTGCTTATATCTTATTCTCATATGCTGCATAACCTCTTTATATGAAGGTCCAGTTTTTGTTGCAGCTGATCAAGAGACATTGCCAGTTGGAGTGGACTGCTCTCTTTGTCCACTGACTGCTTTCTCTTTCTATCTGCATTCCCAAACTGGTTATTTTTAGTCAATACACTGTCAGACAAGGAAGAAAATTGATCCTTCTAACCAATTCATTGCTATTTCTTATTTATGTCCAATCAAAATTTTGTTGTTGTCATATTCAGTGAAGATCTTGAATGTTTTTGTTGCTTACACTAATATCTTTAGAGATGTTGAACAAAGACTTTTTATTCTAGGCTGTCTTTGAGGGCAAGAAACCTTCTATGAGTCACACTTATCATTTCTATGTCCTTAGTAGCCCATTTTAATTTCCTGTTGGAAGATATTGCACAGACTGATATGTGTACCTCCCCTAACATTTTTCTCTCACATTATTTGCACAACCTGGCACTATTTTCATTTGAGAGTTTTTGCCCACCCCTTGAAGGTATCTTAAACACTTCTGCTATATTACAAAGAGGGTTGAGTATTTTCATTGGTACTTTTTTGAGTTCCTTGCCTTGCTTTCACAGGATTTTACTCTGTAGTGAGTTTTGCCCAGGCAATGTGTTTTTAACACAGTAACCACAAATGCAACATACTTTATACAATAGTTTCTGTATAAATAAGTGTTCCATAAGACCATCCGGAAGCTAACTTGGTGGTATCAGGTTGTTGCTTATGAAATATCAGATTTTTAAAGAAAATGTGAAACAAGTACATCTTTTGTTTTACTTATTTTATCAAAATAAGCTCCTTTAGACTTGCTACACTCCTGCTAACAAGTAGAACGTTTATAAATGCCACCTATAAAGAAATAGATGTCATTTGATACGGTTAAGCATTCAAAACCCCTTCAATTAACCTTTAGTTTGCAAACATTTTTCTTTTAAAAAAATGTTCACATGTTTGAAAAAGTAATATTCTGTAGGGAAAAGGTGGGGTAAATGTGGTAGATGAGGTAAAGTTTCACACTAAAGTTCTTTAGGTTTTTGGACAGTAATGCATGAGACATGAGATTGAGCATTGTCATGAAGCAGTATGGATCCAATGTGATTAACTATTGCTCAATGTTTTTGTGACAAATTCTGGTGTATAATTTCAATTTCACAACAATATTTTTCTGCTGTGATTGTTTCTTCTGGGTTTAAGAATGAGTAATGGATCATACCTTTTGACGACTACCAAACACTGACCATAAGCTTCTCAGGACAAAGAGCTGGTTTTGGCATATGTTTTGTGCTTCTTCATAACCAAACCACTGTCTGGATTGTCACAGACTGTCATAAATAATGAATTTTTCATCACAGATGACAATCCTATGGAGAAACAGATTGTTTTTAATATGAGTTGGAAGTAAGAAACAAATTTCAACTTATCTTGTTTGATGGTTTTCAATCAGTTTGCGAGGTACCCATATATTGAGCTTTTTCACCTTACCAATTGCTTCAAGATGTTGAGAAGCTGTTTAATAATGAACATTATGTTTTCAGCATGTTCTCTTATGATTTGGCAGATATCTGATTCAAGTATAAGGCCTTCAATTATTCCTCATTAATTGCTGTCTGAGGACAGCCCAGAAGCTCGGGCCTTATGACATCAGCATGGTATCTCTTAAACCAATGCTTTGCTGTTCACTCATTTTTACTTTTGGTAATTAAAAATTAGATTAACTAAAGGCTATGTCTGATTCACTGTACATAGATGAATTCCTAAAACAAGTTGAATTAGAAGAGAAACATTTCACTGAGTGGAATAAACAAACATAAGATATCTAATTCGTATCAACTTTGATGAAAGTTAGTGAAATATTTTGAAGGAATAAACATTGAAAATGCTTCATTAAAATTAAATCTTTGTGTATATTAAGAAAACATTAACTCATAACTTTGAAGGTACCATAAAGAATTTTCTATGAGTCTAGATTTTTGCAATTTTTATTGTTCCAAATTTAATTTTGAAATCATTGTAGATTTATTAACAATAAAACTATAAATATAAACAACTGTGGTCCCTAGTAATGACTCATTCAGACTAACATTTAACTGAAAATCACTAATAATGTGAAACATTAATGTATTACTAGTACCTCAGACACATCATTATTGTAAATTTGATTTATACCACGTTGCTTGTATTTAGTTTTATGAATTACGAAACCAGTTTTTACAGATTGAAAGAAGTTTCAGATGTTTTGACACACACAGAGAATGCTTTAATGAATAACTTGAGTGCAAATTATTCTCTTGATATTTGCAGAACATTTCTTTGAGTCTTGGAAAAGCCTCGGACCTTCTTCTCTTAAATTATATTCTTCAGAGAAGTAGTACACTTACTGTTTAATTATGTTTCTTTATTCATTTTATGTACAATGGATGAAATGTGCCTCACCTTCATCTATAAAAAAACTTGTGATCATATTTATTTTTACAATGTTTTTCAAATTGTACTTTTTTCAATATGAATTATTTAAAGTTTTGAAGGTTGAATTTTGAGTAAAATTTAAAGCTGAATTCTGTTTTAAAAAAAAGAAAACAAATTAGAAGATACTTAATTTTTAGGTTGAGCTATGTTGGTATTATATTTTGTCATTGATTTGTATTTAATAAGTTTTAACTAGATTCAGCTAGTAAACTTTCAAAATGTTATATACAAGGTTTGTACATACTTTACAGCACCATTGTCGTAGCTGTGGTGACATATTCTGCAGAAACTGTTCAGACAATACCATGCCTTTGCCATCTTCTTCCAAACCTGTTCGTGTCTGTGATGGTTGCCACACACTTTTGTTGCAGAGATATTCTGCAACTTAAATATCTTATTAAGTGTTCATCTTCAAAACTTGTGACTGCTTGAGACTGTGTTAGCTAAAGTGAATTCATTGTTCAATATGTAAAGTAGAAATGTTCAAAAGCTAATTGTTTACTGGGAATGCGAACATGCCAAGTGAAGAACAAGCATACATTCCTGTAATGTTTTAAAGTAATTGATACTCTTATTTTACATACAAATATTTACAAGCACAATTGCTTAGAGCTAAAACATGCTTGAGCTGGTACTGATGAAAGAAATCTAGATTTTATGTCAATTTTGTTTCTCAAGTTCTTATTTTAATATCTATTTCATAACAATCTCAAATTATACAGAAGCTCAGTCTTATATTTTTCATATTTTTATTTTATCTTAGGAAGCCATTTAAGGGAAGTTTTCCTTGATAATAACTATAATTTAGTTGTCCAATTAACCTATTATAGGTAATTTCTTGTACTTTATAAAAGTTTACAGTTGATGTTAATTGTTTGCATCATGGTGTTGTTTTTTTTCATACATGGTTCATGATTGAAACGTCAGTTGTTAGTATTTTCTGAATAATCCAAGCTTTATGGTATTATTGGAAAACTACAAGAGAACTAAATATTTTATATTTTATTCCCTGAAAAATGTTATTTCTAAAATAAATAATTTTAACCAGCATCTGGTATATCGGATTTTGAAAGTATGCTTTTCTGCTCACAGTTTAGGTTTTAAAAGTGCTTTACTAGAAGTGAAATTAAATACTGTGTAAATGACGTCTAACATAAAATAATAATCTGGATCACTAAAATTATTTCAACATTTAAATGTAGCCAATCATAAGCCTAAAAACGTACAATTTTGATGAGTTGTAGATACAAAAGTGATGAGATATAGTTTTCTGACCCTGTAGAGTATGCTACTTATTAAACAAAACCTTTAGTCATAAATATTTTTTGAGAACTAGTGAAAGTGAAGAGAGTAGTTTGTGAATTTATGTGTTTGCATTTAATAACTAGTTTTTATCAGACTATGAAATTTATTAATGTTGTATTATTAAAGTTTCTAGAAATATTCAGTATTTTGAATAGAAAAATTCTTAAAGACAAATATGGTTTGACAGATTTCTAATACTGATTATAATACATATTGAGGGTCTTGTATTTCGGTGAGTAAAAAAAGAGCACTCAGTTGTGTAATGTGCTAGTAAAACATAACACTGAAAAAATAAACAGGTTTGAACAACAGTGGTCTCATTTTGTCTAAATTATGAAATTATGGTATATTCATAATGAATAAGAAGAGAAAAATGTAGAATGTAAACAGCTGGTGTTAGATTGTTCCATAAAGTGAGAATGATTATGATTTTTCACTGAAGAGGTAGATATAGCAGTTAAATTAATATATTATTAATAATAGTTATGATTTTTAGGAACACAAAAGTACAATGGTTGGTATTAGTAGTGTATTGTCAATACTGGGAGGAATTGTGGTTATACAGAAGACAAAGTACATTATATTAAAGTGATTTTGAATATGCATATCAGCAAACCATATGATGCAATAATCACATGTGAAATTATGGTGAAAGGAAATGCATCAGAACTGAATTTTGTTTTTCTTTAGCATTATATATGTAGGTGATGCCACCCAAACTAGGTCACTTTTGGCCAGTGAAGACAACAGCCTTTCTGATTCAAAATACTTATAGAGTAATATCTTATAGATGTGTATATAATGAGCAGTTAGGATTTATAAGATGAGCAATAATAACATTGTATAAACAAAAAAACATGAATTAACTTGGGGAACCAGCACCATCCAGAAAGAAATCTGGAACAAGTCAAACCTAGAAACAGATAAGAATCCACTAACATAAAGGTTAATGGCAAAAGCCATCCATTTATCCTAGATTCATGCTTTATGTGTAATAGTGTGCAGCATAATCAAGGATTTTCATATGGGAAAAAGATGCAAGTTGCTTCAACATACCTTAACACCAGGAGAATGAAATGGTTTTTCGTATTATCCAACATGAAAACATAACAGTTAAATTACTGAACAGGTTATTAGACTGTTTAAGTATACTTTTTGGAACTGTTTCTCATACACAAGATGAAAAGCCTGTAAATGAGGTTAGTGTGCTTTGGACATGATAGCCTTACAATTGAGCCTTTTGCTGTTGTAATATTACACTGTAATGCTATTGTCAGAATATATGTTTCTCAGACACAACATGACAGGATGTGGCAATGGGGAGTAATGATCTGTTGGTGGTCCAAAATCGTATTAGAATATTACCTAATCAAATTCTGTACATTTTAGAATGAAATGACACAAAGGCTGGCATTATTAGTATGTTATCAAAAATGGAAGAGATAATTGTTAATGTTCTTTCTGTAGTGTGAAAAATATGGGCTTATATTATTTATGTTTTTCCAATTCGTTTTATAAAGTAAAAAATAACTTATGCATAACATTATTATATTAATATCAGTAATAAAATTAATATAGGTACATTTTTGAAAAATGAAAAAGGACTGTTTTTATTTGCTATTTGGTAGGGAATGTATACAAGTTGAGGTTATTAACACAAAGTTTACAGGAATGTACCCAAGGAACCTCTTTCATAACCAATAAAACAGTATAAGTATAAAAAATACTTTTTTGAAATTTGTGGACCAATAATGTCCACATATGAGTTGTTTAATTACAATCTTGGTAAATACATAGCATGGGCATTCTCCAAATATATAACATCAGCCAGCTCATTCATCAAAGACTCTTTTAATTTCAAGTCTAATCTTAATCAACTTAATCATAAAGCTTTAATGACCATTTTCAATGTCATATCCCTCTTTACAAAAGTCCCAACCACTGAAGCCTGCAAGACAGCCTCAGAACTCTATATCCGAGACCCTAACCCATCAATAAACATTCCCAGCAACCAATTAGAACCTCATAGAATTCACCACAATGAAGACAAACTTCATGTTCAACAACCACAACTATATACAAACAAATGACCTAAGCATGCACAAACCAGTATCACCAATTCTAGCCAATATTTTTATAACATAAGTTAAAACACAAGTAATTAACACAACAGTACATCCACCACTATACTGGTACAGATATGTAGAAGACACAATTGCAGGATTCATATCTACAGAACACACACTTGATTTTTTCAATCACATTAACTCTATACATCTCAACTTTAACTTCACATGTGAACAAAAAGAAAGCAATCAAATATCATTTCTTAACTTCAAAATTACAAGAATCAATACAGAATTTAAAACAGAAATCCACCAAAAAATCACACATACTGGATTACACATTCCTTTGGACTCAGCACATAAAACAAAAACTCAACATACCAAGAAACCAAATAAACACAGCCATAAAACTACACTCACCATATAAAATTAACAACAAATTAGACAAAATAAAACTTCATCGACATCATGCTCCCTCCACAAACCATAGAAAACACTATACGCACACAGCTAGACGAAAAGCAAAATCAAGTAACAAAAGTAAATATACCCCAAGATTTAAAAAATCACAAAGCCATATGCAGCTGCATACCATATATTCCCAAAATCAGCATAAAAATAACCAACATTTGGTAAAAACTAGCAACAAAATATGACATTCCAGTTAATACCAAATTTATTCAAAAACCAGGCACAAAACTAAGGTCTAATACTATGTAAAAACTACACTGGCAAACACAACACCAACATAATTTATGAAATACAATGTGATAACTGCCACAACTTCTATATTGGAAAAACAAGTGGAAAAATGGAAACCAGATTCAGAAAACACACCTTTTCGAACACTGCAAATAAAATAAACACAACATAACCAAAAAAACATGCAAAATGAAAGAAGTCTTACTTATACAACAACTCAAGCCCAAAATAAATCAATACAGAGGAACACCTTTATACATATATTAATAAATGTGATCAAACATCTTAGCATGCCCTCTATATTCCTACACTTAATTACACAACCCCCTTCAAACACGTAGTCAGCTACTAGTCAGTTACCTCTTTCATTCTTTGTGAATCTGACGATGAGTGAAAAAGGTCGAAATGTTGTTCGCCCCTCTACATAAAAATTTTCTCAACCCAAACTAGCTGTTTTTACATATATATTTTTGAAATTTATAGAATAACCCCTAAATCCTCTGAAGTGATTATCAAAAGTCCTTTTTGAAGATAAGTTGCATATGTATTTCTTTCACTTTCTCTCTGGCATTACCAGCTTTAGTTATTGTCAAAGTTATACTGTATAGTCTATAGATATAGTATATTACAATAATGTGTTTAAAATTAAGACACAAAAAATATACACACCTTTTAATATTTGTTGAAATAATCTTGTATATTTTTTTGCGTGTCTTTAAGTTTTACATATAATTCATTTAATAATTTTATCATCCTTAATACTTTTATTTATCACAATGGATGTCCCCGGCCATTATTTGCATACGGTGGGCTTGGAAACTTTGGTCATTGGCACAGCATGATGGCATTCATGTATTACATGCTCTCTTATAAATCAAATAGACGTTTGTTTATTATGTACAGAAACATTATTAAACCTTTCAAATATGCATCCTACAATGTTAATATAAAATTAAGTAAATTATAAAACTACAACTTAAATGAATTCCAACAGTCTATCTAATTCATATATTTCTAGATGAAAACATTAAAGTGGCAGGGACAAGGAGTAACAATGCTGAGTGATCTGACTGGACTATATAATTTGTGTGCCAATTTTAAAATAATAGTTATGAGAAGATATTTCAAAAGGCACTTTTTCCATTAGTGTAGCTGAATGTTCATTACCAAGTATTATTGACTGAGAAATTATGACTCAATGATAGGAAATGTGCACACCTGTCACTTTAATGTGATCTTTCCTGGCACATCTTTATCATGTTCACTCTCTCACAAACTTCATTATATCTTCTATTGCACACAGTGGTAAAGAAAACATGTTAGGAGAGATCACATGACAGTGATGAGTATCAGTGAGCAGTGTTATTTGTTTACTGAAAGGACCCCATAACTGAGTAAAAGATTTCCACCCCTAAAATCAGTGTAAAGTAGAAGAGTATAAAATACAATGTAGATATTAAAAGAACTGTGTATAGCAGAAAAAGTTGGAAGTAAGGAATACATATTAGTGTATGTTACACCTCATAAACTGACTAAAGACAATTGAACTCAATTGAGAAAGTCTCTATACAGCTCAAGGCAGTTGAAAGCACCTCAATGACAACAAGGCCAAGGATCAACATTTCATGGTTAGACAGAAGGTTGGTTCTGATACCCACAACAACAAAGTTGCCCTACAGTGGGAAAGACCTTTGAAGTTAACACTTGGAAAAACCAAGAAGTGTTAACAAGAATGAACTATAAGGTTTAAAGCAAATAGAAAGGCCATGCTCAATCATACTAATCAGTTGAAGAGGTACTTTGAGAAGAAAGATGACCTAACAGGTGCAACTATTAAGGCATAAATAGACAATGCAATTATGGCTGTTACACCTGCAGAATCAGAAGAGAGTTACCTTCTAGACCTAAAACCACTGGGTAGAGATGAGACATACAAAGATATTAACATCAATGAAAAACTGACTGGCAAGCAGGGAAAACAGCTAAAAGACCTACTGTCCCAGTATGCAGAGGTCTTCAAAGATAGATCTTGTGCAACACATGATTTTGACCATGATCAGAGATCCAGTTAAAGTTAAGTCCTACCAAGTGCCCAAAATAATGAGACCTAATCAAGTAGGAAGTCAAGGTAATATTAGAAGCTCGACTCATTAAGCCTTCAAATTTAGCATACTGTTTACCAGTGGTAATCATGAAGAAGGGTGGCTCAAAATGCTTCTGCACAGATTTCCAGAAGCTAGACCTTGTGGCAACAACTCCAAACCTGTGGGCAATCCAGAGACTGTCATAGTGGAATTAGATGGGGCCAAGTTCTCTACAAAGTTTGAACTTAGTAATGGTCAGTGACAGATCCCAATGGAGACAAAGAAAATATGGCCCATGTGACACCAGAGAGATGCTACTAGTTCAACAGGATGCCATTTGGGTTAGTCAATTCAGCAGCAACATTGAACCACATGACAAGGAAGATATTGTAGAAAACCACCAACACTGAGCAATATATGGATGACATTTTGACCAACTTAACCAGATTGGAAGACTGTCTGAAGAAACACAGGAACTTTTTGAGCAAATGATGGTAACAGATCTTTCCAAAAGGCCACGTAAGTGCTACATCTATTATTCTGTGCTGGACTTTGTTGGACAGAAGGTAGACAACCAAAAGTTATGGAAAAGGAAAAGCTATCCTATATGCATGATGCATCAGCTATGACAACTAAGCAGTCAGTATGTCAGATCTTTCTGTGAGTTGTGAAATATTGTAGAAACTCCATCCCAAACTATATTGAAGTTGCTGAAGTTCTGGCCTAACCAAGAAAGACCAGACCAAGAAGGTAAAGTTGGAACAACTGCAGCAGATGACATTACAGAAGTTGAAGTACACGTTAAGAAGTTTATCAGTTCTTAAAATTCCATACTTCAATAAATTATTCATCATCTAGCCTGATCAGACATTGGAATTAGAGCATATTTCTGTAGAGCACATAGACTGTTTCATGTAACATGCCTCAGTGAAAAGATGTTGATTAGTGAGAAGAGCTGCTCTGTGATTGAACAAGTATCTGACCATCATATTTTCAATCAGAAAACTCCAGAAATACCCCTACAAGAAGGAGTTCGTGATCGAGGCAGACCATTACTCCTTTGCAAAATCAACAATGTAAAGATTATGAGTTAGGTGTTGTGCTTCTAAAACTACTAGTCTCACTATGAGGTTTTGCAAATGTTGGTGTAGACTTATGCATGAATTGAAAACTATCTTTGAATATTGTATATTGCAAATAATTTTCTTTAAGGGCTTATTGTTAGATATACACAACTGTTTCTGTTTAATACAAGAGTTGTGTGTAGAAATAATAGTTTATTGCAGCTTTGTTTATATAACTGTTTACAAATCATTCATTGTGTGGTTAAATAGTTACGAATTTGTTATTGTTACTATCGCATCATAACATCTAATAGTGTGCAAAATATTCAAGACCTCGATCAGGATTTAAATATACATCAAATATGTTGATCAATAAAGATAATAGTGATTTTTTAGATGACATTATCCATGATTGTATTGTAATAAAAGAGCAGAAAGAAAGAATTTTCATGTTATTTATATTCTAGTGTACATGAACCAGTCGTTAAGGGCTTTTGACAGAAAGGATAATTATTTAAAGCTCTGAATACATGTGTGGTAACTAACATTTACAGTGGAGACTTTATAAAATCAAATTATCATAGTTAGTTGTAATAAAAGAGCTGGAAAAATACTTTGTCTTGTCAAATTGTATTTGGAAATGTCTAAACCAGTCTGTGTGGATTTTGATGAAAATAATTATTTAAAGCTTCCAAAGCTTATTACAGTTGTAATAACTCACACAGTAATGAACATTTGTACATTTTACTTGTTTGAATGTTATTTTGAAATGTGGATCCTTTGTTTATTATCAACAAGTCACGGACACATACTGTAAACAATCCAGCCCGTGCATAAAATCTGACATTGAGAAATCCACCCAAAATGTGCTTTTGGGACATTTTATATTCTTTAAAGAAAATTTGGATTAAATAGTTAAATTAAAAGTTATTTAATGATTATGAAAGAATATATAGCTGGTACAAAAAATAGTGATTATGCTCACAAGTAAATAAATACAAAAAAGTGCAGAAGGAACTGATAAAAACTGACATCTATTTCATCATTCTTTCTGAAGTTCTGTTTATTCTGTTATAGTTAATATTAATTATTTTACATGTTTATAATCTGATAATTTGTAAATTACACTTGTCTTAAACATTGTATATATAGAAGAAATAGTATTTCTCTTTTTTTCAGTTACATAATGGCTGCTTTTCTAATCATTCCTCTTTTAGTTTTCACACAAACTATAAGTGCAAAAGTAATGCATCTTAGTTTGTTTATTATGATGGTTTTCATTAAAAGTTTGAAAGACTTAGACAAAACGTACAAGAAATTTTAAATAACATACAAAATATTTTTAGATTGTAACAAATGTATTACATAACATTAACAGCATTTTTATTACAAAAAGTGCACATCATATCATTTTGTTCCTAATTGCATCTAAGGAAACATACTTCACTTAAATTTCAAATGATTCTATAATTTAACAGTCTTCCTCAGTTTATCAGCAATTTTTCTGTGCACAATTCATGTATAATCACCAGCAGTAGATATGTTTTACTTTTCAAGATCATGACAACCCCTAAATAAAGGTTTGGTTTCAATTTTGCACAAAGCTACATGAGGACTATCTGCACTTGCCATCCTTAATTTAGCATTGAAAAATTTGGGCTACTCTTTTACCAATGAAGAGTAAATTGACAGTGACATTATAGCATTCCCACATCTGAAAGGTCATGTTTGGTGATTCACTCAGATTGTGAGTCGAGCACCCTAAACTAAGTGGCCATGCCCAGGCCTCTTGGAGGTATAACAATTCTAGCATAAATGTCATGATTTTAAGGAAAAAAAAAGCATTTAGTTCTTGTACATGTTGTGTTTGAAATTTTATTTATTTATATAAAAGCTGCAGTTCGACTGCAGAAAACTCAAAATGTCAGCACTTAAGATCTGATATTATAATTCTTGCATATTTACTGATGGTACAAACATTTATGTGGAGTGAAAGTCTCTATCCTCTGCAAGCTAATCACCATTTGTAATTATTGACTAAAACAGTGCACTCTGAGATTAAGTAATTTTAAAGCATCTGTACTGACAAAAACCTGTGCCTAACAAATTTACACACCAATTTGTATTCTTATTTGACTAATACCATGCTGGAATATTCTTTAACATACAAGTAAACACCTCAGCTCTTACAGGCATCATATTTACAAACCTTGAATTATATCCAACAGATTACTCGGATTTTACTAGGTTTAACTGCTGATGCAACTAAAACAATGGTTTCCCTGCTGTAGAGCTGGTCAGGTTTCAAACATTATATGGTATATGGTCCTAGTCCATCCAAACTAAGTACCAGATGCTGTGTCATTTGTTCCTAAGTTCAGAAATTCCATGTACTTGGAAAAATATTTAAGGAAGAAATTTCAATCTCTCTCTCCTGATCCCATAAATGATAAGAGGCATAATAAGTTTATCATGTCACTTCCTGATGGGTGTTATAAGTCCAACCTTACATCAAATACATCATTCCACAAAAATGATGAATCCTGGATCATTACAGGGTTGGCTCCACTCTAGTTGCTGGAATACCCACATTCTGCTAAATGTTAAACTCCTACCTTGATGAGCATATTACTATAGCAGTGGTATCTTCCCTCAAACGCTACTCAAACCCCTTGCTTGACCACAGTATGTTGTGTTGGTTATGACTGAGGACCATGTTTATGCTGTAAGTGTGAGAATATCTCTGTTAAGTGAGTAGAAGTAGATTGGATAATTTGATCTACCACCATACTTTGCCCCTGACAATTTCTCGATTTCTGAAAGAATTACTTAGTAAAGGGGAACAGCCAGTGCTAGATGCTGATCTCTGTGGCTTACTGTACAGACCACCATGGTCTGATTCAGTAAATTCATGACTGGCAACCTCTTTCCTCCTGTATATTCAAGCTTAATCTGCTTGAGAGTGACCAAGTCACAATTCTTCTGTCTTGATGAAATGACAAAGCATAAATCCCAGGAACTCCTGTAAAAGGGAGAGAATTCAGCATTTAATAGAAACAGTTTATCTGAAGTAACAGGAGTTACTTTGTTCTCATTCTCAACTTTATTTCCTCTCTATTAAAGTTCAGAAGAAATTATTAGCTTAAATTTCCTTAAAAGTACAAGAAAGAATAGCATCTTAGATGAACTGAAGACACACATCAACTACCCATTCCATAATAAATAACATGCAAAGTGCATGACCAATCAAAACTATTGTTGGTGTCCTTGACTGGGCAGACTACAGAAAGTAAACCCAAGATATTACTTATTATCAGATAACTTTTGTACTCCATCCTATGTGTAGAGTACACCTTTGTAGTTGTCATGTGGAACAGACGTATTTCCTTGACACTAGTGTCTGTTTTATAATTGATCAGTTACAGAAAGGAATTTTTCTGCCTTTATAAAACCAGAACTTGCTAGCAAGGTCTCGTACATCTTACCCTCTTATTGCTTTGTATTCATTAGTTTTATTTTTGTTTTGCTTGTTTCATCTAGCCTTCAACAAATCAGAATTTAGAAATATTCAAAACATTTGTGGGCATTAAATTATATGATGAAAAAGTAGTGTCTGCATACTACACTAAAATACTTCAGTTTCAGACCAGATAAAAGACTGTTTGTAAGTTTGTATTTACATTTTTTATTTGTAATAATCATTAATATTAATTGTATTGTTTTTTTTATATTAAAATATATTTGTATTGAGAAAGAAAATTGTGTGTAACAATCTTGTTAACAATTATCATAAATTTCAGATATATTGGCATTAACTTCTATATTAAAATTATAGTTTCATGCCATTTCAAACTGTAATATGTGACATAATAAATGGGTGACATTTCTAGGATAAATGACAATACATAACATCATGCATGCCTCCCAGGGACACAACAGTGTGTCTGCATACTAAAATTGCTAAAAATTGGGTTTTGATAGCTGTAATGGACAGAGTACAGATAGTACATTGTGTTGTTTTGTGCTTAATTCTAAACAAACAAAAGCATCATGCACTCGTGCAATTAACTTTAAAAAGTTATTTCTTGGTGGAAGTTATCTCATGGCTAATGGTATGCAAATCTAAAAAAACATACGATGAATCAAGCTATTCTGTGTGAACACTTTAGATATCATCTCAAACGTTATTTTAATTCAAAATCAAATTTACATCTATACTTAATCTGTTTGAGGTTCAACAGCTTCTTTTCCATTTTAAACAATAGTTGATCATCGCTGTGTAATAGATGCTGAGAAAAATTAGAACACCAGCAAGTTTAAAACAACTGTAGATCCTCAGCGATCTACACATCCATTCTATCAATCCAGATTTAACGTGGGTAGACTATTAGCATACTGTTCTCAAAGTTTCCATCATTGAGCATGCATCCTTTACTTTGATGGAATGTTTAAAAGCCATTTGTGAATTACAGGGCTCAAAGGTAGCACAGGAGGCAAATCTAGCCATATGCAAAGAAAAATGCTCAGACTATTATGATGAAAATGCCACCTTGATATTAATTTGAAAAAGACTAGAGTGTGGTTTATCATTAAGTAATTCTAGGAATAGTAAGTCTATCAAAACTTTTTGTCTCTACATAACTCAAGCCAAGACAGCATGCATACAACTCTGCACTGAAACATAGGCCGTACAAAGGTGATCTTTGTGTAATTAAAGTGTCAACATAAGTCACATTACTTCATTTAAAATTACTCATAATAAACAAGGATGAATAGCTTGAAAACATATAAGAAAATAAAAATAGAGTTTTAATTTCATACAGTAATATACAAGTGGAAATTTTAATTATACAATATGACAACTGTTCACAAAACATAGCAAGTCTGGAAAAAACAGACCTAACAAAATCAATATTGCCTGGATAAGTAGTTGATAGGTGGAAAAGATCATACACACAGATTCAACATAAGCAGACACTCAAGTTGTAAAGAATCAGTTTATTCTGGAATTATACAACCAGTTTAAAAATTAACAAGCATTGACAAGTTTATAAACACATGCTCAAGAACTGTGATGCTATCAAAAATTAAATAAACTCTTCTAATTTGATAAAAGTCTACTTTTAACTGCTAATAAACTGCTGCCCAGCTATTACTAGTCATATAAAATACTTTGTAACGTACTTAAAAATTTTCATCTGCAATCCATAATGTTTGAGCCAAGTGAATCTTTGCTTCTCACTCTTCTGTATTCGATTTTAGCCATTAGAATTTTTTTCCAAACTTCTCTCAGATATAATTACATGCTAAATGTATTACATCTTCCAGTATCTACATATATCCCAGCAGCATATCACTAATATAAAAACTATTCCTTGGATTACCCTTAAGAATAAAGTAAACATGCTTGACTTTTCCATCAAAATTTATAAATATCAACGTCTTGTATGCAGAAAACTGTACACTGGATCAACAATCCAGTGTTTTCACAAGCATGTTAATCTCAGGAAAGATGATTCATTAAGCATAGTGCAAAATGCCCTAATTTGATATGGCCAAGCAAGATTTCTCAATAGTAACAAGAACAAATAGTAAATCTACATTGAAAATTAAAAGCCTTTCTGATTAACAATCTTATAACTGAATTAAATCAAGTAACATAATAACAAGCAGAAAGAAATATCCAGGGTAACATGGTTGAAAATCTTTACTGTTCTTTCCAAATTTACATGTAATGGTTGTTACAATTTCCAACTGACAGTAGTAACTAAAAATATAAACATTTGCATATTTTAATTAATTTCTGTCTTTCCCCAAATTTCCCAAACAACTGCATTAAAGAAAATTACATTCAGTTTTCTAAATGACACCAATAAGCAGCAACATTTTATATTCACAAGCTTAAATCCAACTGCCAAACACAATAAATGTAATGGAAATATATTCATAACATCAACAGCATTATATAAAAACGAAGATTCAAAGGTATACATTTTTTTCAGTATCAGGCATCTTCTTTATCTCCACTTATTTTCTTCTCTAATTCTTGAACTGTGAACACACCTCTCTCTGTTATAATTCCACCTGTTATTAATTCAGCTGGTGTCACATCAAATGCTGGATTCCAACAATTCATGTCTGTTAATAAATATAGATTATTAGGATAAAGAATATTCTTACATTCCAAAATGTACAGCTGTGTACATTAACAGCTGGCATTTATTGGCATAATATTTCTCAAGTGCAGATTAATTAAGGCTGGACACAATTACATAATACCTCTTCAACACGTGTAAAAAATAATTATTTTGTATATTTTGATGACCCAACAGGCAGTTTTTTTTTAAAATAAGATTTGAATTTTTCCCTATTTAGCATTAGGAAAATAATAATATAATACTATTGTCAAATAGCTTGAAACTCATGGATGTATGCAATCACTTTTAATGATACCCGAGTGTGGTTAACAGCATTTTGGTAAAAATAAAACTGGTACCCTTCAACTTCAATGTGCCTATTTAACAATATCTATAGGACTGTACTTTCTCTTCTATCTTGTTGTATAATAACAAGTATTGCTAGATTTAGAAATACCTTATTCTGATCAGTATCAGAATACACTTTACATTTTCTCATATAGTCACATCTCCAGTGGTATAAAATCAAAAATGCTGCAAAAGCCATTAGTCATGCAACTACTTAATTTATATTTTGAACTTAAAGAAGATCACACCATCTGCATACTTTCTGACTTCATCCTTACCAAAGATATGGTTATCATTTTAGTATATTTCACTATATTTACAGATTCTCTAATATTTCTAGCCATTATAAACATCAGTTTCCTTCATACTGAATGATATTACCAGTATGACTTACATGTTCAGTTAGCACAGATTTTCACTTTTATTTTGAAAAATTTTCTTATGTTTGTTTATTCTAAATATTTAAATTTCTTTTAGTTTGACCAATGTATACCTAACCATATATACACTTTATTTTGTAACTTCTCATTTTCTCCACTGTATTAATTATATCTTTAATTTTACTTTATATTAGGCTAACTTCATTCAAAATGTCAATAAAATGGAATAAGTTTTTTTTTTCTGTTTTATAAACTCATGAAAAGTTCAATGTCAAGCAGATACATATTGTAGAAATAGCATCATATATACACCAGGAGGTGATCTGCAGTACATGTGGAGGAAGTGAGACCTTGTGAGGTCATCTGAACAAGAACAACCTTGAAAGGTGAAAAGACAGTATCTCTGGAAATACCTTCACTGACAGGTCACAAACCATTGAAAAAATAGACTCAAGAAGGGTCCCTAAAAGATACTTTTTACAAGCAATGAAGGAGACATAAGAGTTCTGGCATCAAAAACTCACTGTTACAAATAGAAACAAGTTAACTAAGCCTGCCTTGCATACAAATTGAGAGAGACTCCAAGTGAAAGAAATATAGGGTGTAGGTTCAGACTAGAATGGAGAATTTAAAGGAGGTCAAAACAGAGGAAGGTATTTTGGAGGGGGCAAATAGGGGCTCAACATTCACAGAGCAGTGGAATAACAGGCTTCAGGAGTGTATCTTCCAAGTAAAGACCTACTAGAATCAATGAAAAAAGATAAAACTGTAACCAATTTGAAAGGATGACTTTTATGCAAAAGAATCAAATGAAGTAAAAATCAGGAAGACAAATCAGGATGTGGAGAAATTGTCTGTGATAATAAACTAGACCATCCACTGCCAGGGAGAGTATCCATCAGAGAAAGAAAAAAATAGAACAATAGAAAGACAGGAGTAAATCCCATAGTAGAATTGAGAAACTTCTCATGAGATGAAAAAACAGATGATGTGGAGACTAGAAAAATGGGAGGAAAAAACACCTGAAGAACTTGATAGGCTGCAAAAAACTTAGTCAATCAGTGGAAAAAAATAGAAGAGCAGAAGCTCCCACAGGACCAGAACTTAAGGGTGGCTCCAGCAATAAGTCAGCTCCAAAACCCATGATGGTTGGTCCTCAAAGAGAAGAGGCTGCAGACAGTAACAAGATGGCAAAGAATAGAAGTGAAGGATATCCCTCAAGGCTATATACAATGAGAAACCTGATGAGGTCCTCTGGTTTCAAGATGTTATGTAAAGCGTTTGAAATGCCATGTCTTGTTGTGTTTGGATTTCCATATCTATCGGTCGAAATTTTTTGTTGTTGTTGTTTATATTATTGTCTCGAAGTTCAAATCAATAAAATATGTTGTTATTCATGTAGAAATTTCTAGAATTAGGTAGATCGATCATTTGTCTATAAATAGAATGTATTTTGGCCTGGTGTCTGTAAGAGACGAATCCAGATTACTCTGGTATTCTGTGGAAGTTACGCGATTGTTCAAGAATACAGTAGGCCTACTAGTATATAAACAGACGGCGATGCGAGGAAAGTCAGTCAGTCATTCGTTTTCATTCGATTCAAGAGATGTTATCTTCATTTGAGAATTTTTCAACGTTTGCTGTGTGTTTATTCAACTTGGATTTGTGACTAGAGTTAGATCTACAAAAGCTGTGATTTTATTTCGTCAATCTTTACGATTCATTCGAATTACTGGTTGTACTGAAGGTCAACACGTATAAAACTGTTTAGGGGAGACTGGGGCAAGTTGGAAAACGACAAATTTGAGACATTCATCAAAAACATCGTAAAGAGAACTTCGTCAAATTTATTGGACTGGGAATTGTTTCTGGACTTCTCCATTCAAACTCCAGAATTTCTTTGTGGGACCAAATTCACCCCTAGACTAGAATTTTGGATTTCTGATCTGTACTTTTGGACTTTCATTCTAGATCATTATATTGGACACAGGCCAGTACCATTTTGTATTGTAATTAATTTTGAAGGTTGAAACTGAACATCTGTCATTGTTATTATATAATTTATTTTCTATCTGTCACATATATAATAGTTTATTGTAATAAATTATATAAGCTGTTATCTGTGTTTTTCTGTTGCGTTCAGTCCACTTAAAAAATGTAACACAAGAGCAAAAATGTAAGAAGTAAACTGATTAAAAGCTGCATCAGTAAGATG
Organism: Carcinoscorpius rotundicauda; assembly: GCA_011833715.1. Lineage (NCBI taxonomy): Eukaryota > Metazoa > Arthropoda > Merostomata > Xiphosura > Limulidae > Carcinoscorpius > Carcinoscorpius rotundicauda. Next base: position 115,002,798 of record CM022394.1, on the reverse strand, counting down.
TCATTATATAAAAAAATACCCCAAAAATCATTATAGAAAAGGAGCAAGACACAGCTATTGGGAAGAAGAAATAAAGAAACCAAGGGAAAACTAGAACAAAGTGGTAGAAAACCAGTAACTCGGAAGGAAAATAAATGTGTAAAATGCCCCAGTAAAGTTAACAGGGTCATGATGGAAAGCCTTTGAATGAACATGAATCATAACAATGAATTAAGTAAATTAAGTAAAAGATGAAGTAGCTGGAAAGAAAGAAAATGGAAGGGAAAAAAGGAAGATCCTTAAACTGAAAGAATAACAAAGCCTGAAATTCAGCAAAACATTACAGAAAAAGAGAATACAAACAACACATACATGCAAATCCTTAGCAGTGAAGAATAAAAGTATGAATACTTGATCTACGTCAGGAAGACAGAATGAGAGGTAAAAACAAGCCAGAAAATAACATTGGTGAAGTAAAAGATTGGACAGACTAGGATGTAGTAATGAATGCAGGATGTTAGGAATCTTGGATTCAAGATCAGAACAGAATCACCCACATGATGCACAATGGTAGTAATAACTTTAAACCCTCAGTATCTTTATTGAAGAACGTAACTCCTGTGAAAGTTTGTTAAAAACCATGGAAGATGTAAGAAATATAGGAACGTGGATGGATAATGCAGTTAATTCAGGAAAACTGAAAAGTAAAGGATTAAGCAACAGATACAGACAATAGGCATATATCCCAAAAGTACAAAGTTATTAAAAGAAAATCAAAAATAAACTGAATTAAAGTAACTGATAAGTTAAAATTAAGTATCATTATTTTATATAATCAAAAAGATTAAGAAAAGAAAAACTACAAAATGAATTGTGACAAAATATTAAAACAATGAGCATAGACATTCTAATAAACATTATAAAAAGAAACATATGAAGACAAATAAAGCTGAGGAAAGATTGAGTCTATGTTGAAATACTAACACTCAAGAAGACGTGTTGTCCTTCACCCATTATAGAACTGTAATCTAATGATGATTACATTATAGGATGGTACAATACATCTTGACACATTTATGACCAGAAATTTCAAACAAGGTTTGTGGCATGGACAGTTTAGCACATTACATCCTTTCAATATTAAGAATGAGTTAACAACGAGTTAATGAGTTTGATTATTAGCTTTTAAAATGACTGTGGTATTTGCTATGTTTGTTCTTTAGGTATATATCAAATTAAAAAGTGTATATATAAAATGAAAAAGTTGGATCAAAATAAAGTGGCAACTTTTTTCTTTTTCTTTTTTAAGTTTACAGTAACATAGTATGCAGACCCATAAAGATCTGCATAGTTTCATAAAAAGGTTCAAAAATCAAAATAGCTAAACTAATAAAGCATACCTGAAGGAGCCAGTGGAACCCCCTGAATACTTGTCATCTCCACAGATGACCGTTCTTCAATAGGAATGGCAATACCGTCACTTAAACTTAAGTCAAGAGTACTGACTGGTGAGGCTACATAGAATGGAATTTTATGATATTTAGCACAAATAGCAATTTGGTATGTTCCTATTTTATTAGCTGTGTCTCCATTGGCTGCAACTCTATCTGCCCCAACAACCACTGCAGATACTTCTTTACTTTTCATTAGTGCAGCCACCATGCTGTCACAAATCAAAGTAGAAGGAATCTTGTCATGCAGAAGTTCAAATGCTGTAAGTCGGGCTCCTTGGTTGCATGGCCTGGTTTCTGTGCAATACACATGAGCAAGCATTCCTTGATGGTGAAGAGAACGTATTACTCCTGTAAAAAAAGCATTTTTTAACCTTTCTTTTTATTTTTACTAAAATAATTCATGAATTGTATTAAGTTTTTCAAGCAATGCCTAGAAACTCAAAGATAGTAGAACATTCTGTGCCATTTACTGACTGCAATAAGACTTGGTAACAAACACCTTTCACAATGTTTTAAGAAACTTTCAAAGAAATACTTACAAGTTTTGTGAGATTTGAACAGTGGACGGCCATCAAAAGATTGAAAGTTGACTAATATTACTTCTCTTTACAAAAGAGGTAATAAAACTTCTGGTAATTATAGGTTATTAGTTTTGCATGAGTAATGGGAAAAGTTTATGTAATAAACTTATTCCTTATAAGAGGAGGAACTCTACAAGTAAAAGACGGACTGGTTCATAATGGGTATAAGGAATAGAATTAAAGAGAAGCATTATTAATTTAAAAAGTTCAAATAAACTGCTATGACAGAAAGACTCGGATAATTATGGAAGATCAAGGTGGTTCATCACAGTACCTTACGAAAATGAAAGGGGTGTATGAGAAAAAAAATTAGTTATAAATGTAAAAATTAAAAGTAAGGAATAAATTAGCTCATTAGACAGAAGAAAGCACAGGGCTATTATAAATAGAATTTAAACTGGAATAATGTATGTTTAGAGAGGTTATAATTTCCTTAAATTTGGAAGGACTTTGAATTGTCCTAAAGGTTCAGGGGAGGACTATAAAAATGATACCTTGGATAGAAAGGCTGTCATAAAAGAACACATTAGGATATCTGAAATTAAATTCTTTTGGAAAGAAGAGTTAAGGTGTTATAACTGAGGTGCTTGCAATTTTTAAGGGAAATGACAGTAGCAACACATCATTTTTTTTCCATATTTAATGGTGAGGATCGTAGGATTCAAGTACAAATTATGACTAGAAGCCATATTCAGCTAAAATAATCTTATTATTCTAATTTGGTAATTGATCTCTGGAATTGGTTGCTTTGATGTGTGTGGAAATTAAAAAATATTTAATACTTTAAGGGTAGGGGCTATTTTTGAGGTGATTTTTGTTGTTGTTTTTTAGTAGATAGGATGGCATAAGTGTACCAACAGATCCTTTGTTGTTCTTATATTTTATATTAATTGTATTGAGGATGTTGAAAAGTTACACAGTAACTAAAAACAACTGGTAAGTCAGACAAATATTTGGCAGATGACCTTTTAATTATGCAGGGTAATGCATCTGGGTTATTATAATTTAACATAGATAATTTGTCTGTATGTAATTAAGCACAAAGCTACACAAGGAGCTCTCTGTACTTTGCCCTCCATAGGTATCGAAAAACCACTGGGGAACAAAGATAGATGGGAACCTGCTTTGTATTGTGATTGAAGAAAACAACCTTGAAACTGTGGTGAATAAGTTGTGTAAACAAATATACAACAACCTGTTGTAAAAACAAAAACAAAAAAAGCTAATACAAAGTTAGAGTGTATTTATAAAAGTATTGAATACATGTAAAGTTATGGATTATCTTTCTATACAACAATAGCAAATCAACCACTATATGTCACTTGGGATTTCGTGTTTTTTTTTGTTTGCATTTCTTAAGAAATGGTTACGACCAATTTTAAAGGTTTCAGAGGAAGGTCACTAAAATGATTTTGGAAAGAGAAGGATTACCTTATAGATGGGCCAAGATATTTTCTACTAAGAAAGATAAAGAGGTAATCTTGTTGAAGTTAGAAAGTTATCTACGAGATTAATAGGATAGAGACTTTTAATTTCTTTGTGACTGGTTGGTTGGTTTGGTGTTTTATGGTACAACTAGGCTATCTGCGCCAAATATCAGGTAACAAGTTAACATTAAAGTAAATTTAGTACATTTCATAACAGTAGATTAAGGTAAAACAAAAAGTTAAAAAAACATAAATAGCATAAAACTAATGTTTACATCTAGTCTACAGCATTAAGAGGAAAACTAAAGTAATACAAGTTGTATGCTACTTTCTGTAGCATAACTGTAGTTATCATAACTTGACAGGAAGACTAACAGGTTAGTTCAAAAACCACCATTAGTCACCAGAAATTGACCTTTGCAGTCCTGGTTTTGAGTTATTTGACGTTACGGTCATTTTCGAATTTCAAATCGAACTAGATGGGCTTTGATTATTAAAAGGGAATCACATTAAAAAAAGTCTAATGTGTAAATTAAAAAACTTAAATAGCATTAAAAGGATTAATGGCCTTTAAAAAACTAAAAAGATTTCCAAGGTGGACAGTGTCACCATTACCAATAACACTGTCTAACGTTATGGATAAACCTTGGGACAGAACATGTTTAAAATGGTCCTGTCGTTGAGTCATAACGACAGCAATAAAGTAAAATGTGGTTTATTGTGACTTGAGTGTTACACAAACCACACACTGGTGCATCAGTTCCAGATAAAAGAAACCAATGAGTTAAAAAACTGTGTCCAAAGACTAACAGGAAATTTGGAGCCTGCCCTCAAATGGACAGAATTGAACCCAACAGTCAGCATCATGATATGTGAGAACAAACCAATCCAAAACCTGTGGAAGAAAAGGTATACTAATAATGTCAACTAACTGTGAGTCAAAACACCACACACCTGAGAAATGAAATCTGAAAAAAAATCAATGAAGGACTAACAGAGTCTTCAGGTACAGTTTGAGAAAGTACAATGAACTCCAGAGAGACAAACAGAAATCCTTGTCAGCTTGGCCAGAATCAAAAGTCTCAGGAGGTCTTAAGAAGGGCAACAACAGGAGACAAATGTTGTCCCTGTGATTAAAGGCAGATAAATCCACCAACAGGTAGTCCACATCTGTAGCCTGAATTATGGTATCAGACAAATGAGATGTAACCATAGTAATAATGTTTACTCTGGAATTCATGCCTAATACCAAACAAGCAAAATCTTTTGTAGTAAAACATTAGTAAATCAAACACATTCGAACTTTTGAAAATAAAGTGGAGAAAAGATTATTGAAACATAAATTATGTTAAACAGCTCTGAGAAGTAAGGAACAAAAAGAAAGATGTCTGAACTGCCAAATGAGAAGTGATGGTATTTAGAGGAATGTCATATGTGTCATGTGATCAAAGTGCTCTCCTATTGGTGAAGAAATGATGCACAAGATTTGTAAGAGAGATACATAGGAATCTTTGATTCCAACAGCAATGCACAGAAGGCATTATAAAAAAGACTGCACATAGAGGACAACACAAAATGGTAAAAAGGTATACTTTTGAGAGGAGGCAAATACCACATTAGAATTTAATAAAGTTTAAAAATACATTATCTATGGTTGTTATAATGTTTCGGGCTAAACTATTAACAATGCTATCATCAACAGTACTATATAATCAAAATCGACAGTTAAAATTGAGCTTATTTTGTGTTATGATTATCATCAATCAGTAACTTCTGACTGTGACATGATCAGTAAAACAGTAGCCTGAGAGATATCCTACCATTTATTGTGACCAGCAATAACAATAACTTGATTGCTCAATCATGTAATCAGAATACACAGATTAGTTTCTGAGACAAAAACCTTACATTGTAATGCATTTCAAGAATGCACAATGAAGAATTTTTTGAAACTTGTGCAGGGTGTACTGTTTTATTCTACAAGTAATTAACATTTGTGAAATATAAGTAATGTGTTTAATAACTCAATTTCTTTTGTAGGCCTCTGTTAAATGAACAGAAATTGTTTTTAATCAATAATATACACATACTATTGTGTGAATGCAAGTAGTGTACCATGTTACAGTATGGTTATCTTCATATATGTACCATAGTGTAACAATGCAGTACTCACCCAAAGCTGTTCCATAACCAGCAGTTGCCAAACTACCAGTGTTACAATGTGTAAGAATGGTGACTTGATTGCCAGTGGATAAATTATTTATAATGTGTGATGCTCCATTTTCCCCAATGGCCAAATTTGTCATCTTACATTCACTGAATATGTTCTCTGCTTCTTTAATGATTCTGAAAGAGAAGTCACTTATAAATTAAAGTTTCCTCTTAAGTACATATAAAACGTGAAAAGGTTTTCATTTTCTATAATAGAAAAAAACTTCCCGAGTAACAAACAATTGAATCTGAAATGCTCTTACTTGTTGAAACATAAGCAGTTTACTAACACTAATAGCCATATAATACCTATTCTACTAAAATTCACAAATGCTAACAACACAACTTTACTTTTGAGATTTGCTGGCCCTGAGACTTCTAATCCTCCAAATGCATTTCATAAACTGTTGTACAAAGTAACTGTAATGTAACAATTTTGATAAAAATAAAAAATTAAAAAAGCTAAAAATTATAATATAGCCACATTAAAGATGTAAAAGCTTTCTGACAAAAAGTACTTAACCTGAAAATATTAGAAACCACTGTTCAAGATAATAATATCACTGTTAAGCTAAAAGATTGTGACATACATGATGATGTGAAAATCATATGTTTACTGATACATTGTTGGGTAATAAGGTCATTTTTTTTAATCTCACCCCACTGCTAATGGTCTTTCAGATGATACACAATACAGTCATATGACAACTATGTCTACTAAGATCTAGGCCTAACCACATGATAACTTGACATGATACATAAACCCAAGCACAAGATTCAGCTATCAAATATAACTTTCATTTTTCACATAGCTAATCAGAATTAAAGTGCCATTTGCCTATCTAAATCTTCCTCTATAAAAGTTATAGGATTACACTTATTTTTATACATGATTTAAGGAAAAAATGAAGGCTATAGAAGTTTCTCATAATATGCAAATTCATCAAATATTTTACTTTAATTCCTGTACTTGTAAAAATTCATTAAGGTAGATTAGAAACTTAGATATTGATATAGAGTACTGTAGGCTCATGACACTGATTATATATTTTATATTAAAACATAAAAGGAAAGTTATTTTAGTGTGACTGTAAATTATTTTAGTAGATCTTAGTTAAATTTTGGCAAACGTCTCTGGGGATATTTTATCACTTTACAAACTAACTAACAATATTAGAATGTTAAAATACTTACAAGAAATTGAATATCACATGAGTGACAATTATTGTTGTAACAATACCATGACAGCAAGCATGAAAAGATAAAACTGAATTTTTGCATATGCTTATAGCATCATTACATGTTACAATTTTTTTAAAATAAAATTTAAATGTATATACTCTATTTACAATACAATACAGTACAAATAAGCAAAAAAGTCTAAAAATACTGTAGATGATTTGCACTCAGACAACAAATCTGAATTTTGACTTCACTAATTTTCCAGTGTGAGCAAAATGCAATCGTACAAATTTAACATTTAAAGCATTTTTAAAAATTTTATCTAACCATTTCATCAATACCATAACAATATATATAAATCAATTCCAATTACCTTTCTTTCATATCATTCACAGATAATTTATTATCTTGCAATTGCACAGATAACAAGGAAATCATTCGACTGGCAGCATTCCTGAGGTTAACTGCAGTGGGTCGCGAAGTCTGCAAGTACTCTAACTGTTCTTTAACAACTTCATAAAGTTGTTCTTTGGAGCTGACATCCTTCTCATTCAGTTCCACAGCTACTCCTAGAACAGCAACATTGGCAATGGCAGGTGCACCACGTACCTGATGAATAAAATCACACTAAATAAGCTGGTTTTAAACACATTATCCAAGTTATTCAAAAATATATTTTGCATAACCAACTCAAAACAGTTAGCAAAAAGAAAATGTTACTAATAACCTATTGAAAAGGCTTCTGTCATATCATTTCTTCATCCATCCTACAGAATTTTGTAGCATGATTAAATGGAATACACCATATGCAAATACTTCTGTAATGTTGAAAGGGTTCTGTCATTGCATTTCTTCATACATCCTACGGTATTTTGTAAAATTATTAAATGGAATCCACCATGTGCCCTCTTTAACCTTTTCTTCAGATATACATAAAATAAACCAGATTATTTGTTGATTCAGATTCATCTTTTGTCACATCTGATTCTTGCATTCTACTTAAAATTCTTTTCTACCTAATATGAGGCAAACTTTCTCAAAGGCTATATGAGAACTTTTGACCTTGAAGTACAGAGGTTGAGTATATTATACTAAAATTTCAGCATCTTTAGTATAATTTGAAATTATTATGACATATAAAAGAAGAATGATTGAAGTGTAAGGGAATCCCAGCATTAGTAAGATTATTAACCCTTAACCAGCAATCATCGTCAACTGATACTGCTACCTACAACACTCCTGCTGATTAAGGGTTAATATTTAGTATGAAAAAGTAGAAATATAAAAGCAATTCAAGTCAAGAAAAGGGTGATGTATATACACAATCCAAATAATAAATACAATAATTTTATTTATTATTATTAGTACAAAGTAAACACTACTTTAGTTCCTTACTATCTCTATTGATGGCATAACTGACAACCACAAAACTCAGAAAGACAGTATAAGTCACCAACACATTTACCTGTACAGAGTTGCAGAACAGTTGCACCCATGTGCACAATGAATGTCAGAGAGATTAATTATGATTCAAAGATTTCTGATGTGACCTGCTCAGATTTTATCCTACAGCTTAATGTCAGTCATTCTACACTCAGATTAACTTTCAGTAAATCACTTGTGTAGTAATCGTAAAATATCTATAATTATTTCTAATGTATCAAGTATTATCAGTGCAACATCTTATTTGAGTTTAAAGTCAGTTCTATATAAACTCTGAATTAATTTTCTTAAATAAAAACAGTAGCTTATACATTCTATCCCTGATACCAGCATTAAATTCACCGAGATGGGTGCATTGTTTTTATTCACCATGTTAGAGAAACTGCTCAGTGTGGAACTACATGATACTAGGTATACATTCACCAGAGACTAGAGTCAAACAAGCTCTAGTTCAGTTACATCATCTTCTCCAATTTCCAGCTTTCTGGCAAGTTTAGAGTTTCTAATCTGAAAATTTTGACATTTTGCTAGCCTTCCTCCAGGCTTCTTGATGTAATTATTTTCATTGGAGATGTTTTTTGTTAAAAAAAAAACACTTCAACAAAATTTGACAGATTGCATTTTTTACAGACATTTTCACAATATTTTTTCTGAACTCTTTGTAAATGATACTTTTACTCAGAACTGTTCCTTCAAGCCTCATGTGAATCTTGTAATGCTATTATATTGATACATCAATGGGCAATTTAATGACACAATACTTTACATATTTTTGAAACACTAAAACATTCTGATAAACTTGTTTGTTATCATAAACATAGTTTTTACAAGTGTGGTTACACAATTTCATCAGATTTACCAGGCATCATCTATGCACGATGCTGATAATCATCATTCAGAAGATTTGACATTCAGTTTGTGGGACCAGATTGTGATCATGACATTCCTTATAAAATTTGATGCCAAGTTTTGTCTTTTCTACAGTGAGTTTTTGAAACTATTTAACAAAAGTGTGTAATTGAAGTTATCATACTGTGAAAAACAAACATAAGAAAAACTCTTGTAGCTGTTAAAAACAAACCAGATAAAAAAATATTATTTTTATTCTTATTAGTATAAATTAAAAACTACTTTGGCTACTATCCCCTACTATCTTTGGTCATGACATAAATGACAACGAGAAAACTCTGAGACTTTATACATTCTTCAAATAGAAATAAATGACTAAAAGAGGTTCCATGTTAGTGTAACTGTAAAACTTGCTTATTATAGAATACACAGGGTATATACATATGGTTACAAAGTTTTACTTCTCCAAACAACCATTCTCAAAAATATTATCAATATTGTGAAAAGATGATGCCAAGTTAACATGATGTTTGAAACAATGTCACCATACATGTTAAACTCTGCATATCCAATAATGAAGGTTTTCAATTACTAACAGGGTGCTTTAATTTTTTATTACTATTAAATCATTCTGATTACACTTGAGTTATTTCATATGGTAATACTTAATTCATGTTCTGAATTATGTAAAGGACAAAAAATTAACAGTAAGAGATTCAGAACCTAAGTTCGGACAACTGATGTTTTTAGACCAAATGCAAATCTTTAAACTATTACTAAATTAATGTAGTTTGTTTATTTGTTGTTAAATACAGTGATAAAAAGTAGGTTATTAACATAATTTGATCACTTTTTGATACACAAACGAACCAGTTCAATATTATGTCTCAAGAAAAAAATCTAAACATAGTGATAGATAAACCACTCTAGCCATCAAATCAGTGCAGTGTTACTAGTACTTAGGTTAATTTTTGTGTTGATTTATAAACATACTAATTAAAGTCAAAAGATGCAATTATTTAAACATTTATTTCTATTTGGTCTTCACTTTGAATACTTTACACATTTTTGGTCTTAAGAAGTGATCTTACTGATATTCACAATATTATCCAAGGGATTGAAAACACAAACACGTCTGATTTCTATATACTATATTCAAAAGGAAACAAGTTTAAAATCAGTAAAGAACAGTATATGCTACAACTAATAAGTCATATTTTTCTAACGTTTTTTTATTAACACAATGACTGATTAGGAGATGAATTATTATCGGCAATAATAGATGTCTTCACTTCTTAGGAGATTAAAATAAGAATTGTTGAAGACAGAAAAATTTCAAGCTGTAGACGAATATGTAAAAGTGCACTACAGTCTAGAATTTTACAATTTCAAACTTAAAATTATTAATACGAACCAAAATATATATTAGTACACATTAGACTCTTGGCCTACCCTCATTGATCGAATAACTTCCCAAGCCTGCTTAACATTTGGTACACTTTGATAAGAAACAGAATGAGGCAATTTTAACAGATCCAAAACTTCTAGTTTTCTGTTATTATATTTTATTGCCTCCAACATATTTCTTTTGCAAAACTATAACGTTATGTGTATGAAATGACTATTTCTCCTGCAGTTTAATCAGTTATAATATAAGAATGTTACACAAACACCCCAAACACGAAACAAAAGAAAAAGAACATACTCTCCCCCAAACATTTTACATATACGAGTTGCAGTTACGTCACGCAATCACATGATATAAACTTATGCCGCTGTGATGGTCAGCTAGACGCCGCATCAGTGCATCTCAGTCTGCTGATCAGCGGTTCGTTTCTCATAACATTACTGAATTATTTTGACAATGGTGACTACATGCGTAGCTGTTGGTTGTCAGAACAGACAAGACCGAGAACTAGGAAAGAGCTTTCACCGTTTTCCGACGGATCCTGAACGTAGATCTCGATGGATCGCTGCAGTAAAGCGAGAAGGTTGGCATCCCACCAGTGCGAGTCGTGTCTGCAGAGGCCATTTTATTCTAAGTAAGTAACCACTATTTCTGCAGGAGATAATAAATATATAGTTTAGATTACAAATATAGGAGGGCTCTGAAACCAGAAACGAAATACAGTCGTTCTATAGTTGTGTTGAGGCAAAACAAATATTCTTTTACTTTTATAAAGAGGGGGGAAAGGGGGCTACATAAACAAAATAGTTCATGACAGGTCACTAAAAACGATCATAAAATTCTGTCCCTGTATTATTTTTTTAGCTTAACATGCATCACGACTGTCCATTGAATAAAATTTACTTTTCATTTAAAAGAACGATACATAAACAACTCGGTTACTCTTGCCTCTTGGATTAGTCTTGTTTAATCAATAACAGTTAATGATTCACTTTTATTCAAATAAAATAAAATCAGGCTGCAAGTTATTTACATATATTATTATATACTGGTACTTGTGTATTTGTCAACTTTATATATATGAAAACAGCTAATTGTCACAAAATTATGTAATATGTTTATTTTTGTGTTACAGGTAAGAGTGATGACCCCCTTTCCCCAGACTACGTTCCTCCACAGTTCCAATATGTGTCTTCTCCAGAGAAGAAAAAGTCAAAAGTCGCTCTGGAAACATTCAACAAAAGATCAGCCTCCAAAAAGCGAAGACGATGTGGCAGGTTTTCAATTGTTAAACTTCTGTTAAAACCATAAAAAATGTTTATTTCAGTAACCTATGATGTGTTTGATTTTTGAGTATTTTTTCATATAAGTATGTCCTTTGTAACTTTATATTTAGGTTTATGATAATCATTTAATAAATATTAATATATATAAATCAATCACAAGTAGTTTTCATTTTGTTTCAGTGGTGTCCCACAGTGAAACTGACCAGTTTCTGCACCTGCTGAGTACTGTGTGGAAGCTGCTGATGAAGAGAAAGGTGGATCTCAAATTCCAGACATAGCCAGAGAGATTTCTATACATACTGATCTTAGTATGACTGATATTTAAGCTTTACAGACAGAGTGTCAGCAATTGAGAACTGAAAATATTGCTCTCCGTGAAAAACTTGACAGCATTTGATCTGATCAAAAATCTTTAGAAAAAGATGACAAAAAGGTAAATGTTCTCACAGGTCTGAACTCGTATGCAACTCTGATGTGTTTGTATATAATCTCCTGAGTACTGTATTAAGGCCAATGGAATCTCCGAGTGTGTTTCAACAAATACTGATAACACTGTTAAGATTGAGATTCAACATGAATATGCAATACTTAGGTTTTCTGTATGGTGTGCATTCTTCAACAATATCCAGGTAGTTTCAGACTGTTTCTGATGTGATGTATGCTTGTTTTGTTACAGCAACCATTTTCTGGCCTGATCGTGATCTTCTTCGTAAAACTATTCCCACCTGTTTCCAGAAAACATTTCCAAAGTATGCATGTATCATTGATTGTTTTGACATTTGTATTGAGAGACCCTTTGATTTTACAGCAAGAGCTCAGACATATTCTGATTACAAGTCACATAATACAGCAAAATATTTGATTGGTATTTCACCACAAGGAGTAATAATTTTTATATCCAAAGGCTATGAAAGCAGAGCAAGTGACAAATTCATAACAGAAGATTCTAGATTTCTTAACAACATCCATCTAGGTGACACAATATTGGCCGACAGAGGGTTTGATATAAAAGATACATTTGACTACTATGGTGCTAAATTGGAAATTCCAGCATTTACAAAAGGTAAAAAGCAACTATATGCTGTGGTTATTAAAAAAAACAGACAAACAGCATCAGTTAGAATGCATCATAGGTGTTGCCAAACAAAAATACACAATGTTGGAATCAGTTATTCCATTTACTGCTGTCATGATGTTCATGTTGATAGCATAAATAATCTTGATAAAATTGTGCATGTTATCCCGAAAGATTAGTAAATTATGTTTTATGTCCTGTTAATATGTTGTACCTTCACTAGTCATGTTTGTGCCAAGTAAATATTTGGAGGTATCTGACTTTTATGTTTTCAAGTGAAAAGAAAAACTGTAAACCTGTATACACAAATAAAAATAAATATTGCAATATAATAAGCATTTATTTATGCTCACAAAAGTAAAACCAAGCCAGGTTAAAAAAGATTGCAATTTCCACATTTATCACTTAATATTAGAATATTCAACAAGAGCCGTCTATGCAGTAAATTGAAATACTGAACAATGATAATTAACATAACAGGAAACACAAAACATTTCAAATTATTGGCTTTTTGGTACAGGTTTCATACACATTTTTTTCTGCAATCTTTACATAACCACTTTCTCTTGGAAATCTGTTTTAAGCTAATTCGAGTGAAAGTATGTACTTTTACAAATATCAGACTTGCAAACCACAATTAAATCATTTCCAACAGGTTTTCTACAGTAGCATATACACAACGCGGTCACAGTTGCCGGAAGGACACGGTAGGAATTTTGGTTAAATTATGATTTCGTTCATTAGGAACGAAAAATAACCAGGGGCGGTCAGAAACTGCTGTTTCTCTTCACCCCACACATGATAAGAATAATTGGTGCAAGTGAGAATAGAAGTGATGGAGTAAAATTTCAGTAACCCTTTTTGGGTGAATGCTTTTCTGAATGTGGTGGTCATAGATGACCACAAGTTTAATATAGTTTAAATTTTCATCGGGAGGAGCGTCATAAAAAGCTGAGAGTCCGGACGGCATGGCCCGCCACAGAGAGGAGAGGAAGAAAGGGCGAAGGAAGATCCAGCATCACATCCACAGGTTCACGATAAGATGTGCTTTGATTGATTGATTGATTGACGTGGAGAGAGCGAGAGCAGGAAGATGCAAACGCAGTGCGTCGGCAAGGACGGGAGTTGTTGTCGCAAGAAGTTATGATTATTTAAAATTTTTAAGAACTAACATGATAGTAGAATTTATGTTTGAAAGCAGTAAGCTAAATGGCGTGCCTCTTCTCAGGGCCTGGGATCTATAGATCCTATCAAAAGAAAATTTAGCTGTGGGGGGAAACGGGAGTACCCCGAGAAAACCCACTTTCACTGGTGAGGCGCCTAAAGAAACCAACCTCACCAGTGCCCGATGCTGAAAAGGAAAGTATGTATGATTATACACTTTAGTTTACATTCAGGGCGTGTAGGTAATTATAAGGCGAGAGGTATCGTTGCCACGAGCACGGAGTAGCTGCTAATAGTGGAATTTGATTTGTTAGTGGTGTCCTGTTCTTTGCTTTTTTATAGTATTTGGCTGCAAGATAGATGAGTCTCTTTTTGAGAGGTGGGATGGAGCTAGCTCTATTAATGTATGTTAAAGGAGTATATCTGGGAAGACGGAGCGCGATACGGATGGCCAGATTTTGGGCTTGTTGCAATTTCCTAAGATGGGTGGAGGGAGCGGATACCGTAATCATGCTACCGTATTCGATTATTGGTCGAATGTAGGCTTTATAGATGGCTAGAATCGTGCTAGATCTGCATCCACGGGCTATGCTACTGATGCGTCTTAGGTAAAAAATACGTTTATAAATTTTAGAAAGAATTGACTGAAAGTGATTTGTCCATGTTAGCTTTCTGTTGAATATGATGCCTAGGAATTTAATAGTAGACGAGAATTTAATTTCAGTGTTTTCCAATTTTAGTTTGACTTTGGGAAGGGATTTATTTTTCCGCGTAATTTTACGTTTGAATATTATGGCCTGCGTTTTGGAAGGATTAAGTTCTACTCGCCAGGTGTTGCACCAGGTGGCAATTTTGTCTAGTGTGGTTTGAACTTTTGAGGCAGCGAGGAGGGGATCACGTGATATACTCCATACCGCGATGTCGTCGGCATATTGCGACGCGTAAGTATAGTTGAGCGGCGGAAAGGAAATGTCATTGACATAAAGAATGTATAACAAAGGGCTGAGTACTGATCCTTGGGGAACTCCTGCTGAGAGGGGAACAATGTGAGATGTAGCATTCCTGATTTTAACTTTGGCTAATCTGTCGTCTAGAAAACTGGAAATCCACCTCGTTAGAGTGGGCGGGAAGTTAAACTGGAAGAGTTTAAATTTAAGCCCTTGGTGCCAGACAGAGTCAAAAGCCTGTTTTACATCTAAAAATAAACCAACTGTGGTATGATTTCTGTTGAAACCTTGAGTAACTGATTCGGTAAGCCGAACCAGGTGGTCAGCTGTCTGTCTATTTTTGCGGGAAGCGTTTTGTATTTCGGAAAGAATTTCTTGATTTTCTAGGTACCATGTTATACGATTAGCTAATACCTTTTCTAACAATTTTCCAATGTTGTTAAGTAGACTAATGGGTCTATAATCTTTGGGGTTGCTGGATGCTGGATTAGTTTTAGGTATTACTTTAATAATGGCGGATTTACACTGCGGTGGATAATAGCCAGAATAGAAGGAAATGTTGAAAAAAGCGGTTAGGTGTTTTAAGAATAAAGGCGAAGCTTTTTTGAGAATGATATTTCGTATACCGTCTTCGCCTGGGGCAGTATTTTTAAGAGTTTTATTTCGGCTGGTGTGATAGGTTTGACTAGTTTTTGGAGGGCAGTGCTGTAGACAGAGTTATCGTGAGGTAAGCGGCATGGGAAATGTGAACTGAACGCTGTCATGTTGTTTTGGATAAAATTTTGGACCGTACACATATGATAATGATTAAAATGCGGTGAATTGGGGGTAGTGAAAACCTGTTTGTAGTATTCAGCGAGTAGGTTGGTTTTCTCTATGTCATTAGTTGCAATAGTGTTGTTGTATTTTAGATTCGGAATTTTGCTGGTGGAGTTGTCATTACAGATACTTCTGAACTTTTTCCAGAATGTGGTTAGGTCTTTATAAGATTTGTCTAGAGAGTCACAAAACTCGTTCCAGTTTTGTTCTCTTTGCTCGTTGATGCGACGTTAAATTAGGCTTGTTACCCGATTAATTTCTGTTTTAATCGTGGGGTTACGGGAGGTTATGAACTGACGTCTAAGTCTGCGTCTTTTGGTAATTAGTGTGTGTATTTCACGTGTTAATTTCCATGAGTTTGGGTTGGTGTTAATGCGTCTCTTGGGAACTGTTTTTTGTATAGCCTCTATTGTTGCATTAGTAATTTGAAATAAATATTTGTTGATGGTGTCAGGGTCGTTAGCGTGAGTAATAACTAGAGGTAGTTTTCTTTCAAGGCATTCCCAAAAAGAGTGCCAATTGGTGGCAGAGAAATCAAATAGATATGGGAGAGAGTTTGAGGTTCGAGAATCGGCGATATTTAGGGTTACTGATATAGGGTAATGATCACTGTCGATGTCAGGGAGAACTGTAAAATCATGAATGTGGGGAGATATGTTTGACATGAATAGTACAAGGTCGAGTATGTCCTGGTTCCCATCATGGTGCGTGTGAGTTGGAATATTATTGTTGCCCACTATGAGATCATATTGAGAAATAAAGTTGTTTAGGATTATACCGTTTCGGTTAATTGCTTTACAATTAAAATTTCGGTGCTTGGAATTGAGATCACCAATAATAATTGAATGCGGGAAGGTGTTAATTACTTGGAGGAGTAGATTGGTATCAGGGATAGTGGAAGGGGAAACATAAATGCCAAGGATTGCTATTTTAATTCGGGGAGATAGATTTATAGAGGCAAGGATGAACTCGTTAGTTGAGTTTATGCATAGGTCGGGAAATGATACGTTTAGATTCAAAATGCATGTATCTATATATACGGTCAACTGCGCTGCCTGGTGATGTGGCCTACCAATGTAGTGTCAGCATTGAAATCACGTGATCAGTGACGTCACATCCAAAGCCACTTGAGTCGACCTTTTTTATTTATTTTTATTACTTTTTTCTAGACATGTGGCAAGTTCGTTTCAAAGTGAGAATCCAATCATGTAAGTAACTTGATAATTATGGCGTTTATTTTTCAAGATATGAAATTTCACTGTGACATAAAATTGGTACCTCATTAGAAAGAAATGGTCCTATTTCAATAAACAATTGTCAAACACATTTTTCAGTCGAATACAAGACCAAAAATTTTCAATAAAATGATTGAAAAATATAATAGATATACTTACACGAAAAAAAATGTCTGAACACAAAACAAAAAATATGACGATTCAGTTCATATAAAGAAAAATTTGAGCAACTGCCCACAATTGAAACATCGTTTAAAACAAATTATTGAATATTTATAAATATCAGAGAAATTTTGGCGGTTGACTTCATTTGATTACCGCATTCAAGTCTTATAGTTATATTTTTTCACAAAGTATGCATGACCACGTGGGTTAAGGCGTTCGATCCCTAATTTGAGGGTCGCGGGTTCGAATCCCCGTCGTGCCAAACATGCTCGCCCTTTCAGCCGTGAGGGCGTTATAATATGAGGATGAATCCCACTATTCGTTGGTAAAATAGTAGCCCAAGAGTTGGTGGTGGGTAATGAGGACTAGCTGCCTTTCGTCCAGTCTTACACTGCTAAATTAGGGACGGCTCGCGCAAATAGCCCTCGTATAGCTTTGCGCGAAATTCAAAAACAAACAAACAAATGACTTTCGCTGAACGTTTTTAAGGCTTAGACTTGTTTAATATAAATACAACATCAAAAGTCAATTTGTTTTGAAGCAAGAATCAGTAATAACGGATGGAAAACATTGTTCTGAATCGGGTGGATAAAACAAAATATACGGCTTAGTTACCTGATGAATGAAAATTTATGGTAAAAAATCTTGTTTGCGCTGAAAGTATTTAGTCGTCAATTTTGATTTAATTCCTTGAAGTTGCACTCTCAAAATTTTTTTTGTCGCACCTGTTTTTCGCACTTTAGATGTTTCTCATCAGATAGCGTGACTTTTGTCAATATACATCAGCAAACCACAGCAAGTAAAAAGGTGACACTTGATAGTAATCGATATTAGCTTTAATAAAGATTTCAATCCTGTTATTCGGAACAGATCTATACTTTAGAGAACCAACCACATTCTTTAATATGCAGGGTCGTAATTTTCTCTCTAAAGTATTGTTAATAACTTTTCGTATAGTAGCGCATGAATCTGGATTAACAGTTTCTTGTCACCAGAATGCACTCGCGACAGCCGTATCAAACGTTAGTATCACGTTACATTAAATGCTCTTCACTTGTAGACTTTTATAAAATCTAGCAAATTTGTACTTCTAAGACGGAAATGAAAAATCATTCCAAGTCTGATTTTTATGAGGATTTGAGCTATAAACTGATAATCTAGTTTGCTTGGCGTAACCAATAATTATGTATCAGCACATCCTTTCACCCTACAGTTTCGCTGTTCCACGTCGTTCGTTTTTCACCTCAATGCAATAAATCAAATATTGCATTTTTTATTTCGCACAAACCTACTCGGGGGCTATCTACGCTAGTCGTCCCTAATTTAGCAGTGTAAGACTAGATGGAGGGCAGCTAATCATCATCACCCACCGCCAACTCTTGGGCGACTCTTTTACCAATGAAAAGTGGGATTGACCTTCACATTTATAACGCCCCCATGGCTGAAAGGGTGAGCATATTTTGGTGTGACGGGGATTCGAGCCCGCGATCCTCAGATTAGGGGTCGAACGCCTTAACCCACCTGCCATGCCGGGCAAATCATATACTATCCACTTTAACTACTACGTGATGCTGTAACAAAAATTTCAAACGCATGTGACGTTTCTGTAGATAAGTGCAAACATTTTGTCAAATTTGAGCGTAGCTAAGTTTGACACCTATTTATATGTTTTAAAGATCTACCAGTGTTCCTTTTTAAAAAAAAAATCCATAAAAGATGAATATGTTTTTTATCTGTTACGTGTTATATTCTATTTCGGACGAGTCTCCAGATTTATTATCTTACATACATTACTATTTTAAATAACCAGAAATTTGTTTTGTTTCTTATAACAAAGCCACATGGAGCTACCTGCTAAGTCCACCGAGAGGAATCGAACTCCTAATTACTAGCGGAGGACACGGAAATTTAAATTTAGAAATTAATTAAATGTTATTTATGTGTCAAATTTATGATATTTTCGAAAAAGATCGATACACACAATTTTCGTTTTCAACACAAATGTACTCAAATATACAAACAAAAAAAATAAAATGTATAATAAGGGTTATTACCAATAGTTATTACAAATGATGGTTTATATACAAGAGTTTTACAAACTTACAAAAATACTGAATCTTATATCCAGCATAGAACTGAATATTTTATCGACAATCCACATTCACGACGAACAAATAAATTCTGAGCTGATATTGTTACACCTCGCTTAAACTAGCTGGTTCGGTTGGCTTAACGCCACCTATAAGCTGACTTTTACGAATGAAGATATTAAATATCCTAGTTGAAATACCAATGCACGAAGTTAATTCAGTGAAGTTTAAGGATTTATAATGTCCAAAATCTACAAATATTTCTGGCAAAATTCTGTAGTTTGCGATTAATAAGCGTTAATCATTATTATAGCTTCCGAAACATACAGTATAGTGACTGTAGCTGACCAGTATTATGAAACTCCTTCTCTGCATATCAATTTTATATACAATTCACGCGAGATTCTCGAGCTTTCAACACTTTTAAAGCGTGCTAGTGTTTTCGCAGAATAAATATTGTTGATTCATTCTCTAAAGGATCTTCTACTAATCTATATATGTAAAAACGGCTCGTTTGGGTTGAAAAACTTTGTGAACCTGACGATGACCAAAAAGGTCGAAACGTTGTTAGCCCCTTTACATAAAAAATTTTCTCAACCCAAATGAGCCGTTTTTACATGTATATTTTTCTCTACAAGTGGGTTTTCTCGACATCACATTCTACTAATCCATAGAGCAGGTGGAACTTATGCAATATACATCCAGCAGTATACGTCAAATGCATCAGACTGAAACAAACGTAGATATTAAAACAATAACATAACGATAAACCCGTTACAATATCCACTGAAAATATGTGGCAGTTTGAACAACCACAGTTTGAGCAACAGAAGTTGGAAAATTATTAAACTGTAACTCCTGTTAATACCATACAGTGTGTTCTGAAGGTTGTTTTGGCTGCATCAAATGCCGTACTGTGTGTCTTGATACAATTTCCACAACAATTGAAAATTAACCATAAATAACATAGCTTTATAAATAGTTCCTTGTTTGTTTTTAGAATTTTTGCACAAAGCTACTCGAGAGCTATCTGTGCTAGCCGTCCCTAATTTAGCAGTGTAAGACTAGAGGGAAGGCAGCTAGTCATCACCACTCACCGCCAACTCTTGGGCTACTCTTTTACCAACAAAAAGTTGGATTGACCGTAACATTATAACGCCCCCACGGCTGGGAGGGCGAGCGTGTTTGGCGCGACGCGAGCGCGAAACCGAGACCCTCGGATTACGAGTCGCACGCCTTATGCGCTTGGTCAGGTCCAAATAATTTCTTGATTAACGAAAACTAAATGCAAAATGGCTAAAACGAATAATTATAAAAAATAGTCAAATACAACTAAAATTTTCTTACTTTTTTGAATTAGTGACAATGAAACTGTTGTTTATATTTAGAAGACGTTTTGAATATTTTTTAATTATTATTATGTCCCCCAGTAGCACAGGAGTGTGTCTACGGACTCACACCGCCAGAAACAGGGTTTCGATACTTGTGGTGGGCAGAGCACAGATAGCCTATTGTGTAGCTTTGTGCTCATTTCCAAACAAAAACATTATTATAACTAATAAGATGGTCACCCCGTGCTGTTGGTTTGTGTTATGAGAGCGCAAATAATATTAGCCCAATGTAAACTGGGTGTGAGAGAGCAATAAACATACATAAATTACGTATGTGAGGGTATGTGTTAATTCACTTAGTAAAAAATATCTGTTTATTTAGTTATTTGTTGATTTTACATCCGGCTATTATCGAATCAAAAGGGAAATGTAAATTTACCCACGTTTGTGGAAGAATGGTTACACACACAACTCAGCATAATAAAGCAACAAATAGTAGTAATCCAAATTTAGGTAACATTAGAGCAGAAAATACTTAACAAACACGTAACTATATAGAAATATATACTTGACCTAATAAACTTGGGAACATCACACCCTTCAGTCGGATACTTGTTTGCTTTGGCTTTTATTTTCATCTGGAGGACGTTGGCAACTAGAAGAATTTATAGTACCATCCTGCTAGATTATGTAAAAAGCCAGTTTCCCACAGTTGTGTCCAATGTTATCTAGTAAGTTTGACTTCACTGCTATGTTTTAATGTTTACATGAGAACAAACAATTAATTTTATAAATCAAGAATTAATTCTGGCATCCGTGTCTTTCGTCACCAACACTTTTATATGCAACATTTATTAGAGGCGGAATTTCCTTTATCATGACAATAACACAGTAGAACTAGTTTCAATGGTTAATTAAAATCTAAAATTAAGGTGTTCATGATCGAAAATAAGATTTTATGTAAGAAATGTACGGATTGAAAATGTCTAGCCAAACTGACAACTGATAGATTAAAATAATAGAAAGTACCCATTATTGAATTCATATAGCATGACTGAATATCCTTTTTGTGTTACTTTCTAATATTATAACCTATCAGTTGTCAGTTTAACTAGATATTAAATATTGTCTGGTGTAGTTCTACTACATATAAACCCTGACGAAACTACATAATTCGTTAGGAAGTGTCTGCGAGACTTCTAGTAAGAAATTGACACTGTTTATTATATCGTTGGTCGAAGTTATTTCCACAATAATACATATTTATTCAAAATAAACATAATTAGCTAGAAGATGAGCCTACTCTTTAATGTAGTTGTTGTTGTTGTTTTGAATTAAGCACAAAGCTACACAATGGGCTATCTGTGCTCTGCCCACCACGGGTATCGAAACCCGGATTTTAGCGTGTAAGTCCGCAGACATACCGCTGTGCCACTAGGGGGCTCTTTAATGTAAATAAAAATTTATTTATGCACTAAACAGTAGAAAAAATAACAAATAAATGATAAACAAAACTACAAAAAATACATCTCACTATCTCACAAATCATATTGCAATATGATATTGATGTGTCATTGATATTTTTCTCATAAATATTTTAACTTCTAATTCCTGATGTAACCAGTGTAAAAAGATCGAACACTGGTACATGACTTCAATTTTTCATCATGTTAATGGTCTGGCATGGCCAAGCACGTAAGGCGTGCGACTTGTAATCCGAGGGTCGCGGGTTCGCGCCCGCGTCGCGCTAAACGTGCTCGCCCTCTCAGGCGTGGGGGTGTATAATGTGACGGTCAATCCCACTATTCGTTGATAAAAGAGTAGCCCAAGAGTTGGCGGTGGGTGGTGATGACAAGCTGCCTTCCGCCTTCCCTCTAGTCTTACACTGCTAAATTAGGGACGGCTAGCACAGATAGCCCTCGAGTAGCTTTGTGCGAAATTCCAAAACAAACAAAACAATCATCATGTTAAATGCATTGTTACAACACTCCATTAATGACGCAGTTCATGCTAAAGATAAAAATAAGCCCAGTTGCAAATTTAACTTCATATAATTTTTAAAATAAAATTCCTTTTGATGTACAGCCATTTGAATTACCTGTTGATACTTAACTGAATCTGTATTCACTAATGCAGGTCTCAGTCAATTCCAATATTTCTGTAGACATACGGCGTATCCTGACTGGGAGGTGAATTATAAAATATATCTATGTAACTTAACCTCATGTCCAAGAATCAGTAAGTTTTTCAAATAACCAGTTCATTGTTGCTCTGATCTCGTATAAACTATTTTGGTAGATTGCAAGTTTTAATTCCAGGCAGTTCAATCAAGATTCACAAATTTCTGCCTCACCATTTGGTTGACAAGTACACACAAACCGTCAGTTTGAGTGTGGTTCAGCAATTTGTAAATCTTTAATAAATTTATCACGTTACACAATTCTGCAAGTAATCGATTAATAGAATCATTACTTTGGTATATGTGGATCATCTACGTCCTGTGAATCATGTTGTTCACTGTTAAGCTAAATGCTGCAGTTCGCCTGGACAAAGACAATAAAGCACTGAATTGCTCATTTCTCAATGTTCTTCTCTCTGCCTTAATAGATGGTTTAAGCTACTGGTAAGACCAATGCATTTGTAGCTGACCTGGCTGCAGTAGTAGAGAAGCGTTTCCATCTATTTCCCTAATACAACTTTACTCCCAGACAACCCTTTGTACTATTTAACCCATAGATATGATATTGTTTGGTACAGAGCCATGACTTGTCCACATGCTGATAGGATATGCATTATACACCTCTGGGGTCCAATGCCGCTTCATGATCACTTGTAGTTTAGCCTGAGTCTTCAAGGTGCCAATCATCATATGTTGTCATGAGGAAATACTTCAAGAGACTTGGTAGTGGAAGTGTTCTATGCTAAGAAGGAAAAGCTTATGCACTCGACTTTCCTTTTCACCCAACACCCAAATGTTATTCAGCAACGGAAGCTGAAGACAAAAATAATAAGGTAAATTAAAATACGCTACACCACCACGTTAAACACATCACACAAACCCTGTGGTATATGACCAGCAGTACACTCACTGAATATATCCATGTAGGCTTGATTTGGTCTTCTCCACTGCATCAATATTTTTTTATTATCTGTAAGAATAATAAGAATCAACAATTTAAACTGATTTTTGGGTCTGTTATTGGAAAACTTCCTAAACCTTGAACTGATCTTCGTAAATAATCCTTGGTCACTCAGGGTGTTTACAG
This sequence comes from Carcinoscorpius rotundicauda, assembly GCA_011833715.1. Taxonomy (NCBI): domain Eukaryota; kingdom Metazoa; phylum Arthropoda; class Merostomata; order Xiphosura; family Limulidae; genus Carcinoscorpius; species Carcinoscorpius rotundicauda. The sequence continues at coordinate 114,978,886 of CM022394.1, read as the reverse complement.
AACCAATTCTTAAGTCCTAGTTCATAGTTCCCTCAAAATTTCGATGGGTGCTTTAACTCTCTTTCAATAATGAAAATACCAAACTTTTATGCGGTGCTTCACAATAAGCAAAAAGTAAAGAAGGTAAATATCTACATCAAACTTTTGACCTCTCAGGACACACCTTTAGCATCTTTTAACTTCCCATCGAACCTTTCCATAAGCCTTGCACTGATGGTGATACGATGTTATCACTAACCGATCCAGACATAACGTTTTTACAACTCCCTACATCATTTCCCCACAAACAGTGTTCATCTACCAAGCAAAACCTCATTAGGTATCTTTCCTGTATATAATATTTCTACCAACGCCTTTTCTAGTTATGTTTTTCAATCTAGATCAAACAGCCATTTCTGAATATCTTACAACACAATTCAGAACACGTTTATTACCCCTTTCTGTTTCTTGCTTAATATTACTTATGTATCCATGGTAAATCTTTAAAATTATGTTTATTTAAGACACATCTTATCATATGACACTCTGGATTTATTTTTTCTTTGTCAAATATCATGCTTAACATGATCCACAGTATCACCTCATTTCAGCCTGGTGATAACACCTTAACGTAATTCTCTATCAACAACTTTCATGTTCCACCTTCAACATAATTTTCCAAAACTTCTATCTAAATATTACTTACAAAAATCACTTCAATTTCTAGGAGTGATGCACTCATTACATGACAACCTCCTCTTCCTTAATATATAATTGCCTCCTTACCCTTTTGCAGCCACACACTTGAAACAGCAGACTTCTTGACTAACTTCAAAGTTTGATAACTTATTTGCATGACAGAAACCTCTGTTAGTGTAACATTAGAAACTGGTTTCTCTATATGTTTGTAAAAGCAACTCTCTTGCTTTTTTTGAGGGGGGTTATCTGTCCACGAATATCCATACTTGTTACCATTTCAAAATAATATGAAACTAAAGACATTTTACTCACAATGTTTGTACACCAAGTATTTCCGAAAACAGAGATTATTTTCTCCTATCATTCCTGTTCCAATAGATATCGATGATTATTCAGTCCGTTTCGTCGCTAGTTCTGTGCAACACTTCAGTGTGTCTTTTGGTTTCTCAATACATTGATGACTATCCATTTTATTAATATGAAAACTCTCAGTTTATATGACACTTACTTCTTTTTTCTGCTGTGTTTTCTTACTCTAGCAGTAATCCTTAATCAGGTTACCTACCTTCTAGCAGCTGAAACATTTAAGTTGATAAGTATAGGACTTTCTTTGGGTTTTTTCCTCTCAACGTATCTTTGTTTAATTTCATAAATATAAACCCTATTATTAATCATCGAATTTGGTTCCATGTTTCGACCTTAGAATGAGCCAACTGCGTCTGCCATTTTAATCATTATATTAAATCATCGAGTTTTCTTACTTTAAAAAATGTTGTTAAGTACAATAGGCGAGAGTTCGACACATTTACACTTACTACTGTGAGAGATTTGTTGCACAAAATTAATTATCATAGTTAAACCCTTTACTCAACGCAATCTACCATGTTAGATAATTCTCAATACTAGTATCTCAAGGTATATCTGTGCAAAGTATATTTTCATTTCTCTAAAGTTTGGCTTAAAAATTTACTCAAAATCCTTTCATTCAAAAAATTCTTACATTGATGCTAACAATGTCTTACTTTGAACTTAAAACCCTGTAAGCAAATTATTTACTTATACCTTAATATTTATTTAAATTTTAAACCGTTTCCTACATTTTTTTAAATTCCAAAGTCTTTGATCAAGTCATCAAAATTAATTTTATGTAACAAATCTACTTCTATACTAAGTAGAGACAAGGCATCCAGCCTGTTTTGTTGCATTGTTGTCGTGTTTGGATTTTTAATATGCTTGAGTTGAGAAAATGAACGCTCACCTGTGAAATTTGTGACCATTAAAGTTAAAAATATACACAACGCAATGTCTACGTTTGGAAACGCACACTCAATTTTGTCTTATAAATTTTTTTTATAAAGTCCGGCATGATTGAATCTGCTTTTTATTGTTTTTGTTGCACTGAACTCATGGAGGTTTGGTTTTAAATTTCGCGCAAAGCTACTCAAGGGCTATCTGCGCTAGCCGTTCCTAATTTAGCAATATAAGACTAAAGGAAAGACAGCTAGTAATCACTACCCACCGCCAACTCTTGAGCTACTCTTTTACCAACAAATATAGGGATTGACCGTCACATTATAACGCCTCCACGGCTGAAAAGGCGAGCATATTTGGTGCGACCGGGATTCGAACCCGCGACCCTTAGATTAGAAGTTAAACGTCTTAACCCACCTGGTCTTGCTGGGCTACTGAAGCTCGGCAGAGAAACTAGTGTCCACGTCCTCTAGGTGAGCATCAGTTAGCTTTTGGAAACGCAGGTACCTGTCAGTTTCAACAGATGAAGTGACATAATTTGTCACATCACTTAGGAAAGAAAATTTGTTTGTTATTTCTTTGTACACCTCTCCTCTTCTTCTCATCTGGGTTTCTAGTTTGTCAACAATTGCATAGAAGATGGTGATACGAAATTTATCTCAGATCTACTTCTTGTGCATCTCCGTCATTGAGTACCTTCTTTCTGATATGTTTGCGAGTTTGAGCTGCATTGTAATCAACATCTTTGCAACTGCTTCAATTCTTTCAAAATCATCCCTTAAAGTGCGTAGCTGGTCAGCTAATGACTTATACAAATCTGCACGTTTTTAAAGTTCCCATATTCATTTTGCAGAACAAAAATAAAATAATATGGATCTTGTGTAGTTATAATGATTAGAAAAACACTAAAATTTATAAAGAAAAACGTTGGTAAGACAGTCAAACTCTAGATCTATATTTAGACAAAGATTGTCAGAAGGTTATCCTCAGTCCATCAGCACATGATTTGCTGCATTATGATTTGTTGAAAACCGTCCCAGACTGGGTTCAATCCATTTTCGCAGAATTAGTTTTCAGTCATTGCAAAAGTTTCATTAAGATTGTTGCTGTGTTAACTGTATGCAAGAAGCAACCTTACTGGTAAAATGCAAATCCATTGTGACCCGAAAAGTATTCCAAAACAATTTGTGATCTACAACACATACTGTAATAGCCTATTACACGGTGATCATTCTGTACTGGTATACTTACATAATATATAATAAACTGTAAACTGTCATGCACATTGAATTCTTAAATACTGGGTTAGGCCTAGGCTAGAGTACCTTAATCCAAATCAAATATCTGAAAAATGAGTTGTAACCTCAATTTTGAACTGTGGACTTTAGATAAGCCAATAAACCATACATCAACAAAACAGGCATATGTTTGAAACTTTATCTGCATGCTTGTCGTTTTTTTACAGTATCTTTGTATGACCACGGCGCTACAGTACTGTACTTATTACTACTGGCATAGTGTATACGTGACAACGTTAAAAATTATGCTGTGGTATATGTCGAAGTCTTACGCAATTTGACCTAAAAGGTCAAATTATCGCCATTAGACTGCTCCAATTTGTCAATTGTTTTATGAGCTTTTTAGAAATGTAATAGAACACAAACTGATCTGAATTATAGTCGTAAAATAGTTGAATTACACCTAAAAAAAATTGTTATTGTCTCAGATTGTACGTTCGTTCGTCTCGCAAAAAATGTCACCAGAAAACCTGGTCGGGGCATTATGACGTCATAATAGGATCAAGGAAAAAGTAAGGAGAATATAATTGTGATCTCAACTGTTGGGCCCAAAAATGGCATATTTGACAAAATTTTTTTGACTACTTATAAATGGTTATAAAAACAATGGTGCCCGGTTTTAAATCATATTTGACACCGGACACCTTGTATTTATCCCCTAAGTAAATCTCAGCTTCACATCTGTTTATATTATCACATAATCACAAGGCCACACATGTATGTTCAAATACTCTTATAGGTTACATGTAATCTATGAGTGGTGGCATTGCAACAGTGGCCTTCTTTTCCGAATTTGTTCTTAGTATGTGTGATAAATTTTAAAACATGTACTCACACACAAAGGAGGTTTTTTACAGCAAGTTGTTTAAAGCTAAATAAATTACGGTTCAGAAAAGCTTAAGTGAGAAACACTTATACAAATATTAAAAAAAAAAACATGAATAATGCAGTAGTAACGCAAATAAAACAAATGACAAAATAACCTAAATATAACGTACGAAAAGATAAGTCAAACGAAATGGTGACAGATATGTACAGTGACGTGGCTACTTTTATGGGGGGGGGAGGTTCGGCTTATGTTTCTGTTGTATTATACTCTTATTTTTCTGTAGATGTGACTGAATAAAGTAGTAAAAGATAAACAAAACAAATTCACTACCTATAATTTCTTATAAATAGCCATAAAAAGGCGCTTAGAAAACATAAAAGTCACAATTACAAGGTAACAAAAGACCAAGTAAAAACTCAATATTTTCATTTCACTTCTGCTTGAATTATATTTTACAGTACTATACGATCATATGAACCTGCTACAACAGTTACGTGACCAAACGTACCTCAAAAAGTTCTGAATTTCACATGATGGTGTTTACTGAAATATACATTGAAATAATTGCACGAACACAGAAGAGACACTAATATTTATTTCAATTAACGAAATAATAACATTAAATACAAACTCTCCCAAATACCACTTAACGATTAAGAACTGCAAGTTAATACTACTTGTATGGTCTTAAATGGTTATCTATGGCCTTGGTTCCTTCTGTAACTCCTGAGGCCATAACACTGGAACAACCTTATACCCTTCTTGTTAGTCTCACAACAACCATATTCAAAAGGCTGTTTGTCTTCCGAATTTCATTTCCACAATCACGTGACGATTTAAACTCAGCTAACTAGCAAATATTCAGGATCAAGCAGGCACATCAACTTAGTAGCCCAGTTGTCTCAGCAGCCTTAATAGTTTTAATGTATTTCAAACAACAATTTCAACCATGTAAGTGCGGTGTAAAGAAGTATTTTACGCTGTACATCCCTATTCCATTAAAGTTGTTGTTGTTTAGAGTTAAGCACAAAGCTACACAATGGGCTATCTGTGCTCTGCCCACCACAGGTATCGAAACTCGGATTTTAGCGTGTAAGCCCGCAGACATACCGCTGAGCCACTGGGGGGGGGGTGAAACTTGCATGCTTCCGTATTTTCAAATATCTAATATACTTTTGCAAAAAGAGTGCTACTACAAATTGAAAGTCACAGGAAATCAATGTTTAATACAAAATTATCTTTGTACACAACCAAAAATGATTTGAATTACATATCACAATATATTTTTGCGTACATTAACTCAAAAAATCGTAAACTGCAGTGAAAGATAGAACTGTTGAAATACATGACTGTTATACAGTATCCTCTTTGAACCTTATACTATTATCTTGTTTATGTGAAGCCTGACATTTTTTAAAAGTTCGGTTGCCTAAACTTACATCACGATTGGTTGTCTTTGTATCACACTATATTAGCCATCGTGGTAACATGTGCTAATCAGTATTTATTCCAAAAGTAATAGCTTCTTATTCAAGTGTAACTTTATTTTCATGTATATCCTCATTAAATTTTCAAAACTAAGTGTGTGCGTGCGTAAAAAAACAATGATTAAGTAACTACTTTAATAAAGACTACAATGTGACAAATAATCAGTTTATCTCCATGTGCTACATTATCAAAATACAATCAAATGTCGAGAATGAGATATCCAACTTAATTACTGTGTATCTCATCCCAATCTTAAATGTACTTTTAATGCATGTTAAGACAGGTTTTAGAAGGTACAGGTAATTATCTGAGTATAATGGACCTAATGGATGCATCTACACATGACCGAAAAATACAATTTACCGCCATATATTGAATGGCACCACAAGGCAAAATTCATAGAAACTTTCACACTTTGGATATTCAAGATTTAGCCACTTAAAAAGATAAGTATGGTATATGTAACAACCATTTATTTATCAAAGAACACAATTTTAAATAAATGTAATCTCAACACATCAAGAACACGACTTTCACTAGGACAACACGTGACCCTTTAATTACACTTTTACTGATGTATTTGTAAATATAGCACTAAAAAAAAAAAGCTCAATTTTTACAATGACAGTTACTACTTTCAATATATAAAAAATTACATTTTATAACAATACAATCCGAACACTTTGTGTAGTACTTCACTCATTTGTGAGTTTTGTTTTCAGTGAGGTATGAATACCATAATTTTGTTTAAAAGATTACATATCTTTACAGGAGTTCCATAACCCATACCAACGCTGTACTAAAAATAGCCATTTTGTGGTTATTGGTTAAAAAAATGCACCTCACTATTTGTCTGGCAAAGACACAAACCTATGAATCTTGATTGTGCTTACATGTTAACTTGTCCATGTACTTAGTCAGGATCACACAGTGCTGACCCTCATGTTTAATCACAAACATCAAATCATAAAGTGGTTGATCAATGTTTGTTTGGTTAAATTTCGTGCAAACTTATTCGCAGATTATCCATGTTTGTGGTTCATAAGTTAGAAGTAATACAATAAAGAGAAGCCATACCATAACACCACTAACTCTTGGGTTACTCAATTGAATAGTGGGATTGGACGTCAAACTGTAATGCTCTTGTGGCTGAATTTTCAGGGATTGGATCCAAGCCCTCAACCAGGATTTTAACCATTAGACTGAGCCAGTCAGCTCAGAAGTTGCACTGATGACATTTAAATAACAGAAACTGTCATTTTCACATTGAAGAAAAGCAGATAATCTCAATTAATTTTCAAATATTTTGATAAACATCATAGAATATTTTATCACTTTAAGTTAAATTAGCACACAAATGCAAATATATTAAATGTTTGTTTATTTTGATCAGTAACTACATATTCAGCATATAACACTGGATTACATGTAATGATCCCAATACGAGTTTCTTTAAAACCCTCCAACACTTTTTTATAATAAGTAATGTGCTTGTAACATTATATTGATGTTGAATATCAGTACATGTTAGCAAGCTACATATATATTTTACAATAACAAACACATTCACAAATTTGTATTCCTAAATTCTGTACACATATAATGCAAATACCTAAAAAAGCAGTTTTCGTGCTAAAACAAAAAAAGCTTAAAAATTCACAACAATATTTTGTCTTGATATTTTTTAACTGCAATCAAAATAAAAGGAATACAAAATTTTATTCTGTTAATCAAAATTTGTTCTCTAGAACTAACCTGATTTTTACCATAAAACTAGCTGGTGTATTATCTGTTTTTGAATTTGCACAAAGCTACTCGAGGGCTATCTGCACTATCCGTCCCTAATTTAGCAGTGTAGGACTAAAGGGAAGGCAGCTAGTCATCACTACCCACCGTCAACTCTCATGCCATTCTTACCAATGAATAGTGGGATTGACTGTCCCATATAATGTACTCATGACTGAGAGGATAAGCATGTTTGGTATGATGAGGATTTGAACCCGCAACCTTCAGATTACGAGTCGAGTGCCTTAACCACTTAGTCATGCTCGGCCCTAACTGATGTAATCAAAATAACTTTTTGCAAAGTAATATTCATTAAATGTAAACCTTTTACCTTCAGTTTGAAAAATAAAAACATAATTTGGTACACAACATGAACATTATATAAACACTTAAATAATTAGATATTTAATTGAAAGACTGAACACGTTAGGTCTTCAAATATTAGTTGCATTTATTTTCATATTAGATAAAATGTAATATTTCACACAATTAAGAGGGACAGGAAAACTTCCAAGCCAACAACAATGCTATTTAGCATTATTAAATGTTCTTGTATGAATATAACATGACAAACAACACTGATAAGTCTTTTGCTTTGATATTGTTATATTTTTCGTGTGTCCATGAGTGTGTGTGTGTGTATCAACTGAAATTAATTAAATACACTTAACAAAAAGCAATATCATATTGATAAAAGTTTTCACTTAATATTGTTTTATTTTCAACGTATAACAAATTAATATGCATGTATATATCAATTACAATTAATTATTAAATGCACTTGCTTAAAACAGAACTCTTTTACTGTTCAAACATGTCTAGTTGTCATGAAAACTGGCTCATATAAAATACTGAGTCAACACAGAATTTATGCATTTCCATATGGTGCTCAACTTTTAATCCAGGCATCTTGTTTTACATTTGTTGAACAAAGAAAAAAAAACTTACAACACAAGATTTACATGAAAACAAGTTCCCTTAAAAATTAAACACACACAACCCAAAGATTGTGTTAACGATCGTTCCCTTCAGAAAATAAAGGTTTCAATTGTGCCAATTTTCAGTACCTGAATACCAGTTTTCAACAGTCATTTAAAACCAAATGCTCCATTTTCAATATAACCTCTTTTTACACAAAAAAGTTTCTAACTGAATTGTTTGTCTAAAAGGATGTAATTGTCTACATTTAGTTGTGTGTTATAATCAGATGTAAAATGTACTGTTCAAAATTTTCTGAAAGAAGCATAATTATGACAAATGTTGCCTTTATGTGGTATATTGTCTCAGTATTATAAATTTAACATTCTGCCAAAAAAACGAAAACCAGAGATTAAGTATGATGCATACTTGTCTCGTGAACTATCAAACCTAATTTCTTATTCTATACCAGAAACACAAACTGATTAATTCTGTCTTCCATTAACAGTTAAGGTCAATTTTCACACTTTTGTTCCTTTGTCAAAACAATCCAAAAAATTTTAATTCTTGAAAACACAATTATAAATGCCTTTCTCGTCAGAAAAAAAAAATAGTAAAAACACTTTTTTCTATGAAAATAAGTTTGTTACTCTGTTATTTTTTCACAGATGTTATCTCTGTATAAGAAGTTACAATAGAATTTTTGCATAGAAAATCAAATGAAAATCAAGTTTCTCAATACTTACAATTAAGATCTATAGAAACTTTAGGACTTCAAATATAGAAGCTATCTCTCAATCATTTCTCAATATTAAATATACAGTGATTTTAATTTGCAAAAAATACTTATATAATACTTAAATGACAAGAACTGTTTGCTTGGATAAAAAAACTGCATTTTGCTAACTAATAAAACAAGTAATTTCAGAAACTCCTATGCATGTTATTACTAGTTTTAATTCTTCTTTGTAAACTTCTAACAAGTATTTAACTTTTTTATTCTTAAACAGACCAGGGTAAACTCGTTTTTATTGTACTTTCATCTGCAGCTCGGCTAAATTAATTTTAAAAAGAAACTTTTTTTCTTGAAAAAACTAGATAGTAAATGTATACCAATGTTATTGGTAACTCATCATATCTCTTAAATCTTTAAATCCTATGAATCTATTTTATTTTTGTCTGCACCAAAGATTAAATTATATTTTTCCTCACTGTAAGGCCAATCTGGATGTGGCTGACCAAACATCTTGTGACCTAACCACAAAGGGACATCCAAAGGCTGAAAGTAAGATTCAAACATGTCTTTCATCAAGTTGTTGAAATTGTTTGGATTCTTATTATTTATTTCTGATACCCATTTCTCTGTAACCTTATCTACAATATTATTTTTCTTCTTACTGAGGGGTAATTCTATATAACCCTTATGCTCAGCATGATTATCAGGTGTGAGCCACTTATCAGTAAAAATATCATGTGCAATGTTCAGCAACATTGATTTTCCCTCAGAATCAATCTCTACATTTTTACACGACGGTTTAACCCAAATCTGAGACTCTAAGAATGAATTTCTTTTCAACAAAGACTGTCTGAAATGTTGGATCACTGAATCCTTTGGTTTACTTTTTTTTAATTCATGGTTAGATATATTGTGACTACTCTCATGTAATCCCTTTTTAAAATCTGGTGCCTTAAGAGTTACCTGATCTTTTAAAAAACACTTGTTTTCTTGATTTTGTATCATGGAAATTTGCTCTCTTAAAGCTTTAATAATCTGTTTTGCTGGAGTAGTGCACAGAATGGTACTCTCTGTATCAGACTGGACCTGATGACTTTTGGATACAGAGTGATGGAAACCTGGAAGACATTTTGGGTTTTGTAGCCATCTGTTATAGCTTGCTAGTTCAGGGTCAGAAGAACCAATTGGTGACCTTCTATCCTCAAGCTCAAAATTCACTTCCTAGAAAAACAAAAACTAAACATAAAGCTACGATATGCAAAACATAACACTACCAAACATCTGAAAGGTGTATAATAATAATAAAAAAATAGGTTAAACATTTTTAACAAATAGCATAGGACAATTCATTCAGTAGATTCCAAAAAATTCTCACTGGTGACTTTAATATGATCTTTAAGTCCTGATGGAGGAACTTTTCTTTGATTCCTTCACATGAAGTTACCACTTTTCCTTGCTATTATGTTTCTTGAAAATGGTATTAAGTTTATCTCCTTACCTGCATAAGTTATAGGTCATGCAAATGTAATATATGCACAGAAAATAAGTAAACTTATGAAGAACATTATAGATCTCCCAAGGAGACAGAGAGAACAAACAGTGATGGTAGGACCCAAGGAAAGACTGGTAGCTAAGGCATCCAAGGGTGTATAGAGTGGCAAGACAGGGTGGGCACATGCTGATCAACAAGCAGTTCCACCCCTTCATGCATTCATCCATCATACAACCTGTCATTTCTGTACAGAGAAAACTGTCAAAAGGTAACTGTATCGGTAGGTTTCAGAAATGTTTCCTGTAAGGAAAGACAAACAAAAATCAATCAGTGTTTTGACATCATCCAGATTAGAACGGAAGCCTCAACAGTTCCACTGTATCAAAGTGACCATCTTTACTTATTATAGGCGAATTGAGTGCAGCCTTTCTGTTTTCAACCACATCTTCTTCCTTTGTTCTCTTTATTAGGAGGACGCCTATCAACCTACATGGATCCTACCTTGGGTTGATTGGGTAGGTCTGTCATTGAAAGAAGATTCCAACAACTGAGGGTGTGAACAAATAATCATTCTGCATCTCAGGGCCAGAAAAGATGAACAAGGGAATGCCAGAACCTAGAGTCAAAGGAATTTTACTACAAATGTTTGTTATACACTCTCATAAAGTTTCTATGGAAATAACTTTTATTTTTCAAGATTTTGACCTACCAAATCCTAGTTTTGCTCAAATGAATTGAGATCAGGGTGTGTTTTTTGTGAGGGGTCATCTAATCATTTGAATGACTCTAGCAAATGTTTTTCTTAGCAGAGTAATATCTGCATAGATTGGATGCGTGTTTTGGGGCCACTATCTTCTTGGTGGTAGGAGTTCTTTACCATTAATATGCAAACTAACAGGTATATCATGAGGAACTGGTATCTGATGGTATTTGCACTAGTCCATTAATCTGTCTACTTTGCAAATATCTTCTGCTGCCTCAGCAGACACTCCCAAACCACCACACTACTTTACATATATATATATATATATTTGAAATAAGGAAAAAATCATAAATTAGTATATCAATACCACAGAATTCCACTGTAATCTATCAAGCTTAGTAACAAAGCTGTGTTTGGGTCTAAAAAACATCACATTCTGAGAAGATTAAAGGCAACTTACCAATTTCAAGATTTGTACTGAAAGAAAAATACTTTGTTTTAATACTTGAAATTGGTTGATAAAGTCACTAGTGGGACATTCTGAGCTTTTGATGTATATGTCATAGACTGAAGTGAAAAAAAAACATTTCCAAAAATGTGTTTGGTTCAACAAATAGAAAAGATAGGAGATTCTTATTTGATATCCTAGCTTGTCAGTATTAGCAATGTGAGTTCCCAATTCATAAGAAGCTTTATATTTTGTATTTGGATATCAAACACATCTAACTGGAATCAATGCTGCATTAATCATACCATGTAACACACAAAAATCAGTATGTAGGATTTTTTCTTAATATTTACTTTTAAATTTAGAAATTAATTAATAGATCATTAAAATTCAAATCATAATCTACAATTTGATACCAAACTTGTTTAAATACATTCATAAAATAGTAGTTTAATAACATTTTAAATGTGAATAAACAAATGATACAAAATGGCCTTTGACCCATGACCAGTAGGATCAACAGCTTCATGAATACTACTGTCAAATGATATTAATTTTGGTGACAGCAGGATCAATCACTATTCCATAACACTGATGTTCTCCAGCCATCAGTGCTTACAAAACCTTTGTGGAATGTTGGAGTTTCCAATTTAACTTTTAAAATCATCAACACTTGGGATAACATTTGAAACACAAAACAGAATACACTTGTGAGAGTTTCTTCATATTTTCAAATGTTATACACCATCTCTAAAAACAATGAATTGTGTAAATCACAACAACAAAAATGCATCAAATATCTTTTGTGTTGAGTTTATTAGCTTCACTTGATAATATTTCAGGTAATTTTCTATTAACATTGGAGCTGTCCATGGAAATTTGTAATAAATTCTTAGAATCAAGGAAATAGCTTGACAAACAGATATGTCACAGTAGCATGTTCTAACAATTCTGATTTAACATACTTTGCATGGACGGTTTTCTCATTCCAGAAATGAGCATAAATGTCACTGTTTCATCATGCACTTAAGCACTCACACAAAATAATATACTCATAATACTTGTCGATTTTCTGCTTTAGAAAGGAAGAAGAGTATGTAAAGAAAATCCTCGTATGGCCAAATCAAAGCTTTTGAGAAACATACATAAAACTCCTGTTTTTAAAACCAGATTTACATTAACAAAAGAATAAATCACAAGATCCACAATACAAGGTGAGTGTTGGTTAGTGGAATATGTTTTAACTTACTGAGACTGCTCTGCAATTTTATGGCTCAATTTTTATTTTTTGAATATATTTTACAGTTTCTCATGTATACACATGATCACATAATCTAAGTGATAAACATACTACAGGCTAAGAAACACCATTCTATATGACCTAATTGCTTCTAACAGAAGTGTAGGAATCCTTTATTTATGTACTTCTGTCCAGCTGATCAAGTGCATCATTGTAAGATATCCTTCACTATGTTATTTCTCTTTTTAAAAAAATAACAGTAATGTGGAATTTTAACATGTGAAGAAATACATTATATTATCATGGACTTAGTTAATCTATTACATTACAAAAGTACTGCATATTCCAATTCCAGGTTACAGAATAATTAATTAACATAAATAACTCACTATCCGAGTCAATCAAGTATTCTTCAACACTAACATATTCATATAATACCATTACCTGTGCTTTGCTACTGAGCCAGTATTTATCATTAATGACAGGTAAGTCCAACGTCCCAAGTGCCGATCTCAAGGAAGGTAGTGATCCGTCATCTGTACTCATGCTTTCCACTTCTTCTTGGGATGTTGTAAAAACAGAAAATGACTCTACTGTTTGGTTATCCTAATAACATGAAATTTGCTTTTAGTTTTTGTTAAAATTCTTAGTTAATAATAAATATATGAGAAGAAAATATTACCAGAGAATAATAATAAATTCCAAATAATCATTACAGTAAATGGGTAAAAAGGTGTCCAACTGAACTTGAAATAATTATATACATTACCACTGAATTTGGTATAAGCCATTCATCTTGTTTGTTTCTTATCTTGGGAAAGCATACTTTAATCTGAAAAAGTAAGATAAAATTAGAATAATGTAGATAAAACATTTCAAATACTTAATAGTTGTCTTTCAAATATGTGTATCAACGTAACTGGTTATGTTAGAAAGAATTCTGATTATTTTGATGCTTCAGAATGTAAAATATATCTGATAAATTTCCATGTTAGTGAAACTTGCATGCTTACATATTTTCAGATATCTAATGTACTTTTACAGAAAAAGTGCTACTAAAAGTTAAGTTATAAGAAATCAATATCTAAAAACTGAAGTGAAAACGAAAGCAAATTTCAGTGTATGTACATAAAAACAGCAACAAATCTTCCTGGAATCACAATTTGGTTAATCGACAATACTGGAAAAATATTTTGGTTAATCAAAACAACTGGAATATTTGGAGACAATACTAGGATAATATTTGAGTCAGTTAACAAAACTAGGTTGACAGTCTGGCAAGTTAACATGACTAGAATCAGGTTCTGATATATTTATCTCTCAATCAAAACTGCAGTTTAGAAAGCAGTAATAGCAAAATTAAAAATTTCAAACAAGTGCTCTATACATTTTGTGGAGCAAGTACTGATAACATTGTGTAAAAAGTTGAAAGATATATTCACATGTGAAGAACAGATGTTTATATACAAATTACAAATAGTAACATTACTTCATTTTCATACTTTAATAAAAAAATGTGAAAACTTTGTTTAAAATAAACTACTTATAACATTATAAAGAGGTAAAGAGTGAGACAGGCCTAAGAAAATGTCACAAAAAAAAGTCTAAATTGTTCCCTCAATGATTGAATTTTCACTCAGGAACATTTTCACATTGAAAAGTAGTAGTAATTTCCAGCCAAACACATGAATCTTACTCTCTGTGAATTAAGATCTGTGCCTTCTCTTAAGATAAAGTTACACTTGACTTCTGGGAAATCCTATCAGCCCAGTAGCATTTTTTACTGCGAGGGGAAATTCTGCAGTTGATACATTTGTCACAAATTCATATTAAGATCTCTGTTAATTTGTAACAAAAAATAAATACAAAAATATTATAGAAACACAGCAAAATAACAGCACTGAAAAAATTGAAATGGTAAAGAGGCACATGGTAGTCACATGCAAAAACCAAGAGCAGAAACAACAATCAGCGTACTGATTGCAAATATCTTTCAGCATGTTTAGGGGGCAAAAGATCAAGAAATCTTTGTGTGAGGCACTACCATATCAGAATTTCAACATTCATGATGAAAAAGCATAGGTTCAAGAATCTTAGTAGAAACAAATAAAAACCATACAACTCAAGCATTTTCAAAAGGTAGATCTTACTTCTTCAGGGAATTTTAATGTTTACTATAAATTTTCCATAGTAATGTGTAAATTTATAGACATGAACTTGGTCCAATGTATCAGCCCTACATTTACAGGAGGGTGAAGGATTTACAAATTCCATTATATCCATATGAGATAAAGCCTCACAATTTTACTTTAAACATCTGAGAAGTCAACCTCTTCTATAAGGTTATAACACCTACTCAAACCTAAGAAACATAAAGAAAATAGAGTAATTTGTGTGTAACAAACTTATTGAATTACTTTTATAGCAATTTACAATTTAAATTACTTTAATCCAATGTTACTGACATTACTATTATCAAGTATGTCATACTTAAAACTTTTATATAATTTAAGTTTCATTCTGTTATTTAAGAAAAAATATTTAAAACTACAGGATTTACTACAGGTAGCCAGTTTGAACTTACAAGCCTAAACTTTACAACCTATTACAGATTATACTGTGAGAACTGAATAGACTGTTGGCATACAAAATCAAACTGAAGTTCCACCGGTCTTTCATCAGCATCTGGAAAATTTCCAATAATTTCTCAATGGAGTTTCAATTCTAATATTTCTAAGCTTAAGATCAGCCACATTCACTTGCAGAGTCAAAGCTGTGTTGCTAAATGACAGTTTGAAGGTGAAAAACATACTCACAACCAATATAAAGAAATCATTTAGTTATAGCTTGAAGAAATCTCTACCAAAGTATGGATTTGTAGCATAAGACAAAAAAACAAAACAAAACCCAATTAGTCCATTCTTCTCTTGAAGTGTAGCTGGTGTTTGGCAAGTGTTTTTCACCTTATGCGTATTACTTTGCCAAACAGTTAGATTTCATTTAGAATTGGCATTTTAATTTGTTATGTATTATTTGCATATTTGAAAATTTTATTATTGTATACGTTTAACTCAATGTAGTTTGAGTTGTGGAAATGTCTAAGCAAGATGGTGTCATTTGGGTGTGCAAGCACTAGTAAAAGAGTTTTTGTGGATGACCTTTGCCATGTAATAGCTATTACAATCACAGGGCCACATTGATAGAAATAGTTTGGCAAAGGTAAGAATAAAAGACAAAGAATTACAAAGGAAAATTAAAAATAAACTAAGTGAAAAGGAAAAGATGTGAAATTATTGATGTAAGAAAAAAGAGGATTATAAAACAATCTATAAACATTTAAAGGCTATGCACATATTTCAATATTTATAATTTAATTTCATTGCACTGTACAATGATGATAATATCCAGAGTTCATGATATAATTGAGAAAATGAAAAATAAAATATAAACATTTACTTTAAAAATCATTTGATATTCAAAGATATTATGCTTTAGAGATTATGCAAATGAAATTTGAAAACTAGGTTAATAAGTAGTATTTTTATACTCAAAATGTAAATCACATTGACTGTGAGTTATTCTGATTCTGAGTGCATATAAGTACATTAAATAACTCAAAATTAAATGTGTCATTTTTCTGAAATTACATAATTTTAGAATTGTATAAGGGAAATTTGAAACTATTTCATCAACTAGTTTCATTTTTATAAAAAAAACTTTCAAAAGAAAGTCATATAGTTAAAGGGTATAAAGAACATAACCTGAATATAAATGTATTACAGTCAACCAGTTTGAACACAAAATAAATATTCATTTTACTAATGCACTGGAAAAGCATATCACATTCTAATGAAAGAGGATAAACCTGTTATATAAAACTGAGAATAATGTGACACATCTGAAGCTTGCAATGATGTCCAAAATAATAGAACTCACTTTCTGAAGTCCATCATCTTGTAAAGTTTTATGGAACAAGTGATGGCTATCATCTTCATAGTCTTCCTCTTCAGGTAAAGGTAAAAAACCTGACTGTCCATCGGCTATTTTCACACGACCAAAACCTTGTATGGCTGACTTTAGCTCTTGTTCACCATCTAGTTGAAACTCAAGTTTCTTCAAAGAGACTGACTGTTGGGCACTAAGCAAAGTTGGAATATGGAATACAAAAACAATTTCAGCTATACATTTCGGTAACATAAGAATTACTATGATGTTCTGTTTAAATAAACTAGGTCAAACCTTAATATCATAGCAACTAATCTTTCCTCCCACTTTATATTTTATTAATATCCCTTTCTAGTCTGATTCATTTTTACATTCATCATATCCTGATTGACAACACTTTTGATAATAAATGATGCTAGAGAGATCCATTTTTATTCATTTGTTTCTCTCAATTATTTTGACATTTCTTTACCTTCATTATTACAACTTTTGAATAAATACAGACAACAAACATTTACAAGATACACTTAACCCTTTTGGCACGATTGGCGACTACAGTCAACTTGAAGGCTCAGTGCGACAGGTAACCTTCCTTTATTCCTGTTATTATGTATTAAATTTAACATATATAGTATTGGGTACAATCACTGAATATTTCAGGGGCTTTTGTTGAGTTATTGCCGAGATATCATGCTTTTAGTTCTGATACTGTAATTAGTTGAAGTATCAAACATATATATTCAGCATAATGCCAAACATTAAAAGTTGTTATTCAGCACAGAAAGGGTTAAATCTGAATATTGCAATACCGTATACTTACACTTTTACTTGGGACAACTATAGAAGCAAGTCACTTGGATTCAAATAAATTATATTTTGGTCATAAAGTGCAATTTATAATGTATGTGTTTTGTGACAGCAAAGCCATATCAGGCTATCTGCTGAGCCCACCAAGGGAAATTGAACCCCTGATTTTAGCATTGTAAATCCACAGACGTACTGTTGTACTAGCAGGGGACAATTTATAATGTAAGCACAGACACATACTACGAATACTGTATAGACTAAATTGCAGTAACTTTTTAGTTAATAATTTTTAATGTTTATTTTTGACTATTGTCTGAATAACAAGTTTAATTTTTATTATTTATTGAGCAAAACCCACTATACAATAACATTAAACTTGTCTTAATAGACTGTTACTCTGCCATTCAAAAATTAAACACTTAAATAAAAATACAACATACAACAAGAGCACTACTGAAAAGATGTTGGAAAGAAAAACTCGTACTGTTACAAATTTCTGAATAGTATTTTATATTATAATTTGTAATAATTTGAGTTAAGTAACTAATATAAATTTGATTCAGTAAGACTGGTAGGTAAAAAATATTGGATTAAAGTTTTAAGTTAAAGCTCAGTCAAATTAGCAGCATAACTTGTACAACAATGTACACTTTAGACATGTAAAACACTTTAAGCTTAGCTATAATTCAACTTTCTGGCAAAATATATAACAGGTTAAATACGTTGTTTTATTAAAGAAATAAATTTAAAGACTAGTTAATTATTTTTGTATATTGATGATAAACTTATTTACTTGACTTAAAACCATCAGTTTAAACTAGCTCACAAGTAGGTTATAAATCAGACTAGGCACATATTATATACATAAAATAAAGACTAGTTACCTGTCACTGCTTTAAAGATATAGTTAATTACTTTATGTTCATACTAATGTAATTAAGTATCTTTGGTTCTCAAATGTTAGCCTTAATGGTGTTGGCAATATATTACTGGTATTTAATACTAAATACTCATTTCCAGACCACAAATACAATAGTTAAGATCAGTTTAGGAGTTCAGTTTGTTTGGTGTGATTGGTGAAATGAGTGGATTTTATTTGGGAACTCATGAAATATGTTCTTTTAATAAAAATGGTAATGCAAATGTGGAATTTGTATGTAGAGTTTGTAATCTGGAGAAGTTGGAGGCTATTCCAGTTAAAGTGGCAACAACAAATAAAGAGAAATACAGACAGCGTGAAATGGAAGCAGGATTTCAGGAGGAGCTTAAGGTTTTATATACAAGGGATACATCTGCTAACAATGAGATTAGGAAGTAACAAAGTGTATTATGATGGCTAAAATTAAAAACATT
Organism: Carcinoscorpius rotundicauda; assembly: GCA_011833715.1. Taxonomy (NCBI): domain Eukaryota; kingdom Metazoa; phylum Arthropoda; class Merostomata; order Xiphosura; family Limulidae; genus Carcinoscorpius; species Carcinoscorpius rotundicauda. The sequence goes on along the minus strand of CM022394.1, from coordinate 114,959,915 downwards.
GGATTTAACTGTAATGAACCTATTCTACTCAGCAACAGATTTTAGCCCTTGATTTGTGTAAAATGAGGAACGACTGGAGGGAAGAAAACAAGAGGGTCACAGAAGAATATGAATAAGAAATTCAAGGAGCTTACAGTTATAGGCATATAAATAGGATAACCTGTACAACAAATGGAAAGAATTGCATTATGACACCCAATGAAACAGATGGAGAATATAACTGATAGAGCAGAGGTATAATAAAGGGGGCCAGCAGAAATGCAGCTTTTGTTGTGCATATAGGAGCTAATGATGCAAGAAAAGGTAGCTCAGAGGAGCCGAATAATAAGGGATTGATAAAGATATTCAGAGAAAAATGCCATAACTGTGTCTAGGATAATGCCAAGAATTAATTGTAAGTCAGTCAGAGTTAAATGCTATGCTTAAGATAATAGGCAAGGATGAGGAGATTGGCTGGTTACACTTGAAGGATCAGTTCAGTGACAGAAGAGAGCTTTTTGAAAATAGTTTACATTCAAACAGAGTAAGAGCTGATTCATTTATAAGGACTGTCAACTCAGCACTGTGACTGAAGAATAACGAGGGCCAGGATAAACTAAAAGTGAAAAAATAAGATATGGAGAAAAGTTTAGCATAAAAACTCAGAAAAGTAGTAGTTTTAAGAATAACCTTAATTGTTATGCTAGAAATATCAGAAAAAACAGAAGACTTTAGGGCACTCATAAGAATGGAGTATTTTTAATATAATGAAAATAACTGAAAGATAATTAAATATAGATAATTTTAATGAAAAATTTCTTTAAAATATAGGGTTACAGGCTACTTGAAGGGATAGAATACTAAAAAGGGAGAAGAGGAGTGACTATATGTGAAATGTTAGTTACAACTGTTGAAATTGAGGATATTAATTATAATGAAAAGAATAGTTTCTATTTGTGGACATAAAGGGAAAGGCTTTTAACAGAAATTTGTTATAGACCACCAAATGAAACCGATGAAATTAGTAATAAAAATTACAATGAAATTAAGATTTCAGGTTTTAATGAAGCTATAATTATAGATTATTTTAGTTTCTAGCATATAGATTGGGAAATGCTAGAATCAAGCCATGAGAGGTTTGTGGAAAACTGTTCAAGATGGTTTTCTTCACCAACTGGTCAAAGTACCTACTGGAAATAATGCTATTTTAGATTTCTAAATTTATTGTTAACTTCACTAAAGAAAAGACTGAGAGGATGGAAATTAGAAAAATTCTGGGTTCAAGCAATCATTGTTCTATTAGGCTTGATGAATTGCTGTACATGGATTTCAGGAATGATAATATTTTGGTTACAAGTTTCAACAAAATTAGTTTTGAACAGATGCAACAAGAATTATCTGATGTAAATTTGGCAGCTACATTACTCATAGGTAATGATCAAATACATAATGTGAACATTCCCTGTACAAAAACTAGGTTGCAAATAAAGAAACAGGTTAACTCACAAATGTTTTAAAAGATTAAATTAAAACAAAACGTTTAGATGAGGGTAAGGGTGTAGATTTTGTATATTTGGATTTTTAGAAAGCATTTGACAAAGTGCCATAAAGAATTATAAACAATTATCTGTGGGTGTGGGGAAGAAGTTAGTATAGAAGAGCGGTTGGATGGAAGAAAACAGAGGTATGTTGTGAATAAGTTCAATCAAACTAGATTAATGTAACAAGTATCTCAGGGCCATCTTTGAGAATTTTCTCTTTTTGATTTATATCAATGACATGGATGAAATAATGGTAAACAAATTATTTAAATTTGCTGATGATATTAAGGTCTTGGTGTTGCTAGCTGCAAGGAGAATGATGCTGCTTTACAAAAAGATTTTAATGAGTTGGGTAAATAAATGACAGATGAGTTTTAATTATAATAAATGCAAGGTAATGCATATGGGTTATCACAACTTGAATTATAATGTAGATAGGAATAACATTAACAATGTCATGAAAGAATAATCCTTGGATATTGGTTGTTCAGTGTGTTAACCATCTAAGCAGCATGCTGTTGCTAGTGGTATGGCAAATTGGATTTCAGGTTGTATCTACATAAATACTTAGTCACAAAGAGGTTATAATTTCATTGTATAAATCACTGCTTAGGCCACATCTGGAGAGTTATGTTTAGACTTAGGCTCCTTACCTTAGTTAACAAGAACATTGTTGGAAAGGGTTTGAAGAATGGCTACTAGAATATTGCCTGGGATGAACAGGTTATCATAGAAAGATACAGTGAGTTCTCTAAAATTTTCTCTTAAAAAAAGAGGAGTTAAAGTGGATTTTATTGAGGTACTGAAACCTTTCCCACACAGATCATATACCAAAGGAAAGTCGTCACATTTACTGACTTGCATTCAAAATTTTATTCAACTATTATATTTTAAATGCATGTGAATAAGTATACCACCAAATTTTAGATTATGGTATTTTTTATAATCTATTAGTTAATTTCTTACTTTGAGAGTAAATATTAAAAACTAAATCTTAAATATTAATTTGTGTCACATTGTATGTTAAATTCAGCACTGTTTCAAATTAGATGTTTGTGATGTGTAAATACAAAGTCTATAGTTTTTTACAAAATTGTTACTCAAGTTACTGATACTCTACAATCTAAGATTAGAACTTCCTATATTTTTTATTTTCTGAGATATTACTATATTTATTGAATCAATCTAGCCCACCTCTTCAATATTTTAAAATATCTGCTTACATACACCTACTTTACCCAATGATGTGTATAACCATTCAAATGCTCAGGTAATCTCAGTGATTTTCTCAGCCCCTACAAAGTTTTGGTTTGGTTTGTTTTGAATTTCTTACAAAGCTACATGAGGTCTTGTTTTTGTTTTTGAATTTGCACAAAGCTACTCGAGGGCTATCTATGCTAGCCGTCCCTAATTTTGCAGTGTAAGACTAAAGAGAAGGCAGCTAATCATCACCACCCACCATCATCTCTTGTGCCATTCTTACCAATGAATAGCGGGATTGACCCTTACATTATAATGTGCCACAGCTGAAATGGCAAGCATGTTTGTTGTGACAGTAATTTAAATTCTCAACCTTCTACAAAGCACTTGCGCAAGAATCTCTTTTCATAATGAATTTCCAAGTCGTAAAATGAATTAAAAATTTCATATTTTTAGACCCAGATACACCTTAGCTACTAAGCTTAAATTATAACGAAATCCTATGGTTATTTTAAATTGTATATATAAAACATAAAAATAAATTTTGTTTCACATTCTCCATACATGAAATCTGATAAGTCTTAGCAACCTATTGCAAGTAGCAAACAAGGACAAGTTTTGTAATTATAGAAGTAACTGTTTGCTACAATTCATTTACTCTTCCATGTTTTAATAAAAACAATTAAGAATTTAGAGTATACATTTAGGTGGCTCTTCAAAATGAAAGTTAGAAAAGTCATGCTCTTAACCCTTAAATTTTTTTTGTATGTATAAAAAAACCCTTGTGGTGAAATTTTAAGTCATTTAGAATAAATTTATGGGTTGCACATGGAATTTGTAACTTTACGCATGGCTCACACAAATGTTTGGAGTTGATTATTTATTCCACACTGTTATACTTGTGATTTTGACTGCTCCAGTTGAACTTGCTGTGTACTGCACACTTTGAAGTTGTTTTTAACTGTGCACAGTACAGCTGTAATCTGATGTATGCAGACCAGTGGGAAAAAATACTTAATTAGTACTATCATTTATTTATTATTAACTATAATTTTTTCATTAAATCCTAATCAATTTCATGTATTTTTTCAGAATGATTGATCATGACAACTAGTTCCAAAGATTATCTTTGCAAACTAGATGATGGCATTGAAGGAACAAAACTTCCTTCCAAAGGACAAGTTCTTTCATTCTGTCTGCACTTTCACATTAAGGAAAGGAAAACAATTCGGGAAAGTGCCACAACAGTGATCATTTCTGGGAGAAATGATGAGCACTAAACAATGATCTGAATCCTCTGAAGGCTCTCCATGCCTGTGCCACAGTCAACACAGCTGAATCAAAAGCTGTTCTAGATACCTCTGGTACCTATAAGAAGAGCTGGTGGCCCTTGCTTCTTTTTTTTTTTTATCCATCTGTGTCTTCTTCTAGAAAGAAGCTCATGGCAAAGACAACAAGGGAATGTGAAGGAACAGAAAATGTTCCTAAGTGTCAGATTGTCAATTCAGCAGCTTTAGGTCTCTGACCTTGTGACTAGAGAGTCTTCATCCTCATCTATCCATTGACTTCCTTGACCAGGATATACACACTTGGCCAGCTAGAGAGGATTATAAGGAGGTTCTTAAGGTTTTCAACAGTCTCACTGTCACAAATGACCACAAAGAGCATGGAGTTACACTCACTGAAGAGTATGGTCATCTCATAACAAGGGATGAACAGCAAACCCTATACCTGCTTCAAGTTATGAAAGAACATTGCAGGAGGTTTCCTGATTCCAGGAAATCAATTCTTATCAGGCAACCATTATACCCCTGTCTTTAAGCAACTAATACTCCCTTTTTAGACAGGGGAGACAAAGTGCTTGCATTTTATGCCACCAGAAGTTCTTCTGTTTATTATTATGAAAATATCCTGAACCAAGATATTTATCAAATCTTTAAGTCACTGTGCATCCCCTAAAACTTGAATGATTCAAAATATTTTGCATTCAGTCCTACCTCAATACCAAAAAAAAAATAGAGGTTAGGAATAAAACAATTAAAAAAAATGTGTCTGATGTAGCTAAGAACCATCTTAATATACACAATGTATTATAACCAAAATGTGACCATACTTTACAAAACACTTGTAAATTAAAACAAAACCAAATCAGGTCACTTTGTAAATACCAGTTTTATGTTATTGAAATATGGTAACAAGTTGCATATCACTACCTTCTTTAATTTTAGCCATAAAGATATATACCACAGTAAAAATAACAGATAAAATATGAAGCTTTGACTTTAAAAAAACATTTGATAATTATCTGGAGGTTATTAAGATTTTGTATGTGAAATTTAAAAACTTTCTGTCCATGTTGGACAGTCAACAAATTAAACAGGAAAGAAACATTATTTAAGAAATCTACATGTTTACTGATAATATTCAAACCTTTTTGAAGATACATGTACTAATTTAAAAATTATAGCATGAAAACTATAACAAGCACAAAATAGTTACAAGATTGGTCCCTGAGACCAAGCCCATGCTGAATGAGTTAGATTGTAAAAGGAATTGACAGAATATTTTTTGATGTTCAACAGTGAGAACAGAAGAAATAGGAGGCATAAATATAAATCTTGGAGAGAAGAGTTTTGTTTAGGTGTCAGAAACTGGTTGCCTTCAGATACTGTGGAAGCAGTAATTCAAGTGAGTTTTAAAAATGTTTGATAACTACACGAATGATAAGGGCTGGTTTAATATCTCTGTTTCAATTTATTTTAGTAGTTTAAGATTCATTTAGAGGATGGTACAGCCAAGATGGGTCAACAGAACCTTTATTGTCCCTAAACATTGTTAATATGTAAATTTTACTCATTACTGGCAGTGTTAAAAAGATAATTGTTAATTAGAACACAATCACAGTTAAGGTTAAAGATTTAATAAAAATCTCAAAAACACTTAGAATATGACAGTAAAAAAAGGAAATATTGAAAATAGCAAAAGCTCTTTACTCTGAAATGTACTTTCTAAACCAGGATTCCTACACTCATGCATTCTTTTGATGTGTAAAAATTTAGTTGTTTTTGCTAACAGCAGGTCTAACTTAGATCAATTGTTTGTCCTTTATGCACAGATACAACAAAAAAATCTACAACCTGGTGAATTAAATCAGTCTTGTATCTACTGTCACACTGACTGTGTTTGTATGTTTCAATTAACCACAGCTTCATTAGTCAGTTCATTGATTCTGTGAATGTAATGAATACATTACTACAATATATTTATGCCTCCTGAACACCTCTATCAACATTATCTTGTGGCATATTTCTATCTCAAATATTGCAGATATACTGTATACTTCAAATTTAAGATGCACTCCACTTTTCAAAAGGGATTTTTGAGAAAAATAAAAAAATTGGATGATAATTAGAAAGGAGTAAATACATATAAAAATATATGTATATATATAAATGTATATTTTATACAGGAAATTAAAATTTTTCATTACAATAATGTTTCTTCCTGCTTTTTTTATTTAATCAGAATGCTACTACAATGTTTCTCCTGCTCACTGTTACATTCTGAAGGTGAAGCATCTTCACAGCTTGATTCACTTCTGTCCCAAAGAATGTTATCTTGCTTTCCATCTTCCACATTGGCTAAACATTTTAAAAACAATTTTCTTGTAATACTGTCTGACATTTCTTTCCAAGCTTTTGAAATCCACTCCACTATTGTTGATTCTGATACACTTTATATTATACCACTCAGTGTCAAAGCACAATTGTTTTTGTTCAGCCAAGCATCATAACGCTTACAGATAAGATCTTTGAATGACTTGTTAATGGATAAATCAAGATGTTGTAACTGACCTGTCAATCCACCAGGAATTACCAAATCTATTTTTGTTCTTTAACCTACTCTTAATTTTATCAGAGAGGTGGCCATGAAATGCATCCATTACAAGCATGCTCCATTGCTTTAATAATGCACCAGGATAACATTCCCATACACATCCCAACCGCTCTTCCATTAACCCTGATGCATTTCTTTTGTGTGCAAATTATTACATCTTCACAAAAATTTTCTTATGGCAATGTTTTTCTGTTTAATATAACACAAAGTGGTAATTTAATTCCATCTGCAGTTACACAAAGCATGAATCTTTTACTTTTCATTACCAGTGGTTTTGATTGTCTCCTGTTTTTCTCCTTTAGCATTTACAGTGTAGCTGGATGGCATGTCAAAAAACTGACATTTCTTCTGTGTTACCAATTTGGTTTAGGGAATATTGATTCCTTTGGTGTAGACCAATAACACTGATATTCAACAAGTTTTGTTTCAATATCTGATGGCAATTTTTGACTAATTGTTGTCTTTTGCCATAATGATAAACTTTCTCTTTCATAACTTTGTCACTATTTTCTGCACATTATTTTGCTGTTAACATTAAGATTTCTCTCATTATAGGCACTACTTTATTTCATAATTCTCTAAAATACATTAAAATGGTGACATCAGTTTCAGGATGTCTTCCCTTTCTTGGATCAAAAAATTACTTTGTACTTTTCTTTCAAGAAAACAACTTGGTTTTCATACCATGACAACTCACTGTATACTTTTTACCAGCTGCACGATTCCCAATCTGTTTGGTGCACAATATAAATTTTCGTTTAAATTCTTCATTGAAACATAACTGAAAATTTATAGGGTGTAAAAAAATGTGTTAGAAAAAATTGAAACAAACTGCATGTTTTCTTTAGACTACTATATTACAGCATAAACTAAAGTAAATATAGAACATATACATTTAAAGGCAGCTTTTGAGCATTTATGTTCTCATCAATAGTAAATTTACATACATTCTAGACAAGACACACACACTCGAATATGCTAATAAATTTTCACATGTACAAAATCCTAGTTGACCACTGAAAAAATATAGGTTTTTTAAGGCTTCCTTTTTCTAAAAATACAAAATATAATTTTATAAACCACAATACAGTTACAAATGTAATTTACTTTAAACAGATAATAAATGTAAATGTCTACACTAATCTGTAAAAATCCCACAAATAATCCATTACATAATGTTTGTTCTAATAATGCTGATAAATTATTTTTCATAAAATAATGCTACAAAATCATCACATTCCAAAACACCTGTATCAAATTATTACAGGAATATTGTTCACACATTGTAAAAAAAAAAGGTCAGGCTACGTTTTTGCTTCAAATTTAACTCCAAAAATAATAATGTTAACCTACATGTCTTTGTCAATTTTAAGCAAAACAAAAGGAAAAAAAGATGTTGCCAAATTTAAAGGTTTCACTGAAAAGCTTGCACATATAAACCTGTGCACACAAGATAATAATATAATGCAGATGGGTATGACACTATGCAGCTCTTAAATTATTCACAATAACTTGCTCACTTTAAGCTTATAATTTTTCTTTAAAAAAATAAAGCAAGAGAAAGACAAATAACAGCATCATAAAAATTACATTTCTTACATCAAATTAAAAAAAAAAACATGAATAAAAACAACTTATCCTTCAATTTGTTATGAATAACCAAGAACTAACACAAATTTGGAAACAAACTGTTTCAGTGTAAGAGCATTCACATGCATACAAACTCACATATTCACTATATTTCTGTCCAGTATCCCAGACGATGGCATCAAGCAGTTTTCTCCTAGAAATTTTGTGAAGGACTTTAAGCTTCCCAAAGTCTGATACAGTTGAGAAAGATGGTTCTGAAGCAAGGCATTTTGATGTGCCATCATAGCATCAACTTGGCGATACAGTTGGATTTCTCTTTGATGAACCATCGAGAGCTGTGATGTTATGTGTTCATGAATGGCAGACTTAACCTACATAAAAATAATCAAGACAGTGTGTAATATGTAGACTAAAAATATATTTATTCTCTTTAAACTGAAGGACAAACAAGAAATTATTATACAATGTGCCAAAAGACCCATGACTTTGAATAGCATTATGGAGAATAAACAAATAATTTTATCTAGATTACTGGAATCATTAATATTAAAAAAACGCAATTATTAATTTAAAAGTACACAAATATCAGTATATAAACTATAACATACATGCATTTTTTTAAGGTTAGTAAAGATGAATTTGCAGTTATAGCAAGATTTCACTGGTGAAAATTCTATTTTAACACATTTACACACATTAAGTACTTATGCTATAACTTTTGAATAGCATGTATATCTTCACAAAATTTGATAGACTTTTAGTAAAGATTTGTTTGTAAAAATAGCCTGTTTAATTACTAGTCTGAGTGCAAAGTGATTTCCTGTTATGATTAAAAACTATTTTTCATTCCAAAAATCTCAAACATTATTTGCATAATCCCTAAAACATAAATATATTTCAAACATCTGTTTTCAGTAAACCTTTATAAATTATATTATTTTATGTATTCATGTAGGGTCTATCACTTGACCAACCTGGTAAACACTATGAAATAGATAAAAAAATAAAATAAATGACAGCTATAATTTTTCATACATAGAAAATGAGTTTTGGTTGATACTTGTCTCCTGTCACATAATAGCTTTCTCAAGTTATCCAATGTCTTCTCATTGAAAATACCTGTATTTTTCAAATGCACATAATTTAGCACATACTTTCAAAAGGAACTAAACAGAAAGTTTACAGAAATTATAAAAAGAAATCCATTAAACCTAAATAATTACTATGATAATATATGATAACCTAATTCTTGTCCTATACATCCATATTTAAATTTTATAACTGTTTTCCAGGTTGTTTTAGTAGTAAATAATTATGCCCTTGATATGGTACTATAGTAAGTTTTCAACTGAGACATACTCAAACCAAGAGAAACACCTGAAAATTTAGATATGTATAATATGCTCAAACAGTAACAGATTCCAAGTAAAAATAGTAATTCTTCAGGATGGGAAGAAAAATTCTGATGACAAATTAACAATTAAGTTGTTTTGTATGTATGTAAAGCTCTTAGCAGCTCTTGTACAAATTAGAATATCAATGTTTTTATTCCATATCAGTATAAGAATATGACTCATTCATCAAACTGTTGAAATATACAGAATGCATAAACTTTAAACCTTAAAAATTTGTGGCAAAAGTATATGAAAAGCTAGAAAAAAAAACCAGTCTACAGTTCCAATACTTTAGGAATAATTTATTTTGTTTATCTTAAACTGTTATACATGAAAATGTATCACACATGCAAAATAATACAAAACCTGTAACATGATATAATTAACTTCATTCTGTAGGTTTCTTCTCTGCAAATTTTCCTGTATTAAAACTACTGACTTTCTGTTGATGAAAATAAATATATTACTTTGTAATATTTTCAAACAAACTTTTATATATTGATGCAATTTCACTCTAAAAACAAACATTATGACAACTATGACTATAAACTAGAAGCAAACATCAGGTGTTCGTTAGTTAAGAACTACCTCCACTGTTGCATCAAAGATATTTTTTTAAACATGTACAAAAACAATACATAATGTTGATAAAAAATCATAAAATAAACGATGTCAAAGCTCACTAGACGGAATACTTAAGCTAATCATTTTTCAAAGATATGATTTGCAAAGCTTAAAATTATGTTTAATGGTGTTGGAGATAAATACTTTGAGAAACTGTTACTAAAAAACAACAACAATTGATCCAGGATACTTTAAAAGGAGCAGAGGTCTCAACTAGACCTGCACTACACTATTTATTTATGAACACACTACTATCTTCACTAATACAATTGATTAGAAATTCATTATAAATAGCTAAGTTGGGTTATAATCCTGCAATTTCAGTTTTTACCTATTTTTAGTAATGTGACATATAAAAATAAGAACAGTTATAGAAATATTTAAAATTTTGAAATTAAAATTGAAAGTTATAATTATATTGAGAATAAAATTCCAGTCTGTTCCAAAATTCATATTTTAACATTTGTTCACAGGATGCTTGTTTTGAATATGTTTTAATAACCATCGCATGTTCAGTCAAAGGGCTTGGATTTGCTTCCTTTGTATATCAACTAAACAAAAATATCTTTCTCAGTAGTATTATAACTTCCAAACAATTAAAATCAATTCTGTAGTAAATACACATGATACACAGTACTATCTGTAAACAGTGTTTGTAATTCTAGGTCTGGTAAAACTGTAATGGCAGAATGCTGGCTGAAATAAGAAGTTCATAATTACCTGGAGAGTCAAGTTACTTTTTTCTAACTTTATTGTCAAAATGTATAAATCTCTCCAATATTTAGTACAAATTCTGAGAATATCAACTTTGATGTACACAAACCTCAAGTCTAAGGCACACACAAGAACATCGTTAATGTCTGGAAAAAAATCAAGGAGAGGAAAGTTATCATGTTAATATTTCATTAACATTCACACTGTTGTATTTAATTAGAAACAATCAGTTACCTTCAGAAACTTTTGCAAGCTAATAATGAATAAAGACTACACACAAAAACCCTCCTTTTTTTGTCATTTTATTTGGCTATAAACTGTTGATGAAAATTAACCCAAATTTTTATTTTAAATACTAGTGCTACTGTGTTAAATAATGCACCTATGAACACAAAATAATAACTAAAGCAAACAATGCCCTATATCCATTACAATTTGCAGCTTTCACTGTAATAAGAGCCTTAAAAATTTCAGCTAAGCATGTTAATGCAAATACCGTGAAAAAAGTTTTAGTTTAAATTACCTACTTTTTAGAGGTGGTAAATAAATTATAGAAGACCCAAAGAAAAATTCCACAATCAAAACATTTAACTTACCATCCCATCCAGTGTTAAAAAGTTGTTAAAGACAATAATACATTCTACTGACTTGTACTGTCTTAGAGTATAACTACATGAATTGGTTAAAAAATAAAACTTACATTTTTAGAATTTTCTTCAAGATACAGCCTGAACTCTTCATGCTTTCTGACAACATCTTCAAATTCAATTATTTTTTCTGCTACAAATCCATCACTCTCAAAGTTACCAGCCTGTAGAGATGATGAAGTAGTCATTGGTGCAGAGTTTCCTACAGAAGTTAATTTCCACGTCATTGGTGCAATCAACAGTCCAGTCCCTTCTTTGTAACCACTCCTGCACAATGCACAAATAAAATATTCAATTGGGGGTGTGTGGGGTGACTTTGAGAGCAAAATGGAATATTTTCATGTTGTCCACATTTACTGACACAGAAGTAACATGTAACTGTTTCATGCCCAACATTCACAATTTAAGTAGTATTACTTCTTAAGATTATTTTTCAAAAGGTAAGTTTCTGTAAGCTTTGTTTTAAACATGGCCAAACTCACAGTATTTGGTGATTTGTATGTTAATATACAAGATTTAAAAAAAATACTACAATTGCTCTGGCATGCTAGGTACATAATTTGTGTGCTTATCAAACCACTGAACAAACACCTGAAACTTCACACAAGTTTACTCACAACAAATACCAAAGCAAGAAAACATTTATTAGTATGCTTGCATCATGGACATTTGCTAATCAAACACACATGATTCAAAATCTTAGCAATCACACAAATATATTTGCAAAAAAATAACTCAGCTAATGTAATGGAAACAGAAAAACTAATGAATTTGGACAAACTTCAAACAAAAATTAACATAAGCTCAAATTCCACATTGAAAACAGTTTAAAATTATTTTTTTCTTAAGCAGTGAATACAGAGAAAAAAGTTGTAAATATGTCCTGGAAAACAAGGACACATTGAGCAGTCATTCCTTGTCTAAACACCAAGTACAATAGTGATCACAACAAATATATCCATACAACTTCAAATATGGCAACACGTAATATAAACAATGCTCCTATTATTACTGTTGTATATTGTTTTTACAGTCAGAGATTTTAAAATAGAATTTACTTTTCAACTACAAAAAAAAGTGGGACACTTTATTCATATATGATTTACTTTCTAGGATTTTAAATTGCAATTTATATGTCAATAAGCACTTTTAGTACCACAGTGTAATGTACGGGGCTTGATTAAAATGTTTCTCAAAGTTTTTTTAATATCTGTAAACAACAAAGCTAATTATAAACTAGTAAATCAACCAATGTAATAAATTCTTGATTATATTATATCATCACAGTCTAAGCTCGATATTTGATACAATCCACAGTAATATCAACACATTGACATTTATGTCAACGAATTTTGCTGATATCTGAGTTTCAAATTACAGCTACATTTTAAGAGCCAATACGTTGAGAGAAAGTTGCACATTTGAGCATTTACAAGTTACAGAGATCACAAAGACGGCCTAAATGAACCATTGCTGTCCTTAGGGATGAAAATATGACCAGTGCTCGTGTTGTTGATGCACGTATTGCATAATTTCATAATGTGTAATAACCATAAATCAAGTTAGAAACAGTACCAATAGATCTAGAAATAGTAAATTCAACTGTAATGATTAGGTTTTGTTAATTATCAGGTTTCACACTTTAGTTTATGCTGAAAAGGAAGTAAGGGAGGGAAGGAAAGCAAAAGGAACAAGTTGAGATGAGAATGAACAACACAGTTATGGTTAAATGAGAGTTTTTAGTATGAATCTGTGGATAAATATAGAGAAATGAAATATATTACATTATCCAGCTGCAGGTTGACAAAAGAAATGATACAGTAAACGATGCTAGTAGTGATGCAGTCTTTGCAGTGCACAGACAGGCCAATCCATGATTTAAATAAGGTGTTTCTGGTTGTCTGAAACAACCAAAATTATTTCTGAACAACTCAGATACACTAGTATCTTGTCCATAGGAAAAACACAATATGGTGTCCAATGCAATAAAAGTAAGCATCTAATCCTTATTGGCACTTATAAATTGAGAAGTATATCTGTGTGAACTGTGTTCTAATCTCTGGAGAGATGTGTTCATCATGACAAGAGATTACATACTAATTTGTTTTCATTATACAATCTTTCAAACCTGTCACATTTAACCAATAACAGATTGCCACTCAAAAAGTGCTGCATTTGTTTCTACAATTTATATTTTGCATGTTTCAGTAGACTTAGATACCATTTTAACTGTGTATCAAATAGAAGTAGTCAAGACGAAGAGGCACAATGTCTTCAAAAACAGACCTCAATTGCAAACATGATCAAAACAAATGCAAAAGAATGTTCTAAAGCTCCTAACAGTGTTTGTCTCTCACTGTAGCATGACAAAATGATCATGTTTGACTAATCAATAAATGTTACATTGATCAGAAAAGCAATTTTGTCACCAGATCTGCTTCCTCCCAGTTCTAACAGATCACAGAATATCAAACTGATGAAAACCACAATTAAAGCAGAAGCTGAAATACTTAAAATGACTGTATGTTAAATTCTGTTAAAACTAAACCAGAAGATCAACTATCATTCAGTTAAATTTTACACAACTCTCACTCTTAGCAGACCATAACTAGACTACCATTTAAAGTGTATGTTAATAACTGAACCTTGCAAATGTTCTCAAAAACCTTAGATATTTCAATGTATTTAAAGAGTGATAGCTTGAAGATTATAAAATTGTAAAATAGCAGGTCATGGAATTGTTTTTTGTTATAAAAGTATGGTGTTCAGTGCTTTCATTTTGGTATTCATGTAGTGATGACAGATACTTTCAATGCAAAATGTGCCATTTCATACTGACTGTTGTTAATTGTCTAGTTTCTTAAAAATTAGTAACTAATAACATATTACACATTATCATTTATACCCTCCTATGAAGCTCCTTGATAAAACAGACTTTCTCTAACCTAACCAGCTTTCTAGTGCAATATTTGATTTATAACAGTGCACCACCAAGTTTGTAATTTTTGTTATCAATGTGGAAAACTAAAGTTCATTGTAAACAGCCATAATGGGTCTGAAAGTTGTCCACCAAACAGCCTTTTTACAAATACTGGGTTAATCACGTAGGGAATGCAGACCAAAGGAACTAATTCATAAGTACAAGGAATTGATAAAAGCATTTAAAAGTCCAATAATAAATGAGATCTGTCAGTATTAATTATGAAGATGAAATTATAAGTAGGCCACTTGAATAGAATGCTAGGCTTAGGATAATAACAGGGAAATGGTAGTTTCATGGTATGGATGATTTAGATTTAAATGACATGGAGGCTGACTTATTTGAGGGCTATTAACTCAATTATAAGAACTTTAAACCAGGATTAGACAATGGAAAGAGCCAAAATTATGTAGGAAAAAGTATATTGTAAGAATAAATTACACTAATATAGTTTTAATGGAAGATTATTATTGTGGAGATTAAATAAACTCTGGTTAAATGTGTAATAATTTGATGGCAGGAATTTCTATGAATAACATTTTTTGTTTACTGCCTATATCAAAGCTAATAGCAATGAGGTTGAATATCTGGTAGTGGTTATAAAAGGAGAAGGCTTTCAGTTGAAATCTGTTACAGGTAAATAACTCAAATGTTAATTGGGTCATAAATATGGAAGATTTTAATTTGCGCGTGTGTGTGTGTGTGTGAAGAATGACAAATAGTATTCACGAAAAAGGAGGTTTTAAAAAAATATTCAGAATGATCTTATTCTTACCAAAAAACAAACTTTGGTCATTCCTGTAACCCACAACTGACAAGTTTGAGCAATGCAGTGTGGAAATGAAGGATAAGCAAAAGTGTCAAACATCACATGGAATCTCAGAACAATGGAAAGTGTGAAGTGACTAAACCTAAAGTTGTGTTACCTCTCCATTCCTTCACTGATTTATGTAAAGTTTACTTGTTTGAGTATGTATCTCATAGTATTCTGTTCAAACTCACAGGCATCTTCAGTTGACCACTGATCCTTTTAACCTAAATGTTTCTCTTGTCATAAATGTATTATAGCACTGTTATTGGCAGCAGTTGGTTACTGTCATTACAAAATATTGGAAAGAACTGAAGCAAATGTCAAACGCTTTACTGAGAAGTCAGTATTTTTATTTTACTCTGAACATTTTCATCAAATGTAAATGGTGTTGGACAAAATATTTAAGTTGATTTACAGTAAAAAAAAAAATCTAAATTTCTACATTTAATTTATCAAGCCAACAGCCATTCTAGTTCCAGCATTTATTGCTTCCTATAATTTGCACTGTACCTACCCCTTAACTACTTCTAACCAGTTTAGAACTGGGTTATTAGAGGAATATGATAGTTAACTATTGGTCTCATAAATCAATCAATTCCAAACTTTCCAATTTTTTCTTCACAAACTTAGAATTAATATTAAACATGAGATATATTGAGCGGCAACTACAAACTGCCCTCAATCGTGTACAGAAGTGGACTCTTGCGAATGGCTTTAATTTCTCTCTTTCCAAAACTGTATGCATGCACTTTTGCCACCGACGAGGTATTCACCCTGATCCTGAACATCATATCGGTGAAGTTTTGCTGCCAGTGGTCCCAGAGACAAAGTTCTTGGGGCTTATCTTTGATCGTAAATTGACCTTTATACCACACTTAAAGCAGCTTCGGGTCAAATGCACAAGAACACTGAACATCCTTCGTGTCCTCTCTTCTACCAGTTGGGGGGCAGATCGCCGTTCAATGTTAAAGATATATCGTGCTCTTATTAGATCGAAACTTGACTATGGATCAATGGTCTATGGCTCTGCCAGACCCTCGGCCTTAAAGATACTGGACCCCATTCATCACCAAGGTCTTCAACTCTGCACCGGAGCTTTCCGTACCTCTCCAGTTGAAAGATATACATTGAATCTCATGAACCTCCTCTACACCTTCGCCGTTTGCAACTGTCTTTACAATATACTTCGAAACTTCGTTCCTTACCAAAGCATCCCACCTGGGAATGTGTTTTCCTTCCTCGGTGGGCAGTACTTTTTCAGAACAGACGATCTGTCATTGGTTTGGCCTTCGCATCCAGGCGCAATTGGATGAATTGGGTCTGTCCTTGGATAATATTGCAGATTCCACATGTCGACGCATCCCACCATGGCTTATTACAGCCCCCAAGGGTGACCTTTCTTTCAATCACCTAAAAAAGGCGGATACTCCAAACTGGAAGTACCGTCTTTTATTCAATGAATATCTTTCAAACAATCATTCAGTTCCCATTTATACAGATGGTTCCAAATCAGGAAATTCAGTGGGCTCTGCTATGGTTTGCTGTGGGTCAGTAGTTGCACACAGAATCCCCTCTGAGAGATCAATGGCAGTGAATGACTGACTTGGTGCATGAAAGTAAGTGGAAGAACCAGTATTGAAAAGAGAAAGATCGTTATCAGAGAGCATCTGCTCTACAGATCGACCCCTCCCATCAATAACAGCACTTCCCCAGAGGGGATGGTGTCCATTAAAATCCCCCAGGATTAGAAATGGAGATGGTAACTGTTCAACGAGAGCATCCAGGTCTGATTGATCATATGTCTCTCCAGGGGACAGGTACAGAGAACAAACAGTGATGGTACGACCCAAGGAAATACGGATGGCTACGGCCTCCAAGGGTGTATTGAGTGACAAAGACAGGGTGGGCACATGATGATCAACCAAAAGTGCCACCCCTCCATGTACTCGACCATCACACAACTTGTCATTTCTGTACAGAGAAAACTGCCGGATGGAGACTGTATCAGCAGATTTGAGAAATGTTTCTTGTAGAGAAAGACAAACAGGATTGTAGGAAGCAATCAGTGTTTTGATATCATCCAGATTAGAACGTAAACCTCGACAGTTCCATTGTATCAAGGTGGCCATTTTTAAGGACGGGCAGGTGAAGTGGTTGGAGAACCCTTCGGTTTACGACCTCGTCTTTTGTCTTTACTGTCTTTCTTCGGAGGAGGTCTATCAACCTCCATGGATCCTGCTCTGGGTCGAGTGGGCAGGTTTTTGTTATTGGAAGACGAATCAAGTGACTGAGGACGCGGACGAATAATTGTTTTGTTTATTGTGGTGGGAGAAAATGATGTAACAGAAGAAATGCCTGTATTTGAAACTGAAGGACATGGATCTTGAGGTTTGTTGGAAGTTATGGGAGGAACAGAGATGGGTGTGGAAGTCGATTCATCTACTGTTTTAACCACGGAGGTCAAAAGGCTTTTCATTTGTTTTGAAAACGATTCTTTTGGAGGCACAGAGAGATCTGTCTGCACTTCCACTGTAGTTGTGGAATGGAGTGCTGCAGCATATGTCCGAGATGGGATTGTGGACATCAATTTCCGAGCCTCAGGATAACTAATGTTATGTGTCGTTTTCAAACGCTCCACCTCTTTTTCCTCCAACCATTTTGGACAAGAATGAAAGTAAGAGGGGTGAGAACCATTGCAGTTGACGCAATGTGGGTTTATGTCACAATCATAGGCATCGTGGTCCTTGCCTCCACAACGAGCACATGTCAGGGAACCACGACAAGATGTCTTTGAGTGGCCGAATCTCTGACATTGAAAACATCGAAGAGGGTTTGGAATGTATGGCCGAACACTGCAAATGAGATAACCTGCTTTGATGGTAGCGGGTGCTCGTGGTGAAGTGAATGTTAAAACCAGGGTATTTGTTGGCAGTGTAACTCCATCTTTGCGAGTGGAGATGCGCCTCACTGCAGAAACTCCTTGAGTGGAAAGACCGGCGAGAATCTCTGATTCAGGAACATTCTTCAAATCCCTTTCAACAATAACTCCTCGTGAAGTATTCAAAGTAGCATGGGGTGTAACCTCAATAGGTATATCGCCAATTACCTTTGATTTCAAGAGGAGTTCACTATGTTGGGATGTGGATGTTTCAACCAGTATGTCACCAGATCGAAGCTTCTTTACTGACTTTGGAGAGCCAGCAAGTCCCTCTAGCCCCTTTTGAATAAAAAAAGGGGACATTTGCCCTAAAGGTTTTTCTGAAAGAGAATGCAATATCAGAAAATGAGGTACGTGTGTTACTGATGTTGGAGATTGCTGTTCTGAGTATTCAAGACGTGGTCGTTTACCCATTGACTGTTTTTTTACAATTTTATTTAAATTTTTTGAAGGATCCATAGGAAAGAGAAAAGTTTCGGTACTCACTGACCCCACCCACCATGGAGCCCTACAAGGGGACGCACTACAAAGTCATGCAAAGGACAATGCAGCAACGCCAGGGTTTCGTGAGCACTATACCCAAACACCAGCATCAGGCACAATGTCCACAACACCCGTTGAGAACTTCCAACACTGGTACTTGGTTGGCTCTAGCCCAGGTGGACCAGCCGATTGACCCAAGGGGGGCCACCCAAAGGCCGCCCATCTACAGGAATTCGAGGCCAAAGTGGTGTGTTAGGGTTGGACCCCTCAACCACCAGGATCCTCTCCTCCCCTTCACGGGTCGCCACGCACGACAAACACGTGGGTGGATGTTTAGATCCCAGAGAAGGTAACCAGACAGAACAGAACCTTCCCTGGGAGGTCCCCTCACCACGTACAGGAATCCACTCCGAGGGGGAATGAAAAATATTCCTTAACTTTCTACTGTAAAAGCTAAAGATAGAAGTTAATCACTCTGCTATCTCAATTACCAAATACAGGCCTTTTGTTATCCTTGAAAGATCTCACACCCATACTCATATTTTGATTATCATTAATGTATTTAAAGTAATTGTTACTATTAGTTTTTACATTGTAACCAACCTTTATTATGTAACATTTTCAATTTTTTAATTTATAATTTGAAAATTCTCTTCATCTTTTAAATTATCTAAACTTCTTTTAATTTTATGCTTTATGAACCAACTGTTTTTAACTCAACTCTTTTTATCCCTATATGAAAAGTGTGCCTAAACTGAATATTTAAAAACTTTAAAAAGAAATTTTTCTACACTTCATTATTCTTAAATTAATTCAATTATAAATTTCCCAATAGATGATATCCCATCAAGATTTCAATATTCCATTATTCTGTATGCAACAAAACAAACTTAAGTAATGATCACTTTCACCATAATGTTCCATTATCCATTCTCTCAACCTTTTCCATATTAGAGATCAACAGTAACTTTACAATAGCACTATTTCTGGCATATTTGAGACCATTTGGTAAAGAAAACCATTCAGAATTTACCTGTCTCCTAAATAATTTGATTCTTAACATTTTCCAACCCACATGCTGGAAATTAAAATCACCTATAATAGTATTATCAACAGCTGAAACCTTAACTGTAACTCACATTTTACACATAAGGTCACTCCTTCCTTTACATAACACTCCATCCTTATTAAATAATCTAATATCAAAAAAAATTTAATCAAGTTTGTTACTCTCATTATATCAAAATACTCTATTCCAACTAGTATTCTAAAGTCATACATTTTCTATATTTATACTATTAGAACAGTAAGAATTTTGCCTACTCTTAACATTACTATTGAGCTTTGTTCCTGAACTTCATTTTTCTCTACATCTTTTAATTTCTTTTTTACATTTACTTTAGTTTGGCCATCAGCACTGTCTGGTCTTATTTTAAAGTTTGCCTAGAGTAGATTAAAAATCTTTACAAAGAGTCCAGCTTCTTAAGTATCTTAATATAAATCATCAAATCAATCCCTTTTTCATTGAACTAATCCTACAAATCCAGCAAGTCAATCTGCTATTTTTTGCATATTAAGCCTAGCACTTAGTCCTAATGACCTACTTATTATTTCATAATTACAATTATTATTTACACTTTTCTTGCCTTGATTAGCAATGAGCCTTTTCTTTAAAATACTTTATCACTCCTCTGGAATTATCAGCTGGCTTCTATAACCAAGCTTTCCCTACATCGTTAGCCCTATACGTAAAACTGACTTCATCATTACCTAGTACCCTTTACTATATCACTTGTTCAGTAACTTATAAATTATTAGAAAATTCAGTATACAGTTAATACATAATTACTGTTATTCTTGACAATTATCAAATAAATGAATGGTGTCGACCAACAAAGTAATTATGCTAACGTCATCTTAAGCTTACATTTTTAAGGATTTTGCTACCATATCAAAAAATGTAAAAATATCAGTTAAATCACAATAGAGATTTGTTTGTAATTAGCAGCTAGTGGTAATGCAGCTATAATAATTTCCTATTAAATATTATGAACCACTGAAATCCACCAGTGGTAGCAATGACAATCATTTTACAGATAAGTTTTTTTGTCTTCAATCCTATCTCATTCTTGATCATTATTTCGTTCATTTTCTTTTATTTAATCTGTTATTTTAGCTTCTAATAGTGCTATACATCCAAAAGTTACTTCACCAATATTTTCCAGTGGAATAGTTGCAAGTTTACAGAATTTACAAAGCTAAAATTAGGGATTAATTATCCATGGTGGACATAATAAATATCTCAATATAGTTTTGCTCCAAATTAATCAACTTTTCCTCAACTATAAATAATTATGATTTGCAAGTGTATTGTACTGTACCTTTCATGAAAGATGCAATATAAAAAGCATTTTCTTCACAGTAAGTGGCAAATGAGTGTGAACATGAGTATATAGATTATCTACTGTGAATTTTACAGCTAAATTTGAAAGACTGATTAAATGCAGAACAGTTTTTTGTAAATAAATAAGCTTAGAATTAATGTGATCATCTTGTATAATCTT
This sequence comes from Carcinoscorpius rotundicauda, assembly GCA_011833715.1. Taxonomy (NCBI): domain Eukaryota; kingdom Metazoa; phylum Arthropoda; class Merostomata; order Xiphosura; family Limulidae; genus Carcinoscorpius; species Carcinoscorpius rotundicauda. The sequence goes on along the minus strand of CM022394.1, from coordinate 114,938,553 downwards.
ATTTTCATTTAGAAAATGCTCAGGATGAGAAACATTGCTTAAATTGTTGGTAGTTAAAACTGAAGAACAATTAGCCACTCATAATCATCCAAAATAAGCATTCCTTTATCAATCCTCCAAGGCCCTATCCCCATCCTAACATGTTTTCATACCTTTAACTTATTCATATTCATTCTTACTGTTAATATATTTTCATCCAATCTCTCTTCATATATTCTTCACTTTTCTTATACCCTAAGAAAACTGATTTAGCTTTAGTTTAAAAAAATCAAAATAATAAAGCAAATACTTAACACATCAACCAAATATGACTATTACCATTAGTAGGTACATTGTAAATTTTGAAAGCTGAACAATACATCACATGCTTGTGTGCTAAAAGATTGAACTTCTTAAAGCTAAGCTATTAAAATACAAGAAATTATAAACAAAATAAAGACATTATATGCATGTTAATTTCAAAGCAGATTACTGGCAAAGTGGGAATAATAAATAGCATACACAAATTACTGCCAACAGTCATATTTAAACTTCAAACTTTAACTATGTCTAGTGTCAAATTACACTAAAACTTTAACTTGTTTCAAATGTTGCGTTATCATGTCCATTTTACTAACAATAACGTGCTTTAACAGCTACCAATTCTACATTGAAAGTTGTTTAAAACATTCTTATTCGTAACACTTATTAAAAGTGCAACAGCTCTCACCGCAAAGTCAGATTTCAAAAGGTTTTATGTTTCTTACATACCTTAGTAAGTGAGTTAATATATGAACGCTTAAATTAATATTCAAACGCTCCTTAACGAATTAGCAATCGTACGTATCAATACACTTGGTAATAGTACTAACAGTAATGGTAAAACTAGGTTAAAGGTTAATTTACACCAGTTAATTTTCTAGCGATCATAATTGCTATTAATATTAGTATTATTGAATGACGGAAACGAAAAAATATGTTCAATATAACTTATATATTTGATAATTACCATGCATTACAGTTAAAGTAGAGGCAAAATCATCCACTCATAATTAAATCAAAAACAAAAAAGACATACCAATCACACCTAAATCGCTGTAAATACAAATACCTACACGTACTTCCGTGTCGTCACTACTGCCGTCTTTTGGATGTATAGCACACTTAACAAATTGATATGGTTATTAATAAATTAAGGATTACAATGCAATGCAGAAAATGAAAAGTTCTTTGAGCTTATTATTCCCTAAAACAAAGAGTTATATTCAATTCATGTGGTGATAAAGCAAATCATGAACATAATAACAGCAAGCATTTATCAGACGCTTTAGAACTGTCAAAATTCCATCATTAGTAATTAGGAATAACAAATCAAACAATATTTGTAATTATAACAGAAATACATACGCAGAAGCAAAAAAATTCGAATGTACAAATACATCAAGAGAACATGAAAACTGAGGTAGAAGTGACATAGTTAAAATAGATTTAAATCCACTACAGACTGTATGTTATTTAGGCTCGGGAAAAAAAGTTGTTATGTATAATGTTTATTTTATAAGAAGTTGGGTATCATGTTTGGGTGTTAAAAAAATTTTAAATTTGGAGAGATAAATCGAATGCCCTGTCTCTGTAGTGTTGACAGACAGTGTAGTTTGGAGGTTTTTTAATCATTCTTCGAGTTTTTATAAATATGCCCATGTATTCACGTGCTTTTACTTTACGTTGACGCTTTGTTTTGCTAATAAAGGAGGCCTACATTCTTTGCACTTGTATAAGCAGACGAGATGTGAACACTAGACAGTCGGCAAACGATCCCTGTAGCTAAAAAAAAATTAGTCTAAAGTCGGGTTTCATAATAACTTTTATGTCAGTTGGTGAGTAGTAGGTATTACACAGCTTTTTCAACTGTTTCGTGAAAAGAATTTGTTTGTTTTCTTAATATCGCGCAAAGCTACACGAGAGATGTCTGCTCTCGCTGTCTCTAATTTAACAATGTAAAAATAGAGAAAAGACAATTATCATGAACACCTACCACTAGGTCTTTACCAACGCATAAAAGAATTAATCGTGTCATTATACCATTCCGACAGCTGAAAGAATGAGTATGTTTGGTGTGACAGGGATTCGAACCCGCCCTCACATTACGAGTTAATCACTCTAACCGCCGGGCCCCGCTATAAGAGAGCTCTGTCTCTTGAGATATAGTGAGGAAGTGTACAAGGGAACTTTGGATACAGTAAGTGATTTAAACGGTTTGATAAATTAGTTAGATTTAGTTTGTTTGAATTTTGTGCAAAGCTACACGAGGGTTATCTGCGCTAGCCGTCCCTAATTTGGCAGTGTAAAACTAGAGGGAAGGCAACTAGTCATCACCACCCACCGCTAATTCTTGGGCTACTCTTTTACCAACGAATAGTGGGATTGACCGTAAATTTATAATGTCCTATCGAGTGCTATGTCGAGACAATAAGTTAAGAATGAGGAAGCTATTTAAGTCGAAAGTTGACTTTCTTAATAGCTTTAAGGTAAATCACGTGATGTCTAGTTTCGATATTACTTCCCTTTTTGCTAATATTATCCTGGACGAAACCATTAATATTGTACTTTTTAATCTCTTCTCCAAAAACATTCTTGTCAGCGGATTTTTCAGTCTGATTTCAAATCTGTGCTGAATTTTCCACTAAAGACTTTTTGTCTTTAACAATACGTTATATGAACAAACAGATGGCGTTGCTATGGTCTTCTTACAGAGTCCCATGCTAGCCAACATTCTTCTCTGCTACCACGGACAACGCTAGATTGACAACTGTTAGTTTAGTTTCAAATCTATTCTCTACAGAAGGTGTGTTGAGGATACTTTCCTTATTTTCTGCCATACTGATCATATAAATGTTTTCTTGACTATCTTAATTCATAACACCCCTATATTCACTTCACTCATGAAATTAAGACCAACACTTCTGTTGCTTTTCTAGACGTTCTTGTTAACCATGATGCCAACGGCCTTTAAGCTTCTGTGTGTCGAAAAATACATTTATTGACCTTTTCAATGGACAGTTTCATTCCTTTCTCTTTCAAACGCAGTCTTGTTCTCTGCTTAATAAATAGAGCCTAGAAAGTTATTTCAACCTGTCTAACCCTTTACAAAGAAATTACGATACAAAATTCTCTTTCGGAACAGCTACCCTATGCAAATATTGAAGAAAATAACTTCTTTTTTAAACCTGCTTACCATAAACAAATGTTCATCATACTTTTGCTTACTACGGTTGTATCCAGAGGTTTAAATAGTTATATCGTTTTTGTCAAAATCCACATAGATTAATTCAGCTACCTGAGAAAAGAATTTGACAAGACAAATTCTTCTTCTCTTCTCTTTTATTAGAATATAGTACGTGATAATTTAATATTTAAAATCGCTACTATATGCTTTTTATAGTTAAACTAATGATTATGCAGTTCAGATCTATCTATTTTTACTAAATTTCTGATGCATATTTATGCCCCAACAGGAGTTTAAAACATTCCACACTTTCTATATATTCTGACACAATAACATTCAATTAAAACAACGGTAAAAATCTTAAAAGTTTTGGGAATATGACGTAATAATATAACATTCACCAGTTTATTACGTATGAATCGCAGACAAATAAAAACTTGTGATAATCTATCACTTTCAAAAAATAACAAAATCTAACACCAGCACGGCCGTGTACATACAAACATTGATAGTACAATCTTTACAAGCACTGATTGATTATAACTCAGTTTTTCTAACATAATTTTAAGCATAAGCGATCTATTCTGTACGTTCTCATGGCTTCTTTTCCTGGTTTTTGGTGGGGCTAAATCTCTTATTAATAACTTGAAGAGCAAACTTTATGAATAATGACTCGTGTTATCTTCGTAGGTAATTCTGCATTTCCACGTAATGATAACAAAGTTGTGATATTGAAGCTTGCTGTTGAACGCACATATGATTCCACTACATCCTTTGACATTACATTAGACTAATTATTAATTAAAAATTAAATAGTGAAATGTTATAAGAATCTTAATGTATACCCTGATGTAGCTTTGCTTTAAGAAAATACACACATAGGTCTTATATCTTTTAAACTTAATTTGCTAACACAGCACGAGATTACAGTTCAAGTAGGACGATTATTTTAATCATCTTAATTAAAAACAACACACTAATTTACATAGACCATATACTCTAGCTTTCGTGAAAAGAACCTTAGTACCATTACAAGTGTCGATACGTGTGGAAGAGCATGGGCGCTGTATAGGCTTGTGCTTCATAACAATAACAACAAATTTAATTTCTCGAATATGCTTTAGTTTTTAGACATTGCACACAAAATATTTACATAAATATATAATTTAAAGCTATTTCTTTTTGTGATATGAACTATACTCGAGACTAACACAGTAACAAAAGTGTTTTTAAACAAGTGATCGTTACATGGAGAAATTTCTTATGAACCATTCAACAAGAAAATATTCTAAACATTTATTATTAATTGGTTCTATAGCAAAGAAAATATTTTCCTTTCTTCCATCTTAACTGAACATTTAAATTTATTTTCGTGATTTTCAACCAAGCTTTTACACTATCAAATAATAACTGGGTACAGTTACTATATTCTTAGTCAAACTCACATTACATATATTTGATTTAATATTGAAAAAATGTTGTTACGTTTTTTCATGTGGATTGAACGCAACAGAAAGACACAGATAACAGCTTGTATAATTTATTAAACAAACTATTATATATGTAACAGATATAACATAAATTATATGATAACAATGACAGATATTCAGTTTCAACCTTCAAAATTAATTACAATACAAAATAATACTGGTTTCAACCTTCAAAGTTAATTACAATACAAAATGGTACTGGCCTGTTTCCGATATAATAATCTAGAATGAAAATCCAAAAGTTCAGATCAGAAATCCAAAATTCCGGTCTAGGGTGTGTATTTGGTCCCACGAAGAAATTCAGAAACAATTCACAGTTCAATAAATTTGACGAAGTTCTTTTCACGATGCCTCCGATGAACGTCTCAAACTTATCGCCTTCCAATTTTCCCAGTCTCCCCTAAACAGTTCTACACGTGTTGACTTTCAGATGAATCGTAAAGAATGACGAATTAAATCACAGCTTCTGTAGATCTAACTCTAGTCACAAATCCAAGATGAATAAACACACAGCAAACGTTGAAAACTTCTCGAACAAATACAATATCTCTTAAATCGAAATAAAAACTAATGACTGACTCTTCTTTTTCCCTCGCGTCGCCGTCTGTTTATATATTAGTAGGCCTACTTTTCTCGAACAATCGCGTAACTTCCACAGAACTCCAGAGCAATCCGCGCATGTCCGTTCTTGCACGAGACTCGACGTCTAGACACTAGGCCGCCATACATTTCCGTTTACAGTCAAATGATCGATCTACTTAATTCTAGAAATTTCTAAATGTTATTTTAAATGAATAACAACATATTTTATTGGTTTAAACTTTGAAACAATAATATAAACAACAACATGGCATTCAAACGCTTTATACATAACAATGTATTTGTTTAATTGTTGAACATAATGTGAAGGATTTAGTTTTTTTTAGATTTTGATCTATTCTGTCATTTCCCAACCTCTAATTTTGTTTTTTTTCTCTTTACTTTTAACCTACGGTCGTTTGACAACTTATCGAAATATCTTCAATTTCATTTCAACTAAAACAATGAATAACCAGAGTGAGAAACTCATGTTTCGCTTATAGAGCACTTTGTTGTGGCTTTAGCACTTTGTATTTGAATTCACAAAGTTAATAAAGTATAAAGATAATATCGTGTACTTAAAATATTAATTAACCTTCCTATTCACTCATATAAGAACTAGGTATGTGGAGTTCAGAATCAGTCTGATGGTTGAGCGGCAGGTCTCACTGACTACGAGATTAAACCTATTCAATAACACGCGATGCCCACCAAATATCTCTGGTACAAAAGGCATTACCAGCAGAACAATGTAATGAAAAAAAAACTAATTGACTTATCAACTAAGAGATACCGGACCAGGCGCCGTTTTCAAAAATATGGATATCGGGTCACACACAAAATTTTAAAATATAAACAGTGCTGTCAGAGTTGAAACACTGAATGACAAGAGGTCCGACTTCCAAATACCTTTCTTTTTGTAAAGTTTAGAACTAATACAACAACCCTGGTAAGATGCAATTATAAATATTCCTTTTGAGATACATATTTTAAACCAAAGTATTTAGAATTATGTAATTTATACAAGTGAACTGTTTTCCAAATAAATGTGTTGGTAATTTCGGGTTTTCATTCAGTTTGCATTTCTATAAAACCATTCTTGTGCTGGTATAGAGATATCAAAAATTGATTACAGCTTCCTTAAGAGTTGTCCATACTTCAAAATCTAGTTCAGAGTTCCATCTCTTGGCAGAAACACCAGACAGACAGGTTGCTACTATATCTTTCCACCTAGCACAGATAGCCCATTGTGTAGCTTTGTGCTTAATTCAAAACAACAACAAATCTTTCCACCTACTTTCTGGAATATGATACAAGTACAGGTGTATTTCTTTAATCTTTATGAATTCTAGAATTCTCAGTTACCATCGAATTTTCTACTTGACAATAGAAGTGGAATACCAATAAAGGTTTGCATTTATGACAATTGTACACGCTGGCCTATTTATACAACGTTCAATAATGTGTCTCATTTGCACGGTTTATAAATGTGCAGGTTCTGGTTTCATCTTCGTAATTAAAGGAATGCTCATTAATAATTACTTTCGCTCTTTTAATGTGAGCATGCAGAGACTATTTTATAAATTAACATACACTGTTTTCTTTCGTAACAATTTTATATACAGAAGAATAACACTTTTAGTAAAGCCAAATCATACATATATAGCTTCGGTACTTGCCGCAACTACTGCTATAGCTATGTATTTACATTGAATCTATCATTATCCCTAACGCTGTTTGAATGCTAATTGTAACAAATTCTTTACTCTAAACTTACGATGGCTAAGAAGTTAACATCAGAATTCTTTTAAAAACTGACTATTTATTTGCAGTTTAACTAGTAAAGAAAAAAATATTACACAGCCACAAAACAAAAATGCTGCTCCGAATTTTACAAACAACACACCTAAACGTTAAATAACTTTAAAACAATGAAATATATTTAAAAAAGGATGAGAAAAAACAGATCAACAATTATATACAAACATCTATTGTAATGTCCCCTTGTGGTACAAAGATATGTCTACAGACTAATAATGTTAAAAACCTGGTTTCAATATCTTGATGGACAGAGCAGACATAAACTATTATGCAACTTTGTGGCTACACCCTTGTACAAATTAATTAAAACAAATGGTCATTTTACAATATTTTCAGCAAGGCGGTTGGTATAGGTCACCGGACCCGCTGATTTCCTTTAATAGTTATTTTTTCACATAGACGGTGTCATTAGCTGTGTTTTACAGTACGGTCGATCTATTTTAAGAATATCTGACGAAATTTTGAGGAATATTACATCATTCAAAATTGCGTTAGAAGGACAAGGAGACCAGTCAAAAAACAACTTACCAACTCAATGAAGAAAAAACGGTATCAATGTGGTCTGAAATATAAAAACTGGATGCAAGAGCAATGGAGGAAGGTGTTATTTAGTGACGAGAGTAATTTCTTCGCACAGGGTCAAAGAAGTCTGCATGTTCGCAGATCTCCAGGTAAGAAACTTTCAGAATCTCACATCAATCAGTTAATAAAACATCCCTTGAAGAAGATGTTTTGGGGCTTTTTCAGTTACTTTGGCGTCGGAGGTTTACATATCGTAGAAGGTATGATACGAGGACCACAATACATCGAAGTTTTACAGAGAAGAGCCGTTCCAGAAATGAAAAAGAGATTCCAGATGGATCTGGCATTTTCAGCAAGATCTGGCTCCGTGCCATACATCGAAACTTGTGAAGAATTTTATGACTACAACGCGAATAAAGGTGCTTGACTGGCCTAGAAACTATCCAGACTTAAAACCTATTGAAAATTTTTGTGCGATTTGTAAAGAAAGACTTCAGGGAAAAAACTGTACTACGAAAGATAAGCTAAGCGATCCAAAAATTAGTAAAGTTTTGTTTGTTTGTTTTTGAATTTCGCACAAAACTACTCGAGGGCTCTCTGTGCTAGCCGTCCCTAATTTAGCAGTGTAAGACAAGAGAGAAGGCAGCTAGTCATCACCACCCACCGCCAACTCTTGGGCTACTCTTTTACCAACGAATAGTGGGATTTACCGTCACATTATAACGCCCCCACGGCTGGGAGGACGAGCATGTTTGGCGCGACTCGGGCGCGAACCCGTGACCCTCAGATTGTGAAGCACACACCTTAACGCGCTAGGCCATGCCAGGCCCAATTAGTAAAGATTACAGACAACTCGTGGACTCGATGCCAAAACGGATTAATTATTTTCTGAAAAATAAAGGGTGTCATATCATGTATTAATCTGTGAGTAATTTTTGGATTCTCAGAAATAAAACGCAAAAATTGAAAAAAATCGTAATTTTTCGTCTTCTCTCAATTAATTTGCACAAGAGTGTAATTACAAACAATCGCACAATATGTAGTACGGCCCTCATTAAGTAATTATAACATAGAGCACATTAATTTTTCACCTAGTATCAAGTCTGTTATTTATGTCCTCAAATGTCTGGCGTAACAGTTTTCGGTGGTGCTTTTCACTAAATTTTTATTTTCATACAGTAATTTACATATTACCATGCGATATATCTATTGCAATAAAAATATCATTGCTACCTAATGTCCATCATTTTGACATACTGGGAAATTAATAATAATGTATTAGCATTGACTGTGTGTGAGATAATATTATGTGTAAAAAAACCTCAAAACCCAGAAAAAGTATGTAAATATGAGCATAAGTAGCAAAAATGAAGGAATATCAACTTATAATTGAATTTCATAGGGTCACAAAAACAAATGAAAATAAACTTTTATAAGTGGCCCGGTATGGCCAGATGGTTAAGGGACTCAACTAGTAATCTGAAGGTCGCGGGTTCGAATCCCCATCACACCAAACATGCTCGCCCTTTATGCCGTGGGGCTGTTATAATGTTACTTTCAATTCCACTATTCGTTTGTAAAAGATTACCCCAGGAGTTGGTGATGAGTTGTAATCTTACACTGCAAAATTAGGGGCAGCTAGCGCAGATAGCCCTCGTGTTGCTTTGAGCGAAATTTAAAACAAACTTTTATACAGTAAATGGCGTTTTATTTGTTTCAGCATATACGTGCTTTAGATTAAAGGACAAAATGTTTTCTTGTCTTCTCAATAATAACCACGTGAAAAAATATCATTTGAAAAGAAGTAAATGAGCTCAGTTTACAAGATGACTACAGAGAAGTGTGACCTTTCATACCGTCATATTTCACAAATTCATTAGCACAGGAAGGTGAAGCTGTACAAAAGTGTTACTAATGTTATACTTATGAAAGTTCTGTAATTGTCACAACTTGCCACGATATTTTTTTACATAAATTTCAACGAGTATAAATGTAGCTAAAATTCAAAGTTCACCTTATTCAATTAAATGAAACTGAAAAGTGTGCACAGAGATGAAGCAGTGAAATGTTATTATACCAAAGGAATCAAGGACGAAGTAACTCTAATGGAATACAAAACAGTACATAGCATTTGCAGATGATCTGTTTTCAACATTGCTATGGTTAAGTTTTATAACGATTCATATTTCTCATAAGCCACGTACAAATCCGACACCTATTGATACTGTTGCTAAGGGCAACAGAACAAATCAACACATGGGCAAAGAAGTGCATATTATGTTCGCAGTTGTCTGAAGTTGCTAACTGTAAGGTGTCTTTTTTGGTCAATTTCGTGAATGCATCATTACAGGTTGAATCACGTTGAAGCACTGAAGGAGATAAATATTATGTGTTAGTTCTTTGCTATATTGTAAGTTGATGAACAATATCTTGCTAATATCTTATGGCTTGATAAGTCACTCTTCATCCTTTTTGAAGTCTCAATACGTGCAACTGAATTATATTGTTTGAAACTTGTCCACATGCATTATTTCGTACACATTTAAATGATGCTAGAGCGGCAGTCATTGACTGATATCTTTTTGAAGAACCTTCAACATATTGCTTGCAGGCCTGTAGAGTCAGTACTGCATGATACCATGAAATGCTCACAATCAATGTGATTCTTATATTGCATCTGCAAAATGTGATAAACACAGATGGCAACAAGGCTGGTAATCAGGTTTAACACTTCTTGCAGGAACACTTCACAAGGAAAATTATAATAGAGCTATCCACATCCACTTATATGTAAGTGATATAACACCCAGTCAACCGAGAAAACTATTTTAAGTATAAGGGGTGTTCTTATTTTGCAAATTATAAATCTATGATTGAAATGGGTTTTTATACTTAAGTGTATGGATATATAGTTTTTGTAAAAGACCGTTTGTTAGCATCCTTTTCAAAAGCAATACATTTTTGGTAACGCACTAGTTACAAGCTTTTTATTTGATGTTTTCATTAATATTTCGTTATTTAACTTAATAGCTTTTAGTTACATTTGTTATAATATGTAGAACAATAAATGAAAATATACACAAAAACTAGAAATGCAGGGCTTAATTCAGCCTCAAAGCCTTTTGTACACTGGTTCCTGCTTTCATAAACCTACTTTTTATCACTATATTGGGCGTCAAAAATATTTTTGTAGCTTTCAAATATTCAGTTTAGAACACAAAAAATACACCATAGATATTAACGTAATGCTCCAAAACGACTATAATTTACTTGACTGTCCAACTAAAGTATAAATAAAACTACTATAAGTATAAATATAATTTTAAAATTCAATTACTGCTCAGAGCAACCACATTCCCACATCAAACTTTTCTTACAAACTGCCAAACCTCTCCTCCAAAAGTAAACAAGCAGTACACTACATTTTCTCTTTCGATTGACCGAATACGCGACCATTTTATTTTCGATTGAAGTCGTTATAGTTTTATACTGCTAACTTTTAATAGATTATGTATACATTTACAGCATTTGTCACTCTTTCGGTAAACAGCACAAATATTTCACATACAAAAGAATTATATTTCTAATAAACTTTAAAAAAATTAAGGTTAGTCCATCAATCTTTTTCTTTTTTACTTTTCTGAGTACAAAACGGTTTTTATGCTGAGATTAAAAATACTTTTTTCTTTTCAAAATTTTAAATTTCAGTTCCTTAATAATCTCTTAAAACCTCCTAAGTACATTCCAAACTGTTTTTTCGGTAAATCTTTATATTGTTGTATCCATTTGGAAATAATCAGTTACTGGCCTACCAATCAAATAAAAATACTGATATATAATTTTTTTTTAATACTACTAGGTTTTGTTACTAACTTTCAGTGGCCAGATGGGTTAAGAAGTTCGACTCGTAATCCGAGGGTCACGGGTTCTACTCCCCGTCGCACCAAACATGCTCGCCCTTTCAGCCGAGGGGGCGTTATAACGCAACGTTCAATCTCACTATTCGTTGGTAAAAGAGTAGCATGAGAGTTAACGGTGGGTGGTGATGACTAACTGCCTTCCCTCTAGTCTTACACTGCTAAATTAGGGATAGCTAACGCAGATAGCCCTCGAGTACCTTTGCATTGAATTAAAAAAACAAACTAACTTTCAAAAAATAATAAGAAACTCTTCAGACGTCCTGAATATTTGTCTATTTATACAACATAAATTATCTCCTATTATCTAGGTCAATTCAATCGAGCTCATGACCCCTAGAATGACCAGGTTCCATATTATAACTTTAAATATGTTTTGCACATCTTCAGAAAAATTTGCAAGCTTTCAGTAAACGGTATAAATGTTTTATACACAAATAATACATATATATAATGAAGAATTTTTTTACAAAAAATACGTTTGTAAACATATGGAATCAGGGTTAACTGACAAAGAGGCAAATGATTTTTCGCGTAAATATTAAAAAATACTATTCAGAAAATTATGAAATTGTGTTTACTCAGTCTTTAAAATCTTCTAAATAAATATAAAATGTTGTTTTCTTCAGTAAAACTTTATATATTATTTGTTATTTTCTTTATCATTACAAGACTGGTTAATTTCATCAACCTTCTAACCACACACACAAAAAAGCAAAAGACACATGAAAAAAATTCTAAATTGCCATTTTGTTTCTTTCGGGAATGTTTATTCTAGCTGGCTTTAATCTCGTAACATTATACATCTCTTCATACACAATTTCTATTATTTTATTGCTCTTTGAACCGTGTCTAACTACAATTAGAAATATTATAAGTTTTCAATTACTTGGGGAACGTGAAGCTAACATTACGCTATCGAATTACATTATCAATAGCTACTGCGAATTATTCGAGTGCATGCTTGTAAATATTTTGTATTATATAATTATTTCTTTTATCTAATGTAACCTTAACTAACTTAAATAATTTTCTATTTTTACATTTTAGTTATTTTTATAATGAGAAATAAAAAATACAAATGAAAAACAATGGCATTTTTGTTTTGTTTTGCTGTCGGTAATCGATGTCTGTTATGTAAATGTCATGTAAATGTTTTGTAAACGACAATATGTCGTGTTGTGTTTGGATTTCCATATCTATTATTTATATTTTCATGATTATATTATTGTTTTGAAATTTAAATCAATAAAATATGTTGTTATTCATTTAAAATAACATTTAGAAATTTCTAGAATTAGGTAGATCAATCATATGTTTATAAATAGAATGTGTATATCGGCCTTGGTGTCTAGACGACGAGTCTCGTGCAAAAACAGACATGCGCGGATTGCTCTGGAATTCTGTGAAAGTTACGCGATTGCTCGAGAAAACAGTAGGCCTATGGGTATAAAAACAGACGGTGACGTGAGAAAAGAGAAAGAAGAGTTAGTCATTCGTTTGAAAAAGTTTAAATGTTTGCTGTGTGTTTATTCAACTTGAATTTGTGACTGGAGCTAGATCTACAAGAACTGTGATTTTATTTCATCAATCTTTACGATTCATTCGAATTACTGGTTATACTGAAGGTCAACACGTACAGAACTGTTTAAAGGAAACCGAGGCAAGTTGGATAACAACAAGTTTGAGACATTCGTCGAAAACATCGTAAAAAAGAACTTCGTCAAATTTATTGGACTGTGAATTGTTTCTGGACTTTTCTATTCAAACTTCGGAATTTCTTCGTGGGACCAAATTCACTTCCTAGACTGGAATTTTGGATTTCTGATCTAAACTTTTGGACTTTCATTCTAAATCATTATATTTGACACAAGCCAGTACCATTTTGTATTGTAATTAATTTTAAACTGAATATCTGTCATTGTTATTATATAATTTATGTTATATCTGTTACATATATAATAGTTTATTGTAATAAATTATACAAGCTGTTATCTGTGTCTTTCTGTTGCTTTAGTCCACATAAAAAACGTAGCAATGTCACCTAATCAACTTTTTTAACTAATGGTAATAGTGAATTAATGATTTTATTTAATTAAATAATGCACCACAAAACCAATAATAATAATATAAAAAGCAAACAATGATCCCTAACTATCACAAGTTTTTTGGCTTTCTAACTGTGCAATAAGAGCCCTTGAAAACTCATCTAAACTAGTTGATATGTTTTCCTTCGCAACTAAGATTGTACTGGAGAGTGATTAACAATGCTTTGTACGGAAATTTACGTTATTTAATGTCTTTTAATGGATGAAAATCTTATATTTCTATTGGTTATAAATAATATTGTATTAAACGTAACAGAGAATTATCAACTAATACTGAAGAGAGGATGTGACGGAAGTGTTTGATGGTTCCGTAACCAGGTGAGGTTGAAGGCTTTGAAAATTACGTGTTGCCTGAGTGAGGTCAATACCATATAGAGCAAGTTAAGGTAAACTTTGTACCTTTTGAGGGATGGTATATATATTAGAAGAAGAGGAGATATCTAGAAAAAAAATGTCACATTCCTCACACTAAGGGGGATTTCGGATGCTTTCTTCATATTGTATAATACAATTAAAAAGTTAAAACCAAGATAATATTAAAATATGGATTGTTAGTTACTCTTTTATGTTTTGTTAATTGGTATAATATAAATCACTCAGCCAGCAATGTCTTGTTAATTATGATGCTGTAACATACTTCTAGCAATGAGACTGGCCCGGCATGGCCAAGCACATTAAGGGGTGTGCTTCGTTATCCGAGGATCACGGGTTCGCGCTCAGGTCGTGCCAAACATGCTCGCCCTACCAGCCGTGGGGACGCTATAATGTGACAGTCAATCCCACTATTCGTTTGTAAAATAGTAGCCCAAGAGTTGGCGATGGGTGGTGATGACTAGCTGCCTTCCATCTAGTCTTCACTGTTAAATTAGAGACGGCTAGCACAGATAGCCCTCGAGTAGCTTTGTGCGAAATTCAAAAACAAACAAGCAATGAGCCATTAAACCAAGCACACTATCTCAGTATCATAAAATTATCAATTACAGACAGAATTCAACCAAACTAAAACTTTTTAGCTAAATCATTTTAGTTGGGATTAATAACTGTGCTTTTGTGGGAAGCACATAGACTAAATAAAATATTCTACAGTATAATAATTTCACTGTCAACACGAATAGCCATAACAACTACGACAATATATCACCATATTATGTGCCAGTGTACTAAGTACAGTTTGTATCACAAAAATGCTAATAAAATACGTGAAATAAAAATTATTTCACTTAGATTCATAAACACCCAATTCGTATTTTATGTTGAGAAATAACATTGCTTCATCAATGCATTTACACATATACCTATATGAATATTACATTATTTGCTCTACAGACATTACTATTCAGATAGATAAGATAAATGAATCTCGAGAAATGGTAACGAACTCTGTCTTATAAAATCGTGCAATACCTGACACAATAAGAGTTGCATCTTTTAACTGGGTTTATTTTCTGGTACTTGTCCTAAATTATACAAACTATTGATGTTCTAGGCATTTCATCTACCAATTTCAGACGTTCTAATTGTAACACTAAATGAGTGATCACACAATGTAAAGGTAGTGATACATCTTGCAGTGGAACACAACTTGATGTAGAGAAAAGCAAAAAAACTGCAATTCCTTCTATTCGTTGATGTTAGAATGTCCTGGCTGTTATCCTGGCAGTTAATCCTTGTCGTAATGATATATATCGTGCTTCCTATTATATAATCAATCAAATATGCTTTTCAATCTTCTCTTCCTCAACAGCTGAGTTGAGATGATATAAAACAAAACCATCATTTTCCTACGATTCACCAGCTTTAACCTTTAATTTTTGGTCTATCAACAGTTTCTGAGACATATGAGTGATCTACGTTCTCAGATTATCGATGTGTTCAATTAGTGTATGTGTATTACACGACACCACTGTAAATCGTTAGTCAATGGATCAAATTGTCAAAAGATGATGTATAAAATCTGTTCAGCCAAAACTTTATTGCTTCTATTGACATTTACCAAAATCACATACACACAGAGTCCTAATAAGAGACTTTTCTTTTCTTCTGCAGTGTGTCTTTCTTAGCTGTTGATATTAACAGATATTAACCCACTCAAAATATTATTGTAGTAGCTTTATATGTGATATAATAATCTAACTTCACAATCCAGTACCTGAACAACTAGACATTTTCCATTGCACCCAGATATTCATTTAATTGTGGGGGTGGAAAGGCATACACAGAAATAACCTTGTTCACCTGTCCAAAGTCAGCACAAAATCTTGTTGAAACCTTTTTCTTCCTGGTGATCACTACTTGAAACAATTATGCATTCTGTGAATGCTGTGCAACTCTGACATTTATTAAATGTTGTATCTTGGTAATAGCTTTATCCCTGACGTTTTAGTGCTTGTTTAATTGGAAGAGAGTCATCTGTACCTATGTGATGTGACTCACCTTTGTTTGACCTTCTCAGATGTTGGCATATTCAATCAGTTTCTGCCTCTGTGGTGAATCAAGACTGTTTGAATAATCAACAATCAATGATCTAACAAGTGTTAGCAATCTTGCATTAACTTTCACAAATGAGTCAACAAAGGAAATACTACTAGTAGTACCATTGATTTTGGCTACTTCAATTTCTTTTACAGTACCACTAACCATTCTATTGAGAAGCTATACAGCAGACTGCTAGTAGTTGCTAAAAGCATATAAGGACCGCATCACATTTTCGTGGTAATTTTTACTACTTCCTTAACTGGAAATGGTGAAATATTTTTATCTCAACACTGCAATGAATGAACACACTGAACATTTTCTGGAGTGAACCATGGAAAACTAACTGTGTAGTGGTGGTTACTCTGAGTTTTTTGACATCATATACTTGTAATATTTGCTGTTCCTGGAAATGATCTGAATAAAATGAATTGTAAAACCGGCATACTTCATGTTTTTCAAAACCGAGAAACCTAAAATAATATTTAAATAATTCACCGTCCAAATCGAGAACTTTGAAAAACACAACGATTCTAAATTGTTTGGTACAGACATATATCACCACTCTATACATCACTTTTACAACCTTTATCTCCAGGACGGCCCAGTTTTCCTTAAGTCTAAAACTAATAAGAACAAACCAAGGTTTAATTGCACAGCACTCAGGAACTAAATAATTCAACTTACTATCGCTAAACCAAGCGCATTTGTTAAAACAAATTTACTAAAATAGAAACGTGGTTCACAGAAAAGAAAAACAATACAACAAAGACATCATCACATGCCACTCGATTCCTTTTTAAAGGAGCATAAGGCAGCAATTGCTGCTGTTTCTATAACAGGCAAGTGTTTTAAGTGCCTACTGTACAACCCCGAATCTTGAAGACAATTTCTCAGCCCACCGAGGGGAATCAAACCCCTGATTTTAGCGTTGTAAGTCCGGAGACATATCGCTGGACTAGCGGGGGGCTCAAAAAGACAAATACATTAAAAATATATCATTAATAAGAATCATCTATCACTTTTAGGAGGTGGAAGTTAAAGAAATTTTGAATAATACATAATACAAAATAAAATAAACATTCTTAAACAATGAAAGGCTTGCAATACACTTAAATAATGAAAATAGAGAAAAATAAAACTTTTTACAGCAAAAAATATTAATGCAGAAATACCTTTTAAAATTAGCACTTTACGTAAAACAATACTTTTAAACAACAACAAAAAAATGTAATACATGAAATAAACTCCTTTAAAATAAACATTTAAATTAATCAAACTCATTAATTTCTTACACAAGAAGATATAAAGTAGCTTATTTATGACAGCAAAGCACTACCATAGAAAACATTACACACATTCATATACATATATATGTGCATACATATTGCTCATAGCTTAACCTAAAGGCCCTCCAGTGGCTCAGCGGTATGTCTGCGGACTTACACGCTAAAATCCGGGTTTCGATACCCGTGGTGGGCAGAGCACAGATAGCCCATTGTGTAACTTTGTGCTTGATTCAAAACAAGAACAACTTAACCTAAATACAAGATAAAGCGCGCACGTGCGTATATATAAACACTATCCAAATAAAATGGAATCTCTTAAATCTAACTTACAAATACAAATCTTAGTTCAATATTTTTGATATTTAAACAATAAGTAAAAAACAGATCCTTTAATTACATAATTTCAAATATACAATTCACTGATTTTATGCAAAATTAAGATTGATTACTTAGAATTAAGCACAAAGCTATACAATGGGCTATCTGTGCTCTGCCAACAACGGGTAACGAAACACGGCTTCTAGGAGTGTGAGTATGCAAATGTATCGCAGTTCCAGTGGGGGCACAAAATTAAGACGAAAAGTTGGAGCTACTCATCCTTTGAGCCCTGATAGGAAATCTTTCAACATAGCTGGAGATTTCTGATGTACCATCATGATTTCATGAATAAACTTTTCAGCTCTTGCAAGAGCTTTCCAAGTATTCACCAAATCCATCTACAGCTAAATGTACTTTCATCTCAATTTGTGTGGCATACAGGCAGAATTATATGTTTTAACAAATGGCGTGCCTCCGTCCATCTTTAAAATCACTATTTGGTTCAGACTGGGAGGGTAATCATGTCGTTTTGGCCTTCAACTCCAAACTATAATAGAGATAGGGTGCTACCGTTAATTTTAGTGTCTTAAATGCAAAAGCAACACTTGGGCCTGAAAAATTTCATTAAAACAAATGTACGAAATTGAAAATAAAGCTTTGATCAATTTTAATCTTTCCAGCCTCATATAGATCATACTTAACATGTTTGTATGACGCAATCTCTAATACCTGTAGACTGTTTAGTTAATACATGCAAACTTGCATGTCAAGTTTGACTTGAACTACACTGAACAAAAATATAAACGCCCTATGTGAAACATTGGTGTCACATGAAGAGTATCACTCAAAGTTAGTGTATACTCCTTTTATTTGTACAAAATGGATATTTCTCTTGGTTAGTGTCCCAAATTTGAGTCTACCACTGCCTGTGAGCATTAATATTACTGAGTGCATGGATGTGGCATATCCAGACGCTGCTCAAACAGAAGGAGCGGTACTCGAACACTCCTTATACTGGGGACAATAAAAGGCCACCTAAGAATGTCAAATTTTGACAAAAGCAGCAATGCTTCAGATGACCCCAGTCATGCAGGAACGTACCATTGGCATGTTGAAAGCAGGAACGTCCACCAGAGCGGTCGCTGTGCAAGTGAATGCTCACTATCGGACGATAGGACGTTTGAGAGTTCGTTTTCAACAGACGGGCAGTTCTGCAAATCGACCTCATCCACGTCGACCACGTGTGACCACCCCAGCACAGGATCGCCACATCCGGCTTGTTCACTTACGGGACCGTCTAAGACCAGCGACACAGACCGCAGATGAAATCTTTGGTCTGCACAAGAGACGCATCACACCACAAACGGTCCGTAACCACTTGCGAGATCCTCAACTCAATTGTAGTGCCATTTGTCCGGCAGCACAATGTCACCTTCCAACATGACAACGCCCGACCACATGTTGCCAGGATCTGCACCCAGTTCCTTGAAACTGAGCACTTTCCAGTTCTGGACTGGCCTGCGTATTTGCCAGACATGTCGCCCATAGAGCATCTTTGGGATATTCTGGATCAACGTGTTTGCGACCGTATTCCAGTTCCAAATAATGTGCGTCAGCTCCGTCACTCCAGCAAGAATGGAATAACATCCCACAGGTCATCATGGACAACCTGGTGAGCTCCATGTGAAGGAGATGTGTTGCTCTGACAGAAGCAAATGGTGGGCACACAAGATACTGAACAGTGAATTTCTTCAGCCCAACCCCTACTATGTTTGAAGGAGTGACAGTCCTGTTCATATGCCAATATCAAGATGCAGTGGACAGTGATTTGAAGATTATTCAATAACAAAATGAATTTTGGTTGATTTCATATATTGCATGTCCCTAATGTTAATAAAAACTCAAAAGTTTGACATTGGGCGTTAATATTTTTGTTCAGTGTATATAGTTCAAGATAGTTATCCAGACAATTGACTGATATTAATTGAAACTATGTTTTGAGGTTGACTAGTTGCTCTACTATTGAAGCACAACAATAACAACATCTTGGTTTTGCCTGTATTTTCTTCTGATACAAGTCAAGCACAGAGGTAAATTTCTACACCTCGGAAGGAGGTGTTATTATTTATTTCCAACACCCGTGCAAAACCCACATTTTAGTTCACTGTGACTAGTCTTTTATTGTTAACGAATGTTTATAAATAATTCAGGAGATCTGGCACTTAAGGACACCCTGAAAAATATTTCTCACACTCAAATAAAACATTAGTAAACCAATCTTACATTTGTTATGCTTCGTGCAACATTTATGAATTTCACTTTTTACAAATAGTCTCACTTTGGTCACATCATATTTCAGATAAACCCACCTAAAATGTTTCTGCCCGATACCCACATGGCACAGTAAATATACGTTTTCTTGTAACAGTGGAATTAACTTGTTTTCCAGGAATTGCAATATTTGCTGTACGCTTCAAACTAAAAATTCATGCACATATGAATTAAGGGAGTAGCTCACTGTTCCTTTAAATAATGCCCCGCAACTCAACTACCACAGTTCACTTCATAACTATTCAACATTCAAATTAAACTTTAGCATTCTCCATTAAGTCTTTCTGTTGTGTTCTCTGTGATACTTTAATTTTATGTTGAATAATATTTATGAATGTCCTTCTGTAAAGTTACACACACATACATGCTACATCTTACACATAACCACAAACGCATATTTATGAACAAAGCTGCAACTTCCATACGTCATTGTATACACCAGTAGCTCTAATCAGATTGCTTCAAGCTTGTGCGCAATTTCCACAGTCACCTACATCTGTGAAGGTGCAAACTAATCCTTTTACTAGCTTAACAAAATATATATTTCTTAGTAGAATTTAGTTAAACTATATTATTCAGCTTAAACTTTCGCAAACCAACAATATTATTCACACTGTATCGACTTTGTGTACCAATTCACTTCCTTGAAAGCACTAAATAAATATATGAGACCACAGTAAATACACACTAATTTTTCTCATTGGCCATTAGCTGTGGATCTTTATGCCAAGTTATTAACCTTAAGACAAATTGTTCAAGTCATATGGCATAGTTTCACAGGAAAGTAAACAGCAACTCTGAAACTCATTCAACTGAATCATTCAATTTACTAAATGTTTTTTTTACAGTATTCTCACACTTCACAGAGAAATTGCATACAGTTAATTCCTTTCAAAGAGACAATCTATTCAAGAGAGCTGTAATTACACTGACTAGTGTGCTGATACTTGTGAGGAAAATCACTTGAACAGTCAGAAATTAAGAGATCACAACATCATTTCATTTTGACTACATGACCACTCTGGCTGGTGTACGAGCAGTGATTGTATCATGGACTACATGCATGACCATCTTACATCATCATCTGGGAGTTCAGAAAGCAAGGGTCATTTAGCCCTTTCAGTCATTAATGGCAAATCCAAGTAACCATCCTAGCTTTGACAATCAAGTGGAAAAATAACACAAGGTGGCCATCACTTCCTTTCAGTCAGTAAATGTACATACCAGTAGTTATCATAAATATGCTTTGGCAATTAATTCTAACCATAAAGATCTAGAGAAAAACATTGGCACTTTGACCAACCATTAGAGCTCTCTTTATCTCTTCACATCTGATTTATTAGACAGCTGATATTACTCTCATTTTTATCCAACTGATAATTATTGACCTCCAGTGGGCCTATAATGTGGAATCTCAGTTTACCCATCTGCTGGATTCATGTGTACCATAGGAATATTGCCCCTGCTAGTACAGCGGTATGTCTCCGGATTTACAACGCTAAAATCAGGGGTTCGATTCCGTTCGGTGGGCTGCGAAATTGTCCTTCAGATTGAGGGTTGTGCAGTAGGGTAACAACTTACTCACTTAAAAACCAGCCTATTACAGAAACCGCAACGTATGCGGCTCTATGTTCCTTAAGGAATTTAGTGGCATTATTATTATTATTATTATATCTTATGAAGACTGGATCTCATACAACAAGTGGCCCACTTATTGAGTTACCAGGTGGAAACCAGTCGAACCAGATCTAAGTTACCCGCTGCCAGAATGTAAAACAGACATAATAAGTCTCCAGACTGGAAAGCCCTCTCATTGACTGCTTCATCATAATCCATCTTTGCTACATGACAACATTGCCTGTTACATTGCATACAAACTCATCTCTATCTGGCAGATGCTGCAGATTAACCTGTGAGCATTAGGAGATGGACCATAATTACATCTTCTAAGAAGTTATTTTCTCGACGAAACATGAGCATACGTATTGAACACTTAGTTCTTTTGTATGGTACACCACTGATAAACACAGTAAGTTTTCATCTCAATTGGCTTGACTTAGTGTTGCAAACTTTTCAACCATCGACTTGAAATCTGTAATTACACTTCCATCAAATAATCTGACTGAGTTCATAATGTCAAGTTCTCATCAGTACCACACTTAACACTTTGCACAACACAGAAAATAGATGAATGTTGAAACTAATTTCATGATCAGCTTGAACTTATCCAGAGGTTAAAAAGCATGTTATAAACGTCTCTGCCAACGCATAAACAACAAACTACAGTGGAGCGCCATTAAGCCGCGAACCCGTAAACCGTGAAATCGCTTAAGCCGCTGTAGCAAGTCTTGTAAGCGAGAATTATCGCGGCTCACCGCTAATTTAAGAACGTGTAAAAACGCGGCTTACGAATTTAATCCTGGCTTTATAACTCCAAGGGGATATTTAAAAAGGATTTGCTTTAATTTGGGAAATAAATAAAATATATTACAATAGAAATCGACCGTTAATCTACCTTATCCGCTCTCTGTGTCAGCTTTATGGAGGCCGGAATTGTTACCGAATCACACCTCTCCATATATTTTATTTATTAAAAATGGGAAAAGCAAACCATCGCAATGCATTGGTCGTTAGTGTTAAAACGGTACTTGTCAGTTGTATCTGAATAGTCTATACATTAATATTATAATGATCCTGCAGTGGCCCGGATGAGGCTCCTCGGAGCAGGAGGCGACTTCGGCTTTTCAGTCACAAAGGTTTAAGCCGCGGTTAAGCAGGTTGAACCCCCAAATACCGTGGCTTAACGGCGCTCCACTGTACGTGGAAGTATCGAATAACGAATTTACTTTAGTCCATCTGTGCCCCCCAGTGGCTCAGCGGTATGTCTGCGAACTTACACGCGAAAATCCGGGTTTCGATACCCGTGGTGGGCAGAGCACAGATAGCCCATTGTGTAGCTTTGTGCTTAATTCTAAACAACAACAATTGTCCATCTGTAAAGAAGTTAATAGCGACACACACATAGATCCATTATCTCACTTGGTCTATTGAAGACGACTACACAATGATAACCACTGTAACATTATTTATAAAATACAATGTGATAACTGCCACGACTTTTGTATTAGAGAAAAAAGTATAAAAATGGAAACCAGATTTAAAAAACATAAAACGTCACCTTCACACGTTTTCAAGCACTGCAAGTCAAATAAACACAACATAACCATAGAAAACAATCAAATACTAAATAAAAAACAAACATAAAGAAACGCAAAATTAAAGAAGCCTTACTTATACAATAACTTAAACCCAAAATTAACCAATACAAAGGAACACCTTTATAACTATTTAAAATAATAAAATAAATAACATAAAATTATATATTCAAACATATAACACCGCCCTCTACATTCCAACACTCAGTTACACAACCCCTTTCAAACATGTGGCTAGCTTCCAGTCAATTACCTCTTTATTTCCTTGTAAACCTGACGATGAACGAAGGAGGTCGAAACGTTGTTTGCTCCTCTACGTAAAATATTTTCTCAACCTAAACTAGCCGTTTTTACATATGTATTTCTCTATTGTGGGTTTTCTCGACACCACTGATAAGCATTACTATTCTATGCAGGGAAGAATAACCAGTTTCTTACTGGAGCTTGCCCCATTTTAAGTGGTGCTATAGAAACAGTGTCATATCAGAATCATCACGTTACATTTGAAAACAAACCTGATCAGTGCAATCATATGTTGATCATAACAATAATTTGAGTAAAACCCTGACAGCCTTCAATCTTCGTGCTATGTATTATCTGGAAAATACGCTACCACAAAAGTTGTTGTACCAGTAGCTGCAAATACTTGTGCACATCTACATTGCATCTCAATATGTACTAGCCAAATATTTTCGTGTTGCAAAGAAAATAATTTTCAGGCTAAGTCTAGGCATTAAAATTGTTCACCTTGGTACTCCTGTGACTTTAGTATGATATACAGTGATAATGGAGTCGTTATCAGTATTGATCTGCAATGTTATAGATGAAATGGCTTTTATTCCATCATGATGCCCTAGGTCAGGACATTCATCAAACAGATAGAACTGCATTTCTAGATGGTGAAGTATGGTTACATTATAATTTGCAACTTTGTGATCCAACATGCAATCATATTTTCCGGAATTTTAAAGTTCACGGGCTACTTTGCATTGCAATATTTGCATCCAGGAGCTTCAACACACTATTCACATACATACACATTTTGAGGACATAGCCTCAGGTCCTTCATCATTGGCATTAGCATCCAATAGAAATTCACTGTAATGTGGAAGATTTGCCACTACGAAAATTTTCACTAAAGCACTATTTACACACTTCTTGATAAATATTACTACAAGCCTAAATGAGAGCGAACGTGGATATAAAAATATTAGAAAATGGACCACAAAACATTGATATGACATCTTAATTAAGGGTATAGTTGCAACATAAGACCATTCTGTCGTACATTTTCAGTGTTGTAATGGTTTCTTTTGTCGGACAAGTTTTTTTATCTGTTAAAAGAAAAATACCAGTCCAAAAAGTGTTTTATTTCTTAATTAGAAAGTTATCTTAATACGTGTGTGCTCATAAACCAATGTTTATTTAGTTACTAACTTCTGTTATAAGTATGCCATTTTCTCATATCTGTATTTTATTTACTGGAACATATTCAATGCTAATAAGTGTGATGTAACAGACAAAGTGATTTCAAACATGGTAACCTGGTTACCAATCCCATTAGAACAAACTCAGAAATCCATCAATAACACTGGTTGACAAAATTGAACTTTTTACCTTATCAAAGATGTAAGTACACTTTTCTAGACCAGTTTCGCACACTGATTACAAATCTGTTTTTGATTTTCTTCTATCACGTCTTGTTATTGAAATATGACTAGAGTTAATTTCTACCACATTTGGGTAACAATTATCTATTAGGCTATTTAATGTTACAAATTTATTGATTTTTAGTATAATTTCAAAAAAACATTAAACGCACTATACATTAGTAAACTTACGCAGTACACACGAAAAAGGACAACTTCAACAACTTAGAAACGTTGCGAGTACGACTTTCTTTCACAAATGTTTGTCTAGTTTGTCGCGGTACAACATCTGGCAGAAGTCTACCAGCATGATTTCGTTTCAAAACCCTTGATAATGATTTTTCATTGCTTAAATGTCTCGAGGGAAGCGTTATCACTACTCATCCCTTACAATTTTTGTGAGAGACTTTGTGGTTACCCAAAATGTTTCCATAAATTCATTTGAAGAACTGCCACACTTTTATTTTAAAACATTGAGGCTTTATTCAAAGCCTTCATTATGTATAATGTCTCTAATTTGGATGCTCCATAAAGATTCCTTCCTTCAGTGTCATGGCACTGTTATTTGTTATTTTGAATTAAGCACAAAGCTACACAATGGGCTATCTGTGCTCTGCCCACCACGGGTATCGAAACCCGGATTTTAGCGTGTAAGTCCGCAGACATACCGCTGAGCCACTGGGGGGCGTCAGGGCACTGATGTTTAGAAATTTCCCAGCAAAGTGTTGAAACCCTCTCGAATTCCATATTTCATTGACGAGTGCAGTACTGAAGTAGCATCATGGTATCGTGTGTCTCCTTTGGATGAGTGGCCTTAAGTTTTCCGTTATAAAGGAGAACCACTTTCAAGTTTCACTGTGAGAAGTCGATGAAAAGGCGCCTGTCAGATGCTGTGTATTTGTGATAATTCCCTTATAATTAGGGCAATAACTTTTCAAATTTGATTAGTTCCATCATGGAAATGTGACGTGCAAGAGGATTGTTTTTCTTGGAATTTCGCACAAAGCTACTCGAGGGCTATCTGTGCTAGCCGTCCCTAATTTAGCAGTGTAAGACTAGAGGGAAGGCAGCTAGTCATCACCACCCACCGCCAACTCACTACTCTTTTACCAACGAATAGTAGGATTGACCGTGACATTATACGCCCCCACGGCTGGGAGGGCGATCATGTTTAGCGCGACCCCGCGACCCTCGGATTACGAGTCACACGCCTTACGCGCTCGGCCATGCCAGGCCTCGTGCAAGAGGAAATCCAAATAAAGGTTTAAAATTAACGTCTCAAGAGTTATCTAGTCTACCTATAATTATATCTGAAGAAAATGACTTGTTCGTCAGTGTAATCTTGCTTTGTTAAATAGCTCAAATACTTATCTAAGCTTTCAAACTCTAAATAAATAATAGATATACATTTTCTAAATTTATGAAAAACACACACTAGAAAAACATAATGGTTTGCTAGTGGTGAAAATTTTTTATGCATTAGTAAGATTGTTAATGAAAATGGAGATACACAGAATTAATGACATCTGATATATATTATAGCGTCTTGTTTGGTTGAAGTTATAGAGGACCTGATACAAACGTTAGAACACTATTCAACTTAAATAGGTCCCGGCATGGCCAAGTGGATAAGGCACTCGACTCGTAATTCGCGGATCAAATCCCCGTCACACCAAACATGCTCATCCTTTCAGCCGTGGGAGCGTTATAATTTACGGTCAATCCCATTATTGGTTGGTGGTAGGTGGCGATGACTAGCTGCTTTCCCTCTATTTTTGCACTGCTAAATTAGGGGTGGCTAGCGCAGATAGCCCTCGTGTAGCTTTGCGCGAAATTCAAAAACAAAACTTAAATAAGGCTGTGGAACGTAATCAATGCTAAGAAATACAAGTTTACAAATTACAGCCATAATGCTGATTTCAGGACAGTAATTGTGGTGATTATCATTGATAGTATACTCAGAAACCAAGTTTATTTCAGCTTAACTCTTGACTATACAATTCATTTAAGTTTTTCCGAAGATCAGTTAATACAGTTCTTAGTAACAATACTTACATATTTACAAAGTCAGTCAATGTATTTTACCTTAGTCAGCATCGATAAGTGAAAAATATAATTAATGTGACATCATTCAACAGATTTGGTGTTGGTTCAATATGAGTGAATATTGAAAACAGAAATTACTTTAAAAATATATTTATTAAGATCTCCTTGTGGGAATAAACTAAGTCACAACTAGATTTCTGTGTTCATATTTAATCATCTAAAGTACAATCTGACAAAAAACTAAACATGAGGTATGGGTTTATATTAGGAAGATCTAAAATATACAAATTACAAAGTTACATCAAAATCATGTAAAATGGAATGGGATGTATCAGAACTACAGTTTGATAATATTTGCATTTCAGGATGGCTGGTAAGGGTACACTTATTAATAAAGCAGAGAACAATATTTCAACCTTCTTAAGTCATCTGCTTTGTTAACCTGAAGATGGCCTATGAAGTTCGAAACGTTCTCTGCTTTATCAGTAAGTGTTAATACCCAAACCAGTCATCTCAAGATGCATTTTTACTTCAAGTTGGTTTCTCATCATCATGAATGTTTGCATTTCATAGGTAAAACAATGCTACCAATAATTGCTTACTTTTGGAAAAGGTATATAACAGCCCCTTCTGATTTAAAGTATTCACACATATAGATCATGAAGAGTTCAGTTTGGGAATATTTTTTCTTGTTCTTTATGCTATCAAAATACAAAAGACTATGAAACAACTTGGAACACTGATCTATCCAGAAAGAGACCAGAATCATATTATACCTCAGCTTTGGAAAGCAAAGTGTGGCAAAAGCTGTCTGTATGCTGCATGCAACATGATCAAGAATATCTCTGCATGAAACATTGACACAATTCACAAGTTATTTTCACAACATATTAATGTTTTGTTTTTGTTTTTTTGGAATTTCGCACAAAGCTACTCGAGGGCTATCTGTGCTAGCCGTCCCTAATTTAGCAGTGTAAGACTAGAGGGAAGGCAACTAGTCATCACCACAAACCGCCAACTCTTGGGCTACTCTTTTACCAACGAATAGTGGGATTGACCGTCACATTATACACCCCCACTGTTGGGAGGGCGAGCATGTTTAGCACGACGCGGGCGCGAACCCGCGACCCTCGGATTACGAGCGCACGCCTTAACGCGCTCGGCCATACATATTAATGATGCTACTGTATATATCATGCAGTGATGAATGAAATGGGTATGAAGGCTCTGGACAAGTCCCCAGTTGCAATGCCTATGGATTTGTGTGTGATCAGACCATTAAAATGACATTAGGAAACTATTATCCTCATACACCAGAAAGATTATGGAAGTTATGTAAGGAGGAGGTGGAATATTAATATGTTAAATTCTTTACTAAGCCTTTTGCAATGGTAACTATGCTGCAAGACTACTCTCATGATACCTGAACATCAGGTGGGTCAAGACTGGGCATGGTACATGTACTATAATAAAATGGTGGGAATCAAAGTTGATTTTAATATAACATACTCAACATCTGTATTATATAAAAGTTTCATGTTTTAGATATTAAACTATGAATTTCCATACTTATATTATCAGCCCCCTTTTGGAACATCAAGAAAACAGACTGTAAACAGGACATTAAACATGCAATCATGTGAAAAAGTTAGGACACCCTATGAAAGCCTGTGTATTTTTGCAACATTTTTGGATATACAGATATTTAATCTCAATTTTAACAATACTGAGAGATTATAGGAATATAACTAAACAATTAAAACTGAAGAAAAGACATTTCAAGATCTTCTGTAAATGTAATTATACAAAAATGCATATTCTAACTGAGAAAAAAGTTAGGGCACCCCACATTTACTCCCACTTAAAATGGCTCAATTCACACACAGGTGTATCACACCAGGTGCACATGATTAGAATATCGTTATAAAGCATTTTGAATGAAGCTTGTCCTATTTAAACCTCAAACATTTAGTTTGCTGTGGTCCTGATTTTTGAAGGGAGAGTGAGCACCATGGTGAGAGCAAAAAAGCTGTCTAAGGCCCTCAGAAAGAAAATTGTAGCAGCTTATGAGTCTGGTTAGGGATTTAAAAAAGATCCCAAAAGATTTTGAAATCAGCCATTCTACTGTCCATAAAAAAAAATCAACAAGTGGAGGGCTTTCAAAACAACTACCAACATGCCCAGGTCTGGTTGTTCAAGCAAGTTCACCCCGAGATCAGACCGCAAAATGAAAAAACAGGTCTCGAAACACCCTAACAAGCCATCACAGGACCTAACAGGCTCTGGCTACTGGTGATGTAAAAGTGCATGCCTCTACAATAAGAAAGAGATTGCACAAATTTAACTTGCATGGGAGGTGTGCAATGAGGAAACCTGTGGTCTCTAAGGATTTCTGTAGTAGTGTTCTTTGGACAGATGAGTCCAAAATTGAATTATTTGGACACCAGAACAGAGGACATGTTTGGTGTAAACCAAATACAGCATTCCAGGAAAAGAACTTCATATCAACTGTGAAACATGGCAGTGGAAGTGTCGTGGTTTGGGGCTGCTTTGATTCAGCAGGACCTGGAAAACTGACAATCATAGAATCCACCATGTATCAGAGGGTGCTTAAGGATCATGTGAGACCATCTGTACAAAAATTAAAGATGAAGCAGAACTGGACCCTGCAACATGACAATGACCCAAAACATACCAGTAAATCCACCAAGGACTGGCTGAAAACGAAGAAATGGAGAGTCCTGGAATGGCTGAGTCAAAGCCCAGATCTTAATCCAATTGAGATGCTGTGGGGATGCGAGAAACCCCTAAAACATCTCACAGCTGAAAAAATTCTGCATTGAGGAGTGGGGCAAACTTTCTTCAAACTGATGTCAGAGACTGGTAGATGGCTACAAGAAGCATCTCACTGTAGTTATTTCAGCCAAAGCGGGTAACACTAGCTATTAGGAGGTAGGGTGTCCTAACTTTTCCTCAGTTAGAATATGCACTTTTGTAGAATAACATTTACAGAAGATCTTGAAAAGTCTTTTCTTCAGTTTTAATTTTTTAGTTACGTTCCTGTAATATCTCATTATTGTTGAAATTGAGATTAAATGTCTATATATCCAAAAATGTTACAAAAATACACAGGCTTTCATAGGGTTTCCTAACTTTTTCACATAAATGTAATTCTATGTATTGTAAAATAAACATTTCATTTGTTAACAGAAAACAAAATTGTACAAGAATGCCACAAAGTATGACTAGAAAACATCATTAACTTTGAAACTGGTATATTTTATTTTGATTTATTTAAACTCAAATCTGCACAGACTGAACACTGTTAAGCCATTGGAGTAAAAGGCTGTTTTAAGCCATTGCAAAAAATACATTTAACCAGTTTGTTGTTATAATTTTGTAGCTATAAGATTTATTTACAGTTTCAAAACTAGGAATAATCAAATGCTTAGCTGGCTAGACCATGGATCCAAGAATCAATAGTTTGCATACCATTACAAAAACAAATATGTGACAATAATTGCATTCTGCAAATTGAGGAGGTGAATGTGCATTATTTTCTTATAACTGAGCCACACTGCTGTGTCCACCAAATTGAATCAAACCTCTAATTTTAGAGTAAAAAATATTTATAACATGTATATGTTGATGCTAGTAAACAATACTTTTACCTACTTCTACAGCTAGAATTTCTGGTAAACAACCAATTTTAGTAAGAATTAAAAAGGTTTGTAAAATAGTTCAGCAGACACCATCACTATAAATAAATTGAGAATATCCATTAAAAGTATGATTTATGCTGTTATTTAACTTCAGTGTCATACAATAGGCTAACTGCATTATATCCACCATGAACAAGCAAATCCCAGATTTTAGCATTACAAGAACTTAAACTTACTATTATTTCACTGGAAAATGGGAGCATGATTTTACAGCCACCAGGTTAATATGATTTCACTATACTTCTCTACATAAAATTACTTTAGCTTTGGAAATTGAGATATCATATACTGATGAAACATCAAGAATAGTAATATTTGGGTATGATAAAGCCTCTTAAGACATTGCTTAAAACTAAACAGGAAAATTCTATGACATACACAGCATGACATTGTATTGCTTACCTCAGATATGATAATGCATGGAAATACCATTGCAATTGCAGTAGGATTTTGTTAGCTTGCCTTATAAAATGGCCCCAAAAAATTATTGATGACAGCAACATGTAGATTGTTAGAAATCTTTGATATAAGACCTACTTTTGTTAGAAAATTTAAGGCTTTGATGTTTCCAAACATTTTATCCCCCCTCCAAAAAAAAGGAGAGAGATGAAAATCTTCATGTTTTTGAAAAGTATTGGCAGAGTTACAAACAAATTTTATTGAAAATTCCTTGAATTAAGTGTTTAACTAATAATATTAAACTCCATATTCAAACACTCAAACCAAGTTTTAAATAATAATGAAATCAAGTGAGTGAACAGAAAGAAAATTAATCAGAATGGTACTATTATGTTTATTTATACTATACATATTAAAGCTATTTTGTTTCATTATTCATTTTGATACGTTTCATATTTTAACTATAACGTTTCTTGAACATACTTCAAGATGTCAGTATCCAAATTAATTATTCATATGTTTAATATTTTATTATTTTTTCTCTTTAAGTTACAATTTTTACATTATATTTGTAGACAATATTTCATGTTTTTAGCAGTAAATAAACATCTAATACTAAATTATGCTTTTCTGTCTGTTGTAATGAGCAAAGCAATGCCCGCCGCATGAAAAAACCCCTGATTTCGGCATTCAGTCTAATAGCCGAAAAACTAGAGAGTAATATTTTATGTAAACTGACATCTTGAACATACTTCAAGATGTCAGTATCCAAATTAATTATTCATATGTTTAATATTTTTTCTCTTTAAGTTACAATTTTTACATTATACCACATCTTAACTTGTAACACTCTACAAATTTTAATGCTTTTACTTAATAATAACAGATATCTGCAAAACATGTGCAGTCAAATTAGAAATTAGTATATTTATTGTAACAGTACTCCTTTAGGTACATGCACAGGATTCTAACTGTAGATACTAAAATCTTTATAAGTACACTTGTCTTAGGCCTAAAATTAGTTAAGGCTTTATTAAGTATGACTTATATTCAGTTAAGAACTAAATTACAGGCCTAAAATTACTTAAGGTTTTATTAAGTATGGCCAAAATTTAATAAAGAACTAAATTACGTAAGCAAAAAAAATGTCAGAACTATATAATGCTCCCTCACATTTCATTGTTTTAAAAAAAAAGTTGATAATTCTTCCTTTCTGACAATGCTATATGGTTTCTTATAACCAAAATGAAGGGTAGCTTTAACTCTGAAAGGCACATTAAACATTCATACTGTTTTGGTGCCTGAAAGTACATATTCAACTTTAGTTTCATTGCTTGTAATTACTTTTTTTTCTCCTATGACCAGTTACATTTTTTTTGTTCAGAATTTAATTAGAAAATGAGTTGGCCTAAACTTTAAGAACATTCTAATCTTGCATCCACTATATTTTGTACACTAAAATGCATATTTGAAAGAAACAATGATTTTATGGAGAACCAATTTAGTGTGAAAACAGCTAGTGAAGTCTAAAGCACAATTGACTGAAATAGGCGTCAACTTAAACATAAGTTTCATTTTTTGTATTTATGTTTTTATTTGTGATTATATATTTTTAACAAAAAGTAACTAAAATGGAAAACTTAGAAACTTATGTTAGGTGACAAAAGAGCAAAAAAATTAATAAAGATTTCATAAAATTAGTTCAAGCTAAATGCATCATAAGATTTTAAATTGATTAGTTGTTCATGATAAATTCTCCCACTATGGTTAATTTCCTGACACATACGTAAATAAAGTTGAAAGAGCATTGTATCATTGAAAATTAAAAATAAGCACATGTTAAAAGGTTAGAAATTGAATCTGTAGAGATAAATAAATATAACTGCTTGATACAATCTCAAATCATTTAAGAAAAGTATTGATTTTATTTGGAATTTCTTATTTCATTGCACATTGCTAATTTTGCTACAGTTAGCACATTAAGGTACAGAAAAAAACAGATAAAATATACACATTTACCTTAAAATTTTTGATACTCATTTAAGAGATTATTGACATTAAGCGAACATAATAAGGAAATTTTAAGATGAAAAAAAAACTTTTTTTATTCTTAACATAAAAATCATTATGTACTCACACAGATTGCTACCAAACTGTGGAACACATTTGGTCAAGATGAATCCATGAAGTTAGTTTTATTTTGAGCTAACTGACGTCCTTTGAAAGCATTTTAAAACTTTCTTAGTTCGATAACTAAGTATATAGCCAGTTAAAGTGTACATTGTTGAAAATGCTTCAACAGAAAATATCAAAAAAATATTTAAGGATAGATAAAAATGGAATTAATTTTAGGGAAAGTGTACATACACTTTTACAATTAAAATGTTTATGAGAAAAAATAATTTTAATAGATTATGTCAGAGAAAAGTTGGTGATAATTATTTTGTGTTTAAAATTATCATCACTTACAGCTATATCAGTTTACAAATTTTCCACAATATTTGGTGAAAATCTCCAATTAATTATAAGATAAGAAAATTCAATTAAAAAGCAAGTCCAAAAGAACGTGGAATTTATAATGAGTAACAAAAGTATATAAAAAGCAATATATTTATGAGATCAGGAATAGAAATACATAAACATAAGATGGTTTATAATACAAAGGAGATGAAAAACCAGTTTTTAGATAGTATTACTTCTGATGACAGTTTACATATCAGTGTGCCAAAACATGTGATCAATTTTGTGTTTATTGTCAACCAAAATTTAAGTGAGTTTTCAAACTGTCATGTCACTTACATTTAATAGTAAAATCAGACTAGCTTTTTGTTATTAAATATTCTTTTGTCTATATCCATATCATTTTCATTAATATCAATGAATGTTATGTTACTTAAAAAATCCGGTTGGTTTGTACTTGTTGGCCTAATGAGATAATTTGAATACACTGTGTAAATTAAAACAAAACAATAGTTTACATTTTGTTTTGTTATTTGGTTTAAGCTAAGTTTAAGCTGTGACTTACTCGAATATACAAAAGCTTCTGTTATAAAACCTGATCATTAGACAACTTTTTGGTAATAAGGAAAAATTTTAAGTGCAGTGTAAGTTGTGGTTAAATAAACAATTATAATGAAAATTTAAGCAATGCTTCAACTAATGGTCACAAGAATGTGTAAGTTATGTTTCTACTAACAAAACAGTTTTGGTAATACTGTAGCTGTTTTGCAATAAAAAGTATGTTTAATATTTCTTTGGATCATGCATCTAATTGCACTGGTCTTCAAAAATGTTAAATTTATAGTTCTGTTTGCTATTCATAAGAAAGCTTATACTTATGGTTTACTAAACAGAGAAACCCCAAAGTTACTGTAACAAGCGAAGATCATAACCAACTCATAGTACTAATTAGTACCAGTACAAATATTTCTTGAAAGTTCAAATTAAAATAACGACAGAAGAATGTATTACACAATTAAGTTATATTGTATAAAACAAATTAGTCTCTTTTAAACAGTTTTGTAAAGAACAAAAAAGTGGAAAATTAATTTTGGGCTAAAATTAATGTGCTTTATTTTCATTTATTACATTTACGATGTTATGGATCTTAAGAAAATTCTGAGAAGTCAATTTTGAATGTAATACATTTTATACAATGCTTACACATGGAAATCACTGAATATAATGAAGATAAAAACAATATTTCAGTGCACTTATAAAAACTATAAAACTTTGTAGCGGCCTTTGTTGATTGGCTGGTAAGAGTTTTGCTGAAAAAAAGGAAAGGAAAAGGTCATTTTTAATCAGGTAGCATGGAAAGTTGACTAAAATAAATACAAAAATGCAAAGTCTATACCTGTAACAAGTAAAGAAACAAATGTTTAAATTTTCTTCTATATATTTTAATTACAAGCTTCAAATCACTGTTTCAAAGAAGATATCAAATTTACCTTCTTAAAACACAGAATGAATTACACACAGTATAATTTTGTTAAAATGATTTAATAAATGACAATTAATTACTGTTTACACTGTTTCCTACTCATTTAATGTCAAGCAAATGGGAATCCTTTGACACTTCAAATTCTTTCAAGCAGGATTAGAGTAAATTCACCTATGAAACGTTTTTTCCATTTTTATAAGCTATAGTTTTGTGCTTCAGTCAAACCAAGCATGTATACATACAATTCAGTTATATTGCTTATTAGGACCTCTACCAGCCTATCCTAAAACTGAAATTAATTTTAGCAAGATTAATGTAAATTAACCTATGATATCTCGGACATATACATTGATTGAAAGAGTTTGACCTCTTAAGTCCAAAACTGTAATTAGATCTCAAATTGGTCAAGAAATGACAAAGCCATAAGCTAAATGTTTGCGCTTGAAAAAACACAAAACAAAAAATATACTCAGAGCCTTTCTATGAGTTGCTGTACCACAAGTAAAAAATTATTACAAAATTTATTTTACGGTTTATCTGCAGTCAATTACACATGTTGAACAGCACCTGAGATTCTTTAATTAGGTGTAGACATTGCATGAAACTATTGTAATGTTTCACTAAACTTGGTTGGTTTCACAGAGTTTCTAAGAAAAATACTCACCATTTTGATGAGTTCTTCTTTGATAAGACGTACGATTTCAGACTTAGCTTTAGCCACTGCAAGTTCATTAGTGCTTTCAATTGCCAAATAAAGTTTACGGTCACCATCTTTTGGATCTTTTCCAGGAGGGTAGTAGGAACCTCGAACAGTAATTCCAGCTTCAGAATACTCACTAATTTGTGCCAGAGCTTCCTGAACAATAACAAAACTTCCAATTTGGTGTTTGTTTTGTTAACAGTATTTTTGATATTAAATTATGTTTATAGCTATTCAACTGTTCACCTCCAAGGAACTTAACACTGTGATGGTTACTTTTGTTTTATGTAAAATAACACTACGTAACTCAAATTTTGTTCCTGGATAGTATGTTATTTGTCAACAAAAAATAAAGAAAATGGACATTATTCCCTTC
This sequence comes from Carcinoscorpius rotundicauda, assembly GCA_011833715.1. Lineage (NCBI taxonomy): Eukaryota > Metazoa > Arthropoda > Merostomata > Xiphosura > Limulidae > Carcinoscorpius > Carcinoscorpius rotundicauda. Next base: position 114,902,451 of record CM022394.1, on the reverse strand, counting down.
AAACTTTTGTGACCTTGAAAATGAAATTTAGAAATTAACCTATTTTTTATGTAAAAGCAGGCAAATTTGCACATTTTCATTTACACAAGGTCTGAATAAAATAACATATGAATCAAGATTTACATGTATTTATACTAAAGTATATAAATATGTTTAGAAGTGAGTAGGTTTGAGATTTTTGACTGTAATGTAAATCACTTTCATGTACCAGTCTCCAAATATAGTTTTCCATCATATTTTCGTAATACACTCCCAGGTCACAAGAGCAAAGTCTGAGGAGAAAAATAGGCCTTTTCCATTTACTTTAGGCATAGGCAACTGGGAAATAACATTTTCTGCTCAGGAACAAAAGAAGTAAAAGTTTTGTTACATAGTGTAATCAGCTTAACATTTTAACAAGCACTAAAATCATGAATTAAAGGAAGTCACAGTATAATATTATTAACAGTGGAAACTATATTTCATCCAGAAAAATAAGAGAAAACTAACACTGTTCAACTACAACATCAATATGATGTTATAATGACAAAGTCACAGTGTTCACACCTGGACTTCTTTCTATTGCCCAATTGACTGGAAAATATATTTATAAACAGAAAAGATGACAAATAACATTTTAATATCAGAACCAAGAACACAAACTACCTGAAATGAAGATTGTACTTTCTTTCTAAACCTAGTTGGTTTGTAACAATGTTGTTCCCTTTTACACAAGTTTCCACTTTCAAAACAATAAAACATACCTAGGATTGCATAAAATGGGAAGATAGCTACAGATCTTTTCTGAATTCTCATATTTTGGGGATATTATTAATGTTTACTCTCACTGTACATTCAACCACAAAATCAAGTATGGATAAACAGATGGTTTTGTTACTTGTCAATATTCATGTGCATGGAGGTTAAAGTTCTCCACTACATAACATCTAGTTTATTCTATACAGAATATGTCATTACATCTTAAAATGATTTACTTCTGCAAGATTACATTATTTTGTGTTTTCAAATTTCATACTTACTATTAAAAATTTAATGGTACAGTTTTTTATTAAAATTATTTTCAATCAATGATGTCGAGAAAACCCACTTGTAGAGAAATACATATGCAAAAACGGCTCGTTTGGGTTGAGAAAATATTTTACATAGAAGAGCGAACAAGTTTTGACCTTCTTTGGTCATCGTCATGTTCACAAAGAAAGAGGTAACTGACTGGAAGCTGACCAAATGTTTGGAAGGGGTTGTGTAACTGAGTGTCGGAACCAACACACAATTCAAAACAGAAATCCACCGAAAAAACCACCCATACTGGACTACACATTCCTTGGGACAAAATAAAACAATACTTCATCAATATCAATAAGTTTCTTCCACAAACTGTATAAAACATTATACATACACACCTAGACAGGAAGAAAAATCAACTAACAAAAATAAATATATACCACGAATTAAAAAAAATCATGACACCATATACTGCTGCATACCATATATTCCTGACATCAGCAGGAAAATAACCAACATTTGGCAAAAACTAGGAACAAAATATGATATTCCAGTAAAATCCAAATTTATTCAAAAACCAGGCACAAAACTGAGGTCTATACTATGTAAGAACCACACTGACAAACACCACACCAACATTATTTACAAAATACAATGTGATAACTGCCAAGACTTCTATATTGGAGAAACAAGTAGAAAAATGGAAACCAGATTCAAAGAACATAAAAAGTCACCTTCACATGTTTTTGAACACTGTAAGTCAAAGAAACACAGCATAACCATAGAAAACACTCAAATATTAAACAGAGAAACATACATAAACAAATGCAAAATTAAAAAAGCCTTACTTATTCAACAACTTAAACCCAAAGTAAACCAATATAAAGGAACGACTTTATACCTATATTAAAATATGATAATAAATAATAACAAAACGTTGTTCATTCTTCTATGTAAAATATTTTCTCAACCAAACTGAGATGTTTTTGCATATGTATAATTATTTTTAGTTTAGAAAATTGATGGTATTTCTGAAACATTATTTTGTTAAAGAAAAAGAGAGAAATAAAACAGGCTAATTTATTGACTGATTGTTTCATTAGTATTTCTAGAAGCTTTCCATGATAAAATGGCTTTGGTTTGTTTTCAACTGGACTTTAAGTTGTTATGATCAAAATAGCACTTAACTTTGCAATGTGCATAATTTTACCAAAGATAATTCTTCCAAAAAAGTTAATATTTTTATTAAATAAGAAGCTTCTAGTAACAGACTTTTTCATTCCTCAGTTTATAAATCGTAAAGCATAAAATAAAAACTGTAATTTATAGATTGGATTTTTATACATATGAATGTTATGTTAGAGTAACTGGAGAAAACTGGATAGCACACAAACCATGACTGTTTCTTGCATTGAAAATAAGGGTGCAAATAAATTGAAAAAATACAAGCAAATTATGAAATGTTTTACAGTTTAACCTATATGGCTTCTTATTACAAAAGTTAAAAAAATTAAAGCTGTCTTTTGAGAATAAAAAAACATTGATTTCCTTTTTCACACCAACAAATTTGAAATGAGTTAAAAAGCTCCTCAGATGTTAAGATATACATATAGTAACAGCTTAATTTACAATGGCAAACTTCAACAACAATAGAATTGATTGACTGATTGATTTAGTGTTTTATGGCACAAAGCAGCTAGGCTACCTGCGTTAAACGTCGAGTAAATAGGTGAAAAAAAAATTAAATGTAGTAAAATACATAAAAGGAAATGAAGGTAAAACAAAACAGAAAAAGCATAAAACCAATGTTGACACCTAGTCTACAATGTTAAGAGAGAAAGCAGAGTAAGAAAAGTTGTAAAGGACTTTCTCTTGCAAAATGGTAATGATCATGACCTGCCAGGAAGACTAAAAGGTAAGTTCAACAGCCACCATCAGCCACCTAAAGTTGGCCTATCCAGTCCTGGTTCCGGGTTACGTGTCATAGCAGCCATAAACAAAATGTAAAATAATAGAAGTTTTAAAAGACATACAGCAAAATCATAAAAATGAGTAGCCAAATGTCCAATAAAAAGGTAAAAATAAAGTGTAGTGAAATTTGTAAAAGGAAACAAAGGTATAAACACAACTGCAATTAAAAACAGATACTTGCATAAAACCAACATTGACATCCAGTCTACAAAGTTGTGAAGGATTTTCTGCAGCACAATGATAATGATCATAACCCACCAGGAAGACTAACAGGTAAGTATAAGAACCAGCACCAGTCATCTGAAGATGGTCTTTCCAGTCCTGGTTCTGGGTTATGTGTCATTATGGCCAATACTAAAGGGTAAAGTAATAAAAGTGTTCAATGACATGCAGCAAAAGTGCAATAACAACTTGCCAGGACGACTAACGGGCAGTTCAAATAGCAGCATTAGTCACTCGAAGTTGGCCTTTCCTGTCCTGGTGTCGAGCTATATAATGTTCTGGCCATTTTACAATGTCAAATGGAACTAGATAGAATGAAACTGTAAAAAAGGAACCATAATTAAAAAGGTTAAATGAATAAATATTCAGCACTTAAATGAGATTGAAAAGATTAATGGCCATTAAAAAACTAAAAACTTTATCAAGGTGGACAGTGCCACCATGACCAATAACACTGTCCAATGTTATATATAAACCCTGGGAAAAAAAACATGTTCAAAATATTGCCGTCGTTGAGAATTGTAATGATGGCAAGAAAGTAAAAAGTGTGATTTGAGTGTTACACATTGGTGCATCAGTTCCAGGTAAAAGAAAATGATGAGTTGAAAAACTGTGACCAATGCGTTATCTAGTTAAAACAACTTCCTCCTTCCAAACTTTACGAAAACTAGATGACCAAAGCCTAATATGGGATTTTAATTGAAAAAGCTTGTTGTTGCACTGCTAACTCCAAGTGGACTGCCAGCTAGCATGAAGCCGAGCCTTGAATACAAGACCATAGTCCATGTACGGAATAGGCACAGCGGTGATAATGCCAGCAGACAGATTTAACTGCCATGTCTACAAGCTCGTTCCCACGAATACCAACATGCCCTGGTATCCAGAAAAACTGGATAGAAGTAGCAGTTAATGAAAAATGGGCGAGAACAGGGTGTGAGCCAACGTGTAGCGATTCCAGGGCCAGTATAGAACTTAGCGAGTCAGAATAAATAGTGGAGTTGCTCAGCTGCAATATGATCCAGGACAAGAGATATGGCATACAGTTCAGCAGTGAACACAAATGCTGTAGAGGGGATTCTGCACACAACCACCGAACTGCAGCAAACCATAGCAGAGCCCACTGAATTACCTGATTTGGAACCAACTGTACAAATGGGAATGGAATGATATTGTTTTAAAGATGTTCATTAAATAAAAGACGGTACTTCCAATCTGAAGTATCTGCCTTTTTCAGATGACTGAAAGAAAGGTCAAATTTGAGGGCTGTAATAAGCCACGGTGGGATGGGCTGACCTGTGGAATCTGCAATGTTATCCAAGGACAGGCCCAATTCATCCAATTGTGACTGGATGCAAAGGCCAAACGGAGCAATGGCAGATCGTCTGTTCTAAAAAAGTAAGGCCCACCAAGGAAGGAAAACACATCCCCAGGTGGGATGCTTTGTTAAGGAACGAAGTTTCGAAGAATATTGTAAAGATAGTTGCAAATGGCGAAGGTGCAGAAGAGATTCATGAGATTCAACATATAAACTTTGAACTGGAGAGGTACGGAAAGCCCCAGTGTAGAGTCAAAGTCCTTGGTGATGAATGGAATCCAGCATCTTTAAGGCCAAGGGTCTGGAAGGGCCATAGACCATTGATCCATAGTCAAGTTTTGATCGAATAAAAGCACGATATATCTTTGACATTGAACATCGATCTTCTCCGCAACTGACAGAAGAGAGGACATGGAGGATGTTCAGTGCTCTTGTGAATTTAACTCAAAGCTACTTTAAGTGTGGTATAAAGATCAACTTACGATCAAAGATAAGCCCCAAAAACTTGATCTCAGGGCTCACTGGCAGCAAAACTTCACCGATATGAAGTTCAGAATCAGGGTGAATACTCCGTTGGTGGCAAAAGTGCATGCATACGGTTTTAGAGAGAAAAAAATTAAAGCCGTTCGGCATAGTCCACTTCAGTACACAAATGAGGGCAGTTTGTAGTTGCCACTCAATATATCTCATGTTTTACGACTGACATGAGATGTGAAAGTCGTCGACATACAGCCCATTCGCAACAGTGATGGCATTTATGTTTATACTGAAAAGTGTGACACTCAAAACACAGCCCTGAGGGACTCCAAGTTCCTGTACAAAAGAACGGAAAAGTGTCGATCCCACATGAACTTGGAATCTCCTGTCCATTAAAAATTTTTCAATAAACATGGGTAAATGGCCACATAACCCATATTTATGGAGGTCTCGCAAAATGCCATACTTCCATGTTGTGTCACAAGCCTTCTCAATGTCAAAGAATATTGATACAAGATGTTGGCATTTGAGAAAAGCTGCTATGATTGATGTTTCAAGAAGAATTAGGTAGTCTGTAGTGGAGTGCTGTCGTTGGAACCCACACTGGGTGGGCGAGAGGAGGTTGTTTGATTCAATGAACCAAACAAAACGAGCATTAACCATCCTTTCTAAGGTCTTACAGAGACAGCTCGTCAAAGCAATTGGACAGTAGTTTGAAAGAATCTTGGGATCTTTCCCTGGCTTAGAGAAAGGTAAAATAATAGCCTGGTGCCAGGCATCAGGAAAAACATTCTCCTGCCAGATCCGATTAAAGACAATCAGAAGGACATCAAGAGAAGCAAAAGATAGATCATGCAGCATGTCATAGTGAACATTATCAGGTCCAACAGATACACTGGCAGACTGATAAAGGGCCATTTTCAGTTCCATCAGTGTAAAGGAACAATTATAGTCAAAGAGATAGTCAGTTCAAAAGGAAAGAGGTGAAAGCTGTGCCCAAATCTTGTTGGCCAAGAAGGTCGAGGAACAAGTAGAAGTGCTAGATACTCAGTAAAAGCTTTCACCTAGAGTATCAGTGATACTCCGGACATCAGCCACTTTCTGACCATCAGAGAGTAAGATCGAGAGGGGGACAGAATTGTAGTGCCCTTGGAACTGGTGGTAGAAGATATCCTAGTTGTGAACTTAATCCAAGATTTTTTCAGGCTTTGATGTCTTACCCACCTGGAATGTGCATGGGGTCGTTGGAAAGCAATGAGGTTTGAAAGTGTGGGATATCTGTGAAAAATATCCCAGGCCCATTTTTGACCCTTCTGTGCTAAGTGGCAAGCAAAATTCCACCACGGACAAGGATAGCGTGGAAAATGTGTCAAGGTTTTAGGAATACACTGAACAGCTGCTTGAATAATTCACCCAGTTATCGCTGCCACAGAGTCATCTACTGATGGCTGATTTACAATGATAGGATAAAGTTCTGTGAGAACAGTGAAAGTGGACCAGTCTGCCTGATCCACCTTCCTCGTGGGCATGCGGGTAGGGTGGCATCAACCACGGCCAGTCTCTCTCAAAAGAACAGGAAAATGATCATTGCTTAGTGGATTACTGTCAATCCTCCATGGGAGAATAATGAAGGGGAGCAAACCAAGAGATCAATAGCTGTAAAGGACTGACTTGGTGCATGAAAATAAGTGGAAGAACCAGTATTGAAAAGAAAAAGATTGTGATCAGAGAGCATACGCTCTACAGAGAGACCCCTCCCATCAGTAACAGCACTTCCCCAGAGGGGATGATGTCCAGGAGACGGCAACTGTTCAATGAGAGCAACTAGGTCTGATTGATCATATGTCTCTCCAGGGGACAGGTAAAGAGAACAAACAGTGTTGGTATGACCTAAAAAGACACGAATGGTTACAGGTGTGTTGAGTGACAAAGAATGGTTGAGCACATGCTGATCAACCAATAGTTCCACCCCTCCATGTCCTCGTCCACCACACAGCCTGTCATTTCTGTACAGAGAAAACTACCAAATGGTAACTGTATCAGCAGGTTTGAGAAATGTTTCTTGGAAAGACATATAGAATGGTAGAAAGCAATCAGTGTTTTGATATCATCCAGATTAGAATGTAAATCTTGACAGTTCCATTGTATCAAGGTGGCAGTTTTTAATGACGGGTAGGTGAAGTGGCTGGAGAACCCTTCTGTTTACAACCACATCTTTTTTCCTTACTGTCTTTAGTCGAAGGAGGTCTATCAACCTCCATGGATCCTGCCCTGGGTCGAGTGGGCAGGTCTTTGTTATTGGAAGGGGATTCCAGTGACTGAGGATGCAAATGAATGATTATTTTGCCTTTTGGGGTGGGAGTAAAAGATGTATCAGAAGAAATGCCTGTATTTGAAACTGAAGGATGTGGATCTTGAGGTTTGTTGGAATGTATGGGAGGAACAGAGATGGGTATGGAAGTCGATTCATCAACCTTTTTAACCATGGAGGTCAAAAGGCTTTTCATTTGTTTTGAAAACGATTCTCTTGGAGGCATAGAGATATGTCTGCACTCCCACTATAGTTGTGGAATGAAATGCAGCAGCATATGTCCGAGATGGAGTGGTGGGCAGCAATTTCCAAGCCTCACAACAACTAATGTTATGTGTCATTTTAAAAAGCTGCACCTCTTTTTCCTCCAACCATTTTGGGCAAAAACAAAACTAGGAGGGGTGAGAACCATTGCAGTAGATGCAATGTGGGTCCATGTCACGTGCATAGGCATCGTGGTCCTTGCCCCCACAACGAACACATGTCAGAGAATCACGACATGATGTCTTTGAGTGACCGAATCTCTGACATTGGAAACATCAGAGAGGGTTTGGAATGTATGGCCGTACCCTGCAAATGAGACAACCTGCCTTGATGGTGGCAGGAGCAGGTGATGAAGTAAATGTCAAAACGAGGGTATTTGTTGGAAGTGTAACTCCATCTCTGCAAATGGAGATGCACCTCACTGCAGACTCCTTAAGTGGAGAGATCAGCGAGAATCTCTGACTCTGGAACATTCTTCAAATCCCTCTCAACAATAACTCCTTGTGATGAATTTAAAGTAGCATGAGGTGTAACCTCAATAGGTATATCCCCATTTGCCTTTGAATTCAAGAGAAGTTCACTGTGTTGGGATGTGGATGTTTCAACCAATATGTCTCCAGATCGAAGCTTCTTTACTGACTTTGGAGAGCCAGCAAGTCCCTCAAGTCCTTTCTGAATAAAAAAAGGGGACAATTGCCCTAAAGGTTTTTCCGAAAGAGAATGTAATATAAGAAATTGAGGTACGTGTGTTACAGATGTTGAAGATTGCTGTTCAGTCTTCAAGATGAGGTCGCTTACCCATTGACTAATTTTTCACTTTTTTGTTTCAATTTTTTGAAGGAGGATCCACAGAAAAAAAAAAAAATTTGGTACCCATTGACCCCACCCACGATGGAGCCCTACGAAGGGATGTACTGCAAAGTCATGCAAGGACAATGCAGCAACACCAGGGTTTCGTGAGCACTATACCCAAACACCAGCATCAAGCACAATGTCCACAACACCCATTGAGAACTTACAACACTGGTACTTGGTTGACTCTAGCCCAAGTGGACCAGCTGATTGAGTAAAGAGGGGGCCACCCAAAGGCTGCCTGTCTACAGGAATTCAAGGCCAAAGTGATGTGTTAGGGTTGGACTCCTCAACCATCAGGATCCTCTCCTCCCCTTCACGGGTTGCCACCCACGGCAAACACTTGGGTGGATGTTTAGATCCCAGAGAAGGTAACCAGACAGAATAGAACCTTTCCTGGGAGGTCCCCTCACCATGTACAGGAATCCACACCAAGAGGACATAACAATAGAATATTTAACTGCAATATGTTACAGATTAGTGTTAGATTTAGTGATTATTTTGATCCTTCCAACAGATACCTATATTGTGACATATTATCTATTGTTATCCTTCCAATGGATAACTATTGTAAGATGCTATTCTTCCAACAGATACCTTTAATGTAACATATCTAGTTAACCATTCTAGTGATATTATTCCAACAGGTACCTTTGTTGTGACATAATAACCAGTAAATCAATCTTGTGTTATTCTTCCAATACAAAGTTGTTTTTGTTTTCTTTGACATATTATCTACTTAAACAATTTATGGTTATCTTTCAAACATGTATCTTTGCTCTGATATATTATCTCTCTAACAAATGTGGTTTTATTCTTCTAATACACATGTATATAAATTTCTTGTGATATATCCTGTCAATAAACCTAGTGTTATTTTAAAATTATACCTTTGTTGCAACATATCTAGTTAACCCTTTTGTTCCAGGTGTCCTTTACTACACAACACAAAGTTTTAATATCTTATATTCAAAATTTTATTAAAATACTTGTGGTTATGTTGCAACAAATAGATTAGCATAAAATCTCAGCAAATAATCCATGTATTAATATCATGTAGATTTTAAGTTCCTAATTCTACAAGGCAATATTATAAAAAATCCTGAATTTTTCCTAGTCTGACATGTGACATTTTCTCTTTTTATCCACTAGTTCTTTAAAAAGTATGAAATTAAACACAAAATACTCACTATAGAATCATCACTAATCAGACAAACCATAGTTTGCATAGCATTAAACATGTCTGGTTACAGAACTTTGGTTAAAGAAAATCAGACTGCTCCTGCGATACACACCCTATCTGTCAGGATTTGTTAATAGTTCTCTCGTGTTTAATTATATATTATCTATAACTGATAGAAAACTAAGGTTTTCATATATAAAAAAACATAACACTGTGTTTAGAACAGATAATAGTCAATATGATTCATACTACAAGAAATATTTCTGAAAGAAACTTAATGACAAACTTGGATGAATTTTAATGGCTTGTTGTACAGTTAGAAACCCATAACTATTTTGAGAGTTAAGGGGAATTGCCACCTTTTACATGTTGTTAGTCTATACTGTTTGGTGATTTATTTAATTAACTAAAAATTATTTATGCACTAACACCATTTGTATGATATAGTAGACTTATGAACCCTTGACAACCAACAGCAAGAAATAAGTACCTTGGGTAAGTTATTTATCTTTTGTTTTTCCAAGTTTATTCTTTATTTAATGTTATAAAAGTAAGTAGAATATAAAAATATGAATCTCTTTATGTTAGTTAAAGTTAGATTAGATAAAATAAACAATAATAATCAAAATCAGTGATGTTAAGAAAACCCACTTGTAGAGAAAAATATGCATGTAAAAATGGCTTGTTTGGGT